>CM029623.1:1745737-2420333 GCA_017311315.1 Dendrocalamus latiflorus
CCCTGAGCTCGGCCGTGAGCAGTCGCCCCCCTAGAGGAGCACCGGGGTGCAATCATGCGAGAGAGAGAGAGAGAGGGAAATGGGGGAGTGGATGAGGCCAGTTCGGCCAAATCGGATAAAGGGAAGGAAAAGAAAAGAGAGAGAGAGAAAGAAGAAGAGAAAAGAAAAGGAAGGAAAAAACAGAGAAAAGAATGAAAAAGAGGAGAAAAAGAAGAGAAAATGTGGGTTTGGTACCTGTGCGATGGGTCCTTAACCCCGTGCGTTCTATGCCAAAGTCGGGTTATGCGCGTAGAGTTGTCGCCGCTCGCTTAATGTCGGACCTCGGGTTAGCAAAACCCAGATCCTCTGTGATTCACCGCACTATTCCCTGGATCAGTAGATAGTGCTCACAGATACATTACTGTATATCGAAAACATATCATGCGGAAGCGTAAATAATACAGTAATACTTACTCATGGGCCGGTTAGGCCGAAAATGATAAAATGCAGCAGCGGAAACTTCACACAAGTGGGACCCGCGGGACTTGCCCACAGGCAGCCAACTGGGGTTCGCGACCTAGTCCATGACCTCATCGTCTTCCAGCTCTGTCGACCCTTTTTAGGCATCGCAGGGCTTGACTTTAGTTCCTTTCTGACTGAATGATAGCAGTTAAGCAAGAATGAGTACGATGATACTCAGCAAGCCACCACACAGGATGCAAAATAATAGATGCAAGGTTGTCAAAGGAGGCTTGAGGTTCTTTTATTTGCTTAGTGCGACATTTGCAATACTCATAATTAAAATTCCTATAACTTGGCATTTTCTAAACATGCTTTAAAGAGTTTGAAATTGTGCAATATTTATAACGGTGTAGGTTCCATCCACCGATTACATGGTTCCAACCACCTATGCTAGCTTTTGATCCTTATGCCACTTCCATATTATCAACCACGCTGGAGTACGTCCCTCCAGGAAAAATTCAAAATCAGAGTACCTCCCTCTGATAAGTTTTTGCCCCACCCACAAAGGTTTTTGAAATAGAACTAACTCGAGGAAGATTTCCATGTCCGCCCTTGACCGTGGGCACGGCTATTCGAATAGTTGTATACTCTGCAGAGTCTGTACATCTTTACCCACAAGAAGTAATCGTCCCGCTGGTTCTACATGATTCCTTAGTCATGCAGATCGGGAGACTACCACGAGGCCTTTACAATACCTCGCTCTCTAGCATCTCACCCCTATGGGGTTGATTCCATAGGTTGTGCGGGATGTCCACCACAGGTTAGCGCACTCGGACTGCACTCTCCACCATACGCTAGCCTCGGCGACGTCACCTATATCCGATGTCCCATTCCACGGGGCTTTTATTACCCACCTACACCCGTTCTCCGTGAAATGGCTAGAGAGTCTAGTAAATTATTCAGCCAAGCCTACAATTTGCCAGCTTGTGGTTGTACTGTTGTACACGGAGGGGTCATCACAGGATTAAGTCCTTAATTTGTCCGGGCGGTTCATTCCACAGACCACAATCCTTGTGCTACATCCACACCCACCACTCTTACCATCCGCCCAGACTGGTATAGCAGATTTTTAAGGTTTTTGAGAAGCATAACTTAAGTTATCACAAATAATCAGCCACGTACATCCCGTGACTGTCCCAAAACCAGTTTTCATATTTAAAGATTGATGATCAGGGCCACTAGTGCCCTGGACTTGTCAAGACTAGCACGGCATTAATATGACTTATAGCTAGTAAGGTTATTATTAACATCTAGGGTGACAATGGTCAGGTGATTCAAGTGTCAAGGAAAGGCATAGTAGTTTTTAAGACATCAAATAGGCAGGTAACTACCTTAAGCTTTAACATACATTTGCCTAGTAAAGTAAGCATGCAATTTGATAATTTAAAGAAACATAATTTTGCATAAAATGTAGGATCAACATGATCAAAGTGATGACTTGCCTTGCTTGGGGTACCATGGCCTTGATTGATCTAAATCAAAGCCGGCTCAGTCAGCGATCTTAACTTCCTATCCGTCGCTTTTACCCGAGTCTTGATCTTGTTCGAATCCGTCGCCTCATCGAGTCTTCAGATTCTAATACGCGGCAAAGTAAAGAAAGACCAAATAAATCCAAATACTTTAAATGCCCAAGTTAATTTAAATTATACATGTATTACGATTTGAGAATAGAAGGATGATTCAAGTTAGTGTGCTGAAAGCACAGCGATAGATGAATTGGGCGAAGGAATGAGGTGGCAGAATAGCTTTACCGTGAGGGAAAATTTAGAATAAGGAGGGACCAAAATGAAGAAGTATCTACAGGAATATACCCCCTTTTGAAAAGGTAGAGGTCAAAACATAGCTGATCGAGGCAATGCGAGGTTCGACCATTTATTGGATAACATTCTCATTATTAATTTTATATTTATCAAGGAAGTCCCATGAGTCAGGCAAGACTTACGGACAGATAAAAGGGGTTAGCGAAGATAGTAAAGAGGAATAGAACTTTGTATTTTTAGGATGCGGGGCTTTACAGAAGATGAGTAATTTTAATCATTTAATGAAATTTGATATTTCATGAGGCGATATTTACCTGAGATTGCGGTAGCCAGCTTAACAAACCATTATGTTAACGACTTAATTGAATGTTGGGGTTGGCCATTTCAGTCCAATCATTATTATGAGCAAAGTTAATTATTCTACTTCATTAACAAAATTATTAGAAATGGCCAACGGTTGTGTTTTACTAAAAAGAGATGCTATGACTTTTTAGGGATCTTCTTAATAAAGCTCTTTCTCTCGCTATTAATTATTCTTGATTATTAAATTTAAATCCTGATATAAGGATGGGGAATTTGGATGCGAGACAAAGATTAAGGATTGCTCTTTTTCGTTCAAGAATTCTTAATCGTAATTATTTGTTGTTTTTAAATCTTAGCATTTTAAGATAAATGTTAAAGTTTGTTCCACAAATATATTAAGCACTTTTGAAAAGATAGCTGTCATGTTTTTAGAGATAAGCAAATTACTCTTGATATCTTATGTGGCATCCCGGTGATTCTTGAGAGATAAAATTTTATTAAGCGAGGTAACTTGAACCCTTGTGGTTTGAAATGTTATAGTGGATGCGTGTATTCAAACCATTATTTGAATTATCTTTGTGGCCATTTTCTTAGCTATCAAGGATTTAGTCAAGATAAAATGGGTATGGATCATTTATCAAGCTTCTCTACTAAATCTTTTAACCATGTTATTATTATTATTATAAGATTAGCTTCTTGTAAATCCCCTGATAAAAGTAAAATAGTTCATGTCATAGACTTAGCTTGATTAATCTTGTACATGAGGATTGTCTTATTAACCATGCTTGGCATATAATTTGCAAATGTGAAGTTGTTAATTTGCTTGTATAAATCTTTTCTTTATGCACTTATGAGTGATTTCTTATTCTCATTAGTAGCCATAACTTAGTTTTTAGCACCATCTGCATGAGCAAATCTTGCATAGGATTTCAGCTCAATTGCCTGGTGCGGCCCACAGTTAAGAGGGAATGCAGACAGAGTGAAGGCAACCGATTCGGCCAGGAACAGAGCAGATCCGAGTGAGGAGTGGGGAAACAGGGAAGGTGCTCGGCCAGGGAAAGGGGCGGTGGCACCGGCGAAGGGCGGCCGGGGAGGCGCCGGTGACCCGTGAAATGGAATCCCGTGGTGAAGAGGGTGGCGCTGGGGGTAGCAGCCCTGGTCGGACGGCACGGTGGCGGGTCGACGGTGGCGCTAGGCGGCCGGCGATGAGGGGAAGATGTGGCGCCGGTGGCCGGAGGAGTGAGGGTAAGAGAGAAGGTGCGCGTGAGCACAAGGAGGACGGTAGGAGCTCACCTGAGCTCTTGGACAGGTCGGAAGGAGGTTGAGGCGAGCCGGCAACGGGTACAGGCGGCGGCGGTGATGGGCTCCCGTGGGTAGCTCGCTGAGGGGGAGGAGGGTCCCAGGCGGCATCGGGAAGGGCTTCAGCGGCTGTCGAAGATGCTCCAGGAGCTGGGAATTAGACCGAGGCTCGGCGAGTCGTCGGGGAGACCGTGCGCCGGAGTTGGAGAAGACGACGCCCGCGGGCGGCCTATAGGGAACGGGCAACCAATCGCCTTGAGCGAGAGCATGAGGGAGACAAGGCGAACTCGTGGAGAGGCTCGGTATGGCCGGGACTTACCAGAATGGCGCTGCCGGCGGAGAGACCACAAGGAGCTCGACGAAGGCGGCGGTGAGCTCAGGAGGAAGAAGAGGGGGAAATGGAGAGAAGGCGAGCTCGGGTACTTATAGGCGAATGCGCGCTCGGGGGAGGGTACGGCCGGCATGGGCAGCAGCATGGGAGAGGCGTACCGCCGGCATGGCTGCGAGTACGGCGGGGCATGGGCGGCGCGGCGTAGGGGAGTGGCACGGGGAGTAGGCCGTTGGTAGGGCGCTAGCGCGGATGTGACCGGGGAGGGGCAGCCGGGGGCGGCGCGAACCCGGGGCGGGGCGAGCGACGCGAGCTGGGCCGACGAGCGCCAGGAGCTGCGGGCGGAGGCGGGCCGGCTCGGCGCGACAGGACGGGAGAGAGGAGGACGGAGGAAGAAGAAGCAGGGGGGAAGAGAGGAACGGAGCGCGTCGGGTGGGCCGGAGGCCAGAGAGAAAAAAAAGGGAAGCAGCCGAACGGGCTGGGAAGAAAAAAAAGAAATGGGTCGGGCCCCCAAAAAGGAATTTTGGGATTTTTGAGATTTCGAAATTTTGGAAATTCAGATTGGGTTTTTTGTGAGGAGATTTTGAATTTGGAGTCTGGGTTCAATTTTTAGGTTTAACAATTTTAAACTTAAGATCATCGAGTTCTGGGGAAATAAACCGTAATTATCCGAATTTGAATTTCAGGATATGCACATTAGATAGAAAAGATTGTATATTATTTTCAATTTCCATTCTTGGCTTTGAATCTCCATATTTCAATTCTTAAATTTAAAATTATTACTTCCAAGGAGATTTGGATTTTCTCAATCTCAACTTTAAATTTTTGGTTCTTGATTCCAAGATTTGGACTTTCATTAATCGGGCTTTTGGCAAGGAAACAGTTCGAGAAAATTTGAACTTCGCCAAAACTTTTTAAAAACGCAGGAGAAACAATTTAAAAGATTTTAAAATTTTTCGTAATTACACTAGTTCCCTAATTGGGATGTTACACTTAAGCACTAGTTTTGATATGATGCGTTAAGACGGGTTGATGTTTGTACTGGTGGAGGTCCCGGGTCGGAGCCGTCCATGCTTCGTACCCGAGACTAACTAGACAAGTGTATGGTAAAGTGGTAAATTTGGGTAATGTTTGCTATTAGATGAATTATGGTGCATTGCTTATCATGTTGTAGTAAGTTAACTATTTCTGGATGCACGATGATGAATGACGATTGTTGAGACATGACATGTTGATATGCATAAATGGAGAATTTGCATTGCATGCATGTCATGATAGTGTTGTGATAACAGAGGTCCACTTCGTGTGGACGCTCCACGGGAGTGGAGAATGAGATCCCTGTATAAAAATGACGGGCTACTGTAGCCCCCGTACGAAAAAGGACGAGCTTGTGTTCCCCGCATAGAAACAGGGCGGGCCTGGGTGAGCATCGACGGGTGCTTGCTCTGCTATACCGGTATAGGCTAAAGAGATAAGAAAAAAGTGCATGTGCATATGCATAATGGTTGGTTGATGAGAACTTAAAGAGATTAAATGAAAACAAGTGGTTAATGAAACTGTGATGGTTATGGTTATTGGACTCACCCTTACTTTGTTGGTTTTTTTAGGTGACCGTTGAGGACGTCAAGTACGGGCGGGAGTAGCACATGAATAATTTTACGAACCGGTAACACTCCATGTACCACCTTTTATCAGTATATTTTAGACTCTACTAGTATGCTATAGTAATAGTTAAAAATATTATGATGTATCTGGTCGTAACAACAAAAATAAATTAGTGTCGGTTTAAATTTTTTTAGTTATTGACGGAATAATAAGAGCATGCAACAGTGGTAATATTATAGACCCTGAGGGTAAGCGAGATGTTACGGAACCCACCGCTTCCTCACGGAGCCGGACAGGCGATGTCAGCTCTACCACAAAATCCGCACAAACATAGAGGTGAGGACGGAGTCGACGATGGCGATCGTGGTTGGCTCTACCCATAGAGTTGTGTCTCGTTTGATTGAGTCGCGCAAATTGTTGATGCTTCAGTCTTTTTTGTCTGAATGCTCTCTCACCTCTCTTTCCATTGGCTCCGCAATACTAATATGGCAATCTGTTTCTCCAACCATTTGTTTGTTCATAACTTCATATTTCTTCGGAGCCACCAATCCTCCGATCTTATCTTCTTCAGTGGATGGTTTGCATTCACAGCTGATTAGCACTATCTGCTCCACATCACAAATCCAAACTCCAATCTTATCTTCTTCAGTGGATGGTTTGCATTCATCGCTGATTAGCACTATCTGCTCCCCATCACAAATCCAAACTCCAATCTTATCTTCTTCAGTGGATGGTTTGCATTCACCGCTGATTAGCACTCTCTGCTCCACATCACAAATCCAAACCGCACAGGAGAGAAGACGAGATACAAGGTCTTGTGATGAAGATTTACTTTAAAGAGACTTGATATTCAATTATAGGAGTGGTTTCGCTTCAAGGTGAAGATTGTTTAAAATATTATAGTATTCGTATATGTGTCCAAGTGGACGCATACGCCGATCTCATCTTGGTTTCATGATATGAATTCTTTAGTCTATATATGTACCCAATGTAGTCATAGGGTTAAGAAACGCTGAAGTTTCCTATGCTTATAATATCTTTTTATATAGTGATTTTCGTCCTCACACATCTGTGGTTTTTTATAAAGGTTTTTCACATTAAATTTATGTCTCCTGTTCTTTGATCATCTACTATTTGCCGTGCGTTTTTAACAGGCATATATTTGTGCATAGTGCATAGTCGCTGGATGAAATGGAATCTGTTAATATTTCCTTTGTAAGCATCGTGATGGCATTCGATTATTGTTCTGACCTCTTTTAAGGTACACCAATACCCCATTAGAGGGAAGAGAGTGGTTAAATCCTAGCCATTAATTATCTAGGGGTAGTTTTGGTAAAAAGAATATTAACCTTCTATAACCGGTCACACAACAGAAAAAGGTCGGATCTTAAATGTCTCTAATGATATTGCTCAAGAATCAATGACCAATACATCGTATTCTCCTTAATTTTAGCATAAGTGTACCGAATGCATGTGTAATGTGTACATTATTACGCATATACTCTTACGTTAGTACTTTCCCTTTTTTTAAGAATACATTAGTACATTTCATTCCTACTTTTTTGTTAGGAAATTTCGCTCCTACATGACTTGCATGTGGTGGTGTTTTTCAAACATGAATTAGTTCAGATCAGCCTCCATGATGTAAAATAATAAATTTCACGGCATTTTAATTTGACATGCAACATTCCATTGTAAACTGAAAGTAAAAAAAAAACATACTTTTTTATAATCAGAAATCGGGATATTGAAATTTTAATATCAGATTAAGAAATTTACTAGCAGGATACAATGTTTTATTATATTCTGAATTTAAAATGCCTAGTGAGGATGTACAAGTATATCAGTACGAAGTAGAATCGCAAAAATAACATTGTACAGTGTATTTAAAAAAACGTATAACATTGCATGATATAATATAGCAAGTAAGATCATTGTTACTAAATATTACCTTATTAGCACCCATGCTTTTAATGACAGAGCGAAATATGATTTGTTTCCTTATGTACTATGTAGGAATTGACAATAGTAGCCTTTGAACGGCAATAGATGACACATTAACTCCTATGAGGTAATTGGAATATCAACCCTTGGATCAAGCAAACGGACGGTTCAATTTAATCTGGGTGTACCAAAAAAAAGTCCTCTGAAAGTTCAATATCATGCAGGCAAGCAAATTGGTAAACAGAAGAAAGAAATGGAGCATTTGACATCCCCGTCACCGCCTCGCCTCGCTCCCAGACATCACCGCCGTCGGGGAACCCGCCGCTTCCTCACGGAGCCGGACAGGCCATGTCAGCTCTACCACAAAATCCGCACAAACATAGCGGTGAGGACGGAGCCGACGATGGCGATCGTGGTTGGCTCTACCCATAGAGTTGCGCGTCTCGTTTGATTGAGTCGCGCAAATTGTTGATGCTTCAGTCTTTTTTGTCTGAATGCTCTCTCACCTCTCTTTCCATTCGCTCCGCAATACTAACGTGCCAATCTGTATCTCCAACCATTTGTTTATTCATAACTTCATATTGCTTCGGAGCCACCAATCCTCCGATCTTATCTTCTTCAGTGGATGGTTTGCATTCACCGCTGATTAGCACACTCTGCTCCATATCACAAATCCAAACCGCACAGGAGACTAGGAGAGGACGGCAACACAGAAACCACACAGGAGAGGAGACAAGAGGAGGGCAATGGAGTCAACAGTACTGAGCTTGGGCAAGTCTGTGCTGGATGGCGCGGTTAGCTACACCAAATCCGCCATTGCGGAGGAGGTTGCTTTGCAGCTCGGTGTCCAGAGTGATCAGGCTTTCATCAAGGACGAGCTCGAGATGATGCAGGCTTTCCTGATGGCCGCGCACGAGGAGCAAGATCATCAAAAGGTGCTCAAGACCTGGGTAAAGCAAGTCCGTGATATGGCCTACGACGTCGAGGACTGCCTCCAAGATTTTGCCATTCATCTGAAGAAGCCATCATGGTGGCGTATACATCGCACGCTGCGAGAGCGACACCGTATCGCCAAGCAGATGAAGGAGCTGAGAGCCAGAGTTGAGGACGTGAGCCAGAGAAACATGCGCTATCACCTCATCAAGGGCTCAGGCTCCAAGACGGCCACCAAGGATGAGCGATCTAGCATTACTGGTGCAGCGATGTTTGGCATTGATGAAGCAAGGCGTGCAGCAAAGCAGGACAAAGCAAAAGTGGATCTTGTCCAACTAATCAATACGAAGGACGAGGACCTTAGAGCGATCGCAGTGTGGGGAATAAGTGGTGATCTCGGGCAGACGTCCATCATCAGGGCGGCCTATGAGAGTCCAGATATCAAAGGGAAATTTCCTTGCCGAGCATGGGTCAGGGTGATGCATCCTTTCGATCCCATAATCTTTGCTCAGAGTCTTGTGAAGCAGTTTCACGCAACCGTAGGGGTTGATGTTCTGTTGGAGACGGAGAAGACAGGGCAAGATTTGGCCCAGGCGTTCAAAAGATGTGTGAATGAGGAGTCTTTCCTGGTTGTGCTTAATGATTTATCCACCATTGAGGAGTGGGATCAGATTAAAATTTTCTTCCAAAACACCAAGAAAGGGAGCCGAATCGTAGTGTCTGCAGAGCAAGTTGAAGTTGCAAGCTTATGCGCAGGTCAAGAAAGCCAAGTATCCGAACTTAAGCAATTGTCGGCCGATCAGACTATTTATGCTTTCTACGAGAAGGTAATAATGAAATTCAGTTTGAACATACATACGTATGTATGTACGTATATACGTACATGAAATGGGGCACCATAGTGTTTGGGCATCAAGTCTCTACATTTCGATTACTTTTAGATTCGTGCAATTGCAATGATATATAATATATCAGACAAACCCGTTAACATTCATTAATTCGAAAAGGCATCGATTTAGAAAGGAAGTCATTAATTTAGCATGCTAAATCAATCATGGATAGAAAGTCTTATTCATGGATAGAAAATCTTAATTATGGAGTCTGAGCACCATGGTGATCCTGTTATTTATACTATATACATATGCTAAGTCAATGATTTGCTTTCTAAATTGATGCTTTTTTGAATTAGTGAATGTTAACGGGTTTACCTGATTATTGCATTTGTACGCATGTAAAAATAATCCAAAGATAGGAAGGCTTGGTGCCTAAATACCATGGTGCTCCCTTTCAACGTCCTATTATATGTATACATACATAAGTGTACATGTATATATGTATACATACATATATGTGTATGTACGTATAATGTATGTACGTACATACACATATATACATACATACATATACACACACACACACACACACATACATAGAAAAATAGCTCTATACTCTTAGGAGTACGTATTCCACCTTAAAACGTCATCGAAATGCTCATAAAATATTCAAACAAAATTGATTTTGTTCCTAACTAATTAATTGATTGGCCAATATGGTCATCCGCTGCAAATTATTTGAAGATTGCATAGTTTGTCAGAGATTCTCATATCAGTGAATAATGAAAATTATTATTTTAAACATTTACAAATTTGAAAACACGGTGAAACGGAAGTGTCCAAGGAAACTGTTTCAGCCACCTAATCATTGATTGCTTGTTCTTAGGGTCCTCAAGATGGAATAGGTTCAACAAAGCCAGAGTCTAGCTCAAATGCAGCCACTACCAGTACTAACAACTCTACAGTGCCAACCGGTGAGATATTAGAGGATCAATCTAAGGGTGCCGATGGAAAGAAGGTGGTCGGGAAGAGCCTCACTCGCATCCGGACGATGGCAGCTGCTTTGGAGGAATCTCAGCTCGTTGGGCGAGAGAAAGAAAAATCTGACATTATCAAACTAATTTCAAATCAAGATGGCCAACAATTTCAGGTGATCTCGCTGTGGGGAATGGGTGGTCTTGGGAAAACTACTCTAGCCAAAGATATCTACCAAAGCCAAGAGCTCAGTGGCACATTTGACAAGCGTGCTTTTGTTACAGTCATGCGCCCTTTCAATAGAGACGAGCTCCTTAGGAGCTTAGTTATGCAACTAGATGCAGAACCTTCTGAGAAAAAGGGCGTGGTTAGATTGTTGGGCGGTACAAAGAAATCATTAGCATCGATGGGACTTGAAGCGTTGATTAAGGAGTTGGCCAAGTTTTTAGGAAGACACAGCTGCTTGATTGTTCTTGATGATGTATCATCTACTGCAGAATGGGACCTGATAAGTCCAAGTTTCCCTGAAATAAAAAATACAACCCGGATCATAGTCACCACAAGGCAAGAGAATATTGCTAAGCATTGTTCAGAGAAACAAGAAAATATATACAAGCTTAAAGTTCTAGAGTACAAGGAAGCGCAGGACCTCTTCACGAAAAAGGTACTCATAGAGTATTATCTTGCATTCTTGCTTCATTTGAGATTACATTGTTAAAGTACAGTTTTATTTACCCTATCTTTCGAAAGAGATAATTTAACATATGATTGGGCTACGACACACGTAGCAGGGCCACGTAGAAAATACTTTAGTTTTTTTCATCGTATTAACAATTGAACCCAGAAGGTCAATTCTATTTTCCATATCTTGTTCTGCAGCACATTCTTCCTCTCCAATTTTGGCCATTTTTGGTTTACAACCATGGTTCATCTTCAAAGTAACTCGTGCCTCCCAACATCAGTGATATCCTACTATCAAAGAAAAAACACATGAGTGGTATCCTGATTATTCAACCATCTATGTATGGCATATGGTTGCTCCAATGACTCAAACTATTTCTCGTCACTCGTTCTCTGCCCGTCTAAAAACTTCCCCACCCCGACTCTTTCTGTTCACCGGCGGTTAGCCGTCGTCGAGCGAGAGGGGATCCCACCCCTATCTTGTGCTTTTCCTGTTGTTTCGTTTAGTGGAGGGCCTTGCAGGGAGCCGTGCGTCGCCATGGGGTGCTTCCTCCCCTAGTGATGAGCCTCCAGCACCGCCCTGTAAGAGCTGTTAATGTGTGGGCGCCCTTAAGTATCGCGCGGAAATGAGGAACTGCTGTAACAACAGAGATAAAATGCCGCGTGGAGCGCTTACTTCCAAATTTCCGCGCGGTCGCCAATTTCCGTGCGGGACTTGGACTGATAACTTACAGCTACAGACTGATGAATTTTAGTTTTAACATGAATATTTATACAAATAAATTGAATATCGATAATCTACTAAATCACTTTAAAACAATAACAAAAAAACCGTCTTATTTATTTGTTTGAAAAAAATCATTAGTTTCAAACCGTAACAGAACAGAGCTACAGAGCCCAAAGGCTCTGCTCATTTCAGCTTCAGCTTCTGACTTCTGGCTTATTTTTTCACTATTCATAAATTTCGTCTTTTTCTGATTTTTTGCTTTTTTAGCTTTTTTGGGTTCTTTTTTTTCCTGTATTCATAGGCATTATCTGAGATGAGTTAACATATTTTTTCTATTTTAAAATTTTTTAAATTTAATTATGCCAAATAAGCCACTTTCAGCTACAGTAAAATTCCAACCAATTACAGTGTATTTTCAATCATAAGCCACAGCTTTTTAATCCAACCGAGCAGAGGCTTAGAAAGAAGCTAGGCATTGTCCCATTCACCTCATAGATGTCACATAAAGTAGTCAGATTAAAGTAGCATGGGCCCATGTATCATAAATGGCAATAGATAGCATTTCAAAATATCACTTTCATTTGTTGCATGTGGCGCGCGTCCACCGTTTCGGTTTTGTGAAAAAAATTCAACTTAAATTTTGAAAAAAATTCAAATTTTAACTTGGAAAAGTTCAACTTGGAAAAATCAACCTGGGAAATTCCTACTCAAGAAAATTCAATTAGGGAAAATTCAATTTAAAAAATCAACTTGGGAAATTCCAACTCGAGAAAATTCAACTCGGGAAAATTCATTTTGAGAAAATTGAACTCAGGAAATTCCAACTCGGGTAATAAAACTTATATTGTGCTGATTTCAGGTGTTTAAGGAGACAGTAAATTTGGAAGGGCAATATCCTGAGTTGGCAGAAGAAGTGAAACTGATTCTAAAAAAGTGCAATGGACTTCCCCTTGCAATAGTCACCATAGGTGGCTTCTTGGCAAACCAACCAAAAACGACCGTGGAGTGGAGGAAACTGAATGAGCATATTAGTGCTGAGTTGGAGATGAATCCAGAGCTTGAGACCATAAGAACAGTCCTAGTTAAAAGCTACGATGGCTTACCCTATCATCTCAAGACTTGTTTCTTGTATTTGTCCATCTTCCCTGAAGATCACAAGGTTAGCCGGAGACGTTTGGTGCGGCGGTGGACTGCAGAGGGTTACTCAAGGGAGGTTCGTGACAAGTCTGCTGAGGAAATAGCGGACAACTACTTCATGGAACTCATTCATAGGAGCATGATTCTACCATCTCAACAATCAATTTATAGTAGAAATGGAATTGACTCCTGCCAACTCCATGATCTAGTCCGTGAAATCAGCATCTCAAAGTCAATGGAAGAAAATCTTGTTTTTAGGCTAGAGGAAGGTTGCGGCTTAAACAGCCAGGGCATAATACGTCATTTTGCTATAAGCAGCAGTTGGGAGGGAGATCAGAGTGAGCTTGAGAGCATAGTAGACATGTCCCGGATACGATCATTAACAGTGTTTGGGAAGTGGAGACCATTTTTAATTTCTGACAAGATGAGGTTGCTACGAGTGCTAGACTTGGAAGGCACGTTAGGCCTAGTTGATCATCACCTTAAACAGATCGGGAAGCTTCTTCACTTGACATACCTTTCTATAAGAGGATGTGACAATATTTTATACCTACCAGATTCGGTGGGTAAACTGAGGCAACTCCAGACACTAGATATTAGAGGTACAGACATAATCAAGCTGCCAAATACCATCATCAAGCTTAGGAAGCTACAGTATATTCGTGCGGGGGGCACAGGAATTGATGATGTTGACTCATTTGATGAACTAGTAGAATGTTTTCCGAGGCTACTGGGGAACACCCTATGCCTTTTGACTCTCGTTTCGGTGGGATATTGTGTGGCATGTTGTGCACCTCAGCTTCTGAGTTGGATAGGCGGTGCGGATGGCGACCACAACAGGCGCGACGTATGCACCTATTTTTGCTGCGCCCTTTTCCCTTTGGTTGCGATGCGCCAAACTCCAAGTGGTGTTGCAGTGCCAAGAGGGATCCAGAAGCTGAAAGCCCTGCACACACTGGGTATTGTGAACATCGCTCGGGGGAAGGCTGTTATACAGGACATGAGGAGGCTCACCCAGCTGCGCAAATTAGGAGTGACTGGCGTCAACAAGAAAAACGGTCAAGAATTGTGTTCAGCCATTGCCGCTCTCAGCCGCTTGGAATCGTTGTTAGTGCAGTCAGAGGGGGAGCCAGGTTTGTCTGGCTGTCTGGATGGAATGCCCTCGCCGCCGAAGAACCTGCAGAGCCTCAAGCTGTACGGCAACTTGGTCAAATTGCCAGGATGGATCCAGCAGCTTCAGAATCTTGTGAAGCTGAAGCTACGGAGCACCAGGATATCGGAGCTCGATGCCGCCATGCAGGTACTTGGGAAGCTACCAAACCTGGCCATCCTGCGCCTGTGGGAGAGGTCGTTCCAGGGTGAAGAGCTCCATTTCAATTTCCATCCGGAGGCATTCCCGAGTCTGGTGGTGCTGGAGCTGGATCGCCTAGATAACCTCAAATCGGTGGAGTTCGAAGAAGGTGCAACGCCTAAGCTTGAGCTGCTGCAGTTTTGCGGTTCGCGTGAAGAAACCAAGATTGGGCTGTTTTCTGGCCTAGCATCTCTCCCAAGCCTCAAGGAATTTCGGCTCGTGGGTGGCTACGAGGATGACTTCGTGCAAGAACTGCGGGCCCAGCTTGCGAACAATACAACCGCTTTGAAGATGATCTGAGCTGTGCTCAAGAGTAGATCCATCGATGCTAGTATTGATGTCTGGCTGTGTCCCCTCTGCAGTGTGTCTTAAGAGTTTCCGTTCGTGCTGCTCATTTCTTTTGAACCCACACAATTGAGGTCGTGTCGGGGTCCTCGTCGGCGACTCTGAATTGCTTCTTGTGTTTATCCCAAAATAATTGGCGTGCTTCCTCCAGCATTGCCCAGTTGGAAGTAAAAAAGGTTCAGTTCAGTGAAATGTACTGCAAAGACTCGTCATGACTACGAATTGTACAAGTGCCGTCAATTGTACGCCACAATGTGAGAGTACTATAATTTCTTTGTAAGCATTACCATGACATTGCATGTTTCCTTTCCTCTGATTTTTTTTTTGCCCCTGCCAGACGTCGATGCTTTCGATGTACTAACAGCACTGAGGACTTATCTGATATTCCTAGGCTCCACTCATTTCGATTTGAGTTTCTGATTTTTAGCTTCTTTTTCACTATTTCTAAATTTCATCTTTTTATGATTTTTTGGCTTTTTTAGTTTTTTTATAGGTTCTTTTTTCCTATATTCGTTTGCATTGTTCGTGATGAGCTAACCTGTTTTTTTTAAAAAATTTAGTTATGCCAAATAAGCCACCATCAGCTACAGTGTAATTTCAGCTAGCTATAGTGCAATTCAGTCATAAGTTAGCTTATTTCAACCCAACCGAGCGGCATCATAAACACGTCCTTACTGATAAGGTCCCATTTCAAACGGTTTCAACTTATGATTTTTTTATTTTTAACTTATTTAAACCAAAAACCACTTAGAACACCGCATCGACTTCTAATTTTGGCTTATTTTAGTTTTTTTGGATTTTTTTGGCTTTTTTATTTTTCTCCTTATTCCTTTGCAGTGTTCATAACAATATAATGGTTTTTTTTTTGTCTCAAAAAACTAACAACCACTATAGTGTAATTTCAGCCAAAAACCATAACCATAAACTTAAACCACAAGCTAGTTGGAGCGGGGCCAATTAACTCCCAATAAAGGTTGCGTAAAATATAGTTCTATTGTATTGTGATTCGAATCTGGTTGGGTTCGATCACTTTAAGAATCCGATCAAATTTCGTTGAAAATATATTCTGAATAGTAATGTGAACTGGTTGAGGGTTATGATTGGTATCATTTTCGTGTTTGTGATAAACTCTACATCGACTTGCATCATCGTGGTGTCCAAAGATGTTTGCGCCGGCTGGAGTTAAACGTGACTACTTGAGGTGTTTCCAACTACAACTCGTTGCCGTTATCTTTTAGGACTTTCTTTCGTTTCCAAGTGAGGTATTGTTCTCGTCTCTAAGCATATTTTCAGCTTTTAAGTAGGTCTCTATTTTCATTACTGACTAAAACTTTGTTCCTTCTCCACTTAGGATTTTTGTTCTCAAAACTATTTATACCCCTATAAACTTCATGATAGATAGTGTACACAATGCAAGGCATCTAAACATGTAATACGACAAGAACGATCTGTAACTTCTCCTTCATACAATAATTTCGTCGATTGAGCATCCATGGGTTTTTCGCAAGGGTATTTTACGATAAATCTTTCTTATAATCCTGATTATTCTTCATTTTTTTGTCTCATTGTGTGTTTTATAATAAGCGGTATCTGAGCTTAGTTCTTCGGCTGATCAATCTAAAACATACTCGACCATGACATCAATGAAATATGATCTTCCACTGCTAGATCATGATGAGATTTTCTCTCTGCTAAGTCCAGATACAAGCTGTTTTATCACAACTCAATTTGAATAATGCGTATTATAACACATTAAAACAAGGAAATTGCTTGCGAACTGACACGGCCTCCAGGCTCTGGGGGATGGCCGTCTGATTGGGGACTTGAAAGCTGTCACATGGCCCGGAGGAGCAGAACAGAACGGAGGTCCACGCCATTGAGCAGCTCCTTGCCCATTACCATATTGCAACCGTAGTTCAGGCGGTACCAACTTAATTTACGTGTTCGTGAACAACATCAACATCCAATATTCCAAATGTGTATATTCTGAAAAGTATAAGCGCATGAAGCAGAAACGAGTGTGATTTTTTTCCATTGCAGTTCTTTCTTCTGTTAGAGGACAGCAAACATCATGGAGATTTACATAACATCCTATCTATGATTCCATCGCACCTTAAATTACTATGTCATCATCTTCAGATGGAGGACAATCCACCCTGAATAAATGCCCATCTGCTCTGCAAGAAAAGCACCAGCCATTCCACTTGTTCCCTCACTTCAAAAACAGAGGGATTCTGCGGTATACGCCAAGGTTCTATGTCTGAGTTCATTTGTCATTTTTCATGTATCGTTGTAGCGGCAGTTGACTGCAGTCATAAACAGAATATATGCAGGTTACACGTTGGAAAATTGTTGCACCAATAACATTGAAGGTAAGGAATGATTAGTACCTGATTGAACTTCTGTTCGAACATGATCTGGACTTCTCTCCGAAGGATTTCGACTTCCAGAGCATACTCTCTTTGTTCCTCATGAGATGTCAACTCCTCCAATTGCACCCTCAACGTGCCCAGGGCATTATCCAACCCAGAGAACTTCTCGAAATTCACAGCATCTGTTGAAGTGAGCTGCAGCAGACTCCTAACAGCTAACAAAGCCTGCATAATAAGATGTGTCATCACGCATAATAACATAGCACCAATGAGATGTGTCATCATGCAGACCATAGTATTTGGTAACTCATGCTAAACGTAAGCATGTATATCAGTAATGATCGATTAGAACTTAGAAGTTAACTACGCATATCGTGGTCATATCCCCAAATGTCCACAACATACAAAATGTACCTACTGTACATGATAAAGCATCAAGTTTTCCAAATCAACATTGCGAACTCTACCCCAGGGGTCAAATTCAACCAAAATTTAACCGAATTAGAGCATGAGGAGAACTGCCCGATTTCCCACGCCATGGGATACATCATGAGACAACTAAACTAAACTAAACTAGCACATATTTTCTAGTTCAAACGTCCAACTTTGAAACATTTTCCAGTTCAAATCACTAAAGTTGCGAGAATCTCCCCTCATCCTTCCCCGTGGCCTACTGCCTCGGCTCCCCCAGCGATGACCTGTTCCTCTTCTTCCCCTCCGCCGCGGCACCCGAGAGAATCGGGAGAAGCACAGCTGCCAATACGATCACGACGAGGATTAGGAGGTGATGGCGAGGTTGCTTCGCATGCGTCGCCATGGCACCCGCGAGAAGAGAGGGGGAGGAGGGGGGAGATGGAAGTGCTTTTCCGGGAGGCTTTCGCATTTATAGGTTGTGCTTGGAAACTTCACACGATCGAGCACATACAAGTCCGTAATATTTGATCCCCTTCGTGCAGTACTTACTAACTTCTGAGTTCTATAGTAGGTTTTATGTAAATTTAAGTGTTTCTCAGCGGTTGATGCGTAGGTTACAAAGGGACGTGGCGTGGCAGCTGGGGTGTTCTTGTGATTCCCATTGGTAGTGGTTTGGTTGGACCGGGAATGCATCGCGGTTTGCTTGGGTAGTAGCGGCTAAAGAGCTGGGCAAATCCGCCTTGGTGTTAAGGGGGCATGTTGGTCTTTCTCGAGCTTACTTGGGCTGCACTTGTCACATGCTAGAGAGGATACTACACAGAGGGAGACACCACCACTAGGAAGTAGGAACTCTGGCCGCCGGTCAGCTTCGTAAGTCCATCACCAACTGTTGAACCATGTGGAAGTGATCACATGTGTATGATGAGTAATTGATATTGGTTTAAATGAGTCGAGTTTGGTTTGCGTAGTTCGGAGTCGAGTCGTTGCATGGCGCAATCGGACTCGGTCGGACTTGGTCAAACTTAGTCGTATGGGATTAGGATGCATATTCTAATATTTTCGACAGGTTTGGACTTCGACATGGTAAGTGATGTTATTTACGCTTTCATGTATCGAGCGGTGCTATTTGACGTGTTCTTGTCTGTGTGACTGCAGGATGTCGTGGTGAGACACGAGGTGACCGGACTAGACACAGGCGGTGTCGAGGTCAGAACGGTCGGATGTGTCGAAGACGGCGGAGATGCGATGTGGTTGCGAGTCGTGGATGACAAGGAACGCGGAAGCTTCCCGGAAGGTGCAGGAGGGGCGAATCGGGAATTTCGCAAGACTGCACAGGCGGGAGACGGTTCCGTTCGGAGTTGGCAGGCGTAACGGGTTGGAGACCCGTTAGCCGAAGGTTATGGAAGGAGGAAGCTTTCTGGAAGGTGCGCGAGGGGCGTTTCGGTAAAAACGCAGGGCTGCACAAAAGGAAGCGGGTTTGGATAAAGCGCAAAGTTGTTGAAGGCCTAATGGGTAAAGCATGGTGCAAACCCATTAGTGGAGGCTATAAATAGAGAGGGAGATGTGTGCTGAAATTTAGAGAGAGTGAATGTAAAAGTTAGGGTTCCATTTGGGTCTTTCCATGTGTGTATGTGTGTTCCTCCCAAGAAGCATGTGTAGCTCTTGGTGTTCTTGAGGATTGAGAGGGAGAGGATGGATTGAGATTTCTTGTAATCATTCCTCTTGTTTCAATCGTGTCATCGGGACTCCTTGTATTACTTGTTTGTTGGAATGGAAATCTGAAAGTTTGGTTCTCTGTTAATTAGTTCTTGCTGCTCTTGATTTCTCTTGTTTGGCTTCTTTTCTCAAGCTTTCGGTTTTAATTAGCAGCAGTTAATTTGTTGGCCAGCCGTGAGTCCGATTGAGATATTTTTTGCTAGCATTAAATGATCGGGAGAGCACTCAAAATCCGGCCATAGCAAGTTATTTCGGCTGCATGCATTTCTAGTATTTTTTTATTGCCAAGTGCACCTTTTCTTGTGAGGGTACATGTCCGTAGGTCAACTAGAAAATTTGCATGCCTAGCATTAAATGGGTGCATGATCCTTGGCAAGAGATATGTATTTGGCTGACTTGTTCCCTATAGCCGAATGGATCAATATCTTGGCCGAATGGATCCTTTCTTGGCCAAATGAATTATTGCTTGAAAGGACTGCCGAGTAATTCTTCTCTCTTAAAGATCTCGGCCATGCAGTCTTTATTTCTTTCTTGTTCGGACAGCAGGGGTGTGCAGACTAAGCAGTACTTGCCTTTTGCTTTATTTTTGCGTGTTCTTTCGGTTGAATGTGTGAACACTTTTCTGTTCTAAGGTGGTTCGGAAATAGCATTTTCTCTGGTCTGTCGACAGCTGCAAGAGACTGCCTCCTTCTTGGCCGAATGGCATGTTCCTCTATTTTCCCTGTAGTCCTTGTTTTCCAGTGCAGTGAGTTATTTGGTAGGCTTCTCTCTTTTGCTTTATGTTCTTTAGTTTGAGCTATTTTTCTCTTGTCTCTGGTAAAGAATTTTTGTCGATAGATTTGCGAGCTCTGCATCTTCCTCTTCATAGCTTTCTGTAGCTATTGGAGAGCTGAGCTTTTGAGTATTTGTGGGGGACGTATTATTTTTAACCGACATTCACCCTCCCTCTGTCGCCATTTCGGTCCTACACCAACCCCTCTGCCTCTTCTCTGGCCTTCTTGCTGAAGTTGAGTGGGTGGGGGGTCTATCATACACTGCGTTTAAAAGTTAGTTAATATAGAAAATTCAAAAAGAAGCTTTTAGTAGCTGAAAAAAAGAAACCAACATATTATTCATCTTGAATCCTTAATATAAAAATTGCATATACTTTTCCTAAGTTATCATATAAACAAGGGGATTTTTCTAAAGAAAATCCCGTGGTGCCTTTTTGTCGTTTACACATCGTGGCGAATTGGCAATGCTTTTGTACTTGTTAACAGGAGCCAAAAAGAACAGAACAGGTGCGGCAGGCGAGGGCGAGACGTGTCGGCTGGTCGCGTCTCAGGAGCTATCTCTCGCACGCGCGTCGCGTCTCTTGTCATCGCCCACCGCTCGCTGCCGCTCTGCACTGTTACCAGTGGCGGACCCAGAGAATTTGACGTGTTTGAGCGAAGAACAGAGTCTGAGCCTTTGGAGATTGGGAGCTCCGCCACCGCCGAGCGACGCCTCGCTTCCGTCGTCGCGCATTTACTAGCGCTACTACGTTATGTCCCCGTGCCCCTGTAATTCACGGCAGCAGCTTGGAGAATACTACCTCTTCGTTTCAATGTCATTTAAAAGACCACGGGAGTAACAATAAAACACAAGTTTAGAATACTACAAAAGCAATCTACAGTTCGAAATGTTAGCTGTAAACTAAACAGGTGGGAGTCGGTATGGATGGTAGCATACTAGCATGACTCAAAGTCGAAACAGGAAAAGCTAACAAACTGGAAATAAATTATATAAATAAACAATAAAGGCAATAAAACTCTATTATGGTTTAGAAATCAATGATACATGGTACAATTAATAGCGTCAAAGTAACCAAGTTTCCCTGAGAAAATTACTTGGGTTTTGGCTCAACATCACTGGAGTAGTCATTAGCTTAGTGGCTTAATGAGGTGCTTAGTTAAAAAAATTCGATAATTTTAGAGCATTCACAATTCAAATGTACACACAGCAAGTATGATAGAAAAACCTTCTTGTATTTTATGTCCAAAGCAAACTTATGTGATTTTCAACTGTAAGAACAATTACATCAAATAAGCATTACCTCTCGTGTTCAAAGATACATGGCCAAGGAGACACTGAGGTGTTGTTTAGGTGCCAGAGATGAGCCCGGGTAGGGGCTAGGGTCGCCGGGCCCTGGGTCCGCCCATGACTGTTACATTAGCCTGCATTGCACTGCATTTCAGTAGAGCGGAGTTTGATTTGTGATTTCTGTTTATTGGGCAGAAATCAGAAAGGAGGAGCAGAGGTAGGGTGATGGAGGAGAGCCGTGGCAGTTCATGCTTGCGTGTGCTCAGCGTTTCTCTGCTTCTTGCCGTCCTGTTCGCCTCGGCGGCGGCGATCACCCGGGAGGGGTTCGTCTTCGGCGCCGGATCATCGGCTTATCAGGTGACGCCAGAATCAGTCACCAAACTAGCTAGCACTCTTTGTTCGTGCATTGCTTTTTTTGTAGGTTCCAATTAATTAGCACCGATGATGTTAGTGTTGTCTTACTGAACACTTTGTCATACGATGGTGTTGTTGAAATTAATCTTGCGCAGGTTGAAGGCGCATGGGCAGAGGATGGGAAGAAGCCTAGCATCTGGGACACATACACGCACCAGGGTTACCTTCGCCAGTTCGCCCAAGCATCAAGTTTTCCTTATCATACGCGACACTCAGGTACCAAATGTAACGCCTTAAGGTCCAAACTAACTCAGATCTAACCATATTTTGGATAGGCCACGTACACGTAGTAATCCACTTGCACTTTCATCCTCGCTTCGTGCAAAACGGTTAACCGGGAGTGCTACCATTAAAACTCCTAGGCTTATATGTAAGTGCTTCTCAAGGTAAGCTAGCAAGGTGGGACTAACCCGGAAATTCATGGCACACACACATGGGTCAACATGGGCCGGGGTGTCGCATACACCCCCCTCAAAGGACTCAACGTCCTCGTCGGACCAACATACCTACACCGGGGCAAATGATAAGGATCCCCTCTTGGCACATGTCCGTGTGTTCAGTGCCAGCACATATGCCATGCTGTGTGTCCACTCCGAGCCCACATGCGCCATATGCCAGCGCCCCTGACCCACACGCGCCCATGTAACCGTGAGAGTCGGCTCTGATACCATTTGTAACGCCCTAGAGTCCAAACCGGCTCAGACCTAACCACATTCTGGATAGGCCACGCACACGTAGCAACCCACTTGCACTTTCGTCCTCGCTTCGTGCAAAACGGTTAACCGGGGGTGCTACCATTGAAACTCCTAGGCTTATATGTAAGTGCTTCTCAAGGTAAGTTAGCAAGGTGAGACTAACCCAGAAATTTATGTGCACACACACATGAGCCAACATTGGCCGGGGTGTCACACCAAATAATTCTATTTCTAACAAGTATTTTTGTGTTTTGGAAGGCTATTCTTTGACAATGCGATTGGAGATGTAGCTGCAGATCAGTATCACAAGTACAAGGCGTGTTATTTCTGAAACAATGACCCGATGTTAAAGATACTGAACAACCCAAAATTTTCCAAAATTTTGAATTTTTCTTGAAATTTCTTATGAATTTGATTTCTTTCCCAATTCAGCAATTCTCCAGTGAAAACCTCTTTCCTTTATCATCTTTCCGCTTTCTCCATTCGCTGGCACATTATGGGGAAGCCGCTTCCTCCTCACCGCTTCTCTGTAGCTGCTCCACGTGCTGCGCCGCTGTCCCACCGGATCGCGGCCACCCTCACCTGCGCATTCACACCGACCTGGCACCACGGTCCCGCCCGTCAGTTGCACGGCTTTGCGTGCCGCTCTGCTTGCTTTCTTCTCTCTTCCGCTTCGGCTCTCTGCTCCCGGTGATGCCCTTGCCTCCGTACCATAGCGACAACACTTGCCAACTCTCTCAGACACTGAAGAGCCACGTCGCTAATGCCATTATATTTTAATTCTTCTGCTAAAACATGTAATTTATTGAGATGCTCATTAATTGGAGTGCTATCAGACATCTTAATAGAGAGAAAACGATTAACAAGATTGAACACTTTAATAAGAGATACTTCACTAACATCATGTTTCAGACTATGTATTATTTTTCGTGCATCTTGTTCACCCTTAATGTAAAAATAAGCAAGATCTAAATATTAAAAAAACTGCTAGTTACTAAGCGAATGTGTGGTACACATGCGCCCGGAGAACTTTTCCATCGAGGCAGCAGCAGCAGAGACCCCAACGACTATGGTGGTGTTCAGTTGGGCTGAATTATTGTGGCTTATGGCTGAATTTTACTGTAGCTGGCTGAAAGTACACTGTAACTGATAATGGCTTATATAGTATAATTAAATTTAAAAAATTTAAAAATAGAAAAAATGGGTTAGCCCAGCACGTGTAATGCAAACGAATACGAGAAAAAAGAACTGGCTAAAAAGCTCAAAAAATCCAAAAAAATTACGAAAAGATGAAATTTAGAAATAGTGAAAAATAAGCCGAAAGCTAGAAGCTGAAATGAGCGAGGCATAGCTTCACGTCGCTTTTAATTATTCAATGCATGATGTGGCTTTGAGAGAGATAAAATTTGCATTCCACGCCACATTAGATGGCCCAATTAATGCTCCCTTGACTGGAGTTGTATGATCAAAGCACTTCATCAGCACAGCACGCATCAATCTGCGGTGGAATAAATCTGCACTTCCGAGGACTGAGTCTCGCGATGTCCATGTACGCCGCGCAAGGCCTGTCTTCCGCGTGCTGCTTTCTTCCGCGCGCTGGTCTTGCATCAAAGATTTCTTCTCGTGCGAGGATGAAGCAAGATGTCTAATCTTCACGCCTTGGACAAAGTAATAAACAATGATTCTCTCTCCGTCTCAGAATTGAATCTGTGAACATGAATCAACTGAATAGTCCGTGCGTGCATCAATTTCTTGATACCACGTGAATCAATATCTTCACGCGCGGACGGACCGAGGAAGACGTTCGAAAATCCTAGATCAATATCTTCACGCGAGGACGGACGCGTGCAACATGTAGAAGTGTTAAAATACAAGGTAGAGTTTACAAAAATGTTTCTTTGGTAGAATAGGATATAATCTTAGATTCTATATTAATCCTATATGACCCCAACTCCCACCGCTCAACCAAAGCTCCTGCGACCTTCCAGATCCGGTCCCCCTCCCGTTGCTTCGACGTCCGGCGGTCTCGCCGGCGGCGAGAGGGGAGGGGGATCCACCCCGGCTCCTTGGTTAGCAGTAGTAGTAGGGTTGATAGTTTTTGCTTTTTGTATCCGTCTCTTCTTCCTTCGGCTCCCGATTTCTCCGGATCTGGGTCCCCTCCCTCGTCTCCGGCGGCTGGCGTGCTCCCGGCGGCGCGAGGGGAGGGGGGCCCACCCCAGGATGCTCCTCCCCCTCCGCTCCGCTCCCTTGCTCCCCCTGCCCCGCCCCATGACCGCAAGGCGGGGGTTGTGGGCGGGGGCTCGGAGCTCGGCCTGCTCAGATCTAGGCTGCTCAAGCACGGGAGGGGCAATGCGGAGGAGGAGCATGGGTGGAGGCCGGCGGCCAAGCAGGCCAGGGTGGGGGGCGCCGCGCCGTCAAGGTGGCGGCGCAGTTCTTGCTCGGGTCCTGCAGCCCCAGCCACGGCGGGGAGCAGACCGCGGCGGCCAGCAGCGTCGAGGGGGCGGAGGCCGGTGGCGGCTCGGTGGATCTAGTGCTCGCCGTGCGGCGGCAAGGTCCGGAGGGAGTGAAGGGGAGGTAGTCGTTGGAGAGCGGAGCCATCGTTGGTTTGGGCGCGAGGTTGGTGTGGTGGCGGCGCTGTGAGAGCAGAGCAATGGACGGAGAGGGTGGGCGCGCTGGAGCGCGTGGAGGAGGCCGATCGGCGGTGGCAGCATTGGCCGGGAGGCGGCAGGCTGTGGCTGCTGGGTTGCCCAGGGTTCCATGCTCGACGTTGCTCGAGCGGGAAGCGGCTCATCGTGGAGGTCAAGGATGGCTTTGTCATGACCTTGAGGCGTGTAGATCCCTGGTGTGATGGTGGCGATCTTTTTTGTGTGTGTAGTACAGGGGTTGCCGTGGAGGTGCTGGCGAAAGCCGTGCCGGTGTTCCTACCGGTCTCGATAACTATGACGTCTTTGGACGCCATTTTCCTTCCTGAAGGGTTGTCATGGCACTCCATAGCCCTCATGTACTCTATTCTCCAGGTGAAAGCCTTGTCTCGTTGAGGCGGGCGGCGTCGGCGACCCTCGTCGCTTCTTTGGAGACGTCGCCTCGGAGGATTCTTCACGCAAAGTAGACTGGAGTTTGGGTGGTTCAGTTGGAGGAGGTTAGGGGATTGGTTGAAAGCAAGGACGATGAAGAAGTACTGAAGCTTAGTTTTTCTAGCTTTTTCATAGTCCTTAAGCGCTTTTTCTTGATGTTGTGTACTCCTCAATGTTGAGGCTTTGAGCCTAAGAGGTCGTGTATCTTTTGGCTGTGTATATCCCAAGTGGATATAGAGGCCGGATATTATATCCTTTATCTAAAAAAATATTAATCCTATGATTTGCAGTCTTGCTGAAGAACCTCTAATCCAATTCAGGATCGTGATTATGATAACCTTGATTTGCATAATTCCTGAACAACATATGCCGTGTGAACTATTGTGTCACATTAGCAATCTAGCTAGTTATTATCCGTCCGAACGCTTGAGCATGTTAACAATCTTCGTTTAACAATACTTGCTGCAGAGGCACGGTGCTGCCTTGTTCTTTGCCGTTCTGCTTTTGCTGTAAGGAGCTGTAAACGCTGATGCGCTAAACTGATGTCGTGGTTTCGTTTAATAAAATGGAGCCAGGGTTGTTTTGGCCCTGTGTTTCTAAAACAATCTTCTTGTAACAACTGTAGGTATTTATGGAGACTTCAAACACTGATTTGCATCCTGACATGACTGCTCAAGCAAAACTTATCCTAAAGGAGTGCGACGGGCACCCCCTTGCAATAGCTAATATTGGTGGCTATTTGGCCAGCAAGCCTACCACTGCTATGGAATGGAAGAAGTTGAATGATCATCTCGGTGCTGGGTTGGGGAGCAACCGAAGTCTTGAGATGATAAGGACAGCCCTGGCCCCAACCTACGATGGTTTGCCCTATCATCTCAGGTTATGCCTTTTGTATTTATCAGGTTTAGACGCCTGATAAGACGGTGGATTGTAGAAGGTTACTGAAGCAAGACACATACCATGAGTGCAGAGGAGATTGGTGAGAGCTACTTTTCTGAGCTTATCAATAGAAGCATCATCCGGCCATCAAAAACAGCGACCCATAATGTGAGAAGTATTGATCATTGCCAAGTCCATAATCTTCTCCATAAGATCAGTGTCTCAAAGTCAATGGAGGAAAATCATGGTTTTCAACTTGGCTGCAGCTCTAGCAACCAAGATACAATATGACATCTCGCTATAGACAGGCAGGAACATGCTGGAGAGCACAGACCTGTCCCATGTACGATCATTGACGGTGTTTCGGGAGTGGAGATCATTTTTCATTTCTAGCAAGATGAGGTTGCTTCGAGTACTAGATTTGGAAGGCACATCTGGTTTAAAAGATCATGACCTGAAGCAAATTGGAAACTTTCTTCACCTGAGATTCCTTTCTCTACGAGGATGTGTTGATATTTACCATCTGCCTGATTCATTGGGCGATTTGTGGCCTGTGGGACCTCCAGACATTAGATGTCAATGGCACAAATATCATCAAGCTGCCAAAAACTATCACCAAGCTGAAATGCTACAGTACCTTCGTGCTGGCAATGTTGATTTGTGATCCAAATTCTATACATTAGGCCAGCTTCTGGACGGAGCGTAGCGGAGGCCCGTCGCCGGAGGCTTAGGGTATGGATTCTAGTCGAATTAGGGTTTCCCTGTTATATATATTCCCTGTAAGCCGCCGTTTGGGATATGAGATTAGAGTTGTAAATCCCCGGCATTGTAACCTCACCCCGATATAGTGAAGATTGTTGCTGGCTGGCGCCCGTGGTTTTTTCCCTCTCGCATTGGGAGGGTTTTCCACGTTAAAATCTCGTGTCTCTCTGCGATTGATCTTGTTTACTTCGTCGTTCCTCCGCCGTCGCGTGTAACAAGTGGTATCAGAGCCTAGGTCTTTCAGATCGGGCATCGCGATGGCGTCGGTGAAGTTTGATCTACCGCTACTCGACTACAAGACGAGATTCTCGCTGTGGCAAGTGAAGATGAGGGCGATACTCGCCCAATCACAGGATCTGGATGAGGCTCTAGAGTGCTTCGGGAAGAAGGAGAAGGATCAATGGACTCCTGAGGAGAAACGTAAAGATCGTAAGGCTCTTTCGCTCATTCAACTTCATCTTTCTAATGATATTTTGCAAGAAGTGCTGCAGGTGAAAACTGCTGCAGAACTTTGGGTGAAACTGGAATCGATCTGCATGTCAAAAGATCTCACCAGTAAGATGCACATGAAGATGAAGTTGTTCTCGCACAAGTTGCAGGAGGGAGGATCGGTGTTGAACCACATATCGGTCTTTAAGGAGATCGTGGCCGATCTGTTATCCATGGAGGTAAAATTTGATGATGAGGATTTAGGTCTTCTGTTACTATGCTCACTGCCTAGTTCACATTCAAATTTCCGTGACACCATATTGTTAAGCTGTGATGAACTAACCCTAGCGGAGGTTTATGAGGCGCTCCAGAGTAAGGAGAAGATGAAAGGTATGGTGCAGGGTGAGTCGTCGTCCTTCAAGGGCGAGGCGTTGCAGGTCCGTGGCAGATCCGAGCAGAAGTCCTATGATAACAACAATCGCGACAAGAGCCAGCATGGTAGAGGACGTTCAAAGTCCAAGGATAAGAAGTTCTGCAAGTACTGCAAGAAAACGAACCACTTCATCGAGGATTGCTATAAGTTAAAGAATAAGGAGAAGAGGAATGCTGCACACCAACAGAAAAATAAATCTGAAGGTAATGCCTCTGTTGTCTCCGGTGCTGATAGTAATGATTCTGGAGATTGCCTTGTCGTATTTGCTGGTTGTGTTGCTGGTCATGATGGATGGTTACTCGATTCGGCATGTTCGTTTCATATCTGCATTAACAGAGAATGGTTTAGTTCTTATAAGCCTGTGCAGAGTGGAGATGTCGTTCGCATGGGAGATGACAACCCATGTGAGATCGTGGGTATTGGATCTGTTCAGATCAGGACACATGATGGCATGGTTCGCACACTGGACAATGTGCGACATATACCAAGGATGGCAAGAAATCTCATCTCCCTCAGCACACTCGATGATGAAGGGTACAAGTACTCCGCTTCAGGTGGAGTTTTAAAGGTATCAAGAGGTTCTCTCGTTTACATGATTGGTGATATGAATTCTGCCAAGTTATATGTGCTTAGAGGAAGTGCATTGCGTGTTTCCGTCACGGCTGCTACTGTCTCTGATAATAATACTAACCTCTGGCATAAGCGTCTTGGACACATGAGTGAACTTGGTATGGCAGAATTGATGAAGAGGAACCTGCTGGATGGCTGCACTCAGAGTAAGATGAACTTCTGTGAGCACTGCATTTTTGGTAAGCACAAGAGGGTAAAGTTCAATGCCTCGGTACATCGCTCCAAAGGTATACTTGAGTATGTACATGCTGATTTGTGGGGGCCTTCTCGTAAGACCTCGTATGGTGGTGCAAATTATATGCTTACTATCATTGATGATTACTCTAGAAGAGTGTGGCCTTATTTTCTGAAAGGTAAAGATGATACATTTGCTGCTTTTAGAGATTGGAAAGTAATGATAGAAAGGCAAACTGAGAAGGAGGTAAAGCTGCTTCGTACTGATAATGGTGGTGAATTTTGCTCGCATGAGTTTAATGATTATTGCAGGAAGGAAGGCATTGTGAGGCATCACACCATCCCGCACACTCCGCAGCAGAATGGTGTGGCTGAGCGCATGAACAGAACCATCATATCGAAGGCTCGTTGCATGCTGTCCAACGCAAAGATGAGCAAGCGTTTTTGGGCAGAGGCCGCCAACACCGCATGCTATTTGATCAACAGGTCGCCTTCTATTCCACTCAATAAGAAAACTCCCATTGAGGTATGGTCTGGTACACCTGCTGATTATTCACAGCTGAAAGTTTTTGGTTGCACTGCTTATGCTCATGTTGATAATGGAAAATTGGAACCTAGAGCTATTAAGTGTCTGTTTCTTGGTTATGGTTCTGGAGTAAAAGGATATAAGCTATGGAATCCTGATACAAGAAAAACTTTCATGAGCAGAAGTGTTGTTTTTAATGAATCTGTGATGTTTAATGACAGTTTACCCATAGATATTGTACCAGACAGATCTGATGATGAGCAGCAGAATATGAGCGTGCAGGTGGAGCACGTGGATGATCAGGGAGATGAATTTATTGATGATACTATTGATACTGTTCAGCACTTATCTCCTGTTTTGCAGCAAGACGATCAGCCTATTGCACTTCGCAGAGAAAAGAGGAGTTGTGCTCCTCGATCCCGATTAATTGAAGAGTGTAATTTGATTCATTATGCTCTTAGTTGTGCTGAACAGGTGGAGAACACTCATGAGCCGGTTACGTACACTGAAGCCATTGTTTCTGGAGATCATGAGAAGTGGATCTCAGCTATGCAAGAAGAGATGCAGTCCCTGGAGAAAAATGGCACATGGGACGTGGTGCGCTTGCCTAAAAATAAGAAGACCGTGCGTTGCAAATGGATCTTCAAGAGGAAGGAGGGCCTATCTCCTAGTGAGCCTCCAAGATTTAAGGCAAGGTTAGTAGCTAAAGGTTTTAGTCAGATTCCGGGTGTTGATTACAATGATGTGTTCTCCCCAGTTGTGAAGCATAGCTCAATCCGTACATTCTTTAGTATTGTTGCTATGCGTGATCTTGAGCTTGAGCAGCTAGATGTGAAGACAGCATTTTTGCATGAAGATCTTGAGGAGGAGATATACATGGACCAGCCAGAAGGGTTCATAGTGCCTGGTAAGGAGGATCATGTTTGCAAATTGAAGAAGTCCTTATATGGTTTGAAACAGTCTCCTCGTCAGTGGTATAAGAAGTTTGATTCATTTATGTTATCAAATAACTTTAAAAGATCTGATTATGATAGTTGTGTCTACATTAAATTTGTTGATGGATCACCTATATACTTGCTGTTATATGTTGATGATATGCTGATTGCTGCCAAGAGCAAGAAAGAAATCACTACATTGAAGTCTCAGTTGAGCAGTGCATTTGAGATGAAGGATCTTGGTGCTGCTAAGAAAATTCTAGGTATGGAAATTACTAGAGACCGTGCTTCTGGTTTATTGTTTCTTAGTCAGCAAAATTATATTCAGAAAGTGCTTCATCGTTTCAACATGCATGATTCAAAGCCTGTGAGTACTCCCATTGCACCTCACTTTAAATTGTCAGCTTCACAATGTCCTAGCACTGATGAGGAGGTTGAGTACATGTCCAGAGTTCCGTATGCTAGTGCTGTAGGGTCTTTGATGTATGCCATGGTTTGCTCTCGTCCAGATTTATCTTATGCTATGAGTTTGGTCAGTAGATATATGGCTAATCCTGGTAAAGAGCATTGGAAAGCCGTTCAGTGGATTTTCAGGTACATGCGAGGCACATCGAATGCTTGTTTGAAGTTTGGCAGGACTGAAAAAGAACTCGTTGGCTATGTTGATTCAGATTATGCTGGTGATTTGGATAAGCGTAGGTCACTCACAGGTTATGTATTTACCATTGGAGGTTGTGCTGTGAGCTGGAAGGCACATTTGCAGGATGTTGTTGCGCTGTCCACCACTGAAGCAGAATATATGGCTATGTGTGAAGCAAGTAAAGAGTCAGTTTGGCTGAAAGGTTTGTTTGCTGAGCTTGCTGGAGTTGATTCTTGCATTAATCTGTTTTGTGATAGTCAGAGTGCAATTTATCTCACTAAAGATCAGATGTTTCATGAGAGGACAAAGCACATTGAGATTAAATATAACTATGTCAGAGATATTGTTGCAAAGGGTAAGCTAAAGGTATGCAAGATTAGCACTCATGAAAATCCTGCTGATATGTTGACAAAGCCAGTTCCTGTTGCTAAGTTTGAGCTTTGCTCAAGCTTAGTTGGTATTACAGCTTAGGCCAAGAGGCTGTGTGGCGCCGAAAGTATTTCTTTCTTTGTTGTGTTCAGGGTGAAGGATTGGTTTATGCTACAGGAAGGAATTTGTCTCAAGGTGGAGTATGTTGATTTGTGATCCAAATTCTATACATTAGGCCAGCTTCTGGACGGAGCGTAGCGGAGGCCCGTCGCCGGAGGCTTAGGGTATGGATTCTAGTCGAATTAGGGTTTCCCTGTTATATATATTCCCTGTAAGCCGCCGTTTGGGATATGAGATTAGAGTTGTAAATCCCCGGCATTGTAACCTCACCCCGATATAGTGAAGATTGTTGCTGGCTGGCGCCCGTGGTTTTTTCCCTCTCGCATTGGGAGGGTTTTCCACGTTAAAATCTCGTGTCTCTCTGCGATTGATCTTGTTTACTTCGTCGTTCCTCCGCCGTCGCGTGTAACAGGCAATGTACCAAATGATGAGGCAACCTCTTCATCAGAATTACAAGAATCAAGTGATCTTTCAAAAAAGTTTCAAGAGGCAATTGGTGATGCGGAATTGCTAGAAGCATCGGCCAAAACAGTTCGGTTGGGTACGACTGCATTGCACTTGGCAACAGCTTATTGCAGACAGAAAAATCGTGATGACAATGTAAGGAAGCATGACGTACTCAACAAATACTGCAGAGTCGTGTTGCCTGGCATTGCATTGGGGCTAGATATGCATGGTGTTGAAGTTCCTGATGGGGTTGGGAAACCGAATGCCTCGTCCTCACACTGGGGGTAGTAAATGTCGCAGCGGATCAGATATGCCCAAATGGGCGGCACGGCTAGGGCCCGACACAGTACGGGCTGATAGGTATGACCTGTTTAGCCCATCAGCTGGAACAGGCTATGTTGTGCTGGTTCGTGGGCCAAGACATTAGCCTAAGCACAATCTAGAGGGGTTTGTGCCTTGCCGGGCTTGGGCCGGCACGTGGCATGATTAGCCCGTCGGGCTACGGAGGCACAACATGCCCATTTAGCCCGTGTAGTCCATTTGGCCCGAAAAAATTTGAAAAAAATTGAATAGTTGGAAAAATATGTAGAATTCGAAAAAGACACAGTAAATTGTACAAAATATACAAAAAACACATTAAATTATAGAAAGTGTAGAAAAACATAATAAATTGTAGAAATGTAAAAATGAACTTTTATTGTGTTAAAATGGTTGTCTTGTTAAAAACTTTGCCAAGTAAAAACTCAATTTGAGAAAACATCAACAAAGAAAAAAGAGTACATCATGTAACTCAGCATTATAGGTGAAAAGGTATAAAAATACAATGTATACATGGATACTCTAAGAATCGTCAGCGGTGTCGTCAGAGTCCTGACTATTGTCTCCGCCATCTAAGTACAGATTGTTGAACGCGTGTTCCAACTCCATATCCACCATGCAGTGTTGGGCTTGCGCATCAGCTTATTTTTAGTCTTTCACTGTGAGAAGTACTTCCACTATCTCACTCATGAGTCTTGTTCTTCTCTCCTGTAATATTCTTCTAGAAAGACTGAAAGCAGACTCAGAAGAAATCATCGATATAAGAATGGTTAACACATCCTGTGCTAATATAGATAGCATCGAATATGTTAGTTTAACACATTCCCGTGCTAATATAGATAGCACCGAATATGTTAGCTTGTGCTCTCGCCACTAGTCCAAATATTGAAGTCCTTTGTGTAATGTGGCACGAAATCATTGTCTAGAAAGACTGATGATTCCCCACAAGCCTTGGCATGGATTGCTCTATGTCCACCACTTGACATTGTAGAGCTTGATATTTCGGAGGATCGCACGGAGGAAAAGATGGTGCCCTACATGTTTGTCTTCTTACTTGTGCTTGCGGGTGGAGGTCGTTACAAGCGAGATCCCTAAAATCTATGCTCGTACTTTTTGGTAAACTTCAAACAATTGTGAACAAACAACTATAAAAAAGTTTGAATAATATATCCCTATAGAATCCCCTATAATTGAAAGAACATTAATGAATTCATCAATTTTAGCTTTTGGATCTACAATAAATGTAAATATGTATAAGAACGGAATCTCATTCCAATATTTTAAATATTTAGTTTTCATCATATACACAGCCTCTCTTAACATTACATCATTTTTAATTTTTTTCAAGTGAACGGCAATAGCAAGAATATGATGGATAAAGCAATAGTAGATTTGTAAAAGAGTTCGAGAAATGCTAGTAATTTCTCAGTAACATTCCAGTGCTACTCAGTCAGTAGTGTGTTACCGGTATGGCTGTGATAGTACGTGCAAATAAAAATAGAAAATGTGGTCTCGTAGGGTAAAATATTCTGTAACATGAGATAAGCGGATGTGGATGTGGATGTATTATTGTGGGGTATTAGCGGATGTGGATGTGGATGTATTATTGTGGGGTATTAGCGGATGTGGATGCATTATTGTGGGGTATTAGCGGATGTGGATGTACTGCGACTGTGGCTTAAGGCCCTGCTCAACTTAGCGTTTTTGTGGCTTATGGTTTTTTCACTGTAGCTGTCTTATGTTGCACTGTAGCTGTCAGTAGCTTTTTTGGTGTAATTAAATTTAAAATTGGAAAAACAGGTTATCCTAGTATGGACAATACAAAGGAACACGAAAAAAAGACAAAAAGTCAGAAAAGATGAAATTAAAAAAATAGTAAACTAGAAGTTAGAAGCTAAAGTTAGAACAAACCAGGCCTTAATGTGGATGCATGCATCGGTGGTTGCGTGTCATGCTGTGGATGTGAAAGCATTTAGTGTAGGGCATTAGTGTGGATGCATGCATCAGTGGTTGCGTGCCATGCTTTCGTGCGTGGCTCCTTGGCAGGCACAGTCAAGCCTTCGTAGCATGGTAGCGCGTCGCTGCTGTGTTGAGCTCGGGTGTACTCTCACAGGCATATACTCCAGTCGAGCTAGGGAAGTACGATAGAAGACACATGTTGCATGTCATGGCTATCGAGTTTCAGGAGAAGATTAGATTTGTACCATATATACGGATGATTCACAACTGCACATGTCGTTGGCCGTGGCATCAGGTGAAACCAATAATATAGACCAAGTGTGTCCGATAAGATAAAAGGACCGTGCACCTGTAGATTTTGGATACGTGTGTGCATAGTGCCCAAGTATGGCTGCGAATTGAACTTTGGAGTTCGTCAAAGATTTCTGTTGTCAATGTTACTTTCTGTCGAACAAACATTTATTGTTGTTTTCGTGAGGACAGCAATTGCATGCCTAGGAAACACTTCAAATTTGTTTCTGGAGCTAACTGAACGTGGCTAGTCTACTTCCGCCGATAGCGACGGGCCTGCTCCTTTTATTTCGACTTACGGTTTATAGTTATAGTTTATAATTTTTAAATTATTTATAAAAAACATAAAATAATAAAAATTTATATATAATTTGATCGATATAAAACTTATTGACCAGCCAGCCGCCTCCTCCCTCCCCTCTTAGTCGTTCCCGGCGTCCTATCAAGCTGAAAATCCGCACAAACACAGCAGTGAGGACGGAGTCGACGATGGCGATCGTGGTCGGCTCCATCCATAGAGTTGCGTCATGTTTGATTGAGTCGCACAAATTATTGCTGCTTCAATCTTTTTTGTCTGAATGCTCTCTCACCTCTCTTTCCATTGGCTCCGCAATACTGATATGAACCATTTGTTTGTTCATATTGCTTCGGAGCCACCAATCCTCCAATCTTATCTTCTTCAGTGGATGCTCTGCATGCACCGCTGACTAGCACTCTCTGCTCCACATCACAAATCCAAACCTGTGCTGGAGAGGAGACGGGAGGAGAGCAATGGAGTCAACAGTACTGAGCTTGGGCAAGTCTGTGCTGGATGGCGCGGTTAGCTACACCAAATCCGCCATTGCGGAGGAGGTTGCTTTGCAGCTCGGTGTCCAGAGTGATCAGGCTTTCATCAAGGACGAGCTCGAGATGATGCAGGCTTTCCTGATGGCCGCGCACGAGGAGCAAGATCATCACAAGGTGCTCAAGACCTGGGTAAAGCAAGTCCGTGATATGGCCTACGACGTCGAGGACTGCCTCCAAGATTTTTCCATTCATCTGAAGAAGCCATCATGGTGGCGCATACATCGCACGCTGCGAGAGCGGCACCGTATCGCCAAGCAGATGAAGGAGCTGAGAGCCCGAGTTGAGGACGTGAGCCAGAGAAACATGCGTTATCACCCCATCAAGGGCTCAGGCTCCAAGACGGCCACCAAGGATGAGCGATCTAGCATTACTGGTGCAGCGATGTTTGGCATTGATGAAGCAAGGCGTGCAGCGAAGAAGGACAAAGCAAAAGTGGATCTTGTCCAACTAGAGTGATCGCAGTGTGGGGCACAAGTGGTGATCTCGGGCAGACGTCCATCATCAGGGCGGCCTATGAGAGTCCAGATATCAAAGGGAAATTTCATTCCCGAGCATGGGTCAGGGTGATGCATCCTTTCAATCCCATAATCTTTGCTCAGAGTCTTGTGAAGCAGTTTCACGCAGTCGTAGGGGTTGATGTTCTGTTGGAGACGGAGAAGACAGGGCAAGATTTGGCTCAGGAGTTCAAAAGATGTGCGAATGAGGAGTCTTTCCTGGTTGTGCTTAATGATTTATCCACCATTGAGGAGTGGGATCAGATTAAAAATTTCTTCCAAAACACCAAGAAAGGGAGCCGAATCGTAGTGTCTGCAGAGCAAGTTGAAGTTGCAAGCTTATGCGCAGGTCAAGAAAGCCAAGTATCAGAACTTAAGCAATTGTCGGCCGATCAGACTATTTATGCTTTCTACGAGAAGGTAATAATGAAATTCAGTTTGAACATACATACACACACATATACATACATACAAACATACATACATACATACATGCATGCATATATACATACATTAACAGTGGCGGAGCTAGGATTTGGTTATGTTCTGGACTCAGTGATGAATAATCTAGGTTATCTGGGCTGAACCATAAAAATGTTATACAGACTGGACTAAATTTACCCGGGCTATACACTAAATATTTTTCCACACCCCGGGCTGAAGTCGACCCTGCCCGGGGTGTGGCTCCACCCCTGCATACATACATATATATATGTACATGTATGTATACATACATGTGTATATATGTATATACATACATACATACAATATATATATATATATATATATATATATATATATATATATATATATATATATATATATATAGGACGCTGAAAATTATTATTTTAAACATTTACAAAATTGAAAACACGGTGAAACGGAAGTGTCCAAGGAAACCGTTTCAGCCACCTAATCATTGATTGTTTGTATTTAGGGTTCTCAAGATGGATTAGGTTCAACAAAGCCAGAGTCTAGCTCAAATGCAGCCACTACCAGTACTAACAACTCTACAGTGCCGACCGGTGAGATATTAGAGGATCAATCTAACGCATCCGATGGAAAGAAGGTGGTCGGAAAGAGCCTCACTCGCATCCGGACGATGGCGGCTGCTTTGGAGGAATCTCAGCTCGTTGGGCGAGAGAGAGAAAAATCTGACATTATCAAACTAATTTCAAATCAAGATGGCCAACAATTTCAGGTGATCTCGCTGTGGGGAATGGGTGGTCTTGGGAAAACTGCTCTAGCCAAAGATATCTACCAAAGCCAAGAGCTCAGTGGCACATTTGACAAGCGTGCTTTTGTCCAAGTCATGCACCCTTTCAATAGAGACGAGCTCCTTAGGAGCTTAGTTATGCAACTAGATGCAGAACCTTCTGAAAAAAAGGGCGTGGTTGGATTGTTGGGCAGTACAAAGAAATCATTAGCATCGATGGGACTTGAAGCGTTGATTAAGGAGTTGGCCAAGTTTTTAGGAAGACAAAGCTGCTTGATTGTTCTTGATGATGTATCATCTACTTCAGAATGGGACCTGTAAGTCCAAGTTTCCCTGAAATGAAAAATACATCCCGGATCATAGTCACCACAAGGCAAGAGAATACTGCTAAGCATTGTTCAGAGAAACAAGAAAATATATACAAGCTCAAAGTTCTAGAGTACAAGGACGTGCAGGACCTCTTCACGAAAAAGGTATTGATAGAGTATTATCTTGCATTATTGTATTTGAAATTACATTGTAAGTACAGTTTTATTTACCCTATCTTTCGAAAGAGATAATTTGACAACATATGATTGGGCTACGACACACGTAGCAGGGCCACGTAGGAAATACTTTATGAATTCGCTTACTGTCAAATTTCCGCACCGTCGCCAACTCGCCGTATGTTAGGTGTGTTCCTTTTTATTGCGGACTAATGACTTACAGCTGTAGACTGATAACTTTGATCTTAACATGAGCACGTATGTAAATAAATCAAATATCAGTAATCTGGTAAACCGCTTTAAAACAGTGACAAAAAAATCATTAGTTTCAAACTGTAACAGAATAGAGCCCTCACTTAGAAAGGAGCTTGGCATGGTCCCTTCACCTCATAGATGTCACATAAAGTAGTCAAATTAAAGTAGCATGGGCCCATGTATCATAAATGGCAATAGGTAGCTTTTCAAAATATCACTTTCATTTGTTGCATGTGGCGCGCGTCCACCGTTTCGGTTTTGTGAAAGAAATTCAACCTAGATTTCGAAAAAAATTCTACTTGATATTGAAAAGCATCAACATGAAAATTTTCAACTCAGGAAAATTTTAACTTGGAAAATTCCAACTTGAAAAAAGTTCAACTCGGAAAAACCAAACTAGGAAATTCCTACTCAAGAAAAATCGATTCGGGAAATGCAATTTAAAAAATCAACTTGGGAAATTCCAACTTGAGAAAATTCAACTCGGGAAAAATTCATTTCAAGAAAATTGAACTCGGGAAATTCCAACTCGGGTAATAAAACTTTCTACTCATTTAACTTCCCACGAAGAAAATTTCAACTCTTAAAAAATAAGAATTCTGAATCGCCAGAGTGCCCACGTGTAGCGCAGGGAGCGCGTCTGCACGGGAGCAGCAATGAGGACACCCTCGAATTAGCATTTTTGATAAATAAGAAAGGACTACTTACCTAATTTAATTCTTACTTTTTTAGAGTACTAAAGAAACTTATATTGTACCAATTTCAGGTGTTTAAGGAGATGGTAGATTTGGAAGGCCAATATCCTGAGTTGGTAGAAGAAGCAAAATTGATTCTAAAGAAGTGCAATGGACTTCCCCTTGCAATAGTCACCATAGGTGGCTTCTTGGCAAACCAACCAAAAACGGCCGTGGAGTGGAGGAAACTGAATGAGCATATTAGTGCTGAGTTGGAGATGAATCCAGAGCTTGAGACCATAAGAACAGTCCTAGTTAAAAGCTACGATGGTTTACCCTATCATCTCAAGACTTGTTTCTTGTATTTGTCCATCTTCCCTGAAGACTACAAGGTTAATCGGAGACGCTTGGTGCGGCGGTGGATTGCGGAGGGTTACTCAAGGGAGATGCGTGGCAAGTCTGCGGAAGATATAGCAGACAACTACTTCATGGAGCTCATAAGCAGAAGCATGATCCTACCATCTCAACAATCAATTTATAGTAGAAAAGGAATTGACTCCTGCCAAGTCCATGATCTCATCCGTGAAATCGGCATCACAAAGTCAATGGAAGAAAATTTTGTTTTTAGACTGGAGGAAGGTTGCAGCGTAAACAGCCAGGACACAGTACGCCATCTGGCTGTAAGCAGCAGTTGGGAGGGAGATCAGAGTGAGCTCGAGAGCATAGTAGACATGTCCCGGATACGATCATTAACAGTGTTTGGGAAGTGGAGGCCATTTTTAATTTCTGACAAGATGAGGTTGCTGCGAGTGCTGGACTTGGAAGGCACGTCAGGCCTAGTTGATCATCACCTTGTGCACATCGGGAAGCTTCTTCACCTGACATACCTTTCTATACGAGGATGCGAAGATATTTGTCACCTGCCAGATTCGGTGGGTAATCTGAGGCGACTCCAGACACTAGATATTACAGAGACATGCATAATCAAGCTTAGGAAGCTGCAGTACATTCGTGGGGGGTGCGTAGGAAGTGATGATGATCGGCCGGAGGTACTTTGGAACAGGCTATGCCATTTGACTTTATTGTCGGTGGGATTTTGTGTGGCATGTTGTGCACCTCAGGTTCTGAAATGGGTAGGCGATGTGGATGGTGACCCTAACAGGCGTGATGTATGCACCGCATGTTGCTGCGCCTTTTTCCCTTTGGCTGCGATGGGCCAAAATCCAAGTGGTGTTTCAGTGCCAAGAGGGATAAGGAAGCTGAAAGCCCTGCACACACTGGGCGTTGTGAACATCGCTCGGGGGAAGGCTGTTATACAGGACATAAAGAGGCTCACCCAGCTGCGCAAATTAGGAGTGACTGGCGTCAACAAGAAAAACGGTCAAGAGTTGTGTTCAGCCATTGCCGCTCTCAGCCGTCTGGAATCGTTGTTAGTGCGGTCAGAGGGGGAGCCAGGCTTGTCTGGCTGTCTGGATGGAATGTCCTCACCTCCGAAAAACCTGCAGAGTCTCAAGCTGTACAGCAGCTTGGTCAAATTGCCAGGATGGATCCAGGGGCTGCAAAATCTTGTGAAGCTGAGGCTATGGAACACCAGGATATCGGAGCACGATGCCGCCATGCAGGTCCTTGGGAAGCTACCAAACCTGGCTATCCTGCGCCTGTGGAAGAAGTCGTTCCAGGGTGAAGAGCTCCGTTTCAATTTCTATCCCGAGTCTGATGGTGCTGGAGCTGGATCGCCTAGATGACCTCAAATCGGTGGAGTTCGAAGAAGGTGCAACGCCTAAGCTTGAGCTGGATCGCCTAGATGACCTCAAATCGGTGGGGTTCGAAGGAGGTGCAACGCCTAAGCTTGAGCTGCTGCAGTTTTCTGGTTCGCGTAAAGAAACCAAGATTGGGCTATTTTCTGGCCTACCATCTCTCCCAAGCCTCAAGGAATTTCTGCTCGTGGGTGGCTACGAGGATGACTTCGTGAAAGACCTGCGGGACCAGCTTGCGAAAAATCCAAATCGACCCGCTTTGAAGATGAACTGAGCTGTGCTCAAGAGTAGATCGATCGATGCTAGTATTGATGTCTGGCTGTTCCCCTTTCCGTTCGTGCTGCTCATTTCTTTTGAACCCACACAATTGAGGTCATGTCGGGGTCCTCGTCGGCGAGTCTGATTGCTTCTTGTGTTTATCCCAAAATAATTGGCGTGCTTCCTCCCGGATTGCCCAGGTGGAAGTAAAATAGGTTCAGTTCAGTGAAATGTACTGCAAAGACTCGTTGTGACTACGAATTGTACAAGTGCCGTCAGTTGTGCGCATTGATGTGAGAGTACTATGTCTTCTTTGTGAGCATCACTATGACATTGCGTGTTTCCTTTCCTCTGATTTTTTTTGTCCGAAACAATGATTTGTTCTCTTTTTTTTCTTTTTTGCCCCTTCCTGACGTCGACGCTTTCAATGTACTAACAGCAGCACTAAGGACTTCTCTGATTTTCCTAAACACGTACCTGCTGATAAGTTCACTCCCGACAAAGGTTGCGCAAAATATAGTTACGTTGTATTGTGATACGAATTTGATTGGGTTCGATCACCTTAAGAATCTAATTAGATTTTACTTAAAAATGTATTCTGAACAGTAATGCGAACTAGTTGAGAGTTATAATTGAGATCATTTTTATGTTTATAATGAACTCTGTATCGACTTGCGTCACCATGGTGTCCAAAGGTGTTTGTGCCGACTAGAGTCAAACGTGACTACTCGAGTTGCTTCCGACTACAACTCATCATTATTATCTTCTGAGACTCTTTCGTCTCTGAATAGGGTATTGTTCCCGTCTCTAAGTATATTGTTTTAGTTTTTAAGTAGACTTTGTTTTTATTGCCGATCAGAACTTTGTTCTTTCCTGGTCTAAAACTCTTGTTCCCAAGACTATTTATACCTCTATAAATTTTGTGATAGATAATGTGCACAATACAAGTTATCTACACATGTAATACGATAAGAGCATTCTGTAACTGTAGCACCCCACATAACCATATGGGATACTACTATGTAACGTTATCGCTAAAGAGAAGAATAAATAAGAACAACAAAAGAAATCACAAAGAGTTTAAAACTTTATTATCACTTTAATAGAGAACCAACGGAAGCTGGAATAAATGTTTAAAACATGGGATCGGTCCACTTATAATCAAATAAAGAACGAATGAAATAATAAAACAGTAGCAACCACGGTGCTAACAACTCGAGTGCTCCCACCCATGCATGATGATATCACTCCACTGGCCTTTTACCTAAGACTGAAAAGAGCAAGCGTGAGATTTGAAAGTCTTAGCAAGTATCTAACAACAATCGTAGCACAGTGAGTAAAGGACAAGTAATGCAAGTAAGACATGTAAAAGACAAGCAAGCAAGGGCCATCCGCGGGCCTATATGAAGATGAGGCGACTTGCAACAAACCTGCTTCCTTGAGCAAGAGAGAGGAGGAGATCAAGAATCCGGTGGTGTTGTTGCCAATGGCTGGTGGCGGGCACACGCACAGGGCGTTCCTGGTGTGCAACTACGCGCTGCTGGGCGCGGCGTCGGGCTGCATCTTCCTCACGCTCTCGCTCCGCCTCGTCCCGTCCCCGTGCGGCCTGCTCCTCGTCTTCCTCCACGCGCTCACCGCCGTCTTCGCCGCAGCCGGCTGCTCGGGGTCCTTCACCGCCCCCGGTGCCGGCGCGCACAGCACCGCGCACACCGCGGGCGCCGTCCTCACCGCCATTTTCCAGGGCACCGCCGCGCTGCTCGCCTTCACCCGCACCGGCGACTTCCTCGCCGAGCTGCGGTCCTACGTCCGGGAGGAGGACGGCGAGGTCATCCTCAGGCTGGTCGGCGGGCTCGGCGCCGCCATCTTCGTGCTCGAGTGGGCCGCGCTCGCGTTCGCGCTCCGGCTCGACGACGCCGGCGAGGAGGCGCACGGGGAGTACACCAAGAGCCGGGCGTCAGGCTACCACGTCTGACTCAGATTCAACTGTGGTCGAGCATTGGAGCCTGGAGTCCCGACAGATCCATCAACAGAAAGAAGAAATGAGGAATCTTTTGTTTTTTGTTTACTGAATTGGTGGAGCTATTCCGCTAGTGTTGCGGTAGGTTTGTGTAGGACCGAAATGGCGACAGAGGGGGGGTGAATGTCGTTTGCTTCAAAAAATACCCCCGAGAATTCGTACACAGATATTGCACAAACAGAGCAACTCACAGAAAAAATAATTATGCTGAAATCTTGAACGCATGCGACACTGAAAAATTCAGCATAAATCAGAGATTAACCAGTAAAAATTTCAGCTGAAAATAATGACGTTTGATCTGCATGTAAAATGGTCAAAGATCAGCAAAAAGAAAAAAGAAAAAGGCACTCAATGGAGAGATCATGCTGCAAGAAAAGATACTTGGAGTTTTTCTGGCCGAAAGCAAAAGAGGAAAGGTAATCCACTGTAGCACACTCTTTTGGCCGAACAAACAAAAAGAGAATCAAATAACATGCATCCGAACTGCCACCATTAAAAAGATGACTGAAGGCAGAGAACAAGAATCAAACAGGAGCTACTAGAAATGCCAAATAGCAGGAGCAGTTACCAACAAAGAGGCCTCATGAGCAGTACCGAAACCAAGCAATAAATGCATTTGAATTTCAGCAAGAGATTCCTTCACTGCCGAAATGAAATGGATCAATTAATGCTTGGTACATTGCCCTGACCAAATCAATAATTAAAAGAGGAAAGCAGTTGGCCGAAAGCTATTTCTCTTCCTGGAGAAAGAAGCAAGAACGGGACTTCATGTAAATCGGCAAGAAGATGAGCACTAGCGGCATGCATGCATGCAGGTCGAATGAACATGAAGAAAGAGAAGGAAATCTGCTGCCATCCAAAGCCAAAAACAGCACAAAATATATGCGTAAAATTGCAGCTGAGAGACAAGAACACAAGGAGAAGCATGAACACAAGAAATAAACTTCAGATTTTCAATTCAAGAAACACGAGATACAAAGAGCTACGTCCCCATACGCATGGACATTCGGAGGAATGATTACAAGAATTCTCAATCCATCCTCTCCCTCTCAATCCTCAAGAACACCAAGAGCTACACATGCTTCTTGGGAGGAACACACACATACACACATGGAGAGACCCAAATGGAACCTTAACTTTTACATTCACTCTCTCAAATTTCAGCACACCATCTGCATCTCTATTTATAGCCTCCACTAATGGGTTCATCAAGTGCTTTACCCAATTAGCTTTTACGCTTTACCCACAATCCACTTCCTTTAGTGCAGCTTTGCGTTTTTACCGAAATGCCCCTCGCGCACCTTCCAGGAAGTTTCCTCATTCCTTGCCTCGCAAACCACGTAGCTTCGTCGTCTTCGGCACACCTCGACCGTTCTGACCTCAGCGCCACCTGCGCCTAATCCGGTCCATCGTGCCTCGCCACGACTCCACCTCGAGTCCACGCCGTCTTCGACACATCCCGACCGTTCTGACCTCAGCGCCACCTGCGCCTAGTCCGGTCCTCCGTGTCTCGCCACGACTCCACTCGATGTCCTGCAGCCACACAGACAAGAAAAACACATCGCATAGCACGGTACAAAACATGTAAACATGGTTAGCACCTACAAATCCTACTCAAGCGAGAAATGACCCACGTGGCCAACCGGGACGACGCCCACGCGTCAAATATGTCTAGTCACGACCCGACCTCGCCAAATGCCAAAAAGGCACGAATCACTCAAACTAAACTCACTCTAACCAAACCACGAGTCAATTACTCATCACTAACACGGGATTTAGACCACATGGTCTCTCAGTTTGATCTGTGGTTCATGTCCCTGGATCTGCTCAGTGGTGGCGCTTAGACGTCGCTTAGTGGTCTCTACAGTGGCGGACGTTGCAGGAAGCGGCTCGTCGTGGAGTTCAAGGGTGGCTATGCCATGGCCTTGAGGCGTGTAGGGCCCCGGAGTGTTGGTGGCGGTCTATTTTGTGTGTGGGTAGTGCGTGGGGTGCTGTGGAGGTGCTGGCGAAAGCCTTGCCGGCGATCTTACCGGTCTCGACATCAATGACGCCTTCGAGCGCCATTATCCTTCCTGGAGGTGTGTCGTGGCACTACATAGCTCTCATGTGTACTGATCTCCAGGTGAAAGCCTTGCCTCGGTGAGGTGGGCGGCGTCGGTGACTCTCGTCGCCTTCTTGGAGACGTCGCCTCGGAGGTCTATCTTCACGCAAAGCAGACCGAAGTTTGAGTGGCTCGGTCGGATGAGGTTAGGGGCTTGGTTGTAAGCAAGGACGGAGCAAAAGTGCTGAAGCTTAGCCTTTCTAGTTCTTTTCGTAGTCCTTAAGCTATCTTTCATGTTGTTTTATGTACCTCAGTTTTGAGGCTTTGAGCCTAAGAGCTCGTGTAACTTTTGGCTGTGTATATTCTTCGTGGATATAGAGGCCGGATTTTATATCCTTTATCTAAAAAAAGCAAGCAAGCAAGCAAATGATACAAGTTAAATGCAATGAAGCTAGGTTATTGGAAACACTGATACAGACTGGAGATAGAGATCATAGGAACAGTAGCATCAAGAATAAATGTTATTTAACGGGTTATGATATTTGCCATATTGCAACCGTAGTTCAGGCGGTACCAAGTTAATTTACGTGTTCGTGAACAACATCCATATCCAATATTCCAATGTGTATATTCTGAAAAGTATAAGCGCATGAAGCAGAAACGAGTGTGATTTTTTTCCATTGCAGTTCTTTCTTCTGTTAGAGGACAGACAAACATCATGGAGATTTACATAACATCCTATCTATGATTCCATCGCACCTTAAAATACTATGTCATCATCTTCAGATGGAGGACAGTCCACCCTGAATAAATGCACATCTGGTCTGCAAGAAAAGCCCCGGCCATTCCATTTGTTCCCTCACTTCAAAAACAGAGGGATTCTGCGGAATACGCCAAGGTTCTATGTCTGAGGCCCTGTTTGTTTCCACTTAAGATTATTATAATCTAGCTTATAAATCATAAGTGGAAACAAACAGCCTAGATTATAAGGTAATTTATTATAATCTAATAGTCCAGATTATTATAATCTAATAAGCTCAAAAAAGGAGCTTATTTTAGCTTATTTCCCACCTTTTATCTTAATGACCATAAAACTTTAGGAATATTACCCACCTTTGCCATTCATCCAACCCTCAAATCCCGTGCATTGTAGTCAAGGGCATTGTAGTCTTTAAACATTCGAATACAATAATCCATAACTCTGATAATCCAGACTGCCAAACACCTGACAGCTTATTTCCCACCAGCTTATTATAATCTAGCTTATATAATCCTCCACCTATAAGCTGGATTATAATAATCTTAAGTGGAAACAAACAGGGCCTGAGTTCATTTGTCATTTTTCATGTAACGTTGCAGCGGCGGTTCCCTGCAGTCATAAACAGAAGATATGCAGGTTACACGTTGGAAAATTGTTGCACCAATATCATTGAAGGTAAGGAATGATTAGTACCTGACTGAACTTCTGTTCGAACATGATCTGGACTTCTCTCCGAAGGATTTCGACTTCCAGAGCATACTCTCTTTGTTCCTCATGAGATGTCAACTCCTCCAATTGCACCCTCAACGTGCCCAGGGCCAGGGCATTATCCAACCCGGAGAACTTCTCGAAATTCACAGCATCTGTTGAAGTGAGCTGCAGCAGACTCCTAACAGCTAACAAAGCCTGCATAATAAGATGTGTCATCGTGCATAATAACATAGCACCAATGAGATGTGTCATCATGCAGACTATAGTATTTGGTAACTCATGCTAAACGTAAGCATGTATATCAGTAATGATCGATTAGAACTTAGAAGTTAACTAAGCATATCGTGGTCATATCCCCAAATGTCCACAACATACAAAATGTACGTACTGTACATGATAAAGCATCAAGTTTTCCAAATCAAAATTGCGAACTCTACCCCAGAGGTCAAATTCAACCAAAGTTTAACCGAATTAGAGCATGAGGAGAACTGCCCAATTTCCCACGCCATGGGATACGTCATGACAACTAAACTAAACTAGAACATATTTTCTAGTTCAAACGTCCAACTTTGAAACATTTTCCAGTTCAAATCACTAAAATTACGAGAATCTCCTCCCATCCTTCCCCGTGGCCCACTGCCTCGGCTCCCCCAACGATGACCTGTTCCTCTTCTTCCCCTCCGCCGCGGCACGTGAGAGAATCGGGAGAAGCACAGCTGCCAATACGATCGCGATGAGGATTAGGAGGTGATGGTGACGTTGCTTCGCATGCGTCGCCATGGCACCCGCGAGAAGAGATTGATACCTGGCACCTACGCTGAACAACGATGGCGACACCTACGCTGGAGATCGATACCAGGCCAAGTTAGATATAAATAAATCCTCTCTAATTTTCTTTCTGTAAATGTGGAAAGGATCTTGTATATTGCAATAGCCCAAAGGGCATATATAAAGTACATGACACAAACCCCAGATATATGTGAATAGACCTAAATACCCTTAACACCCCCCTCAAATGCAAAGCGTATGCAACATCATTGCATTTGGAAGGGTTGACACTAAAATAGAAAAGACACAAATACCCTTTATAATCAAGCCGAAGAGGAAAATAGAAGCATAGTAGCACAGATCGAAGCCCGAGATGGCGGCGGCGCTGTGCACAAGAAGCGCAACGGAGGCGCGATGCAGAAGAAGCGCGGCAGCCGTAGAAACTCGGGGCGGCGGCTCAAAGAGAAGAGCGGCGGCATCATGAAGACTTCTACAATCTGCAGTGACTCAAAGAAGAGCGACGGCTGCGACTATGCGTAAAGGAAGAAGAGGACCACGCCATCCAAGAGGATGGACCGTGGCTAGCAAGAAGTCGGCTGATTGATCAAAAATTTGTGTGTACGCGCATGGCTTTGATGGACTGAAGGAGAAGCTATGGATTTAGATGATGCAGCGGAAGACTCTAAAACAGAAAGACTCAAAAGATACTAGCACTCCCATCTCAAAAGACTTTAATAACTTCCTCTCCCCTCTATCTTCACGGTCCTCGCTTAGTCTCCACTCCCATCTCTCGCCATCTCTCCCGCACAAATCCAGCGAAGACGGTTGGCCGGATGCAAAGAGGCAGCGGAGAGAGAGGCGGTCGGGATGGCGACGCGGCGCTCCCTCGCGCAGGCGGGGAGGCGACGTCCCAAGGCGCGGCGCGGGCACGGTGGCCGGGAGGCGGCGGCCGAGAGGCGACGTCAGAAGGCGGCGGCGTGGTCGTGGAGCCCGGATCCGGGCGTGGCGGCGGACGGCGCGATCGGGCGGAGTGGAGAGCGGAGGCGGCCGGATCCCAGCGACGACGCGGGCGAGCGCGACCACGACGACGGCGGCACGCTAGCGCAGTCGGGCGGATCCGGCGCAGAGGAGGCCGGATCCGGGCGGCAAGACCGGCTGCGGCCGGATCCGTGGCGGCGGCGGGCGAAGATGCAGCGGAAGATGCGGCGGCCACAGGAGCGGAGGCGCGGTTGGTGCCGGCTTCTGGCGTGGATAGCCGCCCCTGGGATAAGCTCCTCCCGGGGGCAGCAGCGGGTGGGAGGTGAGCTAGGGTTTTGAAACCATGCTCTGATACCATGTAAATGTGGAAAGGATCTTGTATATTGCAATAGCCCAAAGGGCATATATAGAGTACATAACACAAACCCTAGATATATGTGAATAGACCTAAATACCCTTAACACTTTCGACGAACAATGTTGTTACTGAAGTATAGGTCCTATACATCAATGGGATCGTCAACGTTCTACTTCTTACTGTCGTGATTGTCGGCGATCATGATAACGTTTCAGGATACAAGGTCTACGGTGAGAAAGACAAAGAAGTTCAGCATATTCATTTCTTCAAATCTTGATGGTAACAGATCTATTTTTTTTAGCTTTGGCTTTTGGCTTTTGTCTGCGGTATATGGTTTTTGGACTGTTTGTAAGAAATAGTACGGAGTAATAGAAACTCGCATGCGGTTTTGGCCGATATAAATGAAGTCATTACAGTGTATAGTACAATCAACTTGTAGACCTCGTCCTGAAAAGACATTGCATTTGAAAGCTAGTCACTGTAGAAAATCCGAAAAGAAGCTTTTAAAAACTTAAAAAAAGAAATCAACATATTATTCATCTCGAATCTTTAATATAAAAATTGTATATACTTTTCCTAAGTTATCATATAAATCAGGGGATTTTTTCTAAAGGAAATCCCATGGTGCCTTTTTGTCGTTTACCCATCGTGGCGAATTGGCAATGCTTTTTAGCCTACTCGCCGACGCGAAGCCCACGCTCGGACTTGTTAACAGTAGCCAAAAAGAACAGGTGCGGCAAGGCGAGGGCGAGACGTGTCGGGTGGTCGCGTCTCAGGAGCTATCTCTCGCACGCGCGTCGCGTCTCTTGTCATCGCCCACCGCTCGCTGCCGCTCTGCACTGTTACATTAGCCTGCATTGCACTGCATTTCAGTAGAGCGGTGTGTGATTTGTGATTTCTGTTTATTGGGCAGAGATCAGAAAGGAGGAGCAGAGGTAGGGTGATGGAGGAGAGCCGTGGCAGTTCATGCTTGCGTGTGCTCAGCGTTTCTCTGCTTCTTGCCGTCCTGTTCGCCTCGGCGGCGGCGATCACCCGGGATGACTTCCCGGAGGGGTTCGTCTTCGGCGCCGGATCATCGGCTTATCAGGTGACGCCAGAATTAGTCACCGATCTAGCTAGCGCTCTTTGTTCGTGCATTGCTTTTTTTGTAGGTTCCAATTAATTAGCACCGATGATGTTAGAGTTGTCTTACTGAACACTTTGTCATACGATAGTGGTGTTGAAATTAATCTTGCGCAGGTTGAAGGCGCATGGGCAGAGGATGGGAAGAAGCCTAGCATCTGGGACACATACACGCACCAGGGTTAGAGCAACTCCATCCCATTAGTCATTTCTCCCTTTCTATTTCCTAGGATGAAGAGGCTAGCTATTATTTTCAGCTCTCTATTTGAGTTAGCATTCCAATGGCCTAGCTATTTGAGAAGCGAGTGAGGAGGCGCTCGCCAAATCTAGCTAGCGGCCGGGAGAAAATAGCGACTCGATAAAAATGAAGAGGAGGATAAAGAACCGGTTGGAGTCCATTTCTTGAGTCATATTAGGTAAATATACAATGAAGAGCAAAATAAAGAACCGGTTGGATATGCCCTTAGCTTCGCCAGTTCGCCCAAGCATCAAGTTTTCCTTATCATACGCGACACTCAGGTACCAAATAATTCTATTCCTAACACGTATTTTTGTGTTTTGGAAGGCTATTCTTCTGACAATGCGACTGGAGATGTAGCCGCAGATCAGTATCACAAGTACAAGGCTTGTTATTTCTGAAACAACGACCCGATGTTAAAGATACTTTGATTTTCGGATCAGCTGGAAGCTGCTGCTTTTTTTCCATGTATGTACTTATGGTCGATTGATCGCAGGAGGACGTGAAGCTAATGCATGAGATGGGCTTGGACGCGTACAGATTCTCAATTGCCTGGTCAAGGCTTATTCCAGGTACACGTAGGAACCACACCTCCTTTTCTAATTTTTTGGAGTAGTACCTTCATCACCTTAGTTGTATTCGGTTGTGTTGTAGATGGGATAGGAGTCATGGCAGTAGAAAGTATTTCACCAAGTTTTCTATTTTCGATGGGTCGACTATCCCTTTTGGAAGAGTAGGATGGAGTCTTATATTCAAGCTCAAGGCTACACGATCTGGAGAAAGGTTATGATGGATATATACGTTGAAGTATCAAATATTATCAGTCCATATATGTATTTACACTATGTAAAAATGATGGTGTCATATATGGTTCATACATAGGATCTCTATTTTTAAGTTATAGATGGTTCGCAATGAACTTAAAATATTTTGAAAAATTAAAAAAAAAGCTATTTTTTTAAAAGTCTCCTATCGCTCAGTAGATCGGCGACAAGAGGTGTTGTTGCCTAGCGGTTGGGTGACAACACCTATCGTCAGACCATTGAGCTATTGGATTCCTGTCGCCCAACTATGCAGTGATGGCCTTACTGTCGCTTGTCCATTGGGCAATAAGTTCCAGTCGCTCAACGGTTCAGCTACAGGAGACTTCTTTTGCAAAAAAAAAAAACTAATCGCCGCTATATTTCTGTATTTTTGAATAAAAATAAATTATTTTAAAATATTCCAATTTTTCCTTAAAAAACTCCACGCCTCGCCTTGCTAGCCAACCTACCTTTCGCGGCTTCCTTCCACACCGCATGACGCCGCCTCGCCACACCTTCCCCTCAAAACTCACTAGTCTTGCAGTCACTGTTGCCCACACTAATTCTCTAGTCGATCGTTTGATGAATCCCAAATTCCAATCCGGTGAATCTTAATCGATGCTGCCTGTACCAATGTCGGCATAGGAGGAGGTGGGTTACACGTTTCTAACACACTAACGATAACACACCAACAATACCCCTTCGGTTAATATATCCATATGTGTATCTATTGCTTTTTCAGTTTTAGGCTTGCTGGAATAACTTTGCTTTAAGTTACACGCTGAAACAAATTAAAAGACATGGGGAGGTTGCAATTTTCTTTTTATATATAATGGATCGAGTATTCGTATGCATTTTTTCCCTTTAATAAGCGAACACGTTGATTGCTATAATACATGGATTGATATTTACTTACACGATTATAGGACTACAGATCATCCAAACAATCAGTGATGATTGATGATAGTTCTTTAGAAAGATGCTGAGATGAAGTAATCTATGGAAGTATGAAAATCAACTAAGGAAAGTTGATTTCATGTTGGGTTTATCAACACTTGTGGTGTTTTTTTACACGGTCCAGGTCTCCAGGGGTTGCAACCTTGCAACTCTCGCAGACAAGAAAACCACGTGCCATGCGCTATTCGCAAAGTTTTGTTGCGTTTGGTGTCTTAGGAGTCATGCGCTATTTACACGTTGGTTTGCGTTCGATTGGGCCCGTCGGTTGCATCGCCCGTTCGCTCGCTTCGCACCGGCTCCAATGGCCTATCTGTTTTGATATAAGTAGGCTACGTAATCACGGATAAAAATTTTCTAGGGTATAAATCAAAAACTCATATGAGTAAAAGATGTGTAATGCAGCGAAAGTAAAATTGAAGCAATCGGTTTAATGTAACACGCATCGGTATAGTAAAGTTAGTGGATCATCCTCTGATCAACTGTCTCCTTCTCATAATTGTTCCGATCAGCGTCGCAGTCATAGCGGTGCCTCTACCGAAGTCCATACGTCCAAGAGGGATGGAACGATGTTTGTCGGTGTGCTAGCACTAGCGTGTACGGAAGAGAGTTTTGAGAGGTGGCAGCTAGAGTTTCGACGAGTGTGTTTCGGGATACCTCCCTCAGCCCCGCACCTCCCTATATAAAGCCTCCAATTTGTTGCTTATCTGATACGATTAGATATCATATTTAACTCAGAAAGTCTCTGACTGGATTTTTATTTAATATGAGTAGATATCGTATCTCACTTGGAGAGCCTCCAATCGGATCAAATACTAGTAGAGATTGTATCTCACTCGGAGTCTATGATCTGGATTTTATTGTTCTAACTCATTAACTATGTGATCCTATAGGTTCATATATATTCGGTCATGAACCGAAAACTCCTTTCCAGTCCATAAGTCAATAGCGGTCTCTATTAGGACATAACGACTCTCAAATATACGCAAAGATCATATCGAACGAACATATATGGTGCTTATGCAGCGATTCCTTTGCCTCACGATACCAGATTGAACTCAAGGCGAGAAACATGCCATTCTATGACATATCAATAATTTACTCAAACATGTGGTTGATTACTCGGTTTATGATTAGCTCCTCAACCACATTCAGTATGGTCATGGACTTTCTTAATCCAACCACATCGATGGGTCTAGAGATATCTCTCCTATTGAATAAGAAGGGTAAATTCTATCTTGACAACTCACATTCCTTCGCATATTTACTTTCTTAATCCAACCACATCGATGGGTCTAGAGATATCTCTCCTATTGAATAAGAAGGGTAAATTCTATCTTGACAACTCACATTCCTTCGCATATTTTATAGTAAATCCGAAAGCTATCTTTATAACCATCCAGTTACGGAATAGTGTTTGGTAACCCCTAAGTAAACTATTATACATATAAAAAAAACTATGACAGTCTTAAGTCTAAAGATCTTACATGTACTATGTATGAGACCAACTGATAACACTTAATAATATAACAATTCCTGTAGGGTCTCATGATAGGTCAATCCAATATCATGTTCTCTAATCTGTTCATATTATTAATTTGATATTTTCACATCTATGATCCGTGAAATATGATCATCAATCAATACATGTATTGATTTACAAATCATAATTGTCTCACACAATAATATAAGATCAGAGATAATTTAGAATAACATCAAAACATAAAAAGAGCTCTACGAGCAAGTTATATATTTGTTGATCAATATTTATTCAAGTGGCAAAATAATATTTATTTGAAAGATCATATACATAGGAATAATATAATTATTTTCAAGATCGTCTCAAGGAACACAATAATTAACATCTAAATAATAATTCTAATAGATCAAAATTTAATAAAACTCATAAAAATAATAGATGAAAAACTAGAGTTTGAATTTTTTTTTGTGTTTACAATTTTTAGACTATAGGAAATTAAATGAAAACAGCGAGAAGAATCAATCTAAAAGTTAGATTAAATAATCATACCGAGGAAAACCGTGCTCTGATACCCAAATAATATGGGGTCATCTGTAGAATCAAAATATTAATGTGTAGCCTCTCTCGAATTATAGTGATCATCCGTTGCCAGTGCAACCACAAACACTCTTTAATTCGCAAGAACACATATAACGGACTTCACCATCAGCAATCGAAACCCTCTTGTGCTCTTATTTTCTAGCAAAATGGTTAAATAATATTAATTTTAATAAACTCTCAATTTTCCCTTGTGATAAATCGTCGGTCACCATAAAAGAATTTTCAAGCAAAAGCAATCTATTATCATAAAAATAAGTGGTCTCGTGATGTTGGCCGCTCGCATCGCTTCTTGGAGAGTTTAATGGGCCGTCACCTCTGCATGATTTTCTTCCTCCGTGGGACCCGGTGGCCTCCTTGATGTGATACAGCAATGAATAACTTCGGCCGACTGCTCTTTCCATGCGCATGCTTCATGTAGAGTTGTTGGGCCGTCTCTTTTGAAGGGTTTCCTTCCTCCGTGGGACCCGGTGGCCCCTAGCTGTGATACAATAATAAATGACTTCGGTAAGAGATGAAATCTCTGCATTCCTGAAACGTATTTAAGGAGATATTTGTGATCCCATACAGTCATTATCAGGGTCATTTAAATATTTTATGGTGTTTATTGATGCTTCCTCGAAATGGTCGCATGTATGTTTATTGTCTACGAGAAACCATGCTTTCACAAAGCTGATTTCACAGATAATTCGCATTAGAAATATTTTCCCTGATCATCACATAAAGTCCATCAGAATGGACAACGCTGAAAAATTTACTTCAAAGACATTTGATGATTATTGCATGGCAATGGAAATTACAGTTGAGCATTCTGTACCGCATGTTCACACCCAGAATGGTCTAGCAGAGACATTAATCAAGAGAATTAAATTCATTGTCTGAACACTTTTGTATAATTGTAATTTACCAGCTACATGTTAGGGACACGCAGTCCTGCATGTAGTAATTCTCATCAACTTTAGACCATCGGCCTACAACATCCATTCACATATGCAATAGCGCAAGGGTCAGTACCGAAAGTTTCTCATCTCCGGAGGTTTGGATGCAAGATTTATGTACCTATGGGTTCTCCACAGTGTGCTACAATGGGTTCTCTCCGAAAGACTAGGATATACGTTAGTTGTGAGACAGCATCCATAATCAGGTATTTAGAATCCATGACAGAAGATTTGCATACTGCCCGTTTTGCTGATTGCATATTTGATGAGGATAATTTCCCAACATTAGCGGGAGGAAATCAACTCCTTGATGAAAAATATTGGGAAATTACATAGCAAGTCACGGGAATCTATGCACATGACCCACGCACTAGTGAAACAAATAGAGAAATCCAGAAGATCATTGATTTACAAGTATTAGCAAATCAACTGCCTAACCACTTTAGTGATTTGAAGAGTGTGACCAAGTCGCATGTGCCTACACGCAATGCACTGGAGAGGGTTGAAATACCAAAGAAAATTGAAGGTATCCCTAATCCCGTCCAGAGATCTCAGAATAAAAGGACGAAAACTCCGATCCCTCGAACCCTAAGTAACCGGGGACGCCTGATGAAAAAGGAGGCCTTAGAATAAAAGGACGAGAACTCCGGTCCCTCGAACCCTAAGTAACCGGGGACGCCTGATGAAAAAGGAAGAAGGACTTGACACAGCCGATCACTGAAGTTCCCCAGAACCAGAAGGGGAGGCAGTTGAGACCTGACACCAGTATGATACCTTCAGAAAAGGGCATACCGGACCTGAATATTCCCATGGAGGGAGAAATCGGCATGATTGTGTGCGCACATATCGGAACTGAAAAACTAAAAAGACTTACCACTGCAACTGGAAGAAGCGATGAGCAAGTAGAAGCACAAGCCCTTTTTTAATTCAACTGCCTCTTTTTCTTTTTCTTTTTTACTCAAAAACTGAATTAGAATTTAGTTATCTCCTGATTTTGTATAAAATCATAAATATTCAAAAAGATATAAAAATACTAAATACTGAAGAGTAGCTCTATATACAACATTCAACGGCTAGTATGCACAACTAAATTGAGTTCGGACGACAGTGCGTCCTGCAGTTTTCGTACTGTAGCATGCTGTTTATGTACTGTTGAGCGTGCTGTAGCAGGATGTACGTATACTGTATCTGAACTGTTGTAGTGCTGTAGCCGCGCAGATTTTTGGTTCCCTCAGTACCGTAGATGAATTCTACGGTAGCTCAGCGCTTTTCGCCGGCGGCGGCTGTTGCGGACAGCTTGGATAGATGTAATTTTCTTTATACTAATTGAGGGGTTTAACAGGCACAATTTTTTTAGATTTTATGTGGATTAAACGAGGTAAAGGAACACAATAATTAACATCTAAATAATAATTCTAATAGATCAAAATTTAATAAAACTCATAAAAATAATAGATGAAAAACTAGAGTTTGAATTTTTTTTGTGTTTTCAATTTTTAGACTATAGGAAATTAAATAAAAACAATAAGAAAAATCAATCTAAAAGTTAGATTAAATAATCATACCGAGGAAACCGTGCTCTGATACCCAGATAATATGGGGTCATCCGTTCTTCTCGATGTAGGATCAAAATATTAATGTGTAGTCTCTCTCGAATTATAGTGATCATCTGTTGCCAGTGCAACCACAAACACTCTTTAATTCGCGAGAACACATATACTGGACTTCACCATCAGCATTGAAACCCTCTTGTGCTCTTATTTTCTAGCAAAATGGTTAAATAATATTAGTTTTAATAAACTCTCAATTTTCCCTTGTGATAAATCGTCGGTCACCATAAAAGAATTTCAAGCAAAAGCAATCTATTATCATAAAAACTAGCTATGTAGGCGTGGCGTCACGCCACGCCAGCCACCGTGTTGACCGAAGTAAAAGAGACGATAATTCGCAGGGAGCTTCAAAAAAAATCAAGAACAAATGTGTAATTTCGGAAAAAGCAAATTTTTTTTGTAAAAAATCGAGGACCTGTAAGGGCATGTACGTAAGTAAATAAGGACCTATGCGTAATTTCAGAAACCCGCGGGGCGCCATCAAAAATTTTTTAATGGGAAAAAACTTGCAGGGACCTATTCGCGAGGAAAAAGGACCTTTACGTAATTTTTAAAAAACCTGAGGAAATCACCTCGGCCGGCCGTACGCAAAACCCGTCGCCAGGCCGAGGCGCTGAGGCGACGTGGATCGCTGGGGGGCCGGAATCCCCCCAGCTTTGTAGGGGTTTTTATAAGTGGTCTCGTGATGTTGGCCGCTCGCATCGCTTCCTGGAGAGTTTGGTGGGCCGTCACCTCTGCATGATTTTCTTCCTCCGTGGGACCCGGTGGCCTCCTTGATGTGATACAGCAATGAATAACTTCGGCCAACTGCTCTTTCCATGCGCATGCTTCATGTAGAGTTGTTGGGCCATCTCCTTCGAAGGGTTTTCTTCCTCCGTGGGACCCGGTGGCCCCGTAGATGTGATACAATAATAAAGGACTTTGGTCAGTGATGTGACTCTAAGATAGTTAAAATAAAACTATATATTTGTAGTAGTAAATAAATTTAGCCAACATTCTTCCCATCTCACGCGTGATCCATGTAACACATTATGTCTACTTTTCATTCTACTTTAGCTCTCCTTATATAGGTTTGAAGAGATAAAAGATACAAGTATAATCCTAACATCTGTTCTCTCTTATCCAGTGGTTGCCTATGTGAGAAGCGACTTTGGCCTTCGAGTGGCGAGCGGGCGAAGACACAGGCTACGGAGGTGAGCGAGAGTGGCGAAACCAGGAATAAAATTGAGGGTGGACTGAACTATTTATAGGTCTAAATTAAGTTGCTATAAAATTAGTCTTTTACTCTTATAAACTTTCAAATTTATATAGAAAGTATAAATTGGATGGAGACAAACAATGAAAAATAGATAAATAGAAAGTAGGTACCTCGATAATAGAAAACACCATGAGTGCGGATAGCGATAAGTCATCTATGTATAAAACATATCAAAATTAGTGATATAATAGAAAATTATGAATAACAATGAAAATTTGGATCATATAAATATACCAGAATTAAGCTAATTTGAATCACGAGAAAATAGAAACAAAATGTGGCATCCTTTTCTACACTCTATCCAATGTTTTTATCATCTTCATGGCTTATTTGTTGATGCAAACATAGAGTAAGGATTAATCGATTGATATGGACGACTCGAACCTCTTCATGCAGAGAGGGTAATGAACATACTGCACCAGTACTCCTCGGCCGCCGCCGTTGTTCCCGCATACATTAATGGTGGCGGCGACAGCGAGGGTGCTTCCTTCCCCTCGCTACAAGCATTCCGCAGCACCTCCCAGACCACCGTGGCAGCTGGCGTCCGAGACCTCATGGTGCAGGTTGACCAATAGGCCAGCAGTTGGAGCTCCGGCGACAGCCCCAGCGCCCCTATGGACCACGACGCGGCCATCGAGTGGTCCCCCCCACAGCGCCATCTTCAGGACTGGCGACGACAACAACACGCCGATGAGCTGGAACTTCAGCGCCGCGTCGGCGTAGCCAACTGATGAGAGCGGCGGCGTTGCGTTGCTGGACGCCGCTGGGGCCGCTATAGCGCATACGCTGGCTGGGAACAGAGGGGGCAGCGTGGTGCCCGCTGCGCCGGGGGGCTTGGCAGTGGCAGCGCCTTTGGGGCACGTGCAGGACCACATCATCGCGGAGCGGCGGCGGAGAGAGAAGATCAACCAGAGATTCATCGAGCTCTCTACCGTCATCTTCGGACTCAAGAAGGTTCATATATATTTCATTTTCTTTCTTCTTTCTTTGATTGATTATCTCTTCTTTAATTTAATAATTTTCACTACTCCTCCTATTCTTCTTCATTAATTTTATGATTTACATATATTATTTCACTTTCTTTCTTTCTTTGATTGATTAGCTCTTCTTTAATTTCATGATTTTCACTCTGTCTCCTCCTCCTCGTCGCCTTCTTTAATTTCATGCTTGCTGTTAATCTTCTCATCAAGAAGAGCTAGTTTCTCTTTAGGTTTGTTAATCTCTCTTTTTCTCTTTCTTTTTACTATGTACAAAGTTGTCATCGGATGAGGTGAGACTCAATCCTTACTAAGCCCCCCAGTGGCTTCGCCCCTGGTGAGCGACACCTGGTGGACGCTGGCTATGGAGGCGAGCGATAGTCGATGGACGTGGTGCCGCGCCGGCAATCATGCGTGAGGGGGTGTATAGTGCAAGGTGGGTGTGCGTATCTTTTCTTTTTATCCCGATTATTGTGTGTATTTCTACTTTTTTTCCTTTTTTTTATTTGACAATTTTTATGAAAATTTGTAATCCTCTAAAGCAAAGGTGACATTTTTAATCTCGGTTATTTATAAATATATATATAGGTAGATTTATTAGGACTTGAGCACATATCATCCTGGTAAGTCTTCGTAATAAAATGTCGACTTACTCGGTCTTCATATCATCCGACGGCGGCTGTAGCGGACAGCTTGGATAGATGTAATTTTCTTTATACTAATTGTGGGATTTAACAGGCAATTTTTTTAGATTTTATATGGATTAAACGAGGTAAAGGAACATAATGATTAATATCTAAATAAAAATTCTAATAGATTAAAATTTAATAAAACTCACAAAAATAATAGATGAAAAACTAGGGTTTGAATTTTTTTGTGTTTTCAATTTTTGGACTATAGGAAATTAAATGAAAACAGCAAAAAAATCAATCTAAAAGTTAGGTTAAATAATCATACCGAGGAAACAGTGCTCTGGTACTCAGATAATACAGGGTCGTTCGTTCTTCTCGAAGACGGATCAAGATACTTATGTGTAGCATCTTGAATCGTAGCGATCATCTGTTGCCAATACAACCACAAACACTCTTTAATTTACAAGAACACACATGACGAACTTCACGATTACCAATCGAAACCCTCTTGTGCTCTTAATTTCTAGTGAAAAGATTAAATAATCTTAATTTTGATAAACTCTCAATTTTCTCTTATGATAAATCGTCAGTCACGATAAAAGAACTTTCAAGCAAAAGTAATCTATTATCTTAAAAATAAGTGGTCTCGGGTTGTTGGGAGATCGCATGGCTTGATGTAGAGTTGGTGGGCCATCACCTCTGCGTGGTTTTCTTCCTCCGTGGGACAAGGTGGCCCCCTTGATGTGAATACAACAATGAATGACTTTGGCCAACTGCTCTTTCCATGCGCCTGGCTTCATGTAGCGTCATGGTTTTCTTCCTCCGTGGGAGATGGGGCCCGGTGAATTATTAGGACTTGCGCACACATCATCCTGGTAAGTCTTCATAATAAAATGTCAACTTCCTCGGTCTTGCAGCTGAGCACCCTTTTTTTAATTGGCTTCTTTATCAGCACCCAGCATTCGCAGTATAAGGTTCATCCACAACTCCACACAAACTCACAGGAGAGGAGAGCGATGGAGGCGACCGTGCTGAGTGTTGGCAAGTCCGTGCTGAAGGGAGCGCTTAGCTACATCAAATCCGCTCTCGCGGAGGAGGTGGCTTTGCAGCTCGGCGTCCAGCGTGATCAGGCCTTCATCAGGGACGAGCTCGAGATGATGCAGGCTTTCCTGATGGCCGCGCACGACGAGCGAGACGAGCACAAGGTGGTCAAGACCTGGGTGAAGCAAGTCCGCGACGTGGCCTACGACGTCGAGGACTGCCTCCAGGATTTTGCCGTCCGTCTGGAGAAGCAATCTTGGTGGTGCATCCCTCGCAGGCTGCTAGACCGGCGCTGTGTGGCCAAGCAGATGAAGGATCTCAGAGTCAAGGTGGAGGATGTCAGCCAGAGGAACGTGCGCTACCGCCTCATCAAGGACTCTAGATCCAAGCCCGCCGCCGCCTCTGGGCAGTCCAGCATCGCCGACGCAACAATATTTGGCATCGAGGAAGCAAGGCGGCAGCAGGACAAAGCTAAAGTGGATCTTGTCCAACTGATCAAGCAGGAGGACAAGAACCTTAAAGTGATCGCAGTGTGGGCAACAAGTGGTGTCCTTGGGCAGACGTCCATCATCAAAGGGGCCTACGAGAATCCTGAGGTAAAAGGGAAGTTTGAATGCCATGCCTGGGTTAGGGTGATTCATCCTTTCGATCCAAAAGAGTTTCTCATTAGCATGGTAAGGCAGTTGAACACAAATTCTCTGGAAGCAACTGGGAAAGCACAAGATGGTGCAACTGCAGTGGTTCAGGTTCTGATGAAGATGGAGAAGATGGGGCATGCTGATTTGGCTCATGAGTTCAGTAGACAAGTGAATGAGAAAAGCTGCCTGATTGTCCTTAATGACCTATCCAACATTGAAGATTGGGATTGGATTCAGAAATACTTTCCAAACAACAAGAATGGGAGCCGAATCATAGTGTCCACGGAGCGACGCGAAGTTGCAAGCTTATGCGTAGGGCAAGTAAGGCTGGTATCAGAGCTCAAGCAATCGTCAGCTGATCATACTATTTATGCTTTCTACGAGAAGGTAATATTGAAGGTGCTGAAATAATCTAATTAGTGCTACATCTTGTTGTTCTTCTAGTTCAACAATATAATTAACAGCAGCAGCAACACGTACGAGCCAAGCATTAGGTGGCCGTGTCCCAGTAGTTTTTTCTGTTCCGTTTACCCATAAGTAGATTAACTAGTCATTGATTTTCTACTATGTGTACAAACTTGTTGTATTTCTACAATGCACTCCTGATAATAATTTTGGACAAAACAATGCATTTTTTACATGCGTTAGATCCTACATCCATCAAATTTTGGAGGATCTATATATTATATAATGAAAGCCGATGACAATTGATTTACGGCTACTAATAAAAAAGAGAAATACACTAGAAGTTCTAAAAAGAAACATTTAACACTTTGTTTGGTGGACACTAATTTAAAGGATTTTAGATTCGATAGTTGGTTTAGAGATCAATATAAGAATTTGAAATAATTCTTAAAAAAAAAGATAAAACATCTAGCCCATAATTTTAATTTGGTAGACAGTAATTAAAGGCTTAGATTTGATAGTTGGTTTAGAGATATATTAATTTGAGAAAAACAAAAAAGAGATAAGTAGCATTATCTATAATCCAAAGAGTGTAAATTTGCTACACACCCACATCCCATTCTTCTCTTTCACGTAGGGAAAGAGGTATCTTAAAATAAATTGCGCCAATTAAATATGAAATCAAATATCCTAAATGTATTTTGGTTATGAAATAGAAATTTCTTCAAAAAATATACGACATATTATACCACACTACACCGCTCACTTGCATGGGATAATCGGCTAGTTTTTTTTAAAAAAATACACAAATTTTAAATAGGTGCACATGCACCTATCTACTACTATGTAGTAAGTCTTTTAGTTGATTAGCCAATATGGTGTTCTGAATCATAACTCCTATGAGCCACAAATTAAATGAAGATTAAATAGTTTATTATAGAAGATTGAAAACTATTGCTTACATGTTTACGAGATTTAAAACACGACTAACCATTGTCTTGCGAAATAGAAGACATCACCTAATTAACCATTGTTTGCTTGTGTCCAGGGTTCTGAAGATGGAACAAATTCAACGGAGGCAGGGTTAATCTCAAACGCAACCACAACCAGCAGTAATAGCTCCACGGGAGGAAAGAGCCTCACTCGCATAGAGACAATGGTAGCAGCTTTCAGGGAATCTGAGCTCGTCGGGCGAGTTGATGAAAAAGCTAAAATTATCGAACTAATTTCAAAAGAGAGCCAACAACTTGAGGTGATATCTGTATGTGGAATGGGTGGTCTTGGAAAAACCACTCTAGTAAAAGATATCTACCATAGCGAAGAGCTCGCTGGCATGTTTGAGAAGCGCACTTGTGTCACGGTCATGCGTCCTTTCAATCTTGAGGATCTCCGTATGAGCTTAGCTATGCAACTAGATCCAAACTCTTATGGAAATAAGGAAGCCACGGGTTTGATGGGCTACAAAACAAAACAAGGAGCTCCACACTCGTTGGCTCACCTTTTACAAGGAAAGAAGTACCTGATTATTCTCGATGATCTATCATCCACCACAGAATGGGACGCTATTGAACAAGATTTTCCAAGAATGGAACCAAGAAGCCGGATCATAGTCACCACAAGGGTATGGAATATCGCTAAACATTGCTCAGGAGAACAAAACAACATATACAATCTAAAACAGCTAGCAGACAAGGACGCAACAAACCTCTTCACGAAAAAGGTATGTACCGATAGCGTACTATGCTCCATTTGTTTGATTTGGAATTACATTATATTTTTTCAAGAGAGAATACAAGAAAGGCGTACATACTCAATACACATCACACTCACAGTTATCACATATATACATGTGTATCTCCTATACATGCTTAGAATTTATCGGAGACACCTAAGGACTCATGGAGCCTGAACATATGATTTTCCACTGAACTCGCACACGTGTGTGCGCTACTAAAATCAGTGTGCACACTAGCACCATGTCTAGGACTTGAACCTTGGTGGTCTTGGTGCACACACATACGCTTAGCCATCTAAATTATAGATACAGAGCTACAGCTTAGCCTAGTGTTGTAAAGAGAGATTTTTTTGTAGGTTTGACAACATATGACTGTGTTATGACGTATGTGGCAGGTCACAAAATGACAAAAGTTTAATTTTGTTGTATGACAAGCATTGCCGACGAACAATCATGCAAGAACAACAAATTTAGAGGAGCACACAAAAAGTAGTCCCGAGTGGGAGGAGTGCCTTTTCATGCAAGATAAGTATGGACTAAAGTAATATATTAGGACTCTTGAGTTTAGGTAAGTGTTCACATACCATAATATTACAAAACTTCCCCTTGGACATTTAGCCAACACCATCCTTCTGGTAAATCTAGTGGGAAAAATGGTAAGAACAAAAGAGTACATAGTTTGCATTCTTGTCATTGCACAAGCTGCCTCTTGTTTGGCATAGATTAATCTGCCTCTTTTGCTCGAGCCGTTACGTAGGATATGTGACACTGATAAAATGTGTGTCAGCACAAGGATAGTAGAGAAACAATGTAACTAAAGGCATTAGCTACTTAACATGTTTAATCAAAATTTACATTTAACAAATATGATTAACAAGTAAATAATGCAAGAAATAACTACAACTAACTACTGGGTATTCAATATGATAAGGATTGTGGCATGCCTCTTGCTTGGCATCGTCGATCTATCTACCCAATACTTTGGCTAGTTGCATTCAAGTTGACAATTAGCATCTCGCCAGGAACCATCGATCCATTGGCCTCGAACCTTCCAGGTCCTCTTCACTTCTATTGGTCCTCTTATTCCACATTCTAAAGCAAGCAAAACAACACCAATAAACCAAGGAAAAACAAATAAAATACTAAAATAAACAAAATTAAATTAGGTTTCAGAAAACTTAAGCTGGAACTCTTAAAAGAGAGAAAACTATGGCCGGATGGGTTTCAAAATGCTTGGGCCTATACAAGGAGAGTAAAAAGTGGTATTTGAAGGGACCAAAGGGGTCTAGAGTTGGTCAACTAGTAAGAACTAGTGTTATACCTCCATGAATAGGTCAAAAACCTACTGAACTAGACCTAAACTGGTTAGAATAGCCCATATACTAGTTTGATCGAGTCGGGCTTGGATTTGTTTTGAGTCTGGCGCGTCTAGTTTAGGTTTGGCCAGGCCGAGTGGGTTAGGTTCAATCGAGATGGTGTGGCTCGGTCAAGTGGCAAGGCAACTCGGTCTAAACGTAATCACACAATATTGAGTTGGTAGCACAATGCTCCTTCCCCATTGCGCAGCAAAGTTGAGGAAACTATGGCACCAGCTACGGCACTGCTCCGATAGTGGAACTACAACATGAATGGGAGTATGGTGTGTTTGCGAAGATGGAGGACCCATTTTTTGTGGCACATCAGGATGGAGATGATGATGGTGGTAGGAATGGGGCTATGCGAGGGGTGGCGGCTATGGATAGGAAAAGCTCACCGACAGCAAACTCTGATGGCTTCCCGACTAGTGGGCTAGTGCAAGAGCATGGCAAGGGTATGGAAAAGCTTCTAGAAATGGTGCTTGGTCTAGGGCATCCTAAGGGAGGATGTTGATAGCGATTACCATGGCGGTGTGGAGAAGGTCGGCAACATGGAGCTATGGTGATGGAGCGACTTTGAGGAGGTAAGGGACGAGTTTGGGAGGAGGTGGCGGTCCTTGTGATGCAGGTGGCGTGGTGTGGGAAGGGCCGAAGTGGCAAGGATGAGTGCAAGGTGGTGCAGCAAGGATAGGCCATGATGTGGCTTCGACGACCATAGGCTCCCAGTGATAGAGACAGCATCAAAGTGGCACAGAGGGGTCACATGCGAGTAAGGAAGAAGATGATGTTGCACGTCGTCTTCTTCGTATCCGACTCTACTACGACCATCGCTAGAGCGATCATATGTAAGTCGTGGTGATCCTTTCTCCCTTGGATAAGTCTTGCTTGCTAGAATTTAGTTATGCAATGATGATGATGCCTTCTTTTGTTAGTAGTGTTCTTGTTCTAGGCTTTGCCTTGTTAGCACATATATGATATAGGCGTATTTGAATTTATGATCATGCTACTATTCATAGTTGTAAATATGCCTAGTATATATGTTGTCGTCTTGTAGCAAGGAGGGGGCGCAATGGAGCGAAAGGCAATAAGGTGACGTAGGAGATGCTGTGACCTTGGCTTGGGTTCTATCATTCTTGATCGACACACATGGCTTGAGTTGGCATTGCAATGAGGTCTATGGCGACGTCATGCTCATACGAGATGATAACAGAGGCGAGTGGGAGTGAGGTATCGGTGCTTGTCCGATAAGGTGTTTACAAGTTTGAAGGGGACGGAGGCGAGAGGTGGCATGTAGGGGTATGGGAGCAGAGGCAGGAAGGAAGCAGCATTGGCAGGGTGTCATCAACGCAAGTGGGAGGGCGAGCACGCGGGCCAAGTAGGCTGGGGGCTGACCTAGTGGGATGGCTAGCAACATGGTTCAACGCGAGATGGGTGGCCCAAGAGTGAGGGTGAGCAGTCAACGAGGGGATGGGAGGTGGACTCGTGCAAGTAGACTGAAGTAGGTTAGGCAGGTCGATTGGTTGGGGCAAACAAGATGATACGGGGTCGCCCGATCTTCTCGACGTAGGATCAAGATACTCACGTGGATTTGATGAATTATAGTGATCCCCCGTTGCCAATGCAAGAGTTAGCACTCTATAATTCGCCCAACCACACGTGCTGAACTTCACGACCACCGATGAAGTTCCATCGCGCTCCCAATTCCCAGCGGAAAGGTTGAACGATCTTGATTTCAGCGAACTCCCAATTCCCTTATGTTGGTTCGGCCAACAGAAAGAACAAGAGTAATCTATTATCAAAAGTAGTCTGAGCCCTAAAGGCTGCCAATACAAGGCTTATATAGCCTCTTGGGACATCCATATGGTCCCCAAACCAAGTACAACTCAACCCTATATGGTTTTAGATACGAACTCTTACAAAAAGGAAACTATGTTTTTCACCCGTCATATTATTTTAGTCATAACTTTTTATCCGTGACGAATTTGAAGGTGGGACTAGATCCATTGCGTAGCCCTTGAAATTATCGTTCCAACGAGTACAAGAACACCTGAATCGGACTCCGTTTGTGAAAGTTATGACCTTTTTAGTAACTGCCTGTCAGGCTGTCCCGAACCGAGTCCGAATTGAATCCTGAGTTGAATCCGAGTTTGAATTGGATTGAGCACGTGGAAAGTCTGAATTTGGCTTGAAAATTTTATCCAAAACTTGTAGTTTAAGTCCTTGGGCTCCTCCCTTGTGCTCTCCCAAGTCTTTACATGAGTCATACCTAAGAATATATAAAATACTAGCATGAGGTAGTATTCCAAGTTCATCATCAATTAAAGGAAACTCTTAAGAAACAAAAGCACATGTTTTATTAAACGCTTGGCTCTTGCCCTCGTCATTGGGCCCTCTGGTTCTTGGATATTCTCATGCATGCTTGGAGTGGAAGATGTATATGTAATGGGGATGTCCTCATCACGAGAGGTAACTATCCAAGAGAGAATTGGAGGATGGAAAATGCCTATATGTTGCATGTGCGGTATATAACAAATCGCTGCTTACTCCAGCCTACGACCCACGAAATAGATGAGCAGGTCATATATGCTGCCCCAAGCCATGGTTCACTCACTTAGTCAGCCCATATATGCTGCTCGATCAAAACCAGCTATGAGAAACAAAGAAATAAGGAAATTGGCAGAAAGAAACTAATGGATATATTCACAAGGTTCTTGCCTACATCTATTCAAAGGGATGGCTATATAGTAAATGAATAATAAGTGTTCAATGGTTATCATCTTTAGAGGAAGCGAACATTTAATATGGATTCTCATGTTGTGGAATATAGGTCTTAGCAACAGTAAGGTCTGAAAGGTTCAGAGTTAGCATCCTATAATTTCAATGTTAAGGATAGCAAGTAAGTCGCTTAACTTTGCTAAAGTTTTATGCGGATGTATAACACTTGATCATTTTGATCTTAAGGATCAAGACAACAGGGTTGTGTAAGTTGCAATCTAATCTAGAAGGATTAATGTTATACTCCTTTATCCTTATTTGAGTTTTGCCCCTCTAGGTTTTCTCAATTGAAGGTTTTTAATGAGGCAACATGTGCAATAGCAAGAACACGAGCTATGCACTCTTTTCTTCTTACCTTTTTCTCACTGAGTTTTTAGAAAGTTTTTAATGAGGCGTGAGCATGGCATTGGCAAAGTATCCAAGGGGGAGTTGTATATCAGCCTATTTTCGAGGGCCCAACAATGTGTGGACACTTTACCTAACATAGCCCATTAGGGAGAAGCTGGCCCACGAGGCCTATTAGTGTAGCTTAGTCATATATTGCTTATTCTATTAAGCAGGTACCCCCACCTCCTTCTATATAAGGAGAAGGGATGCATATTGTACACACGTATAAAGAAATCAATAAAGAGAGAGAAGACTGCAAGGCCTACATCTTATGTTCTTATTCTTGTACTTTTATTTGTGAGGTTGAGTTCTTGCAGGTTGGCAATGCAACCCGAATATACAACAAGCACAATAAGGACATTCCCTGGCTTTATAGCCAAACTCACCGCACAAAGAAAACCTAAGGCCGACTTTACCTTGATTTGGATCCCTATAGACCCACACACCCCCTTCAAATAAAGATTAGAAATAAATCTATTTCACATCCCTGAACTTTCCAAAAAGTCTATAACATCCTCAATTATAAAAACTGGTATTTAACACCCTAAACTTACAAAACTGGACCAATTTACATCCTAAGGTGGTTTTGGAGAGTGGTTTTACCAACGGGGGCCCAACTAAGGGTGATTTTTGCCATGTTAGTAGCCATGTCATGGATTTTTGCTGATGCATATCTGAACGAGAGAAGGGTGATGACAAGAAGAAGAAAGAGGAGTGAGAAAGAGGTGGACGATGTGGGTATCAACATCCTTGAATTGAATCCCCATTACCGAAGCTTTATATGTGGTTGCCAATATGGCAAAAATTACCTTATGTGAGATCCACATCATCAAAAATGCCCTCTAAATCCGTCTTAGGGTGTAAATTAAACCACCTTTGACTCTAACCCACTAAGAATGACGTGTTTATTTTCAGGCACTTCCAATCTATACTAGACTACAAAAAGGAAAGTATAAGGTGTGTCGCACTCAGACTCGTCTAAAAAAGAAAAAACAGACACAAATATCAAATGAATCTATTTATTACTAAAAGTCAATGGCAGACGTTTTGGAGTCGCTAAGAAAAAAGAGAAAAAAATTAGAAACTCTTACAAAAAATCAAAACATCTGACCCTTAATCAACTGGATCCTAATTAACCAAAACTATAGTAGCCGTTAGATGTTATTGCTTAAATATATGTTCCTTTTTAATTTAAAAGAGATGATAATGTTTAATAAGATGTTATTGCTCAAAGATATATATCTTCTTAATTTAAAAGAGAAGACAATTCTTATTAAGAAACAAATTTTAGAGTTCCATGCACCGTGGCATCAATTTTTTTCCTTGGCTGGCATGCGCGAAAAAAAAGGCAACGACAAGTGCCTCACGTGGTGACTCCTTCCTCAATCGGCGTGCTGCCTTCATGTGGTCTGATGTGTCCAGCCATCTGCATTTTACATGTGGCATCTCGCATAGAAAGAATTTCATGACACCACGATCGAGAAGAAAAAAATCAGGTGCCTTGCTTGGCAGTGAATGACTTCACGAGCGGAAGCATGCTAGAATGGGAGACGCAAGTAGAATGCGCTTCACGTCCACTAGCGCAAGCGAACAGAATCAACCAGCGAGCTTGAAGGCAATTACTCATTGAAGTCTTTATTAATGTCATCACATCAAAGCACGGTCACAACCAAAGTCTTTTAGAGTAAGACTGCCTACATTGCAAGGAGATTAAAACGAAAAGAGATGTGGTAGTTCATATCCACTATAAGCATTATTTTAATTGTCCATATTTATGATCTTCACGGAAGCCACGTCCTCGGGTGCACATGGCATGCACACAGCGAGGTGTCAGCCCGGTAGTGGTGTTGCGTGAATCGCATCAGGTCGGTCCACATGAACTGCAAAGGAAGAAGGCCAGCGATCACCCATTTGATAGTGCTTGCGTTAACCAGCACACACAAAAAATAATGCACAGTCTGAAACAAGATTTTTAGTGAAGTATCCTTGTGATCATCATACCCCTGCAAGTGATCAAGAACATCGCGTTGATGGTGATTGGGGAGGCAGGGCAGGACTGGCTAGTGTGGAACTAGAGCTTCCTGCTCATGGATGCCATTTGCTGCTGTGCAGTGTTCTTTCCCATCATCTAGTCCATCTGCAACCTGTGTGAGGCATCCAAGACAAATGGCAAGGCGGCACAGAACCTCCAGAAGCTCACCCTATTTAAGTAGTTCTACCCGGTGGTAGTCAGCTACCTCAACTTCACACGGATTGCCATATCAGCCTTCGCAGCTGTGCTCAGCTATAATTACTAGTGGGGTGGTCAACGTCACCGTCGAGATGGCCAGTCTAGCCTTCTATGTGTTTGTGTTCTACAATTTCTAGTCGATGGAAAAGAACATGTACGTATACGTTGGTGGCCAGGAAGAGGAGGCTACTAGTGGGTAGCTTGAGCTAGAGGGCACGTTTGAGATCGGAGACATAGATGTGTGGAGTACGGAGGCATTTCTATCTCTCTAAGTTTTCTACTTACGCTATTAAAGGTGAAGATTACACTGGGTAGTTATATTTAAAAAGGATGATTTTGTTAGAAACAAACCATCAGGTAGGTTTTCAATATTAAAAAAAATCATAATTTGAATCTACAAGTTCAAGTTTTTTGGGGTGGTGGGGATTTACAAGTCCCAACTCCAGATTGCTTCTTACCCTAGGTCCAAATTTTGAGTCGACAAACAGGGGTAAAAAACTTTTTCAAAACAAATATATTATAAATATTATTTGTATATATATAAATTAGAAATCAAAATCTATTATATAATAAAAATCGATGACAGATAGTTTACAATCACTAAAAAAAAGATAATTGCTAAAAATTCTTACAAAAACAAGAACATTATAACCATTTGTTTGGTGGACATCCACAGGATGGAGGGATCGAGAGTGAGATCATTAACGGGTGTTCACTCGGCTATACCGATGTAAGCTAAATGATGTGCGTTATGAGCATGTAGTATAGACAAGTATTGCAATAATAAAAAACAATGATGATATAAATGAAAAATGTTATGTAATGCTATATTTACTATTATCTATGCAAGTATTTCCATCAAAAAGTATCTGGGAAAGAAAATTTTGGTCACATATGATAAGTATTGGGGAGCAAAGTGAGTATTTTCTCTCTCATAATATATAATATTGAAATACCACAAATGAAGTTCTACAATAATCAATTTTTCAAAAAGCAAAATTATATATGTATTGCCATGTCATTTAAATGTGCTTTAAAGATGATGTTGGCATAAATACACGGATCACCTTGCTAGTTCAGGTAAAAATAGAACCATCGTGAACACTGACTTGACATCTTGTATTTCTGGCTTAGCACATCACGCACAAGTCTTGGCTTTTGCTTCCTTTCTGGCTCGCGCACCACAATCATGCAGGCGCCTGGCTTTCTCACACCTTGCAGTTGAGCCGCATGCATCGGGCTCGGTCTCCATGTGCATGCCACCCAGGCCCATGCGCTAGCCTCCATGTAGTCGGCCCACATCTCCTCCCTCTCGACTGCTTCTCTTTCCTTCTCCCTCTTGACTACTTCTCTTTTCTTCTCCCCTTTGATAAGACAACACCTTCATGCATAATAACTTTAGATTGTGGTTTATGAACACAAACTGAAGATACAACGCTAGTTGGCGCTGTATCACAAAGTTTCCAAAATTTTCCAAGAGAAATTCAAGTTGAACTCAGCTCAATGCCGGGCTACTTGTGCAGAGTCGAGGCCAGACATCGCCAAGTCTTCAGGATTTAATATTGGGCCGAGAGGGATGGGAATGGTGCGGGCCCACGCTTGGCTCAGGCTTGGGCCATGGTAGCCCACTTCTGGTCCTTATGGCATGATGTAGGACCAAGGATGCTGATTAGTGAGTAGGCAGTTTTACATAACTTTTGGCTAATACCTGATTTTATGTGAAATTAAACTAAAATAGTTTGGCATAATGAGAGTCTAAATAATCCTATTTCAACTAAGTACACTAACATCCTCAGTCTGGAACGAGAGTAGGTGATGGATTAGAAGGCAGCGGTGCTACCGATGGGAGGTTTGGCTTCGGGCTATGTCGATGAGAGAGAGAGAGAGAGTGGAGAGGGGTAAGAGAAACAAAGAGTTGGTGAGAGGAAGGAAGGGAGAGAGAGATGAGTTAGGGAGTGTGTGGATGGGGGAATAAGGCTTGCGCGCGTTTAGACCACATGGATGCCAAGTCAGCTACTTCAACCAAGCTAAAATAGGTTTTGGACCAACAAGTTCATATACCTACTTGTAGTGTGTAATTTGAGGATATAAGATGTAATTTACTTATTTTTGGAACATTCTCACCTCTCAACCATTATAATCGAAATGGTACTCCTAAGGATGGAAAAATAACACTCTATCATAGTCACTATTAATTATAACACTAGTTTAGGTACAATTTTTTTGGAGCACTGAATAACTTGCATTGTATCAATTTCAGGTATTTAAGGAGATTGTAGATTTGGATGAGCAATATCCTGTGCTGGCTGAAGAAGCGAAACTAATTCTAAAGAAGTGCAGTGGACTTCCCCTTGCAATCGTCACCATAGGTGGCTTCTTGGCAAACCAACCAAAAACCGTTGTGGAGTGGAGAAAATTGAATGAACATATTAGTGCTGAGTTGGAGATGAATCCAGAGCTTGGGGCCATAAGAACCGTCCTTGATAAAAGCTACGATGGTTTACCCTATCGTCTCAAGTCTTGTTTCTTGTATCTGTCCATCTTTCCTGAAGATCACAAGGTTAGCCGGAGACGTTTGGTGCGGCGGTGGACTGCAGAGGGTTACTCAAGGGAGGTCCGCGACAAGTCTGCTGGGGAAATAGCAGACAGCTACTTCATGGAACTCATTCACAGGAGCATGATTCTACCATCTCAACAATCAATTTATAGTAGAAATGGAATTGACTCCTGCCTGTTAGGTCTAGGTTTTAGGATCTCCTAGGTTAGATCTAGCGGGGTCTTTTCTCTAGGGTTCGAGATCTTGAGAGATACACTGAGAGGGGTTGGGGTACTAACCGTCGGACGACGTGGAGGAGGAGGAGGCCATCTCAGGTTCGGCGGTGAAGATCTGCGCACGGGCAGCGACGGTCGGGGAAGAGGTGCTGGGCTCCTCTGCGGCGTGTCCCGGGCGGCGGCGTCTCCCTGGCGGCGGTGAACTGCGGCGGTGGTGCTTCCCGTCGGCTCAGCGCCCCCTCAACAGATCGGTCTTAGGGTTTGTCGGTGGGGTGACGGCGGCGCGGTCAACCTCGTGATGCGTGCCGCCCGGCCCCCACCTCTGTATTTATAGCGCTGGCGACAGGGGCCCACCAGCCAAACGGGCTGGGCGCCCCCGATCAGGGCGCGGTCAAGGGATGGGCTTTGGCCGTTGGGCCAAAGCCCTGAGATCATTCTAACATTCCCCCACTTGATCTCAATCTATACTTTATCTTTAATTACTTTTGACTTTACACATTCCATCACAGATTAGTGCATAGAACATGTCTCATCGTCACGGTCAATCGCCGATAGATTCAACAGTTACAATACACCTCTCTGTTCTGAAACAGTTACTTTAATCTTTTGGGCCATCTTTTAGTCCAGGAATCATAGGCTTTCCCTTAAACCCATGCCGGCTACATGTTCTCTGAACACGTTGGGTGGTAAGCCTTTAGTAAGCGGATCCGCTAACATCTTTGCGGTACTTATGTGCTCAAGACTTATAATTTGATCCCGAACTTTATCTTTCACAACATAGTACTTTATGTCAATGTGTTTGGCAGCACCACTTGACTTATTGTTGTGGGCATACGTTACTGCGGGTTCATTATCGCAGTACAACTTAAGTGGTCTATTGATGTCGTCAACCACTTTTAAACCGGGTATGAACTTCTTTAGCCAGTTCACCTGCCCCGTAGCCTCATAACATGCTACAAACTCGGCATACATTGTGGACGATGTAGTGACGGTTTGCTTTGAGCTTTTCCACGATATAGCTCCTCCAGCGAGAGTGAATACATATCCGGATGTAGACTTTCTATCATCTCCCGCAAAATCAGAATCTGTATACCCCACTATATGGAGTAAATCTGATCTTCTGTATGTCATCATGAGGCCTTTTGTTCCTTGCAAATAACGCAAGACTTTCTTTATCAATTTCCAATGTTCTATTCCAGGATTGCTCTGGAATCTGCCAAGTAACCCGGTAACAAATGCTAAGTCAGGGCGTGTGCACACTTGAGCATACTGTAAGCTTCCGACAGCTGAAGCATATGGAACCGCTTTCATTTGATCGATCTCATACTGGTTCCTAGGGCATTGAAAATCCCCATATCTGTCGCCCTTGACTATAGGTGCAGGTGATGGACTACATTTATGCATACCAAATTTCTTTAAGACTTTCTCTATGTATGCCTTTTGTGACAGTCCCAATACCCCTTTGTTTCTATCTCGGTGAATTTCGATCCCTAAAACGAATGAAGCTTCACCAAGATCTTTCATATCGAAGTTTGAGGACAAAAACTTCTTTGTTTCCAGTAGCAGACTAACATCACTACTAGCTAGTAGGATATCATCCACATACAGGATTAGGAAGATAAACTTCCCATCTTTAAACTTTGCATAAACACAGTTGTCCTCAACATTCTCTTTAAACCCAAATTTTCTTATTGTACTGTCAAACTTCAAGTACCACTGTCTTGAAGCTTGCTTTAACCCATATATTGATTTCTTTAGGCGGCATCCCATTCTTTCATTTCCTTCCACGACAAAACCTTTCGGTTGTGCCATGTAAACATTTTCCTCCAAATCCCCATTAAGAAATGCCGTCTTTACATCCATCTGATGTAACTCTAAATCATAATGTGCTACTAATGCCATTATGATTCTGAAGGAATCTTTGCATGAGACTGGAGAAAATGTCTCATTGTAATCAATTCCTTCTCTTTGCGTAAAGCCTTTTGCCACAAGTCGCGCTTTATATCTTTCTACATTCCCTTGGGAGTCATGTTTAGTCTTGTAGACCCATTTACAGCCTACTGTTTTGGCTCCTTTAGGAATAATTTCCAAGTCCCAGACTTTATTAGTCTTCATGGACCTCATCTCCTCTTCCATGGCCTCAAGCCATTTTGAGGAATTTTCGCTTCTCATGGCTTCTTCAAATGAGGTGGGATCATCCTCCATTTGAAATTCCTCTGTATGATAAATCTGATAATCATCAGAAATAGCTGATCTTCTTACTCTTTGAGACCTCCTCGGGGCCTCCTCATTTGGTACATCTACTGTTTGAGGCTACTGTTGCTCCCCCTCATCTGTGGCAATAGGTTCTATATGATCCTGAAGAACAGGTTCTTCATTCTCATTCATTGTTGCCACGGGAGGAACAATAACAGGTGCTGGCACCACAGTGTCTTGCACCGTCGGTGCAGCGACAGCAGGTAGTGTGAAGAATGGCTCTTGAATCATCGGAGTGGGCGCATACACCCGCTTCTCTTCAAGATCAATCTCTCGAGCTACCATGCTCCCCCTCATCATTTCATCCTCTAAGAAGACAGCATGTCTCGTTTCTACAAACTTTGTGTATCTGTCTGGACAGTAGAAACGATAACCTTTTGACTTTTCAGGGTAGCCAATGAAATGACAACTTACTGTTTTGGGATCAAGTTTCCCAAGGTTTGGGTTAAATACTTTAGCCTCAGCAGGACTCCCCCACACACGTAAGTGGTTTAGTGAGGGAACTCTTCCTGTCCACAACTCGTACGGTGTTTTGGGCACCGACTTACTGGGCACTCTGTTGAGAATATGAATGGCGGTTTTCAACGCCTCCATCCATAAACTCAATGGGAGTGTGGAGTAGCTCATCATACTTCGCACCATATCCATCAGGGTACGGTTGCGTCTTTCAGCTACTCCATTTTGCTGAGGTTCGCCCGGCATAGAATACTGGGCCACTATTCCATTTTCCTGTAAAAACCTCGCAAAAGGTCCAGGAACTTGTCCATATGGGGTATGTCGACCGTAGTACTCCCCCCCACGATCAGATCGGACTATCTTAATCTTTAAATCGTGTTGGTTTTCAATTTCAGCCTTAAATATCTTGAATTTATCCAAGGCTTCATTTCTTTCTTTGATTGGATAAATATATCCATAACGGGAGTAATCATCTGTGAATGTTATGAACGAGTCATATCCATCCACACTTTTCACAGGAAAAGGACCACAAATATCTGTGTGAATAATTTGTAGAACTCCTGTGCTTCTTTTAGCGTCTTTTTTAATTTTCTTTACATATTTTCCTTTAATGCATTCTCTGCATTGTTCTAAGTCTGAGAACTCTAATGGAGGAAGAATATCATTCTTTACTAGTCTTTCTATTCTCCCCCTCGAAATATGGCCTAAACGACAGTGCCATAATTTCGACGACTCATCTAGAGTTCTCTTTCGTTTTCTGTTTACATTCGTAGACGAGGATTCATTCACTTTTTCGCACGCAACGTTCTCATTATCGCATACGACATTCACATCATCACACAATGATAACAAATAAAGTTCATTCTGTAATATGGCAATACCAACACATTCTTTATTAAACATTATTTCGCACTTACCATTTCCAAAATTGCAATCATAACCATCTTTGTCCAAATTTGACACATTAATCAAATTCCTCTGTAAAGAGGGTACAAAAAGGACATCTCTAAGTAAAAGAGTGGAGCCATTAGCTAATTCTAATGAAAGATCGCCAACGGCTTCAACTTCAGTTTCGACTCCATTTGCAACTTTAATGCATCTTTCTCTTCTTTGCGTAGTCCTCGTCGAACGGAATCCCTGTAATGAATTAGCAACATGAACAGTTGCTCCTGAGTCAATCCACCAAGTGGATTTCGAATATTGTACATACAGACATTCATTTATAAAGGTAATAATGTTCTCACCTTTCTTAGCCATTATCATCTTTAAGTAGTCAGGACAATCCTTCTTGTAGTGTCCCGTCTTCTTGCAGTGAAGGCACTGGTCTTTGTCTACAGCAAATTTATTCTGTTGAGGCTGATGTACAGAGGCTTTGCCCTTGTTCTTTGAGAAGGGGTTACTGTTGTAATTTCTTTTCTTGTTTTCCCTCACAAAGTTGATAGCACCACCATGTGAGGATTTGATTCTTTCCTCCTCTTGCACGCACATAGCTATGCACTTTTCCATGTCCCATTTCTCGGGCTGCATATTATAGTTGACAACAAAGGTGTCAAACTCTTTTGGCAAAGAAGCAAAAACCAAATGAATAAGGAACTCATCTTTGAGAGCCAAATCCATCGGTTTAAGTTTAGATGCCAAGTTGCTCATTCTAAGAATGTGCTCTCTTATGCCATTGCCACCGCCAGAATATCTCTCTGTTACCAGCTGCTTAATCAGCTGTGTAGCATAAGTCTTTGAAGAGCCAGTGAACTGACTCTTTATTTTATCAAGGTATTCAGTGACAGTGTCACACTCTGCAATTGAGCCTAGAATAGCAGGCTCAATTGTGTTCTTTATCACAGCCATACATTTCTTGTTGGCTGTGGTCCATTTCTTATGATCAAGATCATAAGACATCTGTAAGGGAGCATGATCCCTCTGTCTGTTCTGCCATGCAGTATCATCCTCATTCTGTTCCCTCACTGGCGCCAAAGGCTCAGTGGGACGTGCTGTAGTGAGGACCCAGTCCACCTCAACCAAGATAAACGCTAAGTCTATCTTTTTCTTCCACTCTCCATAATTATCACCTTTGAGAATGGGGATTTCTCTAATACAACTCATTAAGTTGTATACTCCTGAAAAATATTTCAAATACAGTGAGAACGTAACATCAAAATTATATGCCTTATTTCCAACGTTGGTCAAAAATACGACATACAATTTAAAATAATTCTATCATACATTAAATCTACATCACCGTTGGGCAGAAATAGAAATAATGCATGAAAACAACATTAAAAAAATTTATAATACTGTTATTAACAACGTTGGTCAGAAAATAACAATATCACAAATCTCTGGAAATTTTAACTATTTTTCCAAATTTAAATTCTCCCGTTGGTTCGAATTTAATAATGAAAAACAGTCAATATTAACTTTTGCAGCGGAAACTGTAATTATTCTAAAAATAATTCATATTTCAGAAGCATTATTCTGTACATTTTAATCTCTGAAAAAATATACACGTTGGTGCAAAAAATTTACAGAGATTTGGATCAAATTTCAATCAAAATTCATCAAAAAATACTTCTGAAAATCAATAAACATCAAAAAACGGATTTTACTGTGCATTCGGGCCATTTCGGCCTTTTCGGCCTGGCCCACGGCCCACGGCGGCCTGCCCGCGCGGCCTCGCGCGCGCGGCCTGCTCGACCGGCCTCTCCACGCGCGCACGCAGCCAGCGGCGCGGCCTCGGCGGCCCGCTCGGCCGGCCTCTCGCGCGCCTCACGCGCCCACGCGCGCGCGGACGCTGCGTCGCCTCGCGCCCGGCCGCAACCTGGGCCTGGGCCGGGATTTCCCTCGCCCGCCTGGGCCGAATCCCGCCCGCGCGGCTCGGCGCGATCTCAGCCGCCCGATCTGATCCGACGGCTGCGCGCTGATCTCGCCCGATCAAAACCGCGTGCGGCGGACTCCCCCGAAACCCTAATCCATTCCTCTCTCTCCCCTCTCTCTCTCGTCCGCACCCGACCGAGCGAGCGAAGCGGCGAAGCGGCGGCGACGGCGACTACGTCCACGCCGCCGGAGAAGGAGAAGACGGCGCCGCCGCGGGCCCTCTCGCCGGCGTGCGCGCTCCCCTGAGAGGGAGCGCGCCGCCGTCGAGCGGCTCCGTGTCGGCGCCCGTTCAAGCGTGCGTCGGCGGTGGCCCGTACGTGGAGCGCCGGCGAGCACAAGGCTCGGCCGATCTCCCGCACGCCAGCGACGACGACCGGCGACCCGGCGACGACGCCCAGGTGAGTATCTTTTCAGATCTAGGGTTAGGGTTTGACCCGACCCCTTCTCTGTTCTTTTCTGTTTTTCTAGGGTTCGGGGTTTCGTCCTCTTTTCTTTCTTTCCCGTGTAGATCTAAACGCTAGGGGTGCTCTGATACCAATGTTAGCTCTAGGTTTTAGGATCTCCTAGGTTAGATCTAGCGGGGTCTTTTCTCTAGGGTTCGAGATCTTGAGAGATACACTGAGAGGGGTTGGGGTACTAACCGTCGGACGACGTGGAGGAGGAGGAGGCCATCTCAGGTTCGGCGGTGAAGATCTGCGCACGGGCAGCGACGGTCGGGGAAGAGGTGCTGGGCTCCTCTGCGGCGTGTCCCGGGCGGCGGCGTCTCCCTGGCGGCGGTGAACTGCGGCGGTGGTGCTTCCCGTCGGCTCAGCGCCCCCTCAACAGATCGGTCTTAGGGTTTGTCGGTGGGGTGACGGCGGCGCGGTCAACCTCGTGATGCGTGCCGCCCGGCCCCCACCTCTGTATTTATAGCGCTGGCGACAGGGGCCCACCAGCCAAACGGGCTGGGCGCCCCCGATCAGGGCGCGGTCAAGGGATGGGCTTTGGCCGTTGGGCCAAAGCCCTGAGATCATTCTAACACTGCCAACTCCATGATCTCATCCGTGAAATCAGCATCTCAAAGTCAATGGAAGAAAATCTTGTTTTTAGGCTAGAGGAAGGTTGCGGCTTAAACAGCCAGGGTACAATACGTCATCTTGCTATAAGCAGCAGTTGGGAGGGAGATCAGAGTGAGCTCGAGAGCATAGTAGACATGTCCCGGATACGATCATTAACAGTGTTTGGGAAGTGGAGGCCATTTTTAATTTCTAACAAGATGAGGTTGCTGCGAGTGCTGGACTTGGAAGGCACGTCAGGCCTGCTTGATCATCACCTTGTGCACATCGGGAAGCTTCTTCACCTGACATACCTTTCTATAAGAGGATGCAGACCTATTAGTCACCTGCCAGATTCAGTGGGTAATCTGAGGCGACTCCAGACACTAGATATTACAGGTACATGCATAATCAAGCTGCCAAAGACCATCATCAAGCTTAGGAAGCTGCAGTATATTCGTGGGAGGAGCGTAGGAGATAATGATGCTGTGTTTTTCGAGGACCTAGTAGAAGATCTGCCGAAGGTACTGAGGAACAAGTTATGCGTTTTGACTTTCTGTTCGGTGGGATATTGTGTGGCATGTTGTGCACCTCAGCGTCTGAAATGGTTTTTCGATATGGATGGCGACCCTAACAGGCGCGATGTATGCACTGCATGTTGCTGCACCATATTCCCTTCTGTTGCGATGACCCAAACTCCACGTGGTGTTGCGGTGCCAAGAGGGATCCGGAAGCTGAAAGCCCTGCACACACTGGGTATTGTGAACATCGCTCGGGGGAAGGCTGTTATACAGGACATAAAGAGGCTCACCCAGCTACGCAAGTTGGGAGTGACTGGCGTCAACAAGAAAAACGGTCAAGAATTGTGTTCAGCCATTGCCGCTCTCAGCCGCCTGGAATCGTTGTTAGTGCAGTCAGAGGGGGAGCCAGGTTTGTCTGGCTGTCTGGATGGAATGTCCTCGCCGCCGAAAAACCTGCAGAGCCTCAAGCTATACGGCAACTTGGTCAAATTGCCAGGATGGATCCAGGGGCTTCAAAATCTTGTGAAGTTGAAGCTACGGAGCACCAGGATATCGGAGCACGATGCCGCCATCCAAGTCCTTGGGAAGCTACCAAACCTGGCCATCCTGCGCCTATGGAAGAAGTCGTTCCAGGGTGAAGTGCTCCGTTTCAGTTTCCGTCAGGAGGCATTCCCGAGCCTGATGGTGCTGGAGCTGGTTGGCCTACATGACCTCAACCTCAAATCGGTGGAGTTCGAAGAAGGTGCAACGCCTAAGCTTGAGCTGCTGCGGTTTTGCAGTTGGTGGCCTGAAGCAACCAAGATTGGGCTGTTTTCTGGGCTACCATCTCTCCGAAGCCTCAAGGAATTTCTGCTCGTGGGCTTCTACAAGGATGACTTCGTGGAAGACCTGCGGGCCCAGCTTGCGAACAATCCAAATCGACCCGCTTTGAAGATGAACTGAGCTTGTGCTCAAGAGTAGATCGATCGATGCTAGTATTGATGTCTGGCAGTGTGTCTTAAGAGTTTCCGTTCGTGCTGCTCATTTCTTTTGAACCCACACAATTGAGGTCGTGTCGGGGCCCTCGTCGGTGAGTCTGAATTGCTTCTTGTGTTTATCCCAAAATAATTGGCGTGCGTCCTCCTGCATTGCCCAATTGGAAGTAAAATAGGCTCAGTTCAGTGTTGTGGCTACGAATTGTACAAGTGTCGTCAATTGTACGCATTGATGTGAGTGTAACGCCCTAGGGTCCAAACCAGCTCAGACCTAACCACATTCTGGATAGGCCACGTACACGTAGCAACCCGCTTGCACTTTCGTCCTCGCTTCGCGCAAAACGGTTAACCGGAGGTGCTACCATTGGAACTCCTAGGCTTATATATAAGGGATACTCAAGGTAAACTAGCAAGGTGGGATTAACCCAGAAATTCATGTGCACACGCACATGAGCCAACATGGGCTGGGGTGTCACATATACCCCCCTCAAAGGATCCGACGTCCTCGTCGGACCAACATACCCACATCGGGGCAAATGATAAGGATCTCCTCTCTTGGCACATGTCCGTACGTTCAGTGCCAGCACATATGCCATGCCGTGTGTCCGCTACGGGCCCACACGCGCCATGCGCCATATACCCGCGCCCATGACCCGTACGCGCCCATGTAACTACGAGAGTCGGCTCTGATACCATTTGTAACGCCCTAGGGTCCAAACTGGCTCAGACCTAACCACATTCTGGATAGGCCACGCACACGTAGCAACCCGCTTGCACTTTCGTCCTCGCTTCGCGCAAAACGGTTAACCGGGGGTGCTACCATTGGAACTCCTAGGCTTATATGTAAGGGATACTCAAGGTAAACTAGCAAGTAGGACTGTGCATTCGGTTAGTTCGGTAAAATCGGTTCGGTAAATACGGTATATACGGCAAATACGGTATTGTTAGTTCGGTAGTATACGGTATTTTTGAAAATACGGTTCGGTATCGGTAAATCCCAATTTATTTCGGTACGGTATCGGTAAATACCATATTTACCAAAGTTAACGTAAATTGCAAATAATTTAGTGACTAGAGCTTGCTAGAGCCCTTTGCTAAAACTTGGCAAAATTATGACTGTGCAGTTTCTGTGCTAGTATTAATCTTGTTATTTAATTATCTGCTGATGTGCGGCTGTTCGGCATCTTGTTAGATTTATAAAATAAGATATTAACTGCAAAAAACAGTTGAAGTACCGGATATGAGGAGGCTTCCTATTCGGAATAGAATGGCATCATCTTTTTCCATACCTTTCTATTGATGGCCACACCTGCCACGGGCAGTCACTCCCACTGCCGTGCTGTGGTGCTGCCAAGGCATTTTCGGCTTGTCAATACGGCCTGCCTCCAGTACCCAGTAGGCCAGTAGGTGCGAGACTACGAGCCCATGAGATGACAGAGAACTGGGCCGTTCGGTATTCCGGTTTTTATGGTTTTTAATCGGTTTTTCCTGAAAAAACCGAAAACCAAAAAAACAATAAATATAAAAACCGAACCGAAAACCGGTCAAACCGAGTTGACTGGTTCGGTTCGGTTTTTTTGGTCCGGTTTTTTCGGTTCGGTGGAAATGTGCACAGCCCTACTAGCAAGGTGGGACTAACCCAGAAATTCATGTGCACACGCACATGAGCCAACATGAGCCGGGGTGTCACAGTGAGAGTACTATATTTTCTTTGTAAGCATCACCATGACATTGCATGTTTCCATTCCTCCGATTTTTTTTTCCCGAAACAATGATTTGTTCTCTTTTTTTTTTTTGCCCCTTCCTGACGTCGGCGCTTGCAATGTACTAACAGCGGCACTGAGGACTCCTCTGATTTTCTAAACACGTACCTGCTGAAAAGTCCCGAAAAAGGTTGCGCAAAATATAGTTCTGTTGTACTGTGATTTGAACCTGGTTAGGTCTTATCATTTTAAAAATTCGATTAGATTTTATTTAAAGATATATTTTCAACAATAATACAAACTGGTTAATAGTTATGATTGAGATCACCTTCATATTTATAATGAGGGAAATTTTACCATCCTTGAGGGGGAAGAGGTACCAAATTTGAGCCGTTGATCACACTGATCGAACGGCTGAGATTTGGCAGTACCTAGTGGTACCGGACGCGAGGTACCAAGAGGTACAGGGTACCAAGAGGTACCAAATTTTGAGCCGTTGATCACACTGATTGAACGACTGGATCTAATTTGGTACCTCTTGGTACCTTGTATCTCTTGGTACCTCCTCAAGGATAGGAAAACTGCTCTAATTATCTTGGTATCCAAAGGTATTTGTACTCACTAGAGTCAAACGTGACAACTCGAGGTGCTTCCAACTACAGCTCGTCACCATTATCTTCTAAGACTCTCTTTTGTCTCTGAGTAAGATATTATATCTGTCTACGAGCATACTGTTTAAAAACTAAACTATGGGGTACGTATGCAATTTTCCCCAAAAAAAACTAAAAACTATGTATCGTCTGAGACTCTGGTTATCGTTGTAAAATCACAAAGATTTGGACGCATCGTCCGTGTACCAGACAAAACAATGTGCAGAGGAAACGAAGGAATAGAGGCATCAGTTGACCAATCAAAGCATCATCAGTAATACACGCAGAAGATCATCAAACTGCTGCGTTGATGCAACATGCAGAAACACACGATTTGAGAGAAACAACTGCAGTCACGATATCACAATCATGTTCAATGGCAACAATGGCAGCGCCCTGCGGTTTGAGCTCATGTTTCCAAATAGTTCTGCTTCTGCACATGAAACATATGAGGTAGGATAAGCGAAGCCCTCGATGAAACCTAGGGCCGCTGGCTAGAAAGCCTTAAAATACCGATTACATAAGTAGCATCATTCGGGTTCCTTCAACAACTTGGAAGCTGCAGCGTCTGATTCCTCGTTCTCTCTCGAAACAAATAATTTCGACTAATTTAGAGATATACACAACGATAGGGGAAATAGCCTTTCACAAGAACGGCGGCATCATTTGGGTAGGTACAGGCTGATAACCATTCTCTGGGACTGGGTGGCTCTGCGGTATCCGCTCGCCAGCAGGTCTTCCAGTAAAACCTCCATGTGTATGGTTCTGGATAGGATTGAAGGTGCCCCACCAGTGAGATTCACTGTCAGCAGGGATCCAGGGAAATGGGGCAAAGCCCTCCCGACCCCACCCGTATTGTCGGTCAACAGGTCTAGATACACCTTCACCATCGGGGGTAAGGCTCCTGTTCACAGCTCCAGGGGGAACAAATCCATGGAGCCCTCCAATCTCAGCTGAGGATGCTGCTGCAATGAAAGACGTAATTGTCAAAGCCCTCGGCCTGACCCTTCTAGTTGTAGGAGGGAATGGGCTGCTCTGCATTGTGGAGTGCATCGACTGTTGATACATATGTCCCCTGGCACCATGACCATGGCCTCTAGTCTCGGCCATAACAGCTGGCACTGACCCTAATGGTGCCACCAAATTGCTCCCATTGCGAGGTGTGGGCCTGTAGTATTTGAACATCGTAAGAGCTAATCAAGGAGGTTTAGAATAGAAAAAAGAGGAAACCAAAAAAATAGGCATGACTTGCAGCAAATAGCTATATTACTTAGATTCCCAGATAGCCTATGGAACCATCAAGCAGACCAGAATTCAGGTTTTCAGGGTTTGTAAACAAACACTTTCACAAATATTTACGTTACTGCAGGCTATTAGACACTACTTACGTGGTGAAGCATCTGTACTTTTGAGCATAAAAGGCATACTACCTAGAAAGTAGATATGTAGAGTTAAAAGATATGCCCCAAATTTAATCCTGATTAGAGCTAGATTAATGAATTGGGCATACCTGTGGATTAGGGGATGGTGATGTACATATGGTCTGGATCTCTGTTGGCTGCTGCTGTCATATCTTGGTAGTCCAATACCAAATGGAGCTACAGAGTGGTCAGGAACGCCTGATACAGGAAGATTACTCAAATATCGGTGCTCACTGTCATGATTTCTTGACTCAGTATGGAAAACTTGGCCATTGCTCAAATCAGGAGTTGCATGGCCTTCCAAGCCAGTTGGATGCCGATGAAATGAAGCGCTTTCAGCACCTAAATTAGAACTAGAAGGCACATGTATGGGATGGAGAAAACCACGCAGTGCAAGATATGGGCAAACAAGTGAACTGCTTGCAGCACTTGAATGATCTCCAACTGTATGATCTTCATAAAAGGAAAACAAGATAACAATAAACAAGATTGGAATTTAAGGAGTTAAAAGTTTAGGTCGACATGCTTACAAGAAGTTGGCTCAGCTTCACCCTCCCTGCAAAAATGTTCCAACTGAATTCAGAACTTGAAGAATTATATATATATATATATATATATATATAGGACGAGTGTTTCATGCACCTTGGTGCCTAGGCACCCATATCAATACTCGTTGATTTGCTTTGAGATTCGCAACGTTTGATGTGGGTATCTTCATAAACCCATAAAAAAGTATATTTGAGATGTCAAACCCCGAAAAAAAAATTAAATTCAACTTCAGTTTAATTAGTTTGAACTATTTTTATGGTATATACTCACTGTAGTCGCATTGAACTCAAAAGTAGTTCAAACTAGTTTGAACTGAGTTCAAAACTTACTTACCATAAATATATCAAGAGTATAAAATATTTCCATACCCAAACTCAAAAAAATTATCAATCATACACGTGTAGCGGACGGTTCTTGATGTGGGTGCCTAGGCACCAAGGTGCCTTATGTAATTTTCCTATCTATATATATATATATATATATAAGTGAACCTGAGGTTCCATGTACAGTATCACCAATTCACCATGGAGTAAACAAGAGACGTTTTGTAACGCAGCAACTCTAGCATTAACAGATGTCACCCAGACACCAAGGAAAGGGCAATACACAGCACGTAAAGACAAAAATATCCTGATATTATGTCATCAGTCTCGACTGGCACTTCATTGAAGATTAATACCAAGAATATACTGATTGGGAATAAAAAACTAAACATTCATTAAAAAGTTGTGCTTAGTGGAGACTGCAAATGCACTAAAGGGCATATAATTATGGCCAGCTTGATGCATTAAACATCATCCCATATCACGCATGACAGCACTGGTTGTCATCTTTTAGGACCGATCGGATGGCTGTCCCTCTGGGTAGTAGGTTTTGGGAAGCTGAGTTAAATTTATCCTGTGATTTTGGCCTTTACATTAGTGATTTCTGACAATTAAGAGGAACACTCAGGGAGGCAGTACCACAATCAATTTAAAAAATAAACGACAGTAACATACCACCGACACGCTCTAAGACAACACAGCACATTCTCTTATTAAAATTGGTAAGTTCATATATCCAATTTTGCTTGTAAAACGTTAATAACATGTTCCAAAAAAAAACATACATATTGAGATAAGAGACATGCTTACTCAAATACAGATGGTAGCTGGGTGAATCCACTAAAGGGGCACCATTGAAATCCAAATGGCTGTGAATCCATCCAACAGAATAATTAGAAACAGGAATACAGGATACAGGTGAAATGATATCAGACAATGACGACATACCAAAACTGAAACCTGCCTTTTCTAACGGCATATTGAGTGCAAGTAACTAACTAAAACATAAGACAGAAGGCTCATATGACACCTGGTCCAGTGCATATACTATGCAAACTAATAAAATATCACTAGTTATGAAGCAGCTTCAACAGGAAAACATGCTAATATTTTTATGCCCCAGATGCATATCTAATCTGTCTCTCAGATGAGCACTTACAAGATCAGATGCGATGTCATAGGTTTCACCAGTCACCCAACCACCAATATCAATATCAGGAGATGGACGATGTCCACTTGCATAAAGCCAGCGACCTTTCTCAATCTTCCGACAATTAGGGCATTGCATCACCCCTTTCACATTAAATGCCGAACCAATGCAGTCTAGCACGAAAAAAGTTGTTTAGATCGATAATCTGTGTATGATACTGGAGTATATTTTCTCACACGTATGGACATGCACACAGGGAGAAAATGAAACTACATGGCCCAAAAGGTCATAAGGAAAACAAAGAACAAGTACACCACAGCAATGCAAAGCTAAAGTAAGCTGTCAGTCTTTCACAAAATTTAAATTACAAGGTTCAAGGAATGTAAAGCTAAAGATGGGTATGAATGTATGCCTCAAGCTAGTATCTTCATGGTACAACAGGCCAATTTATTCACTTGCACAACTACAAGATGCGGAGTTGTAATTGTTGTTTGAATATAATCAAGTTCATTCCAGAATAATGAATCACTATGTCTTGCATGCATGCTTTAGCTGGGCAAAATATGGAATTAGTCACAGAACTTGGAAAAAATGTCTAGTGTGGTGCCTAAACTCTAAATGCACATCATTATTTTAGTCCCTCACTATATTATTTCATTGTTTGATCGGTCTTTGTAATGAAATCACTAGTTGACTACGTATGGTAGGTCATATTATACATGCTAAAATCACACAACCACATAGGGCATGCATCTGCCATCTGTTAGGTTAACACATCACACCACGACAGTTCTGTTTTTTGAAACAGACAAATGGTCAAAATAAATATAAAACTAACGAAGAAACAGCCAAATAATGGTTCAGACCAGGGATTCAAACTTCGGCAGAACTTTCACGATTTTTGCTGAAATTTGGTTTTCTCAGGGTGGGCCGAGAAAGGCCAAATTCAGCCAAAATTTTCGGCCCAAGTTTGAATATCTCAGCACATGGACCGAATGAACACTGAAGTACGCAAGTTCAAAGGTTCCTGCATTCTCATCCGTGAATCGCATTAGGCAACCCCAGCCCTAGCTCGGACCACATGGAAGGCAGCGGCGACGTCACGGGGACGGGTGGAGCTGGCTCCAGCAAGGAGGGGGGTGGACTCGGTGCCGGCAGCAAGGGAGGAGGTGTAGTCGGTGCCGGCGGCAATGGAGGAGCTGGAGGCATCACCTGCGGCCAGGGGGGAGGTGGAAGTGGTGTCGGCGGCAAAGGAGTAGGAGGCACCGCCTGTGGCAAGGGAGGAGGTGGGGCGGTCACCGGCGGAAAGGGAGGAGGGCCCGACGCCGCCTGCTGAGCGCAGAGAGAGAGAGAGACTAGGGAGGATGGCAATGGCGGTGGCACGGACACTGGCATGTTGCGGGGTGAAGGAGACAGTGACGGGGGCACAGAAGCTAGAAGGTGCCAGGGGCGACAGACGTGCAGAGCGAACGCCGCATCCTCTACCCGCATGCGCTGTCGCCGCAGCTTCGTCACCTTGTACACCCAAACCCAGTCACAGCTACTTGCCTACTTCTTGACGGCTAGTGCCAGGTAATTGATTAGCTAGCAATAGCGAGGCCCATTTAGTAATCTCTGGCAACCATCTGAGCTTTGGTTTTCAAGTAAGTAGTAAGTCTAACTTAGTCAATGGAAGTTTGAGATTGAGGTAAGTCTAACTTAGCCGATGGAAGTTTGAGATTGAGGTGTTGATTGGTTCGTTTCTTGTTCTTGAGTTTGTTGGCTTGGCTGTAGTTTTGGCTACTTAATTAGGTACTAGTAGTTGAGTAAGCTGTCCTGCTGTTTCATTAGGTTGTTACTTATTATGTTAATCTTTCACTGTTTGCCTTGGAAATTTGCAATATATATCTTCTTCCTCACAAATTTGCAGTATATCATCACTAAGTTTTCTCTCCTCTTCTCCCTCTTTGCACTCTTGATTTAATTAGTTTCCTTGTATTGTAATGCTTTCTCACTTCTTCTGAGATACACTTCGGTGTTAATGAAATTTCACCGAAATTTCCAAAAACAGTTCAGTTTCTTGTATTTAAAGTGTCCATTCGAATTTTTCAGCCGAAATTTTCCGGAAAAAAAACACCGAAATTACCGAAATTTCTGAATTTCGGTTATCTCGCCGGGTACCGAAAAATTTTCCTAGCCTAAATTTAAATGCCTGGTTCAGACCATGGTAAAACACTCACGGACCAATCATGTTTCAAGCTACCACTACAGCAGTTTCACTTGACGGGGAACAATGTGTATCGCCCTAATGATAACCAGAGCACCACAAACAGCCCAGGAAAAGCGGTCAACAATTAAAGAGGCCCTTTTTTTTTTCCAGATACACTCCACGCATTTAAGCAACAACAACAACAAAGCCTTTTGTCCCAAACAAGTTGAGGTAGGCTAGGAATGAAACCTTCTCAAGATCAAAGAGATGAGAGCCTTGAAATAAAACCTACAATGCTAAACATGTTTACATCTAGAGCGATGTCATTACATCTTGTATTGCCGCTACAAATCTTTTTTGTGGGAAGGAAATGCCACTGTAGACACAAGTAAGCCAAATTGCATCAGTGCTCGAGGCAACAGCAAGTAAACCAACCCAAATTATCATTAAATCCGTGCTTAAAATTACCAATCACTCATGCAAGCCTCATGGCTCCAATTGGGGCACACAGGCGCATCACGGTTACTTCCACATGCAGTTCCATTCCATCATCATCCAGGCATCCACATCTGCAACACTCCGTAATTCAAGTTCAACCACACCGATCACTCGACGCTCAAGCCTATTATAACCTTAAATCCACCCACCTAAGCTCCTCCCCCACATCAAATTTACAGCCGTAGACTACAGAGCTCACGAGCCAACGCGCCCATCTCCCACAGATCCCGTTCAAAAGTACGTACAACCTAGCAGAGATGCTTGGGGCGAGGGAATCTGACCTAGGTGGAACTCGTGGCCGCATTGCAGCTTGGCGACGGACCTGCACCCGCCGCGGCCGACCACCGGATCCAGGCAGATGGTGCACGCCGCGCCCCCGGCCGCCTCCGCCGGCGGCGACCTCTCCAGATCCATCGCCTCCCCCCAGCGCCCGAGCTCGCCCCGCTCCGCCTGCCTCCCTCGCGCCACGCTCGTGGGGGCCTGAAGCTCGCACGGGAGGGAGAGGAGAGGTGCGGTGGTGGGCTCGTGGGGGTGGGGGGGGGGGATGAGGCGGGTGTGTCCGAACGGAACGGAAGGGACGGGACAAGGTTGGAGTGGAGGAGGGAGAAACGATAATAATAATTAAAAAGGTGGATAATGATGAATCTCTCTTTATACTAGTTGTAAATTGTATTTTGGCATGTGTTTATTGCCTCTGTGTTGTTAATAGGGAGGCTGTATTTGACAGGCAAATACGTGTGGTTGTTTGTGTTTTAGTAAATATGTTATTTTTAGGTTTTGTTACCGATGTAAATTTACATATGTAGAGAGGTTTAAGTACGTAGAGACAGAGCTAACTCCCGGTGACCAAGGATAACCGGGACTCGCTAGCAAACAATATAATATAACATCTTATCGTCGGAGGTTGAAGATGGTATTTCTTCAGACATATGCGTGCTGCAGTTAGGTGTCTAGAGTCCAAAAAAATTTTGGCTCCACCACTATAAGTATGTGGGGAATTTGCTCCCATGCCACACAGTTTTGTGGCGTTTGTTAAAATGCCCCATGATGTCTCACTGACATGTGGGCCCTGGACCCGCATGTCAGTGAGACATCATGGGGCATTTTAACAAACGCCACAAAACTGTGTGGCATAGGAGCAATTTTTCCAAAGTATGTACCCATAGAGTATGTATACCTTTGTTGAATGGGAAAGCTTTTTCTTTTACGTTGCTTAGGGGCGCTTTTATTCTTACAAAAAGAAGAATCAAAGCCATTTTTGATCGTATTAGGCACGTTATTTATAAAAATAGCACACTCTCAATGTCAATTATAAAAATGACACTACTTACCGTCTGATAACCGGGCAACAGGTTCCTCAAGACGATATGTAGCGTATGCCGCCTGGTTACCGGACAGCGGGTGCCTCGGGCCGACACGTGGTACACTTGCCGCCCAGCCGGGCGGCAGGTTCCTCGGGCCGACAAGTGGCAGGGCTAATGTGCACAGTGAGAGTCCATGTGTCAGCCCAAGGCACCTGTCGCCCAATGCAGGACAGTAGGTGCTATGTGTCGTTCCGAGGAACCTGTCGCTTGGTTACTGGGCGGCAAGTACCACATGTTGTCCCAAGAAACCTATCGTTCGGTTACCGGATGATAAGTGATGTCATTTTTGCAATTGACGTTGAGAAGGTGTTATTTTTGTAAGTAACACCACAAATACAACTATTTCCGCTAAAGATTCCGAAAAGAACTCTTCGTTTGGACGTACCAGATATGAAACTCGGAACTCTGTATTAAAATGGTAGTGATATAACCATGGTTTATCATATGGCAGCTAACAATAAATACATGGATTGTACGCATCAAGAACGTATGTCAGCCAACCATGTTGCGTAACCATCAACTCATGCATGGTGTTTGGAAGTGATTTCATCACTAAACTGTCTTTTTGCTTTGTAGAAACCAACGTAACTAGACAATACTAATACACACACAGGAACCAAATACCAAATTCTTAGTCAAACCCCTATATCAACAATAAGATAATTTCCTTTATGAATTGGATTAGAGCTAGCAGGTGCCAGTGGCATACTGTTACAAGCAAAGCTACATAACTTCAGTGTTTCAGAAGACGAAAGAAAAAGGTACCGTAAATTTCACACATTTTACTACTAAGTACTGATTAATCTGCCTCAGGTAAACTAAGTTACTCTGGCAAAAAGATCAGCTAAAGGAAAGGACCTAATTAGAATCACACCGGAGTTTCAGACATGAAGAGACAAACTAATCATATCCTAGGCGCTAATTAACTAAAAGCTCCGGTTGTCCATCGGCTGCGGACCTTCCTGATGAACATGTCGGCGGCGTGGTCGATCTCCTCCTCGATGCTGAACTCCACCCCGTCGCCCTCCCGCCGGCTCCTGATGACGTCGATCACCGACGGTTCGTCGTCCAGCTCCTCGACGACCCCAACAACACGGCGCTCGTGGGCGTTGTCGTCGTCGTCGTCGTCGAACAGCGAGTGCGTCCAGTCGGGGTATCCGCCACCGCGGCCGTCAACGTCGTCGACTTCTTGGAACAAGTTGGCCAACTCGGACAGACCAGCGACGTCGTGCAGCCCGGCCGGCGCCAGCTGCTCGTCCAGGTCCTCTGCCGGATCCAAGACCTTGCCGCGGTCGCCCGCCGCCGCCTTCTCCTGGATGGGCATGAGCGCGCGGATGTGGTGCGATATCGCGCCGACCATCGCTGTCCTGCGGCGGAGCGAGGCGAGGAAGAGGAGCCTCGCCTTGAGCACGCTGGCCTTGCCCCTGAGCGCCCTTACCGCCTTCTTCAAGAACTCGGCGGCCTTTCTGATATTCCTCATGGCTGGACAGCTGGTTGATGTGAAATGCAACAAAGAAGAGAGAAGCACGAAGTGTGTTCTCCAGAGAGAGAGAGAGAGAGAGAGAGAGAGAGAGAGAGATCAGAAGGAAGAAATCACTGATGAGCTATGGTGTTTGTGCATGAGATGTACTGCTGAAAGTGTACGTGCATGCATGAGACGGCACGAATTGAGGGACATGGGCCTTGTCCTAAGGATATAGGAGTTTATTTATAGACGAGAGAGAACTAGCTAATTCAAACTTCAAAGTACCAAAGGAAAAAAAGGAAGTAAAAAGCATTTGGATTAGGTACTAAGAAATTAACTTGGGAGATGGATGAAGCAAAAGGCTCCAAAGAGCAAGAGATAGAAGCATGCACTCCACTGAACTTTTAGATACAAAAGATATATAGCTAGGACACTTGCCTAGTTGCCTTCAAGACCTCCCAATATCTCAGTTGTTTTTGCATTGATAGTTGACTATGGCAACCCAATTGCTACTGTTGATTTACTTAAAGCCAAAGGAGACAGATTAAGCCGCCCGCTTAGGGCATCTCCAATGGTTATAGCTAGCAACTAACTATAAGACTTCCACACCATCTATATAGTACACACTAAAGCTAGCATTCTAAAGAACTATCTATAAGGATAGCTATTTGATGCTTACATGCACACACAGAATTTATTGAGGCTGCCTCGTTTAGCGTTATAGACTAGTGCTTAAGGAAGAGCTGGCTCGATTTTTTTTTGCATACTATCTTTCCTCCACATAGGATATATGCTGATGTGTACATGCATATAGATAGCTGACTCAGACCATTGGAGATGCCCTTAGTGGCGTGTTTCCTTGTGATTCATGCCAAAACAAGCACCTGAAATGTAACACCTCGGCGTAACATTCTAAGCATATAATGCTACTACTACTCTATATTACTCTAACTTACATCTACTACTACTAGATTTCGGCAATAATTCCTCTAGTTAAACTACTACAAAATGGTACACAATCTGCGTTTAACAATATGCATTAAAACAACCAGTGCTATGAACAAGAATAAGTCATAACTGAAATTTGGGACCTTGCGTCTAAGAATGCTCAGACCTCGCTCCTGAGAACGTCCGAAACTATGCATCCGGGAGCATAATTAAACTAGCAAATAGAAATTCACTGAGAAAGCATTCATTACCATAAAAGCATTCTAAGTTCATTCTCACTTTACAAGAGCTTCGTTGGCTAAGTTCCATATTAACAAGCTTGTTTACTAGGGTAGTATTCAAGTGAGTACATGTGATGCTCTAAATTATTATCATTGGATGTGGTGCAAAAGTGCTACTCCCATTCTTGATGCATGATGTTCTCAATGGTCACCTCAAAATAACAACAAAAGCAAGTATGAGTTCAAGACTTAGTAAGTACATAGCAAAACAGTAAACGTTAACATACACATGATACCATCTTAGACCACATCTCATTTACCGTCATTACCCGTTAGCTCTTTCATATACATTAACACTCCATTCTGCATTAAATTTTCATTATTGCAAATGCAACGCAAATGCACATACACATCTCAACTATTTTTTTAGTTTATACCAGTATAGCAGAGCAAGCACCTACTCAAACCTGCCCTCTTTCATGCAGACCTCAATAGCCTGTCCTCTTTCATACAGGTGACCTTAATCTCCATTTTCGTGGAATGCACATGTCTACTCTTCTCGTTAGCTTATACTGGTATAGCAGAGTGAGCACCTATCATGCTCACCTATGCTCGCCCTCTTTCAAGTGGGGACATCAATATCTCATCCTCTTTCATACAGGCAAAATTAATCTCCACTTTCGTGAAGTGTCTATCAAAATAAATCTTATTCTTCCCACTCCCGGGGGAAGTCCACACAAGTAAACCATAGATGCCCACCACGGCCGTCACTTTCCATGATACTATGATATGAATACATTAAAATGCAGCATTTCTTCTTTAACAGTTCTCATATATTGTTAACCATTATCCATTAATCAAGTCATCATTGAGTAACCATAATATTTACCATTACAAGGTAACCAGCATTATTTATCATACTTCATCAAAAATCAATTAACCAACAACGATACTTATTCATCGTCAGGTGGTTATCATAGACATCGTAGACAACAAGATTAATAGGATAAATCATATCAACAACAAAATAAACATGGCATATGTATCCCCTTCCTTCAGCCAGCTCCTCTTCTTCCTCCTTCTCTCCTCCTTTTCCCTCGGCTGCTTCCCTCCCCTTCTCCTCCTACTTCTCTCTCTCCTAGGCGAATCCCTACTCTCCCCTTCACCTTGTCTTGTGCGGTGCTGCAACAGTAGTAGACCCTACATGGCTCAGCCTGGGGGAGCAGCCGAGGGAGAGACGGGCTGGGAGCAACGGCATAGCAGAGGGAGCAGTGATGGGCTAGGTGGCAATGACATAGTTTGGGGGTGACAACAAGTAGGGCATGGCGCGAGGTAGCTTGGACGGTGAGAACCCGACTGACGGGCGATGCACATATGGAGGGTAAGGGGGCACAGCTGGGCGGCAACAACATTGCCGAAGCAGGGGAGGCGGCGACAGAGGGCAGTGGCAATGCGCGGGGATAACGACGCCCTAGCTTGGGAAAACTTGGGGGTGGAGGGAGCGACGGGGGGGGGGGGGGGGGACGGTGTGTGCTTGGGCAAAGGCTAGTGGCGGCGCGAGGTAGAGGCGGCAAGGGCACGTCCTTTCCTTGCCCTGCCTTCCCTAAAATAGTTTTTTCTTTGGAATATTACATGAAACACCAACATGTATATCATTTGCTCAGTCTACAAAGTTATCCAGCATTAGCTTTTCCTTCTCTTTAATTTTTGTCTTTTGTGTAGGTTATTGCTTATCTGCACATCAAGCTGCTGATCTATTGCATGCTGATAGCATCTGCTATACGTTTCGATCAGTCACATATACCTAACTGCTTTACTCATCTGATTCGTGTCATACCTTCTGAAGCACCATGTATGCAAAACACAATCATTTGCTCTGCATTCCATTATCACTAAGAAGCCAAGAGGACGGCCCTGGAGATTGCTCTGTAAAGCAATAATAAAGATGGACAAAGAAACATATATGCATGAGTTGTGTGCGCTCTAAAAGCGAGTTCCCTTTCAAGTCTATCTATCTTTGCAGTGTGGTTTTGGGGTGACAAGTACTTACATGATGTAGTTTACATTTTGCCTAATTTTTTTTAGTTTTGGATTAAGTTGGTGATGTATCTCCCACTTTGCTCCGTTGTCGCAATGGAGGATGGAAAGTGGAGCTGTCTATGCTTGTACGACAAAAATTCTATATGTGTCGCTTGAGATAGATGGAACACTTTCTTGGCAAAGAAAAAGAAGGTGAAAGGATTGAAGTGGTTACAATAATTTAGTAGCTACTTCCTTACTAAGTATGCAGTTCTTTTTCCAATTATATATTGCACTTGTAACTGCACACTCTGATAAGAAGTACAGTTATATATAGTGATCGATATTCAATTTGGTCATGCGAACCTTTGTCTGATCAATGTTTAATAAGTGGCAAGTGTGTGATATGGTCCTTAGTTTTGTGATGTGTAGTTTTTTGGACGGCTGAGATTAGTAGTTATATATGTGCACTAAAAAAAGAATAAGTTTTAATTCTACTAGCTTTACGTACGCACTCAAAACTAGATCTAACTTGGCAATCTTCCTCTGCATATTGATTCAACAAAATGACCCTGACTTCTACTCTTTCAGTTGTATCAACCTGTGCACTTAGTATTAAGACCCTGTTCTTTGCCTCTTTGACTGCAATTCTTGAAAGTGCTTGTTAGGATTTGTGCAAGATACTATAAGACCTTAATTTATAGCCCCAAAAAGCATAGGCACTAGGGAGATGCCCTCTAAGTTTTGCTTAAACATTAGCTAGTTGCACTTGCACCAGCTTAGTCCACGCCAGAAAACAGGCTGTAACATCTGAACTTTCAGGTTCATTTTGATCAGCAAGTCCGTCTGTAGCGGTAGGAAAAAGGGAGAGCTGTAGCTCCTGCTTAATTTCATACAAGCACTGCATCATAGATGAGAAAAATATTCTTTCAGGCTGAGATTTATATCTTATGATATGGTTTTTAAATTCTGACTTATTTATGAGAGGTAGTACGTAAAAAAAAAATAGTTGCATGTGATTTTTACCGGTACAGCTAAACTCGGTACAATTTGTACTACAATTTATCTGTAGACCCCGCCTTAAAAAAATGCACCATTCAATGGCGAGTTACTGTAAAAATAGAAGTCAAAGCCTAAGCATAAGTCTAAAAGAATTGGGCCATAGTTTTTGGCTTTGACTTATGAATAGTAACAGCTTATAGAAAGACATTCACAAGCGATTTTGGCTGATATAAATGAAGTTGTGTAATATATACTACAATTAATTAGTAGACTTTATCTTGAAAAGATATTTTATTTAAAAATTAGATAATGTAGAAAATAGATTTTTTATAAAAATAACTTTTAGAAATTAATATGAACGAAGGCTGCAGAAAACCCTTCTTTTGTCCTTTTCAATTGAGCATTATACAACACGAGTCCACTAGCCGATAACCACGGCACTTGTTGCAAGGAAGAGCTAGCACTTGGAGTGATGATACTTTTGACTTTGCTTTTTCTTTCAACCTTTCTTTCCAATTTTTCTTGCAGAAGTTTGAATTAAAGTGTCAAAGGTGGAAGGACTAATGGAAAACAAACTCAAGTGCAACCAAGAAGTTCAGTAATATGTTCTAGTGCAGAGTATGATTCACAGGCAAATTCAGCTATTTATCAAATTGAACTGGATGATGGTGTGCAATGCATGGGCAGCAACTTGCACCAATACCAAAGCTTCTTCACTTTGCCTCTTTGAATTTCAAAATACATCGTCTTTATTTTATGCCCTGAGCTCATGTCTTCAGGCAGGCCTGCAAGTTTGAAGCCTTTTTATGTGGTTACGTTTTTTTCTCTCCGGCCAATGGCTTATTACTTTCGATTGATGGTTTTTGATCTTAGCGCGAGCATTTATGCTAACAAACTAAATATCGATAAGTTACTTTAAAAAGTTATTCTAATAAACTACTTTCAAAAGACAGCGAAGAAATAATTATATTTATTAGTTCAAAATAAACTATAAACCATAAACTATAAATTTAAAAGTCTTATCTTCTATGCCTTTTCGAACCCAGGCTTCATTTGTCTTTTGTTGCACGCTTGCAACCACTCAGGAATCTTGACGCAAACAGAAGTAACATGTAGCAAAATATATTTATCAAGTCTCCTTCCCCCCAGATTCACTAATGAAAATGTTTCTATTAATGCTTGCTGATACGCTCACTAGCGAGGATGAGTTGATAAAAATTGAGCCTACTTATGACATCCGTGCTAGTAGCATGTTTGAAATAGATTTCGCATGAAGGCTCCGATTCGAACTAGGAATTTTAAGGCTGGATTTTGCATCGCAACTCCTGTAGATAATTTTTGCTCCGTACAGTGTAAGTACGGGGTCCTATGTTGAATAAGTACAGATGTAAGGGGCTCATATGCGAAGTGATCATCTCGGCTTCAACTTCTGATTTCCGGCTTATTTTTTACTATTCACAAATTTCGTTTTTTCTGATCTTTTGACTTTTTGTTGAGCTTTTTACCGGCTCATATTTTTTTAATATTTTTTAAGTTTTTTAAATTTAATTATGCTAAATAAACCTCTGTCGGCTACGATATTTTTCAGCTATAAGCCAAAAAAAAAACCCCCAACATGATAGTGTCCGTCGCCGCATCTCGTCTTGGCCCTAGGCTCCGTCAACCAACCGCGTCGCAGGCCCATTGGTGAGGAAGAAAGAGGTATGACCGCGTTTCCTCCGAACTGTTCCGCCGCCGCCTCCTCCCTCGGTGGGTTCTCCATGCTTTAGCTTCCTAGATTCTTCTGAGAGCAGGGGCGGACCCGTCCTTCGGGCATGCTCGGGCGGCCGCTCGAACTCCGTCGCCAGGGGACCCCCCTCCTCCAGAGCCGACATCGTTGCACACCACGTGCTCGATAGAATTCCGTAGAGACGCCAATGCCGTCGCCCTGGCCGAGCGTCCGCGCTGAGGAGGAGAACCGCCTCGTGCGCCTCGCCACGCGGTGTGCGTCCGCACGCCAGCTCGACCAGCTCTATGCCCATGCCGTTCTCCTCGGCCACTCTTGCAACAGCTTCGTCGCCGCCAAGCTCGTTCGCGCCTTTGCCAACCTCGGCCACCTCCGCCGCGCTCGCGCCGTGGCCGCGGCCCTCGGCGCGGCCGCCAACGCCTTCGTCTGGACCGCGCTGGTGCGCGCGCACTCCCAGTCCGACGCCACCGCACGCGACGCCGTGGCGCTCTACGCCCAGATGCACCACGGCTGCCCGAGGATCAAGCCACTCAACTTCACCGTTTCCGCTGTACTGAAGGCGGCGGCTCGCTGCAAGATGCTGCAAGAAGGCGCACAGGTGCACACGCATGTGTACAAAAATGGTTTCCAAACTGATGAGCGCATCGCGACGACATTGGTGGATTTCTATGCGAAGTGCGGCAGGCTGGAGGATGCCCGCAGAGTGTTCGACAGAATGTTCATTAAGGATGCTCAGCTGTGGAACACTATGATTGCTGCTTATATGGAATTAGGTGAGGTGGAGCGTGCAGAGGAGCTGTTTGAGACGATGCCGGAGAGGAACACGTACACACTCGTGGAGATAATTGGTGGGTATGCTGCATGCGGCGATATGGACTCTGCGAAGCGTATCTTTGAAATAGCAGTGGCGAATGGAGCAGCAGACACGGTTGTGTGCACCGCCATGATCTCTGGATATGCGAAAAATGGCAATGCTGATGATGCTAGGGCTGTGTTTGATGGAATGAAAGAGCGGGATGTTGCAACTTGGAATGTGATGATTGGCGTGTACTCAGGCGCTGGTCTGGCTGCAGAGGCTGTAAATCTCTTCAAGGTTATGTTGGAGAGTAGAGAAAGACTGAAGGTGGAGCCAAATCACACTACAATCTCTACTGTGGCAGCCGCATGTGCACAGTGCGGTGTACCAACTCAGGCTAGCTGGATACAGGATTGTGTGGATCGTCATCGCACGATGTTTTTGAACAACCATACTGTGGCTGCCCTCATTGACATGCACTCAAAGTGTGGGAATATAGAAAGAGCACTTGACTTGTTCTGTAGGTGGACACAAAGAGATCTGATCTGTTATAGTTCTATGATCTCTGCGTTAGGCATGCATGGCCGGGGAAAGGATGCAATTGCAGTTTTTAATGAGTTGTGTGACAATGGCTTTGACCCAGATGACATCTGTTTTGTGTCAGTCCTCAATGCTTGCAGTCATACAGGTCTGTTGGATGAGGGGCGCCGATACTTCCAGATGATGAAGGATAAGTATCATATTATCCCTACTGTAGAACACTACTTGTGCATGGTAGACTTGCTTGGTCGTGCCGGATGCATTGATGAGGCTTACCAAATGATCACACATGAGATGCCAACGGACATCCAACCACATGCTGGCATTTGGGGCGCTCTGTTAAGTTCTTGTAGGACTTACTCAAATGTAGATATTGGGGAGGTGGCAGCAAGTCACCTATTCAAGTTGGAACCAAATAACATGGGAAATTATGTCCTGCTTTCAAATATATATGCAAAGGCACACAGATGGGATGGAGTCCAAAAGGTTCGAGCCCTCATGAGGAGACAAGGGATGAGGAAGCCACCTGGGTGGAGCCAAGTTGATGCTGAGGGCAGTCTTAGAGAGTTTATCACCGGTGAGATTCATGACAGTGTGTTAGAGGCGGTCTTGGAGCTACTGAATTGGGAGCTCAAGGATCATGGTTACACCCCAATCATAGAGCTTGAATGAAGAACTAAAGATACCCGTTTTCAGTAGTGTGTTGTTCTTAAGTTGGATCATCTGTGCCATCAAAATTAGTCATTTCTGCATATGAAAATTTTCGAATCAAGACTGAAGAGTGGAGACTTGACGCATCATAATGGAGGCATCTCCATGTTGGGCACCCTAGACCCTGTTGTGTAAACAAAGAACTAATATGCTGTCCAAATCCCACTTTTAAGGATATGAAAATGAAGCATCTGGATGTCGCATTTAAATTATAATTTCAGTAACTTGCTCTCAGAAATAGCGGTATATTTTTAGCCATGGTATGGGGGAGTATATATCTATGTGCGTCTTTAGGTGTATGGTTACAGAGTGATGGCCTCTTTAGTATTGTATTCTCTGTAGCCTTGGTGGAGGAGGATAGGTCTCCAGCAGTCTTGGTGAATTACTCTTGTTTCTGCATCAAACTATGAACTATTGAAGACACTGACAATATGATGATATCTTCCCATTTTAAAGAATGAGAACTGTACTCCAAAATATCTATCATGAAGTTGTATATTAGTGTTCATCATACCACTCTCGACCTCTCGTTGAGCACTTGTCATTTGATTGCTTCCAATACCAATTCTCTTAAATTGTGATACTATTGATCCATCTATCTTTCACAATTGACAGGTTGTTTTTTCTACAACTCATTTACAACTGTGGATTAAGCTTCATTAGTGAGGTATCTTTCAATACCCTACCGTTATTGACACATGTTTACATGCGAATTGTAGTTGTTGCTTCTATTTTTTCATGCAAATTGTAGTTGTCTGCATGCGAATTGTAGTTGTGGCTTCACTCATGTCCAACTCCGCCCTAGCTATATTTTTTCCTTGGTCCGCCACTGTCAGCGAGCTCCTATCTTTAATCATCCGTATGTAATGGTTTTGTTCCTATGGGCGCGAGGATTACCACCTTTTGCACGCCTGTGCTTGTGCACGAATTTTTTGTTACATGATTGGTAAAATTAGGGATTCTGAGCTGAGATGTCGTTCTAGTTTTGCTTCAGTCCACTTAGGGTTCATATGTACTTGTGATTCTCTCCACTTAGGGTTCATATGTACTTGTGATTCTCTAGCTACATGCCTATATTATGGCCGTTGCAAAGTTTATGTGATTATTTAGTGCACTGCGAAACGATGCAAGCTAGTTACTGTAAATCTGTACCGTTGCTTGTTGCCATTGTAGAGGATAGGTGAGGTGACTGCATCTGCTAAGTATTACACCAAAACCAGGACATTGTCATTGTTTGTTACTGAGCTTTTAAATACCAACTGTAGAATCTCTTGTGCGTCGAACCTGAAATGGTCGATTGCGATAGATAATTGACAAGCTGGCACCCAAGAAAACATGATCTCTTATATCAGGTTCATTTTCCATGTAGGTGTCATTGTTGGACGACAGTTTCTTGCATCACCCAATTGCTTCCCTGCACTGATAGCTTCAATTTGTTCCATTTCCCCCTTGTCAAATCCATTGACAATTTAGATGTGCTTGTCTTCACGAATTCTCAGTGGGAGGATGCGATCCTTCTCCACTGTCAGAAATTCCTACCCTGGTGTTCTCAAAAAAAGAAATTCCTACCCTGATAACAAATGTATCCTTTCCGTGCCGATCTCCCACCTCTCCCACTGTCATCTCCCCCTCCTCCTCTCCCATGCAACCGTCTCAGGTCTTTTCCTCAAGCTACCACTGGTCCACTCTGTCCTCCGTTCCCTCTCCTCAGGGCCTATCCCATCTCTCTCCCTGTCCTTCCTCTCCCTACTACGACGCTTTGGCTACATGGCACTTGATAACTACTCCCTTAACATTGCTCTCTCAGCCGCCGCTCGCCTTCCCTCTGTTGTTGTTGGCTCCCAGCTTCACGCCCTTTCTGTGAAGCTTGGCTTAGTTTCTGATACCTTTGTCCTTAATTCCCTTATCAGCATGTACTCGTCTTGTAGTTATCCAGCTACTGCAAGGCTGGTTCTTGATTCTGCTCCCCAAGGAGCTTGTGATGCAGTATCTTGGAATACAATCATTGCCGGATACCTACGAGGTGGGATGCCTAATAAGTCGCTGCAGGCTTTTGTCCAAATGGCCAAGGAACAAGTTAGGCTAGATGAGGTCACATTGCTGAATGCTCTTGTTGCTTGTGCCAGGACGGGCACAATGAAGGTCGGGAGGCTGTGTCATGCTTTAGTTGTTGTGAATGGGTTTGATATTAATTGTTATATGGGATCCTCCTTGGTAAGCATGTATGCAAAGTGTGGGCTGGATGAAGATGCTCGCAAGGTGTTTGATGGAATGCATGAGAGGAATGTGGTTTGCTGGACCTCAATCATTTCTGGGTATACACAGTTGGGTAAGTTTAAAGAGGCTGTTGAGCTATTTAGGGGCATGCAAATTGCTGGAGTGAAGGCTGATGACGCGACAATTGCTACAGTTGTATCTTCATGTGCACAGATGGGAGCACTTGACCTGGGACAGTATGTTCATGCTTACTGTGATTTTCATGGTTTAGGAAAGGACGTTGCTGTGAAAAATGCATTGATTGATATGTACTCGAAGTGTGGGGATATCAAAAAAGCCTACAAGATATTTTGTGGATTGGCCAAGCGGGATGTGTTTTCTTGGACCGCAATGATAATGGGCTTCGCTGTGAATGGCCTCTGTGGTGAGGCACTAGATTTGTTTGCACAGATGGAAAGAGAGGGTGAGGTCATGCCGAGTGAGGTGACTTTCTTGGGTGTACTGACTTCTTGCAGCCATGGAGGGTTAGTGGAACAAGGGTACCATCACTTTCATCGCATGTCCACGATATACAATCTTGCACCGAGGATTGAACACTATGGGTGCATGGTTGATCTCTTGGGGCGTGCAAAGTTATTGGCAGAGGCAGAACAATTCATTAAAGATATGCCTATCGCTCCTGATGTTGTAGTATGGCGGTCGTTATTGTTTGCCTGTAGAACTTGTCGAGAGGTGGGACTTGCAGAGTATGTAGCAGAAAGGATCCAAGAGTTAGAGCCAAAAAAGAGTGGAGGGGATGTTTTACTTTCTAATGTCTATGCTACTACATCAAGGTGGGTTGATGTGGATAAGGTGCGGACAGGTATGGACAGTAGTAGGATGAGTAAGAAGCCCGGTTGCTCTTTCATTGAAGTGGACGGATGTGTGCATGAGTTCTTCGCAGGAGATGAGTCACACTTTGAGACGGAAGCTATATACAGCATTCTTTTTGGGATCAATGAGCTGTTAGTAGCAGAGTCCTTCCTAACGTGAAAGCTAAGATATTTTCGTGGCAACCAAATGTACAGGTTTCAAATGTACCATGCTGTGATTTTACAATCTTCAATTTATGGAATGATGGAATTTTAAATATGTCTGCAATTTTGCATTTCCCTCCCAAGATGGGAAGTTTCCTTTTCCAGATTGTTGCAGTGTCAGCAACTAGCATGCAAATGAATGTAAACTAATACCCTGATTCTATTGGCCACATATCTGAGATTATTTCCTCTTTTTATTGCATTGCATTCACAGTGTCACACCCTTTTATTGTGTAAAGTTTACTGCTGCCAACTTAAATTGCCTTAGTGGTTATACGCTTATACTCCTAAGGAGCCATAACAGTTATTGATAGTAGGCTCTTCTCTGTAGTTGTTCCTCACTCTTATATTAGATTTCTGCATGCTTGCAACTTGGTATTCGTCACCTAACTTACACGGTTTCACCCATTGGCCATCGCTGTGTATAGTTTATAATTACAGTTCCAGCTGGTTTGCTTCTAAAAAGTTGTATGCAGGTTGTGTTGCTCTTGTAAGCTTCCATTTTTTATTACATTATAGCTTGTTTGGTTATTAAATTATTAGTCTTATACGAAACTAGATATTGCAAAAATAACTGTAGGTTCATTATCCACCACAATCCATGAGTCCAAAGTCCAAACTTTGCTATCCAATAAGCAGAGGTATTGGGATATATATTTTAAACGTGATCGGCGAAACAAATCTCACCAGTGTGACTTTGGTTGTCCTGCCAGTTTCTGGAACCTTGGCTTTCAGAACCATTTCCTGTATGCGCATTGGCTGATAAGAACATTTGTTGGCCAAAATTTCTCTGTACTGGTATTGGTGAGAAGTGTATCTGCCATTTACTTATGCTTCTGGTTTTGCAAAATGTTTGCATGATACCCATGAGTGTTAACTGCTATGCTGCTGTGTCAGACATCTAGCTGTCCATTGCACCGCTTACCTGTTCCTTCTCTTGTGCTATTGTGTAACAGTTAAATTTATTTTAGAACTGAACTCTTGTTTCTCTGGTGGCAGGTTATCATCTGCCCACTGACCTGTAGGAATATAGCAATCATTGGAACATAAACCAAAGCAGGTTCTGATCAACAGAAGTTTGTGACAGGTTCCCAAATTCCAGAATTCACCTGAACTGAGCCATGGATAGGAAGAATCAAACGCCACAGGGTAAAATGCTTACGATTAGTTCTCATCTGTTCTTCCTAAAGGTGATGTTTGTATAGTTACTTATTCTGAATTTCTGATCTCTGCTAAAACTTGTTGACTTGAAAAGGTCAAATAGCACAAGTGGTGGTGGAATTTCTAGAGGTAGCTGTCAGCTGCATTATCTTCCTCAAGGGCATCTATCCTCGTATGAATCCCTCTCCTTTTCATTTAAGCCGGTTTGGCAACTTTGCTGTTTGTGAAGGATTTGTTCTATTAAACACAATGTATATGTAGGTGCATTTGAGAGGAGGAGGTACATGAATATAGTGGTACAGAAAGCAGTGCACCCCCAGCTTGCTAGCTATATCCACACTGTGACTTTTGGCCTTCTCCCTTTCATACAAAAGGTGTGTTTTGTTCTGTCTTTAACTGATTGTTTCGCCTGCTGGGATGAAGTGTACTCTTAGGTGAGGCAAGCAGAGATCTCCATATTCACTGAACTGCAGGCAGATATCTATATATTCACTGAACTGTATGCAGAATAAGTGGATGAACTATACCTGGAGGATGGTGCTTGCTAGTCATCTTGGGCATGCCAATGTTGTGCCTTGCTGAATTCTTTCTTAGTTGCTCCAAGTTAGATCCCTAGGCATTTTCTTAACAGAACTCATTATAGTCATTGCAACAAATATGAGGTATACTAGATATATCCTGTTTCAGTTTTACAGACTTGAGATATGACTTGTGTGGACAGGCTGGTGGTTGATATACGACCTGAGCTAACCGGTTATCACAACTCAATGCTATAACTTTTTAAATCCATCGACTAACTGAGCATCACAACTCGTTATTTTTGAAAATTTTAAACCCAATCATTTTTCTTCATGAGAATAATAGGGGAGCTATAGGTTATGTAACTTATAGTGCTACTACACTTGTATATTTGTCATGTCATGCCTGAAGGAAACTAAGATAAGAATTCGCAAGCTTACCCAAACTTGAGTTACAGTGTTGACAATGCCTTGCCGTTCTAATAAAGTATATTTCTGTAATATTTCAGTTTGTTTTTTTCTTTACAGCTAGCAAGTAACCATAATTTCCTTACCATCCAGGGATTGGTTGAGAGGGTTGTAATTATCTTCTATGACAAAGGGCATGTACCAACCGAGAAATTTGTGTTCAAGCTTGCAGTTAACCAATCTTACGGTTCCAAGTTAGAAGAGGCCAACCTGGAATTTGCTCTGCGAGCTTTCTTGATCAAACTGACTGTTGCTGAACCCCTTACTACATCTCTTCCACCAGGTACTGGATATCACTCTTTTTCTATCTTTCTCAATATTTGCTATAAGGGCCAACCATATTATTAGAAGAAACACCGAGCAACATGCTTGCCTTCTGATAGATAGCAGCTGGGAGATCGCTGCCTACTTCCGATCCCTCCCTGCAGACGGTGACAAAGATACTCAGTTGTGGATTCCTACAGACACCAAGCTATGGATGCAGCCTCCGCAGATAACTCCCATCAAGTCAATGAGCTGTGATCCTTTGAAGATGCAGCTTTACTTGGAACAACCTAGCCCCACAGAACCGAAGGATCCAAGGGCGTAATATCAAATCTGTGTCTGTGCTGTACGTATACTTGTAAGCTGTGTTAGATAAACGCAGAAATTTTCTGGTAGACTGATGCAGTTATGAGATATTTGATTTTAAGTACAATACAAGGTTTCTGTTCTTCCTAGATCATCTGATCGAGTGAAAAGAACAACTGAGAATTTTGTTCCACATTGCAGACTCGCATTTGGTATCATCCCACCTCCTGATGGGATCTTGATTCTTGAACCTTGCTATTCTCTTGTATGGATCGTTGTGTCATCAGTGCGGCATGTACTTTCAAAAACTAACTACAGTAGTAAATCACCAATATTGGATTGTATTCTTAAAAGAAATATTAAAACTGCAGATATGAACTATGGTTTTCTTAGTGTTCATTTGTTTAATCACTATAAAATAGTTTTAAATCTAATTAAAAAAATTATTATGCAAGCTGTGATGTGAGAGGTTCAAAAGATTATGTGCAACTTTGCAAGTGCAATAAAATACTGTGTGCTTAATTAGCGCTAATATGATTAGCTCTAATTAATTGCGGTTAATATTAATTAAATATAATTAACACTAATTAAAGCACTAAATATAATATGATTAATGTAGTGCTTTAAGTAGCATTAATTAAATAAGAATAGTATTAATTAAATATGATTAGCGCTAATTAGAGTACATGTTGTAGCCGGTTGGCTGCTACCACGTAGGGAAGGCTCGGTAGGTCGCCTGTCGAGCTCTCTAAATTTATAGAGGGATTTATATTTATAAAAACACTAGTTGAATGTCTGTGCGTTGCTACGGATTTTTAAAATTTATCATACTACATTTTTTAAAACTTATGGGTGGTAAAAAATTTTAGAATATGCATATAAACATGTTCTAAAAGTTTTTAAATCCATCAAGTAAGTCAGAAACCGTTGATTACACTTCGTGGTCATAAGTCGGAAGACATCGACCACACCTCATGGTTGTAGGTCGGGAGCCTTCGAGCACACTTCGTCATCGTAAGTCGAAAGCCGTCGACCATCGTGCGTGATCGTAGGTTAGGAGCGGTCGACCATCGCTGATAGCCGTAAGTTGGCAGCAGTCGACGATCAATCGTGGTTCTAAATCGGGAGCTTTCGACAATGGCTCGTGGTCGTACACCGGAAGCCAACGGCCATCGTTCATGGTTGTAAGTTGGAAGCCATCGAGGATACCTCGTAGTCATAAGTTGGAACACATCGACCAACACTCATGGTCATAAGTCAGAAGACATCGATCACACCTCGTGGTCGTAAGTTAGAACACATCGACCAATGCTCGTGGTCGTAAATCAGAAGTCATCGATCACACCTCGTGGTTGTAAGTTAGAAGCCATCAACCATAGCTCGTGATCGTAGGTTGGGAGCGGTCGACCATCGCTGGTGGTCATACGTTGACAGGCTTCCGGTGCGCTTGTGCCCTGTCACGATCACACCTTGTGGTTGTAAGTCGTTACACATCGACCAATACTCGTAGTCATAAATCAGAAGCCATCAATCACACCTCGTGGTCGTAAGTTAGAAGCCGTCGACCATCGCGCATGATCGTAGGTTGGGAGCGGTCAACCATCACTGGTGGTCGTACGTTGGCAGGTCTCCGGTGCGCTTATGCCCTATCGCGACCACACGTCATGGTCGTAAGTCAAAACACATCGACCAGTGCTCGTGGTCGTAAATCGGAAGCCGTCGATCACACCTCGTGGTCGTAAGTTAGAAGCTATCGACCATCGCACGTGATCGTAGGTTGGGAGCGGTCAACCATCACTGGTGGTTGTACGTTGGCAGGTCTCCGGTGTGCTTGTGCCCTGTCGCCCGACTATCGGCGCCAGCTTGCTCAGCCCGCCTGATTTGCTCAGCCCTGACTTCAACCATAGCCCTTTGACGTCGACTACGGCCCCCTTCGACCATGGCCTCCTTTGACCAAGGCCCCAACTTCGACCAGGGCCCCGACTTCAACCACGGCCTTGACTTCGATCACTGCCCCCTTTAACTTCAACCACTACCTCCTTCAACCACTGTCCCCTTCGACCACGACCCTTTGATGACAACCACTTCCCCCTTCGACCATGACCCCCTTTGACCACGGTTTCGACTTCGACCATGGATCTTCTACTTCAACCAGCGCTCGTGGTTGTAAGTCGGAAGACATCAACCACACCTCGTGGTCGTAAGTCAGAACACATCGACCAACGCTCGTGGTTGTAAATCGAATGCTATCGATCACACCTCATAGCCAAAAGCATGTTACAATCCATGTTACAATCCATAGGGAGTACGAGACTTTGTCGGTCTTGCCATCGAGGGTGGGGAGCTCGATCTTAGGGTGGCCTGGGGGTAGGCAATGGGGATGTCCAACTAGAGGGGTAACTCATAGCGGTGGAGGTTATGGACGAACCAGCAGGTGCCCTCCGGGTTGGTGCTATGACTACGACCATGACCGCTATGACCACGTCCACGGGCACTATGTCTATGACCATGACTGTGACTTTGACCACTGTCCCCTTTGACTTTGAGCACTGCCCTCTTCGACTTCGACTATTGCCCCCTTTAACCACTGTCCCTTTCGACATCAACCACTTCCCTCTTCGACCACGGCTTTGACGACGACCACGGATCTTCAACTTCGACCACTGCCCCCTCGACCACGGCTCTTCGACGACTACGGCTCCCTTTAACCACGGCCCCCTTCGACCACTTCCCTCTTCGACCTCGGTGTATCAACTTTTGTCGTTTTGTTGATATTTAAATACAAGAATTGTTTCGCAAGACCAGCGGTAAAAGTTGAAGTTGGTAACATTATAGAGTAGTTGATAGCACTTTGAGCTCAAGAAGAGACTGAGGGACAAGTGAAATCCTCCCTCTTGCTTCTCTTCTATAGCGTCGTAGTGATGCCCACGGGCGCCATTTGGTACTGTGTCAGTGCTTGCGTTTTGCTGAGGGAGAAACGCGGGCTTGCACCGTTCGCGGCTTTCTAGAAGAAGGGGGTGGTCGTGGAGAATGTGGAGTGTCTTGGGTTATATTTTTGAAAAAAAAACACGGTTTTTCACATGGATTTATATAATAATTTGGAATATTAGCTTTTTGCCACAAAATTTAATAAATGATAAGTTTGAAGAGAAAAACTAACAGTACACCATTCAAACCAAAAACGATGGGTTAGCTTTTTAAAGGTACATCTAATACATTGGACGGTACCAGACACTCTCATGTGTCTTTCTTATTCACTCAATCTACGTATCTTATCTATCTAGTCAGGGGCGGATCCAGCGGTGGGGCAGGGGGGGCTCGAGCCCCCCTATCGCTACCGAACCCTTGGAGTCCCTCCCAATAAATTTTTAGCTATGGATGTATGGTGTAAGAGGAGCATAGTGGAGTTATGTCGCTGTATCGCTTTTGTTCAGCCCCTCCTAAAATTTTTCCAGGATCTGCCACTGTATCTAGTCCAAGGTATTACCCTAAATCGAAGTTTATGCATCCCTTCCCCGTTCTCCTCTGTCCCTCTTCCAAATCCTTGCTCGGATTATAGCAAACGAGTAGACGCCCCACTCTTCTCTCTCCTTCAGATCCGTGCTCAGGTATAGCAGGCGAGTAGACATAACGGTGGCTGTGCAGGAGGCAGCGGACGTAGCAGCGGTGCCGTACGACAGGCGACAACGGGCTTCTCTGAGCTTGGGCAGCGGCGTTGAGAGCACGGCCGGATCGATTGAATTTACTGTATCAAGGTGCATGCCAAGGACAGACGCTTGGTTGGTTGGGCAGCTTGGCCGGTCGGCCACCAAGAATCCGACAGACACAAGCCGTGCATCGCGCGAGGAATCGAGCACCCTACTGACCCCTTCTTCCCCGCTGGCTAGCTAGCTATCAGTAGTAAGCCGGTACATGCAATGCGATATTTTTCTTGGGAGTAGGGTGAGCGTTCGAATGCTGTGGCACGTTGCGGCTTGTTTGGGTGGCTTACTGCGAATGGTGTTTATTTCTTTATTGAGGAAATTCTCCATAGAACACACATGCCAGCTTATATCGGGAGGTATGTGGCGCATGTAGTATTTTGGAGCAACAATGAAGAACCCATTCGTGCGTTAAATTAGAAGAATCACACTTGATCTTTTTATTGTTGTCTTTTTGTTTTAAATTATGAATAAATCAAATGGTAAATCGAAGTGACAAAAGCAGGGATTATGGCCTAGTAGGGTAAACAAGTAAACACCGATAGACAGACATGATATGATTGCATCAAAAGAGCAGTACTTTGATATCCAGATTAGTCCATAAAATACACATTCATGGGACTGTATTGTTCTATATGATTTATAGGTGGTGCGAACAAGAGTTTGGCTGAGGGCAATCTGACTGTTGATACATCAGTTCTTAGCTTGATTACACGATAGGCATGAGGATATATAAGCAAAATAAATTGTGTGTACGTGGAAACGTCCATAAATCTTAAGCACGCCACACCGGTATGCCACACAGACTAATCGGTTGGGCTTAAAAGCTCATGGCTTATGGCTGAAAACACTATAGCTGGCTGAAAAAAATACTGTAGCTGACAGAGGCTTATTTAGCATAAAAAAAATTAAAATATAAAAAATATGTTAGCCCAATATGTATAATACAAACGAATACGGAAAAAAAGAACCGACAAAAAAGCTCAACAAAAAGCCAAAAAATTTAGAAAAAAACGAAATTTATGAATAGTGAAAAATAAGCCAGAAATTAGAAGCTCAAGCCGAACCGATCAGGAAGCCACCATTCAGGGATGACCGCGTCGCTTCATTTGGCGACCTGCATTTCCTTGCGCATGCGGAAAAGCAAGTTGATGCTCTTCCAAAATACCGGCCACTTTGCACATATGTGATAATGTAGGCGGCGCGAAGGACAGTATACAGCACAATACTTCATATGACTGATAGCTTTAACATTCATGTCTATAGTAGGAACAAAAAAAATGGAAATTATCATAGCGAAGATTTGATTTTGGCAACTTTTAGAACAGAAATGACATATGCTTGGAGTTGGAGATAAGACCTGTCAGATGTAGTTTCGTCTATGGTATCATATTGAGCCTTTGCATTGTCGTTGGCCTGGCAGTAATATTTTTGTGGCATTATATATGAGCTAAACCATGATATATTCATTTTAGGTTTCGTTAAAGAGGTATCAAGTACATAATATGTAGTTCAATTACCTGGCGCCATGCTTGGAGGTAACTGTATATCTGCACTTTCTGAAGCAGGATGGCCACGGTTCGAGCTGATGGCCATCACCACACAGCACACAGCAGGCGGCGAAGGAGAGCAGCGGCGTATCCTTCCACGACCCGATGCTGACATCCTCCAACTACATCGCGTGGGTGATCAAGATGAAGACGCTGATGGATGCCCAGGGGATCTAGGAGGCCATCGAACCGGCGACCGGTGTGGTCGTAGAGGCAAAGAAAGAAAAGTCGGTGGACGACTCGAACGGCGTGTGCGGGCACACGATAGCTTGGGCGGCGCATGCAGGTGGCTCACCGTGCGGGGCAAGGTGGCAGCAGCGGATGCGCGAGGCTGGCAGCTGCGTTACCCCAGGCGACGACGGCCTCGCTCGGGGCTGGCGTTGGTGCACGGCGGCGCGATTGACCAGTGGCATGGTCGCGTTCGGGCGATGCGCACTGGCGGCATGGTGGCCGGTGGCGCGATCGGCCGCGTGCAAAATTTTTTCCGTTTTGCATGCAGTGATCATGTTGTATAGCTTTTTGCATATTATTAGTGTTTGGCACCATAAAAGGCTGACGGTGGTGAAGGCCATCGCAACTAGTCAGCGTGAAGATGATGGTGTGTAGTCGATGACTGTCTCGGTGTGAAGCCGACAGCGATCATCGCAAGGAAATGTCGATGTGAGGTCGATAATGATGGCGGTGTGATGTTGCTATGAAAGGGAGCCAAAGACGGTGGTTTAAAGCCATCGTCGCTGGAGAAGTCGGTGTGAAGCCGACAAACGCGCCTCGGTGTGAGGCCGAGTGGTAGCGGTGTGATGTTGCTGCAAAAAGAATCGAGATGATCCGACGTGAAGTCGATGGCGGTGTGAGACCGCTGTAAGGAAGGGTCGGTGTGATGCAGCGCCAACAGCAGTGCGATGCTGCTGCAAGGAGAAGTCGATATGAGATTGACAATGACGACAGCGGTGCGAAGTTGCTGTGTGAAGTTTCGACCTAAGGTCGATGGCGGTGGGGAGGCCATCGTCGAATGAGAAGTCAGTGTGAGATCGGGCCCCCTAAAGAAGGCACGGCATGCTTGGAAGAGCCGCCACACGGTAGTGCCCTCCGCCTGCATGTGCCTCTTCGCACGGCACCACCCGTCTCCTCTTTCGGTGGTGGCTCCCGTGGGGCTCATCAGCGACTCCCCGATGTAGAAGTCTTGGATTCGGCCGTATTTTAGAGAGACGGTCTAGATCCAAGAGCCAAAAAGGTAGCTCAAGAAAGCAGCAAACGATTTTGGACGGCCTTGGAGAAGATGGGGAGGAGGATTGGCGAGGCGAGAGGAGGGAGCGATGGCGCCGACGTGGGAGGAGACGGGGACAGAGGAGGAGGAGAGCGAGGGGGCATGGGAATTGGCGGCAAGGGTTCGTGCGGGTTTGAGGGGGGTGTGGGGCATTCTAGGGGAATCCGGGGTGGGGGCACGGTAGAGGCTAACTTATGCGTGGAAGCAGCTTCGTGAGATTTCGAGGGCACGCGGCGCACACAAGCCAGTGAAACGCGGAGCACATGGGACACGCAGAGTGGGGGACGTCGAAGCCCACAGTCAGCCCAGGCCACGCAGCGTGCGAGGAGACCAACGACGGGGGGCGTGGATAGGCTGGGAGACCGGCAATTCCTTCACGTACGTATGTATTCATTAATATATTATTATTGAAACATATACCAAAAAAGAGATTAACTTACCCATCCCGACGCCTTTAGACGGCCCTGTACTTCGCCTTTCCTGGGCACCTCTGTTATGTCATGAGCACAGGCGTAGGGACTATAGACAAGCGCAAATGCAATGCTCCCCCTGTCCCCCAATGTTAACCCAAAAAGAGAAATGTTCCACGCTGCCAGCTTTTCAGCTAAGCTACGTTGCAATCGAATTGAAAGTCTGAAACAACACGTAATCAAGAAGCCGTACGGTGCCATCTTCATTCAAAATTAGCATGCATGTTCCACCAATTGGACGCTAAAAGCATAAAATTGATCTGATTAGAATTCAAAATTAATATGCGACATAAGTCGAGGTGTGAAGGATTCATTTCGGTGGCTGATGTGCAACTAGTGCGGCAGCCAGGGCGAAGCACCAAAAAAAATGAGGCTCCAAAAGGACAAGGAAATTGTTGAGAGTGGGATTTGAACCCACGCCCTTTCGGACCAGAACCTTAATCTGGCGCCTTAGACCAACTCGGCCATCTCAACACCTGATGTACGACTGCACAGATATCTAATTTTAATTGTTAGTGATGTAGCGGTCTAAGTAACCATTTCCCATCAGGCAGGCTGTTCTAAAACAGAAGAGTCTTCTGCATGGTAAAAGCCCAAAGTTACTTTCTGCATCTCTGTCATATGGTTCCCTTGGTAAGCTGAAGAATACTCTCTGACTTTCGACGCGGTGAAAGTATTGGCTATCACTACTTTGAGCAGACAAGTCCACAGAGCAATTTCAACGTCTCCAGTCGTTCGAAGGCTCAACGGGATCCTCTGCGGATGTTGCTGGAAGAGGCATAAACCCAATCCTTCCGGGCGCAAAGGAACCTGCCTATGCGGAAGAGGCGTAAATCCACTACATCAGCGAGTACTATCCAGTTCTCAACTATCCTTTGGCTTAGCAGAATTTGTTGATGTGTCAAGTGGGCTAGCGTTTTGTATCACTGTCTGTCTGTCAGTCAGTACCTTTTCCCTCGTCTAATTGTTGATCAATGGAATTTGGCTTATTTGGAGCTGGATGCTCCGATGCTCGGCTCGGCTCTGCTCCTCTTTCAGTTTGCAGTGCACTCTAATGGCCAGTTAGTTAATCATGGGTACCTGAGCATAAACAGATTGACTTGAGGGCACCATTGGCATTGAGAGCAAGAAGCAGCGTCGTCACGCGGATCAAGCGTGCAGGCCAGGTGCTGGAAACCAGGCCATGACCGCTCGACAGCGCGCAGTTGCCCGTCGGTCGGCGACAGCGGCGGCGTGGATTGGCCAGCTTCCCGCCGGGGAGAAGATGCCTGTGTGCAAAGGTACCTATTATATATGTCTCGTGGGCGGCTGGAGCGAAGCCTACCTAGCTCTTGTCCAAGAGGGCGTACCATTGAAAAGCACAACAGCTGGTAGCCACGTTTCTATGTAAAAATAATCATTCGAGCCTTTATTTTCATTGCTATGTAAAGATAAACATCTTACAGATAACTTAGACGCCTCTTGCTTATGATTTACATTACTAGTCTCCGAGACACGCACGACACCGACACACACACACACACACACACACACACACACACGCACGACACACACACACACACACACACACACACACACACACACACACACACACACACACACACAGATGGAAAAAATTACATGTAGATAGCTAAAATAATGCTCTCATTGTCCGGCCTTGTAGACAGTGGCAATGAGACCCAATGTACCATTCCAACTTTCCAAGGGGCAGGATGCAAGAAAGTCATCTCCCGGACATGAGGTTGACCAAACCTTGGTTCTCATAGAGGGAGTTCATGTCCCAGAATTCACTCGTTGAAGAGAGTGTCATCAGCGCAACAACGACGGATCTCATTGTAGGCCTCAACTTGGGGTCTTCCTGCGTGCATGCCTTTGCGAGGTGTGTCATCTGGTGAAAAAGACGACAGATTTTTTAGCCTGCAGTATTTTAAGCACCACGCAGAAAGCGAAATATGCAATGGCATTGATCTGTCTGTGCATGGTTCTAACCTTGAGGATGGAATCAATGGAATAATCCTCTCCTAGCTTTGGATCGATCAGCTTCCGAAGGCCTTCCTTTGGATCCGGTGTGGTGAGAGCCTCCTCAAACTGCAGTTAGTACGGTAGGTCATCTAGCAGGAAATGACTGAACTACAGCAGGTATCCAAAGCCTGTACGAGGGCTACACATTTGTTTATAGTAACAAAATCTGCTCGCCTGCTTATCGGCTAAACAGCCAAGAACACATGACGACAAGTAAGAATTGCAAGCTACAAGGTCCGCCTCATCTATGAACAAGAAACTAAGGACGTGAGGGTATTAATAACAGATGATGAGAGTAACAGGCTTATTCAGAACTTCTGAAACCAAAGAATGCAATAAGAACTGATGCGTGCAGATTTGACACAGGGAGGCAACAAGTACCCTCATTGTTTTATAAAGAACAAGAGCAGAAAGTAACTAGTTGATTTAGCTGGACAATTACCAGATAAACCAATCCCTTTGAATCACTAGCAGATTCAGTTGACCTGACGATAGCTTCTTTGGCTGAAATAAGTTCATAAAGGACAACGCCAAAGGCATAAACATCGACCTTAGGAGAAACATCACCATATCGAGCATACCTGCAAACGTCATATTCCATAGATGTTAGCATCATCACAGATGGGGATACTCTGCAGTTTGCACAAATATGCAATGATAAATAAATGTTCAGGATGCATACTCTGGAGGCATGTAACCAAATGTACCAACAACACGCGTGGGCAGTGATGTACCACCAACTTCTGTGAGCTTTGTTAAACCAAAATCTGCAACCTGGAAGGTAGACATAATTATTACATGAAAGATGGACACAACACTAAAAAAACCATAAATTATTCCAACCTTTGCCCGGTAGTTCTTGTCTATCAAGATGTTAGCTGATTTGATGTCCCGATGTATGTATACTGGAACGGTATGTTCATGAATGTACTCGAGACCTCTTGCTGAATCTAGTGCAATTTGAACCCTGGCAGCCCAAGACAGAGGTTCATAACCTATAAAAATGTTTACGGAGATTAATTTGCAGGAAGCATCAGAAAAGGCATAGCCAACTAATTTAATGGGAAACACATTACCAGTTCCACGCAAATGCTGGCTTAAGTTGCCATTCTCAATAAATTCATAGACAAGGAACAAAGAACTCTCAATGCAATAACCAATCAAGCGCACCTGCATGATATCAAAAATCAAACATCGAGAATGGGAGCAAAAAAAAAAAGAACACGAGATTACTCCTATAGATAATATATACTGTGTAGGGTAACATGGGAACAGGAGGGGGGAAAGGTCAATCCTATCTATTACACTAACCCTACAGAAATCAATCTGGCTGATGTGAAAAATATGTATATACAGAATCTTCATATATAAGAAAGATGACATCATTAATAAGTGAGATAACTCGTAAATCACAATCTCATGCAGAAATAATATTGAGTAAATTGGGGCCTTACAATAGTTACAAAAAAAAAAAGAAGAGCGGTTCACTTAGGCATACAACCCTACAGTTGTGCTCTTGAGGGTTCTGATGCAAACCTATAATTAGTGCTACCTGACATTCAGATAGAAACTAATGTCTTTTTCTCATAGGATGTTGAAATTTCTAGTAGCTTACTTAAAACATACGTGAAGTTACTAATTCAATTGGAACTTTTTTCCCAACTTTGGGGCGAATGGGATTCAAAAGGGAAGTACAGCAATACAGGCAATAAAAAAGATGTATGAGTATGTTGTTGTGTGCTACATCAGAATAAGATGTATTTGGCAGTTGACACTTCCTCTAAAAAGGTTCATGAAACAGCAACTCGCTTCTCTAAGCATAAATAGTGATTGATTGTTAATTTGCTATATTGTGATAAAGTAAAGAAAGACGTAAAGGAACTTGTGAACAAAGATTAATTTAATATGCTTGCCCAGAAAAGAAATTAAATCAGAGAATCACTAACCAGATTCAGATGATGAACATGTGTCAAAACCTTTAACTCAGCTAGGAACTCTTGAGTAGCCTGCATATCCATTTTTTTTATGGCAGCTTTCTGGATACACAAGAGAAACAAGGCAAGTCATTTCAAATGGAGAACAGATCATAATGTTGCATGATCACAATGCATGACCATCACAGCTTCATCTTCTTTTACTATTTGTATGCGCAAACACCTATAGTTAGGACTTAGGAACATGGTGCTGGGTTTGTGAAATGCACTTTGCTCTGTTTGTTATCCATGCCACTGAGAAAAAGCTGAACTAACCTCGCCCCTGAGCTCCGCATAATACACAGCGCCAAAACCACCTTGCCCGATTTTATTACCCATGCTAAAGCCCTCTGTAGCATTAAAAAGTTCTTCATACGAGAACTCCACTGATTTGTCAACTGTAATGCCCGCAACTGGTGGAGCGCCGTCAGCAGTAACTTTATCTATCGATACTGTACTAGCTGGAACAAAAGTAGTAGTACTTCAGAAATAGTAGAAGGTACACACTGTTGTATTTATCAAGAAGAAAGACTGCTCAGGGAAGAAGCAAAGAGGGGAAATTGAAACCACTATTCAAGGTACTCAACTTTCCCTATGCTCCAAAATTACACTTATGAGTCCGTCAAACATAGCTATGGGGTTGGACAAGCCACTAAAACATACACGTAGGTGCCATAAACTCTAATTACTCAACAAGATTTCCAGTTTTCTAAACAAACAAATAATTGCTCCACGGGGTAAATACCTGAGCAATGAAAGCATCAGAACTTCAAAGTTTTTCAAACCACCAAAACCAACATCTATCCTTGTAGGAAAACATTATTGATATGAACAACGGACACAAATCAACTTGCAACAGTGAAACTAGGACTTATGAATATTTTTGTACAAGAGAAGTTAAAAGAGTAACTTTCTGTTGCATGGACAGAGACATAGAAAGAGAAATCCATAAAAGCTTATCATTACCAAGTTGGGTAGAATCTTCAGATGATGGAAGCAGGGCGGCCTTCTTCGCCTTTCTTCGCCTATATAACATGATATATAACAAGACACCCAGGACTAGTGCAACAACAGCAGCCACAACACCTCCTGCTATAGCTCCTACGGAAGCCCCATTTCCTGGTCCGGATAGTTGAACATGAGTAAAACATCATAGTTCCCTCACAAGAATCAATGACATCCAGTTTTTCTTGCCAAAAAGGCAAAAACCTTAATGCAGAAGAATAATTAACTCGGGAAAGGACAGAGGCTGCCTGTACTGCACAAGATGAGGATACTTATCAGCACGACTGCACGAGAATAAATATAGCAGGAACAACAGTAATGCAATTCAAGTGAACAGGACTACAAGATAATATAGCAGCACTTACCCTGATGATTTTAGAGGATGGTAGCTTCCATTGCGATCTGGAAAAGCAAACAATCCGAGTAAAGCATTTTAGCAAAATGAAATCAATCCTACAGAATCTATAATTGATGGTAACTGTTTTGTTGAGAAAAAAATAGATGCGATGAATTGAATTAAGCCCTGTAATCTCATATATCAGCAAATTGATTGAGGATTTCACTTGAATTTGTTTCTCCAAACTAACAATGATGCCAAGGTAGTTTGAGACCCGCAAACATTCGAGGCAATTGTTACTTATCATGCAGAATTGCCAAAAAGAAACACATGGAACCAGCAACATGCAGCAAATGTCAATCAATTTGTGCCAGTAAAATGGGGAAGCTTTGTGTGTACAGAGTGCCATAACCAGAGTTCAATCAGTTAATTTTTCTAATCATAAACACAATCAAGATAACTGGAACTCCGAATAGTTGAGGCAAGTACCCCTTCCTTCCAAGTAGAAATCCAAATCAGTTTCAGGCACCCAATCTACAACGCTAAACAAACTATACACAGAACACCTACTGCACTCTACAATTGAGCACAAAACTGAAAACCCCAGTTCTCTACAGTAACTAATCCCCAAGTCTCCTCCATTTCTTGCTAAAGCGAGCTAAATTTAACCGAACTCCCCACGATTCACATCAAGCAGCAGCACTGCAGCAGCAGCAGCAACATGAAGAAGTTACAAAATCTCACCTTGGACGGGGATAAAGACGATTCCTCTCCCTACGACGCCGTCCATGCCGGGGTTATACTTCCTGAGCAGGTCCATCTGCGACGGCGACGAGAAGGAATGATTTATGGCGACGGAGGTAAGCGTCTCCCCGTCCCTGAGCGGGTAGGTCAGGAACAGCCCGTAGTCTGGCGACACGTTCGCGTCCCCGCAGGAGCAGTTGACGGTGACGTTCACCGTGCCGGTGTCGGGGATGTTGTTGGCCGGGTAGGTGTTGGTTTTCTGCAGCCAGTCGGCGGTGGTGAGGTTGTTGAAGTTGCTGGCGATATTCCCGTAGGTCGCGCCGCGGGAGACTTTGTAAGGGATCAAGCCGGCGAGGTAGGTGGAGGCGGGCGCGGAGGGGAGCGAGAGGCAGCTGCAGCGGAAGGAGACGTTGAGGCGATCCAAGGCTTGGATGTAGTCCAGGTTGGGGTACTTGGGGTTGTACTGGCCGAGCGTGCGGTAGTCGCTGATGCCGAAAAGCTGGGCGATGTAGGTGAGGTTCTGGTTCCGCATGATGAAGTAGGAGCCCAGCGCGAGGCCGCAGCCGCAGCCGTCGCCCGCCGCCGCCGCGGTGGCCGCGGCGGCGGCGAGGAGTATGAGGGAGAAGAGCAGAGGCGGAGATGTCATGGCGTGGAGGCCGCGCGGCGGAGCGAAACCCTAGACGTGGAAGCGGGGAGCTCTTCGAGAGAGGGAGGAGGTGGGGAGTTGCGACGAGACGACGACGACGCGGCGGGAGTTTGACTCGCGGGATAGGCTCCCAGTGGGGCCCACCCGGTGGTGGGCTCTGGGCGTTACACTGACAGGAGGGGCAGAGGACCAGCAGCCAGTAGGAGACAGACAGGTGGCGGGCGTGGGAGTGGGGCCCACCTCGTGGCGCGGTCGCAATGAGGAGGCGCCGTGTCGACGGCGTCAGGGAAGAGAAGAGAACACGGCACGGGGGGCGGCGGCGGCGGCGGCTGCGGTCAAAGGAAGCGACAAGATTTGGATGGGTGGGCTGGCCACGGGACCATGTCGCATTTGGGAATGTTCGAATGCATAATTGCTAGCTTAAGCACTAATCTGCAGTATTATATCGTGATTAGATCTGTATCTGGATTAGAATAGTGTAAGCATCAGGTAGACAGGTAAGCATGTCAAGTTATTGTTGCCCCATTGCTGATGCAACTGTTGTCCTCTATTCTGGACTGCAATATATGCGTGCCTCTGTGTAGACTGTATGTATGCTTCTTAGTATCTATCTGCTTAGAGCTCTAAAATTAAATAGAGATACCTTATGGCCCTCCTACTCTTTCCTGAAATACGTCAGATTCTTCTTTTTTTTTTTTGCTTTTCAGCTTTTTGAGTTTTTTTATCCTTTTTGTCTTATTTCTTTATATTATTGGTGAAAATATATCGGTACTTTTAAGCCAAAAGCCGACGAGCACTTCCTATGTACTACTGTGATGGAAAATGCATGCGACAGGGGAAGATGCCCAAGCTGGCACCTGGAAATGTGTGATGCCTTTCTGTCTTGAAGCAAACGACAACCGTCAAAACAAATGCATGCCAAGCAAATCTTTATTATCATCTATTGTCCAACAGTTGGTGCAAGAACAAAAGAACTATTTTACGGTACACTGAGTTTTCTATAATCACGCCAAAGCGATTCAATTCGTAGAGCTATAATCACAAAATATACTAGTGCTCGATCGATCGTCGAACTCGATATATGCATGCTTAGCCGGAGTTGAGGTGGTAGTACGGTAGCACGGTGTACACCGTCTGCACGACGGTGAGGACGAGCAGGAGGACGGCGGCGGCGGCGGACATGCTGGTCCAGGGGTTGCTGAAGTAGTCGTGCGCGAGCACGGCGCGGTGCCGGTTCCAGCTGCGGCCGCAGTACTCCCTGACGTCGCGGAACAGCTCGGCGTAGTAGTTGTTCACCACGCCCGGCATGGGGCACAGCTCGCCCAGGTGCGCGTAGAACGCCGCCGTCTCCTCGTCCCCCTTCAAGAACACCCCCGCGCGCTGCAGGATCTCCACGTCGTGCCGCCCGTCCGCTACCGACGCCATTAGCACCACGTAGCTCATCAGCCGCTGCAGCTCCCACCGCCCCCGGCTCTGCTCGTAGGCAAGAAGGTTGGCGAACATGGGGCGGTCGGTGTAGCTATCCACGGCGGGGATCTCCAGCACGCCGTCGCGGGGGCGGAACGTCACGTCGACCAGGCTCCGCGGCGACTTCTTGGTCCGGAACGTGACCCCGGCGTCCTGAAGCTCCGACGCCGAGGGCAGCAGCCACGGCATGCGCTCGTCCACCGGCTTCGCTAGCCACTCGTCGAACGCCTCGCCCTCGTCCTTGCCGACGGGCCGGTCCTCCGGTGGCAAGAACCAGTGGTAGTAGAGGTGCAGCAGGTGGTGGATCTCGCCGTCGGGGGCACGCGACCGCGAGGCGTCCTGCGGGGTCTGGACGGTGAGGTGCTTAGCGAGGAGGTTGGTGACGAGGTAGTCGCGGCAGCGGCCGCCGGTGGCGATGTCGTAGAAGCGCTCGACGACGAAGAAGGGGAGCTGGTTCTCGAGGAGGAAGAGGTCGCTGTACACGTTTTGCATGCCCCAGGAGGTGTCGATGAGGGCGTCGGCGGCGTTTTCCTCGCCCTTGAGGAAGTACTCGACGATGAAGCAGCCGTCGAGTAGGAGCATCTCGGCGAAGTCCCGCGCGGGAAGCGTCACGGGCTCGGCGTACCGGCGGCGCGCGCGCGGCTCGAGGGCCCGCGAGGCGCGGGCGTAGAACGCGAGCGGCGCGTCGCGGTTGCGGGCGAGGAGGTCGAGGAGGTAGCGCCACTTGTGCTCCTCCATGGCGCGGAGGCGGTCGGCGCCGCGGTGGAAGGGCCCGATGGACACCATCTGCGGCTCGTAGAGGTGGCGGTTGCGGTCGCGCATGGGCCCCGCCACGCGGAAGATGGTGAACGGCTCGCTCTCGTGCGGCCTCCCCGGGAGTTCGTCCAGGCGCCGTTGCATGCTCGCCGCCATCTCGTCGGCCTCACCGCACGCCTCTCCCTCCTCACCGGCTGAGGCGCTGCCGCTCTCCTCCAGCCGGCGCTGCATCGACGCGGACATCTCGTCGTCCGCCTCTGCGTCATCGTCGGCGTTGGCGTCGGTGAAGTTCTCCCCGGCGTGTTCGTTGTTGTTGGACGCGACGGCACCGCTCTCGTCGGCGCCAGTGGAGTTGTCCTCCTTGACATGTGCGTTGGACACGACGGCGCAGCTCTCGTCGGCGGTGGCGGTGGCGGTGGCGGGCGGAGGCTGGTGTGTGGGGTCCATTTGGGGAGGACCCATCGACCGAGCACGTGAGGCGGGAATGGTGGCGAGGTAGGCGTAGGTGCAACACCGCACCAGGCGGTGGTTAAACAAATGCGGCAGCTCAGCAGTCAGCAGAATGCGTGGGGAAACCGAAACCTCCTGCTCTAAACTACTCTGGCTCGTTAAGCAATGTCCCTGCTCTAAACTCCATTGTCTTCGTCATGGAAAATTATTATTTGACCGTTGACTAGTGATGGCCATGATCCCATGGCGGCTTGCCCCTCCTTTCTTTTTAATTTTTCAGCTTTCAACTTCTATCAATAGATACTATTTATCAAATTTAACAACCATAGTCCAAAATATCAATAGTATTTATCAAACCTACCATCCTCATCCCAAAAAGAACGGTCCGGTATGGTTTCAACGTAGTAGCTGCACTGCACGAAACATTTTGCCAAGTTTGGGTATTGAACTGTTCAATACTAGCTTCCGAACAATAGCTTTACCTTAATCGTTAAGGAAGTGACAATGGTTTTTGTTTTGTTTACCTTCGATGAAGGAATCAGACGGTCCTCGATCCAGGCAGTGAACAGCACAGGCTAGAGGCAGACTGAATGCATCTGAAATTTCAATTCCTTTGCAGGTATGTAGTTGAACAACTCCTAGTATGACCTTACAACAATAGTTCAAAAGTAACTCAAAAGCTAATTTTCTGTTTCTGTATCGGTAAGATGTTGGGAAGGTGACATTTGAAGGGGGGAAAAAGTTGTTGAGAAAATGTAAGGGCGTCCAAGTGCTGTAGCATGTATGTATATGACAGATACTGCCTTGCCAGATTGCGTCAATACCAGTAACACTGTAACAGCTTTGTTTACCCTATTGAATCTACTGGGCAACTGAGGATTCAAACAAGTCCCGGTTCCTTTTGGTGATATGGCTGGTGACAATGCGAATGGTAACCAGATAATTCACTCCTGATGACCACCTTGGGGACGAACATGTCTGGGGTACTTTGATGAAACATCGGCCCAGGTGCTTTGGCCTTCTGTCAGCTGCTTCAGCGCAGATGCCACCTCGTCGATCCCCAACCGGACCTGCTCCTTGCTGTCCCTCTCCCGGACGGTCAAGCTTGTTGCAGAATCGACTGTTATCACAAAAGGAACACTGATCTCGTCTGTCCTTGCGTACCTCCTCCCAACAGAAATACCTGCAGGAAGCAAAAAAAAAATAAATATGAGCTTATGAAGTCTGCAGAGCCTGTAGTATAATGTGGTATGGATCTGTACATGTCCCAATATCAGGTATTCATGAATAATCTTTAATCATGAAGTTGCACAATATGCTTCCCACTATGGTAAATATTGCTGTAAATTCATTTAAGATGCTAATATCATATAAAAGCAATGGTTGGAGAAACTATTCTGAGATTGTTTAACACACACCAGCCGTGTCAAGAATATGTGAGATGCCTGCAGCTGTTAATGCTTTAGCAATCACTTTGGCAGCATCATCAAGCTCTTGATTCTTTACCAGGGGGAACACAGTGCACTTGATAGGAGCCACAATAGGAGGGAAACGGAAAACATTCAGCTGTTCCTCTTCTGATTTGCTAGGTCTTGTGTAGAAGGAATGTTCAAACAGACAGTAAATAATCCTCCCTATGCCAAATGAAGGTTCAATGACTGAAGGGGTGAAGACTCGCTGGTGTTCCATCTTCTTTTCCATACTGATTGATACCATTTTCTTAGTAATCACCACGTCCTTTCCAAGTGTCCATTGCTTCCTTCTCACTCATAGCCTGTCAGTCCAAGAATACAGTCAACAAAACAAAGTTTGCCACCTCGATAGACATGAGGGAATTTACAAACAAATATGGTCATGTTTTGTTTGGCTTTTCAGCAGTTTTTAGCTTTTGACTTCTATCAGAAATCACTATTTATTAGACTAATAAACCGTAGACCAAAAGAACGGTCCCTATAATAAAGACAAGGCACAAGATGTGTAACCTCCAATGCTTCAACCACCATCTTTTGATTGCCCTTAAAAGCAAGCCCCAGGTCTTTCTTTGAGGGTACTATAACAAGTTTCTGCAATTAAACATATCAGAAACAGTAAGCATAAGCATATAAGCGCACGTAAAACAAACATATTAATGCCAGAATTAATTGACTTCGTCTTAAAGATACAAAGACAATGTCTATCTAGTATGTCATAAAGAATAGTTCTTGATCAAAACTCATAATATACTTCAACGGCCAAAATAAAACATAACTACTAGCACACATTATTCCTACATTATTAATGACTCCTACAAAGAATAATGAAGAATCAGATATTCAGATACAATAGATAACTCACCACAACCTCTCTAGGACTGGTGAATTTTTCATGGGCAACAAGTGGAACACCACTTTTCTCCTGTGAATAGCAACCAGGCAAGCACCATCAACATCAGTTGCACACTCAAAACACAACACAGTGGACACTAAATATAATATGCTGTTAGTAAGTCTGAATGTGTAGTTATCACATGAGATGAGCAACTTGAATTCCAATTGCAACATATCCGAAAGACTAAAACTAGTATCTGCAAAATTAGTCAAGAGATACTGTAGGCTTACAGAGTGAGCTCGTAAATCATATGCATGGTGGGCCATCTCATTGGGTAGATGCTGCCGGAAGCGCAGTCGGTCCTTATCAATTCCCAAACGTGTTAGGAAAAGATAAACCCTCCCAATGAAGTAACCAAGTGTCTCATTGTTAACAGTTTCCTGTAAGGAACAAAATATACCAATTTTAAAATTGAGTCGGAATGTCGGATAAGAACAACCTCTTGACCAAAAAAAAAAGAGCAGAAAGGACCAATTCAACAAGAGAGAAAATTAGCCAGCAAGTCCAAACCTTTGAAACTGCTACCGCAAGCTTGCTTCATTAACTTGGCTGACCCCCCTGAGAGTTGAAGCTCTCTCGGAGACATCAAAAACTCCAAATCAACATCAGCAGATTTTGGATGTGATTTATCCTCAGGATCTACAAAATGCTCAATCTCTGCCAATGTAAATTCACGCACCCGTAGAAGACCTTGGCGCGGAGAGATCTGATTGCCAAGATGTATACATAGTGAGCAGATTTTTTTTATAAAAAAAGAACATCATTTAAATAAAGTGCAAAACATTGCACTTCATTTTTCCAATACGAGAAGCACCCATCATTCGTTCAAAACCATGCTGCATTACGCTTTTCTAACAAAAACAAAACTAATCTAGGTGTCATAATACATTTTTAATAAAAAAAATTGCGATTGAAATTATGTAACGAGTGAAACAACACATTGGGAAGGCGCTTCCAGCCAACGCATTTAAAGAAAAAAAATATGAAAACACAGACCTCATTCCCGAAGGCTTGCCCGATCTGAGCTGCTGCAAACGGAAGCTTTTGTCCATTGTAATAGTACAAGTCCTTGAAATTGACAAAAATACCCTGTGCAGCCTCCGGTCTCATATACCTACCTATTTGTTCACACAACATTCGATGATGATTAGTTAGTCAACAGAAAACAGCATTCTTATGCACTGAATGTTAATCTTCTTACCCCAGACTAAGACCAGTAGGGCCAATAGATGTCTCAAACATGATATTGAATGGGTAGGGATCAGAGAGTGTGTTTTTGGTATCAGGGGCAACAATGCCATATTCATTAAGCTTTGCACCGAGTTCCTCTGCTGAGAGGTCATCCAATACGGCCAGAACATGCTTAAACTCCGCAGCCTTCTCTGGGGAGAAGGTGAGGTCCTTCTCAAGCTTCTCCTTGCAGAAATCTTTTAATGAGTGGTCAGCACGGTAGCATGTGCCTGTCTTCTCATCCTTAACCATGAGGTCCGTAAACTTCTCGACATGCCCTGATGCCTTCAAGCAGGGGCGGAGCTACACCCCAGGCAGGATAGGCTTCAGCCCGAAGTGTGAAAAAATATTTAGTGTACTGCTCGGATAAATTTAGTTCAGCTTGGGTAACATTTTCATCGTCTAGCCTAGATAGTTTAGATTATTCCACCATTGAGTCCGGAACGTAACTAAATTCTGGCTCCGCCACTGCCTTCAAGACAATCTCTGTGACAGGGGCAGTCAACCTCCAACGTGTTCTCCTCCAAAACAAAATGCTGCAAAGGGAGGAAGTACTATGGTAATTAAAATCTTATCGAAACAAAAAATGGAAGAAAAGATACTAAAGTTACCACGCCAATATCAAACACACAAAAAGAACTAAAAATGTAGTCGCCTTTCCACTACATAGTAGCAAGACCACATCCAAGGGAAAAATCTAATCTAGAATACACTCTGCACGAAGGAAGGTTAAAGAATTTTACTTTTCCATTCCACAATCCGCCAATCAGTAGTCGTTTACTGACATAAGAAACTTTTTTGTCACAAATAAATCGCCACTTCTCGAGTTTAGAGTGCTACAGCGACAGAAAATGGCACCAACTCTCATCAGCTCTTAGAAATTACACATGCATAATTGACAAAACAAACACTTTGTTCTAACAGAAACCACCGAACAACATCTGTAACGCCCCCAATTTTTGGGACCAGGGACGTCGTACGGCCTGCAACAGCCCAGGAGTTCTGTTGCGGCTTAACAGTGTATCATGCCTGCTTATAAGCCATTTAAAAAGAGTTAATTGGATTAAAGTAAGACCTAATGGCCAGCTTTAATGACAATAAGGGCATTCAAGCCCAAAACTTAACTTACATACAAAAGAGCCGAAGAAAACTCCACAGGAATGCTTGAGTGCGGTCGTAACCCTAATGCGAAATCTTGAATTGCTTCCTTTTTCTTCTGTTATCTGTTGGGGGAAAATTAGGCAAGCCTGAGTACTCCCACCCCCGTACTCAGCAAATCACATGTGGAAATACTATATAACTAATTGCCAGGGTTCTCGGGTGGAGGGTGTATAGTGGTTTTATTATGAGGTGGATGCAGTTTTATTTGCAAACAATTAAAAGTAAAACATTTTCTTCTTAAGATTAGGGGTTTTCTGTTATCAGATAAGATCTCATCATTACTCAATTTAACAACATCAGAAACACTACTTATGCCTTGTTTTTGGAATCACCCAATTAACACAACTTCATTAACCGGAAGCACGGCGTATTCGAATACCATTTATTTCACTCTGCAGAGCTGCCCTGCTTTACCCACAAGATTTCTTAACCCACGTCTGGCATTAAGAAAACATGGCTTTTCGCTGCTCAATTCTTTATATAGCCTCTACCTAGTAGACTTCCTCAATAAGCCCAGGCCACTCCTGACTTACACCAATAAGCTCAAGATACTTTTGACTTATCTCAGCCTACTATTGTGCGGCTCACATAACACATGATCGAGGTTCAGATCGATCGGTCAGATTGTTCAAATAAAATAACCCACTTCCATACGGCCCTACTCAGCCCCTTCCGTATGGACTCGCACGGTGCCTCCAGACTGCGTCTGTAGAGATTCAATTGAACTTGAGCAGCTACTAGACCAGGGTTGACTTATCAACACTTGTGGTTGGGCGATCACTGTGTCTCTTACTTAGCACAAGGTTCTTGCCCTTATCTTTTTCCTGAGGTCCGCAACCTCAGGCTCAGGGTAAGGTCGTGGCGTAGATCACCGTGTGATTTCCCACAGTACACCCTTCCCAGTCTCAATTCCTCTAAGGTAAAGTCATGGCGTAGATCACCGCGTGATTTCCCACAGTACACCTTTACCTTAGTATCAGTTTTCAAATCCTACCGGCCACAGCCAACACCTTAGAAGTACATACCAGCATCACCGGACTAGGGTACGGTGTCCCATACCACCCTACCCTCTCCGGGTTTTTCAATTCTACCGGCCAACGGCCAGGGTCACTTAGTAGTGTATCATTCTGAATGAAATGATCTTGTATACATTTATATCATATGTTAATTCTTACTAAGATTGTCAAGGTGAATATGGTCATCCAGGTAAACAGGGCTATTTATCAGTGGTAGGATTATCTAGATAGCATGCCATTCTAAATCTTTGTTTTAAGCAATTATCAGTTCGCAACTATCAATAATGAAAATACATTAAATAAATAATGTAATTTAATGGGATTCAAAATGATCAAAAATATGTGACTTGCCTCTTGGTCCTTAGTCTCTGATTATCTTCACTTGATCTTCGGGGTGAGCATCGATTTCTTTAACTGCTCTTGTAGTCCTTCTGTTGACCAACTCGCGTGATCCGAGTACTAGCGTAGAAAAACGAACACACATCAGTTCCTGCTTTGCAGAATGCAAGCTGGGAACAAAATATAAACACACAATCCAAAAGGACGTCAAGAAAATAGGCGGGGTGGCCAGGGCTTAGGTGTTATTAGGGTTTCGGTGAACGAAAGAAGTTCAGACCGAATTAGGGTTTTGAGCTTGGGTCGGATAAATTTTGGGAGCAGGGGCTAGATCCTTAGAAATAGATAGTCGATCTTTGAACTAGGTGACGGGGGCATCGTCGAGATTTAATTTGGTAAAACGGAAGAATTTGAATTTATGGGGAATTGAGACTTAATAAGCTTAATTATATGGGCCAAGGGAAGCTTAAATTTATAAGATTTAATTTTGGAGAATTGGAGTTTATTTTTGAAGTTAGAATATTGAGCTGGTCAAAATGGGGTGATTTGGTGTTTTTGGAATTTTTAGATTTTTCTAGGATTTTTGGAGAAGTGGATGCCAAATTTGAATTTGGGATACTAACTTGGTCAAAATGATGTATTTTGGTATTTTTGGGGCTTGTGGATTTTTCTGGGATTTTTCTGGATTTTTCTACTGTTCATCGGGCTCGGTTACTATTCACCGGGCTCGAGTCAGACTCGGCGAGCGGTTTTGGCTCAGCCAGCTCGGAGCGATCCGGTCGGATGCGACCGGCGCGACTACTGTGCGCACGCGGCTCACGGCGATCCGGCCTGCGCGCGCGCGTTCGCTCGCCTGGCGGTGGGCCGTGGCCTTCGGCCGGCCCATCCCGAAGCGACGCGCGGGCGGGGCTACAGCCGGGCGATGGCGATCGGGCGGCTGGGTTGTCTCGGCACTTCCTGGTCGTTCGATCGCCCGCAGATGGACGGCTCGGCCATCGTCTTCTACCTCCGGCCGAGTGAAGCGACCGCGAAGCAGAGGAAAAAGACGGCGACGGCTGGGGAGTCACGGTGATCCGCGACGGAAACGGAGGGCATGATGGGGTTCCTAGTGAGTTGGGGATTCCATTTTGGGCGGTGGCCGGCTCGGCGGGGGCGGCAATCGCCAACGGCGAGCCCGGGTGTGCGGCACGGTTCTTGGTGGCTTAGGAGCTATAGGAGAGGCCATTTTCGGATTTGGTGATGGATTAGTCATCTAAGGGTGATCAAGAATATGATGGTGGTGACGGTTTGCGCTAAGAAGCTTCACACAAGGCCGGCCACGGTGGGGTGCCATGACCGGGCGGAGGAGCTCGGAGGTGGGAAAGTAGAGGGCTCGGGGGCTCAAGGCAATGCTTGGGGAAGGTTCCTGGGAGCTCAGGAGTGCTACTGGAGAGAGGAATTGGACTCTCATTGGTCGGAGTACAGGATGTGAAAGTTAGGGCATCGTGGGGATTTTCGGCCATTACCGGTGAGGTAAGAGACCAGGAGCTAATTCGGCGGGCAGGGAGTTTCGCAGGGAGGTATGAGAGAGGTTAGAGGAGTCTCTGGCTTTCACATGCGCCTAGAGAGGGGTCGGCGCCAGGAGGACCATGGCGGCGGTGACTCACGGGGTGAGAGGCGTCGGGAAGGGCAGCTGGCGGGGAAGGGCTCCGAAGGGCGAGGTGGCGAGTTGGCAGGGGTGCGCTGGCGTGGGGAAGGCGCGAGAACAGCCCCGCGGTGGCGAAGAAAAGAGCAGGCGACGGGGTAGTTTCGGGGGATGAACAGTGCCGCGCAAAAACAGGTGGAGGGGAGGATTTGCTTTAAGATTAGTGCGCGAATTTGGATGATAAATCTGGAGATTAGGCTTAGGAATTGGAATTTGAAATGAAATTCAAAAATTCGATTAAACTTCAAATTTTTGAAAAATTCAGGTCATTACAACATCCAAATGCAAGCTGTGCGTAAAAATAACTCGTTTCAATACCCTTGGAAGCATGTCGCTGTGGGAGCACTGCTGTGGTTCTTTAATGAATCAGGGGCAACTATGTCATGTGCTTCACATCTAGATTTAATGAAACAGGGGCAACTATGTCCTGTGCTCCACATCTAGATTCCAGATGCAGATTCCATATTGAATCACCGATAACAGGTCAAACGAAAAGCTAAAAAATACATCTATTCATTAAAAGATATGCAATTTCGTACACATGAACCTATAAAAGGAGCCTACTTTCTGCATAAGGCCACATAAATCACAATGCAAGAGTAGTAAATCAGCACTACATTCCATCAATTCAACTAAGGACAAAGCCCAATAGGCCCACCAGGTATCATAGGACACAAGGTCCAAAATTTTTTTAATATATACTAGCCCATATGTACTATTCGTGACCCCCAATCCAACATCGGTGCACCCCATAGTAGGCCCAAACCTTTCTTCCAAGCGTCTAGCCCACACCGGCCCACCCCCACCATGAGGCCACGCCCACGCGCCTGCGGCCCACCCTTCGTCCTGGTAGCTAGAACCATCTGTAACGTTAGAGTATCATAGACGGCTTTTACTTCGAGCTGTGTGTGATGTTAGAGTATCACAGACGGTTCTAGTTACTTATCATAGGCGGCTCACGGACTGTGATGACAATTCCAAACTGTTTGTGATGACTCTTTTTATAGTAGTGTGGTTTGTGTTGTCGCTAAATGATTAGATTCCTAATGTTGTTGCATATCTAAAGAAGCCAAACATATCTTTATTCTAAATATTTCAAGCGCCACATCCACATTCTTATTGTACATCATATGTTTTAATTTACCCCCGAGGAAGGGATGAGACGGGGAGGAAGATAGTTGCCCATGTGCTACAACAGGGACAGGCATGTGCCGCTTGCATCGCTTCCAAGAGGCGTAACATTGCTGCTGGAGTGCTGATCATCTATGGAGATCAGAGGTGGTCGTCCATTGCCATCTTTGTGAAGTTTCGAAGGTAAGCATTTAGTTTAGTCCATCATATATCTTTGTGAGGTTGTTAATTACACTCTAATCAACTATGTGCGACAGTATCCTCTCAAAGAACAAAAAAACTATTTGCGACAGTATAGGTCATGCCCTCCATTCTGATCACCGAAATACGAATGGGTTATTAGCTACACTACCTTTTCTTATCTTTGTGTAAGATAAGATGTCTATAAATTGGCGTGGGGTTTTTTTCTCTTGAATGCAGAATTGACAGGAGCTTCTGCACATAAATCTTGGAAATGAAATTCTGAGTTTATTCTGCAGTCCACTTTTACAAGGATTGTTGCTTATGTTCACATTATGAATTCTGCAATTTTGTCCTTATAGAAGTTGATCTATGTTGCACAACAATTGAAGATAGGGCATCAGGTTCCGGTCGAGGCCAAAGATCTCTTAACCTTTTAGTGAGAATACACGTATTTTTTGCATTAATAGAGAGGCGATAATGTGATTTGGAAAGTTGGTTGGAGGGAAATTTATTTTTTGTATATCATAGCAACGTGCAATCAAATAGTTTTACATAAGGCCCATGTGTCTCTTCTTTGAGCTTTGAAATGGAATATTGTCTCTATTTTGAGCACTTTATGTTATTTTGCACTCATTGTTATTTTTTGTTGTAACGAACAAGCACTCAGCTAATAAATCACTAAAAACCAATACATAACCATCCACTCAAACAATATCTCTTTCATTTTCCAAAGTTTTTAATGTAAGCCACCTTCTCAAGTTTAGCTCTCTTTTTTTCAATGTTTGTGCCACGAGAAAATGCATCGTATAAAATGAGGTGGATAGAATGTATGAGGTGGATAGAATGTATGTATATCAATCAAAGCAAGCATACTGGATATGGCGACAAATAACTTTCTGTACAAACACAAGCATTATGAGGTGGATAGAATGTATGTATATCAATCAAAGCAAGCATACTGGATATGGCGACAAATAACTTTCTGTACAAACACAAGCATTATGAGGTGGATAGAATGTATGTATATCAATCAAAGCAAGCATACTGGATATGGCGACAAATAACTTTCTTTACAAACACAAGCATCATCGTGGGACATATATGTGCTTTTTGTTCTCTTTAAATACGAGTAAGCTTTTAGTGCTTGTATGCTAATAGGTATGTTCTTTTTTTTTTTTTTGCTTTGGCTTTTGTTTTTTGCTATGGCTTATAACTTCTGAGATGTTCGTGAGAGAATATAGAGTAACAGAAACTCACGTGAGGTTTTGGACGATATAAATGAAGTCACTACAGTATGTACTATAATAAATTTGTAGACTCGTCTTGAAAAGACATTTTGTTTAAAAGCTAGTTACTATAGAAAAAACTAAAAATAGCTTTTAAAAGCTGAAAAGAAGAGGTCTAATACTATGAAATTAGAACATTGGAAATGACAGAGAAGACATGACCTGTACTTACAATTTCCATCCCCTGTTAGGGTTTTGTAGGGGGCTTTTGGATGGAGTAAGACACAGTGGCGGACCCAGGATTTTTAGAATGGATGTTTGGATTTCGGAGCTAAGTTGCTCGAATACGTCGATACCGCAGTGCACCGTCCCCCTCCAAACATCGGATTTCGGAGCTAAGTTGCTACTCACTTCCCAATGCCACGCTCCCTCCCGGCTACCGCGCTGCTCCCTTCCTGTCATCCGCTCCCTACCTCCGTGTTCGTTGTGCCACTGCCCGATTGCCCGCGACACCTCTTCGCTCGCCCGCGCTGCCACACGCTCACCTTGCACTGCGTGCTGCCTCACGCATGATTGTCATCACATCATGGCACCACGTCCGTGTCCGCCGGTCGTCACTCGCCTCTAGCCTGCACTTCCGCCCGCTCTCCACTCGAAGGCTGAAGCCGCCTCTCACACAGGCAACCATAAGATGAGAAATAGAACAAATGTTATGATTTTGTTTATATATTTATCTCTTTGGACGTGAAGAGGGCTGAGGTGGAAAGAAAAATAGATCTAGTATATTACATGAGCTGCACGCAAGAAACAATGCGGGCTGAATTTATTTGCAGGTATAAAATATAGTTTTAATACAACTAATAGTATATATATCTAATATACCTATTATATACCTGGTATTTTATAAAAAAAATTTAGGTGTTCAGCTGAACACTCTTGACCCATGCTAGATCCGCCTCTGGTAAGACATAAGTATGTGGGTATTCCAAGGTTGTTTCCGAAAAAAATGGTACGTACTGTGATGGGGGTGTGATGTGATGTGATCCGGGCCGCCGCTTGGGCCGTGGGGATTGCACGGCGAGGATTTGGAGCCGAGGGGACGGGATACAGAACGAGATACGGGGGTCGGCGTCGCGGGGAATAAAAATGGACGCGAGTGGGATTTGATCCGATCCAACGCGATTCGACGGCTTTTTCTTTATCCTCTCGGTGCCTCGGCGGCCGCCCGGGATGCATCTCCACATCTATCTATCTCTCTGTGATACCAATCCATTTCGAGTCCATCTACGTATGATGTGATGTCCTAGGCTGCCTAATAGCTAGCACATCTTGGATAGATCACAGATGGACGAGCATTTGGTTGTGATTTAGTTCAAATTTAAATTGTATCTGTAAATTACACTTTGCACCAGGTAGATCGTTAATTATTTTACTTTGCGTCAGTTTTGTTCCATATGTCCACTTTACATTAGGGTAACATGGGATTTGTTTTATTTTGCACTAGCCACCTAGGTTCGAGAGGACCTCGGATTGGAGTTGAGTTGACCTGAACCTATCATTTCATCTCTCTTTACTGAGGTGGACCAATGTCAAATCGATGCTCACATGGAGCCCCACGTGTCCAACTCGGTGGTAAGTGAGCCGAGCTGATTAGGACCCAAACTCAGTTAGCTAGTGTAAGGTGGAAAAAAATCCTGTGTTAGTCAGATGCAAAGTGAACTTATGGAAGTACATATGTGGAATAAATCTGACGTAAAGTGAAATAAGTGACAATCTACCCGATGCAAAGTGTAATTTAGTTAAACTAAATATTAGGCAAATCGTGGTTTAATAATAAAGACGATGGCGCCGTTGTCCGTCAATGGGTAAGTTATGACTGCACATGCAGATACTCAAAAGTCAGAATACTCATATTCTGATCTGATGGTTCGTTTCATTCAGTGGTCGACACGAAGATGTCATATGAAACGGTTCAACTTGAATACGAATTAGGAAAAGAATTCATGCGTAACCGACTACGATCTCAAAGATCCCTCGCAAGATAAAATAAAATAAAAATAAAAGTGTTTACTCTATCCTAAATTAACGTACAGCGTCAGCGTGTGCCCCCGATGCAGTAATCTCGTATGACGTGTGTGCTTACGCACGTACCTTAAAATTCCCCGCGAGGTCCATGCACCCAAACGTCTCCACGTGTCCGTGATAGTGCGGATGTGGAGCAACATATGCAGCGTACGTTGGCAAACCCTTGGACTCCATCTGGTCACGAATACACGTTATTTCGGTATATAAGTAGTCAAAAATTTAAAAGTTTAGTTATTGCTATTTTTAGATATTTGTATTGGATACATGAAATTTATATGTGTAGATTTATTTCAAAAAAAACTTGCATAATATGACAAGTTTATTAGGTTTTATAAATATATTACCAAAAGATATTAGTGGTCAAAGTTGTATTTTGAAAACCGTGTCATATCTAAAACAATACGTGTTTATGACCGGAGGGAAATAGATAGCATGCCTGCCTGCAGTGTGCGTCATCAGCCTTCTTTTTGTGCTTTAGGTTTTCTCAAAAGTTGAAATAAATAGAACGATTTTTTAAAACAAATTCTTCAAACTGCCTCCAAGTCCTAAGCACAAAACTACACACACCGTCTACTGCTGTTTCGAAAAACGCAGGCAAAAGACATCAGCCTACCATAAAAGCTTAGGGCAATCAGTGCGTCGTAATTTAGGGCCAGCGCATGCACAGGAACAGACGATGATTGATACGCCATGGCCCATGAGGCATGTGCTTTAGCTAGCTAGCATGCAGGTACGCATGCACAGAGATGAGGATGAGAAGATGATCAGGTTGAGGATCGCACGCCGAGCTGGCCGGCCTGCAGGCTGCTAGCAAGAGAGAGCTCAGCAAGCTTGAGAGAGAAGAATGCACGCACGTATTGCAATTCTCAAGTCTATCTTGGTGTATATACCCACACACAGATCGTTCAACTTGCATGGTTGGAGCTACTGTGCGATCCGTATTCTCATTTTTGACCAAGCAATTAATCCAGCGCTGCCAATTGTAACCGCACACTAATTTGCGATACGACCTCTACGGCAGGCGTGGAAACGGATCGGATACGGTCGAATAGTCTCAAATACGAATACGAATTTATATTTTTAAAATGAATACAAATACGAATTCGAATATTCTCAAATGCGGATACGAATATTCTTGAATACGAATACGGATTCGGATACGAATATTTTCGAATACGAATTCGTCGTGCTCGCGCGCAGTCGACGTTGATGTAGACGACTATTCGAATACGAATATTCTCAAATACGGATACGAATATTCTCGAATACGAATACGGAAATTTTCGAATACGGATTTTCTCGGATACGAATATCGGATAAAACGGATTCCTAGCAGTTTTGCCGATTTTTCACCGGTTTTAAACCATCTAAATTCAAATTTCGAATCACAAAATTTATACGAATTTTTCATGGGTTCTAGAAACGGATCGAATACGATCGAATAGTCTCGAATACGAATATGAATATTCTCGAATACGAATACTCTCAAATACGGATACGAATATTTTCGAATACAGATTTTGCGTACCACATTTGTGTTTTCTTGGATACGAATATCGGATAAAACGAATTATCCGTTACCATTTTCCACCCCTTCAGGCTGTGTACTTTAACTAGTTGATTTTGGTTGCAAATATTAATTTGTCGTTTGGGTTTTTCCATACGAAATTATTTTTTTAAAAAAATGTATACTCCTGCACTAACGGTTCGCATATTGCTAAGGTAGTGGTGTTACAGAGATGAATCTACGTACAACCTACTTAGCAATGGAGAGGGTATTGCCTGTATAAGTTCTTTGTTCGATGGCCTGTTCTTTTGAGTTTTAAGGCTTGCTCTTTTCTTTTTTTTTTTTGAGCTTTTAGAGTGGTTTTTGTCTTTCGTATTTTTTGAAAACCGAAATAAATAAAATAATTTCTCTAAACGGTTTCTCAAAGACATTTATCTAACAAGCTTTTGAGTCCACCTGCATATGCATTATATACATCAACGTCTCTAACGTTTCAAAAAACAGTGTCAAAATTCATGAGTATAGAGGCCATATGCATCACCTAGCGTGTGACTATAACACATGAATAATGCACACCGTTGAAATGCCAAATGGTTAGCTGCCCATCTAAGTGTTTTTATTCATTTTATTTTTAAAAAAGCGTGCACACGCCGACAAGCTGATCGCTAGCCTAGCTAGCTGCTAGCGCCTAGCGGCGGCTAGGGCCTGCACTTCTTCTCTCCTCATGGCGATCCTCCGATGGCGGCGCCCCCTCGTCGCGCTCGCGCGTAGTCGACGTTGACGTAGACGACTGCGCTGTCATCAATCCGCCAGCGACGGCCTGCAGGTCCACGTCGCCGCTCTGCAGTATGTGCGCGTATCGGCGGAAGTCCGGGAACTCCTGAGCGGCGGCTGCCGGCGTGGCGCTCTGCGGATGGGTGGCGGCGAGTGGCAGCCGTTGCGGCGTGTACGACGACGTCGCAGCTGGCTGAAGATGGAGCAGTTGTTGGCTACTGCGGGCGTCGTCGGGGAAGTTGAGCTTGGCCTTGGAGCCCTTGAAGCGGAGCGCGGCGGCGTCGTAGGCGCGGGCGGCGCCCTCGGCCGTGTCGAAGGTGCCAAGCCACACGCGCGCCGCCTTCACGGGGTCGCGGATCTCCGCGGCCCACTTGCCCCACGGCCGCTGCCGCACTCCGCGGTACCGCGGCCGCTCGGCGCCTTGCTGCTGCTGCTCCAACGGCGCCGTCATCGCCGGAGCAACGCTTTGTTGGCGCATCACTGGTTCCACTGTTCATGCATGCATGGTATTATACACGACGTCATGATAAAATAATCAACATATGATGCATGTTTCATTCGTTTGTTTACTTCAGCCTGTTTGTCTTTGTAACTGAAGAGACATATATAGTAATACCTCTGCAGGCCTATGTTATACATGATCTATTTCGTTAAGAGAGAGGAGCGATTGAATTGATCGTAAAAGCCATTTCCTTTCGTTTTCTTTTCATTCTTGTGCTGCCTTATCTAGACAGTCACGCAGGGAAGAGATAGCGAGAGAGGCAGCTAGGCCGAATTATCTTATACTAGAGAACATACAGATTTCAAGAAAAGTGCACTAGCATGTAGTACTACACAAGCCTTGCGTAGTAGTAATACACTAGTACGTACTCTGTTGCTCGAACATGGTTGCCAAGGCCCCTGGCTGCGCGGCATCTACCACCACCGGCGGCTGCGCCGCCGTCGAGCTGATTACGTGCGTGAGCGCCGCCACCATGACGGCAAGCTCGTCGTCCGGGTGCACCACGGGGCTGAACACATCGCCGGCGCCGCCTCCACCTCCCTGCGCGTCAGCCGCCGCCCCGTCAAGATCCTGATGAGGAGATGACGCCCTCTGACGACGACGATGCCCTGGAGTAGCAGCAGTATCTCCTAGACGATCCACCCTTGTTTCCCTTGTGCAGCACCAACTCAACCCAGACGAAGACAAAGCTAGATCATATGCTTGCGTCCGCCTGTTAGCCGTGTGCCTACAGCTTTTTATGTGAAGTGCAGACGGTGAGGAGAAGTGATAAGGATGGGACGGAAACAAGTATTAGTGGGGTACTGCTTCAAGAAGCTACTACTACCCATCATATATAGCCAACAGCCAACGACCTCATGCCAATGGTACCGTGTCGTTAGTTTACTAGCTAGCTAGTTGTATTGTGCGTATGGCTGACTTCATATAGCTGGTAACTGCAAAATCATAATCACAGAATAGTACTTTTAAACATAAATCTAATCGTACCACTGTTTATTATGGAGCTGATTGTTAATCAATCGTTACAAAGTTAAACTAGAGGACTTCTAAAGATCGGAGGAGTTAAAGAATCATGTACTCCATCTGTTTTAGAACGCGTGCAGTAAAACAATTTTTTTTGACGGAATAAGAGCTTAGTTTTCATTACTCAGGGATACGCTCGTGTACTAGACAATTACAAAAGAATCCGGTGTCTGGTCAACCATGTACACCGCCATCTACTTACCCAGGGTGCAGTCGAATCTTTTTAACTTTGGCTACTTATATATATAAAATATTTATATTGGTCAAATAAAAATGGTTAAGCTATGGAAAACATTCCATATTATGGTGATTTTATATTTTAATGAGCATATTCATATAAAAATAGTGATCAAAGTTACATGTTAAAGACCATATCAATATCCAAACCGTGGTTCATTCTTCAACAAAGGAGTATCTCCGCTTATATGGAGTAGATCGCACACGGGTCTATAAATACGTACGTGCATATGTAGTCGGTTTGTGCCCATGCAATGTATGTAGACGTTCCATGGTGATGGGTTTGCCACGCGCGTGCAGAGCGACGCACCATTACCATTCGTATTTGTCGTATAAAACAATTAACCAGCCGATGGCACGGGCATGCAGAGCATCGCACCATTACCATTTGTATTTGTCGTATAAAAATTGTGGACATTTTGTTTTGGCCATATTTTATTTGCTGTGAAAGTGATTATATCGAAGAATGATACTACTTAAATATAAGAATCGATGCCAGGAGCAGTTTACCATTCCCAAACAATAAAAAGGTAAAATGCCAATTTCAACATATCCAAACAGCAACCATATCCATGATGTACCACCTTAACGATTAAGGTACCTCAGATAAGTTAAAGCTGTGAGCCCGTCACAATCATAGCTGTGCTAATGAAACCAGCATGCACTTACTGTATTCACCATAGAATTTACTAAAGGTTCCAAAAAATATAATTCAAATCGTCACTCTTAAGCAAATATCGTATTCATCCATTTTTACTCAGCAAGCATAGGTCAGGAAAGAACCAAAAAAAACTTAATCATGGAAGTTAAAGCAAGCTGTCCATTCCCAGGGAAAGAAAATTGAAGCTTGACCGAGAAAACAAAATGAGGGGAAAAAACTCACAGGGTGCAGCCCGAAGCACCTAGTGTAGTTGTATTACATATGCAGAATACCACTGCCTTGCTTCCACCTGCACCAGCCCAGGTTGACTCTAAAATACAATTGGGGTGCATTATAGCTTTATCATAGCAAATCCTAACACGAGGGCTGAGCAGCTCAGTTGGCAAGGGCTGCCGTTGAGCATCATGCCCACCCGTGTCCAAACCCTAGGTTTGGCGCATGTGCTCACTAAAATAAAATGCGTATACACACGCATGTGTGCTGAGCAGGACAACACGGGCCCATGCTTCGGAGGCCCTGTAGCCTCCGATCAACAGTTGTCCCTAGGCGTATGTAATAGGCAGGGGCAGAGCTGGGCCTCGGGCCGCCGGGGCAGTGGCCCGAGGCCTAGAGCAAAATATTGCAAATGGTGCTAACGGCATGGGAGTAGTAAAGATATACACATTTTCGATGAAGGGAAATATGATCAGGGTGATTTTCAAATAACATTTCAATCCATCTTCGATGTTTAATCACTGAAAGCAGTTATGTATGTCAAATAGTCAGTAATTATATCGTCCTGAAGCATTAATAAGGCTCAGAAATCTACTTAAACTGACAATATGTTAATTTTGATGCTTCCAAAGTTAGGTGAACACTAAAATGAAGTAAAAGAACACGTTGGATACATGTCACAATTATAGCGAAAGGGTGATAGGTACATATGAATGAATTGATCAAGAAGAGGGAGGAGGGAGCTTAGTGAGCACACCTAGGTACATCTATGGTGCAATCACAACACGTATATTAATGAGTTTTTTTAACAAAAGTCTGGTAAGGATTGGTACTAATTTGCTAATTTATTAGTTCATTAAATAAGGCATAACATACGAGGCTTTGTCCACAGAAGAGGAAACAATTTAATTAAATAATACCATCATAATGTGCCAAAAATCATTGATACTAATCGAGAAAATTTGCACTTAAACACATATTGAATAAACAATGATGTTGAGACCTGCTAAAGTATCAACTATGACAATGAGCTCTCTTTCATATGATAGCACTCATATTATATTGAGTAAAAAATTCACTAACTTACAGTGCTTGTAAAGAGATAATACACAAAGGTACACATCAGTAAACAAAAAAAAAAGTTTACTAATGTTATCTAAGTGAAGTTGTTAAAACACTCCTAGATAATTAGAATTGTACAGTCAACTTTTGATATAATCCTTTATTATCCAATTATCACAGAAGGAATGATGATTTCAACCATGCACAGGGCCCATACATTGCAAGTATTCCATACCCTGACACTTGACCAATGTCAGAACATCCAAACGACAGTTATCTAAGACTCCTTTTGTTGGCAGCATGTCAATATCACAGAACAAACATAAAGCAAAAATAATTAAACAATCAAATGCCAATCATGTAATTATGGTGAAGAGTTCAAATATCTCATTTCGCTATGTTAACTATTCATGTCAATAGAGCGCGCAAATTCTGCTGTTTTAATATAAGATTATGTAAAAATCACTTTTGGGTACACAACATATCACATATGCACGCAGTAGTCCATTACCTTGAGTAATTATTTCCAGGGAAATATAAAAAAATTATTGACCAAGTGGCGCCATGTCACGGTTGCTCTTTATGATGTATTATGCTTTAGATGAATCTATTCTATAAGCAATTTGTTATGAAATAATGGCACAGAAATAATTAAAAAAACGTGTAAGAAGTATATACTATATAGTATACCTTGTCAAAAGCATGGTGATGTGGCGTTTTCTTTCTCCAAAAGTTCTATGGAAGACTAAAATGTGATTGCAGTATCAAACCTGCAAAACCAAACTAGATAAATCTAAAGTTTCTCCAAGAGATAACCTAAGAAAATTCTGCTGCCAAATTAATTCCAATAAATATTATGGGATTATTAAAATTCTATGAGCCACAATTCTCAAGCTTAACAATTGGGCGATAAGATCAAAATATTAAGGCCAATCAGTTAGAGGGCAACTCACCCTAATTTACACATCAATTGCATATTGAACTGCACCTCTACATGTACTTGTCAAATGCTATTTGTCATCGCTGGATTAATAAAATCAATCACCAGTCAGTCAGATTTTTTTTTGGGTAAGAGAAAGGGAGATGTTGCTAAAAATTCTAAGAGGAAATAATCGTTGTGCATGAAGACGCATTGATAAACATTGGGATACAACAGTTTGAGAATTTAGCAGGACAATAAGCCCACAAACTAATTAAGGTAGCCTGTCAATAACACTTATAGAACTTAGCAGATAGACCTCTTTTGTTCCTGTTTGTATCCACCTACTGACAGTAGATAAATAAAGCTCTGTTCGCAATACAAAGTAGAAATAAATTAGGATGGTCCACATTTCAGGAACAATAGAAAAAATGGCTCAACATTGCATATATAACAATAATAGCAGTTATAACATATTCATGGACCTTTGGGCTTTGGAACACCCTCGATAACTGCATGGGCAGTAGTAACCACAAGGAGAGCATTTAAATTCCTAACATATGTCCACTGATTGTCCAAACATTTGAGAGGTCAATCACATTGGGAACTTTAGTTGCAGACAGCGCGCATTGCATAGAATTATTGCAGTGTTTAAGTTAACTTAAGTGTCGACAGCTGGAGTAAAATCTAGCAAAAATGAGAAAGCATAAAACACCAATAACTTTTCCATCCACTGGGCAAATATTTTAGAATTCAAACAATATGGTTAGGAATTTAAATGCTCTCCTTGTGATAACAATTACCTTATGTAAAATATGAGATCTCACAAGCCCGCTGAGTGTACCAGTTGTTTATTGCTAATTAAGAGATTAATGGAACTTGGCGCATGTTGGATTGAATTTTTTTTCTTAAATTGCAACGAACTTTCTCGGGAGTGCTCTGGTGATAGCTCGCTGGCCATCGGGGATGTTGACGCCCACCCAACTGATCCACTTTGCGCCAACATCTTTCCCATCTGCAGCGCTAGGAAAATTTGCATATGAATATATGTAACTGTTAGTGCAGGGTACAGATGCCATCGCTCCATCACATCACATTTGGGAGAATGTTGAAGTTTTGGAATTACCGAGGAGGGCGCTGATGAGGCCGTCTGGCGCTGATCTCCAGGGACACCTGGTCCTCGCCGCGGCTGTTGGCAGAGATGAGGAGACAGTGAACGACGATGAGGAGGCTCTGATTCATGCCACGGAGGCTAAGGTGGCGTGGCCCGCGGACGCGCCGTCGGCGTCATCCATGTTGGTGGGCGCGGCCCCCGGGCGACTGGACGCCGTAGTCTGCGACGTATGCCGCGGCGGGGACGGGCTCCGCGCCGTCGGTGTCCATGGCGTCGTGGGACGCAGCCGTCGAGAAGAGGTGGCGGCGGCCGCGCTCTCGGAGCATTCGCTCGATGCGCTTCAGGGAGACGCCCCCCTGTCGCTAGAGAAGGGCGAGGTGGGGGAGTTGGAGGTTGAGGTCCGTCGGCCCGTCCCCGTCCATGGTGCCGCCGCATGCCGTCCTTATCGTCCACGGCGCCGCCAGATCCAGCCGTCACTGGTCACAGAACTCCGTCGCGGGCAAGGATACGTGGTGGGTGAGGGAGGAGGGGGAGGCGGCGGCTCGGGAAAGAGCGAGGCGGCGGGGCAGCCGCGGGGGCAGGTCGAGGCAGCGTTGCGGGGAACGGGAGGCGGCGGCGCGGGGGCGTTGTTCGGGGGCGGGGAGGCCTGGCTGTAAAGATTGTGATTGGGGAGCATAGATTCCAAGTTTCGTCAAGGACTGCGATGCCATTTCGCATTGGTGGGGACCCGACAGCTTGCATTGGCTGATGACAGGATCGGACGGCTGACGTTGTTCGGATGACGTAGCGCGCCAGTTTGCACGGACGCCCAGAAGGTTCATATGTAGAGACTATGGGTGTGTTTGGTTCGTGGATGGAGGTTGTATCGTATAGCCTGACTGAGTGGAATCGTATTTCAGAAAAAGAAGATGTTTGGTGAGGTTGCATGAGCGGATGCAAAAAAACTGAGATGTTGTTTGGTTGCTTGTATGAGCGGATGCAGTCTACCAAACCTGAGAGGCTGACACGTGGGACCGCATAAGATACACTGCATCAACCCATCCAGGATGGCCAGTGAAGCTCATTTTGAGCGTATCCACCTATCCAGGATGAGGGCGTATTTTTGCATCCGCTCATGCAGGCTGCATCCACTCATACAGGCAACCAAACAGACTCTTTCTCAGATTATACGGATCCACCCAGCCAGGACGAAGGAGATGGGTGTGTTTGGTTGCCTGAATATGGACGGTCGGATCCCAGCTCCACCGTATTTTGCAAAAAATCAGGTGTTTGGTTGGATGGATGTACTGTAGAATCCGGGATCCGCTCGTCCAGCATACGGTCTCATCCGGGACCGGGAGTGAACGCCATTTCCACCGTAGCTGGCAGTCCAGGACTGAGGGAGTCGAACAAGGGCGGGCTAGGGTTACCTCTCGCGCTCTCCTGCGCGTCCTCCGCGTCGGCAGCAGGTGATCTCCCTCTCCCTCTCCTCCCTCCTCCGGATCCGGCGAAGTCCTTCGGGAGGCGGCGGCACAACGGCACCGGCGGCAAGCGGCGGACGCGGGCGAGGGGCGTGGAGGCGCCACGCGGGGTTCCCCCTCGGCCGGATCCGGGCGGGAGCGGCGGCGCGGGGAGAGCTGGCACCACGGGAGGCGGCAGCGGAGGTACCGCGGGAGCGGCGGCGCGTGGAGAGTCGGCCCAGATCCAGCCGAGGGGGAACCCCGCGTGGACGCCGCCGACGCCCTCTCTCCCCGGCTTCTCTCCTCCTCGCGGGCCACGCCGCTCAGCCGTCTCTCTCTCCCCACTTTTTCTCTCACGAGCCACGCCGACGCCCTCTCTCCGCGGCTAAATCCCGCTTTTTATCCGGCCGTCCATATGCATTTTTTTCAATTGCATTTTAATTGCATTTTTTTCCTTATGTGCAATGTGATGTAGCTTGAACATATTTCTCCCATTGCAGAGATTTGATCTACTGCCTGCAAGAACCACACAAGCCCTCGATCTTTGCTTCGGAAACGGTAAATCCTACCCATCCTCCATTACTTTGCCAAGTATAATATTGTGATTAACTAAAACCTACGTTCTAGTAAAATAATTAGTAATGCAATTTACTGTTTGTGTGCATTTTTAGATGGACAATTTTTCTGTCAAGCGCCGTAAAATCATTAGTAATGCAGCTGGACTAGTTGCTACCATGTGTGCGTACACCTTATTTGTGTATAGGCGTGCTGGTCGTACACCACCCATCACATATGGTCCCTTAGCCGAAAGAGACAAAATCAGGATGGCAAACCTTAGGTTCATTTTTCACAATGATGATAGGCAATGTGTAGAACAACTTCGAATGAGAAGAGCCCCCTTTTTCCACTTATGCACATTGCTTAGAACAAGAAGGTTGCTTAAAGACACAATTAATTGCTCAATTGAGGAATAAGTTGCCATGTTCCTACAAGTGGTTGGGCACAATTGTAGGTTTAGGTTGATAGAGCTTAATTTTAGAAGGGGTTTGGAAACTATTAGTCGTTATTTTCAAGAAGTGTTGTATGCTATTGGAGAGCTGCGTGGGGGGATGATTCGGCCATCGTCCCATGACATCCACCCAAAAAATTGCAACCAACCGCAGATTCAACCCATACTTCAAGGTACTAGTTTGACATTGGAATGAAACAAAAATTTTGGCCATTGTAGCCCTTAACTAATTGGTTTTTCATATTTATTAGGATTGCATTAGCGCTATAGATGGCACTCATGTGCTAGCTAGAGTCCCCGCATCTATGGCAGCCGCCTTTCGAGGTAGGAAGGGTGTAACCACACAAAATGTCATGGCTGCTGTGGACTTCGATCTGAAGTTCACATATGTCTTAGCTGGGTGGGAGGGGTCTGCTCATGATGCCACTATTCTAGCAGATGCATTGGAGAGGGATGATGGTTTAAGGGTGCCACCGGGTAAGTGCAGTTAGTTGTGCAATTAGTAAGTGCAATTTGTTGGAAAAAAACTTACTTGACCAGTATTTGTCGCTTGTTAGGTAAATTCTATCTCGTAGACGCGGGCTATGCTGTTCGGCCAGGATTTCTTCCACCATATCGTGGTTGCCGGTACCACTTGAATGAGTATAGTGGAAGGAACCATCCTCGTGACCAAAGAGAGTTGTTCAATCTCAGGCACTCCTCTCTTAGGGTCATAGTGGAACGAGCATTCGGTGCATTGAAGAATCGTTTCAAAATTTTGTATAATAAACCATTCCACCCATACAAGACTCAAGTAAAATTAGTGCTTGCCTGCTGTATTTTGCACAATTGGATACTACTGCACGGGGAAGATGAGTGTGTCCCTGGGGAACAACAATGGACTCCAAACCCTGTAGATCAAGAACAGCACCATGACATTGAGTATGACAACAACACCTGGGCAGCGAAGAGGAATGAATGGGCACTAGCTATGTGGAACAATAGGGGGAAACATGCGCGTGTGAATGTCGGGATGGTCCTGTAATATTGTACTCTGTTCAAATTCAAGACTTTGTAATAATTAGTACTGATACTTGTTGTGTGATAGCTTATGTGTTGCTTATTACTTTGTGCGTTTATTCATGCCAATTTTATGGTAGGTTATGGCTGAACAGAAGTGGACATCTCACATGTCCAACATAATGCTACGCCGTTTAACTGAGCTGGTGGAAAGTGGGGTGCGGCCAGAGAAAGGCTTCAAGGAGGTGCACTTGAACACCGTTGGCAAACAAGTAATTGAGCAAACCGGTGTTGAGGTCACTGGGAGTCAGGTGAGTAACCACCTCCGGAAGTGGAAGAAAGCATGGGCAAAGATATGCAAGTTGCGGGACCTTAGTGACGCTCTATGGGATAACACCACCAACACCATATTACTTGAGGATGAGCACTACAAAGGCCACATCAAGGTACTAAATTTGTGTGTTCACATTAGGACCACCCCGAGGATGCTCCATAACATCATGACCTTGTTATGTGTTCACATGTAGGACCACCCCGAGGATGCTCCATACCTGCATGTTCCTATTGAGAACTATGAGCAGATGGCTGCCATATTCTCTGCTGGACAAGCCACTGGGAGGTATGCCATGGGCTCAAATGAGCCTTTGGGAGAACCTTCTGATGTTGTGGAAAGTGACCCTATTGCCACCCCCATTTCTCAGCTTGTGAATGAGGGTTTAGGCTTTGATGAGGTCCTTGGGGAGAATGCAGCTGCTGGAGGCACCGACACCAATGGTCCTCCACCAACTTGGACTCCACCAAATGCCTCCACTCCCGAGGATGGTTCAGGAGGGGCAGCTCAAGACAAGGGTAAGGACTCATGCAGTGGGTCTGGTTCAAAGAGGAAGAGAGGCATGATCAGTGATGAGGAAGTAGTTGTCTTCAATGGCATGATTGGTGCAGTGAAGGACTTGGGAGCTGCTATCAGGGAGTCTGCACATGCTGAGGCACACCCAGGGGTCTACAATGCTGTGATGACACTCCCTGGGTTCACTCCAGATACCCTACTGTCTGCTCTTGGTTGGCTCTATGAACACAAGGCACAAAGCATTGGTTTTGTGCAGATGAGTGACGAACATCGTCGTATGTGGATGAATCGTTGGATTGCGAAGCACTACTTCAATGAGTAGGATATTTCTCACTGACCACTAACCTTTTGCCTAATTAGTTGGTGGTAGATGGAGAATCCTGCCCCCTACAGGCCCTAACTATTTATGTAAGATGAAACTATAGACATCTATTATGTGATGTGTGGATGGTGCATACCTTTTGTAATTATGTAGGGGCTACTTGCTTGAAGTGTAAGCTAAGATATATGATTATGCTTATGCTTCTTTATTATGAGAAATATAGATCTTTATGTACTCTGTCTTTGGAGTGTTCATTTTATTAATGTCTTTTGATTTAGAGTAAAGTTGTAAATATTTAGTCAAAACATGTGTTCATACCAAATAATTGCATGTCGCATTTTTTCCCCTGATATACATCATCATATTGTCAAATACGTTCTTTTCAGAAGTTAAAAAAAATTAATATGTCATTGGGTAAAGAAATTACTATTAGGAATAACTTAGTTTATGCAAAAAAAAATGAAAAAACATGTGAAGGGGGTAATCACACCACCTCTCACATTCGGGGGTCACTATACCCCATTATACAGCCAACCAAACACCTTCTCAGCCTACGGTATCCGCTCATACAGCCTCATATACAGCCTACCAATCACAGACTCATTCAGCATGTATCCACAGATACATCGAACCAAACACTCTTTTTTTTTTTCAAAATACGGCCATCCTCATCCAGCTTCCCCTCATCCAGGATATACGATTCCACTACCCAAAAGCAACCAAACACACCCTATACGTATGGCCCATCCTTACATACAAGTACGGCAGGTATGACGATGAGTGATACTCGTACCGTGGTTCATTTCGTACACCAAAATATCCGTATGCGTACCCACGATTTCTTCTTCGGAAATGACAAGCTCAGGACGTCGGTCCCATGCGAGTCGCTTGATGGAACGTTTTTCCTCCACTCAATTCACCCAATCGCTCCGCTTCCGTTTTCAGACCCAAAGGCACACAACCAATCCAAGGACCCAGTAAGTTCATCTCCGCTGGGTCACTGGCAACTGGTACCATAGCCACCAACCCTCTATTCCCTGTCTCGAAAACCGTAGTGGTTGTTCCGACTCTTCTCACCGGTAACACGCCGCCTTCGGCCACCAAGCTATGATATCTGGATCCTGTTTGCTAACATCTAGATTCTGCTTGCTGACATCTGTCGCTTCACCGTCTTTCTACAGCGTAGAAAAGAGATGAGATTGGTGGTACCCGACGGTGTGCTTATGTGCATCCTCAATCGTCTCGCCACGATCTCGCCAGATCTATCGCAACCATAGGTAAAACTGTCTGATATGGTCATTTTGCTGTAGGATCTGTTTCCACAATACTGACGCCTAAAGCATGTGGTGGTTAAATCATGCAATCCCTCTTGCTAACACATAACTCCATTAGCCTGCTCCTTGTGCATGATCAACAATACAGGCCAGAAAGGGGATCTTATGTCACTACAGGAAGGAGGAACCTCTAACCGAGATCGCTTAACGTACACCACGTCGCAGCTGGTTGAGCCCGCCGTAGCAATCTATCCGGATGTACCCATTCCTCCTCGCCGGAGCTATAGAAGATGGAAACAATCATTAACAGTTCACCCCATCTCAAGCAAAGGTCCACTACCCTAACCCTAAACCCAAACCTCGAAGCACGCGAGGGCTCACTGGGCATTGCAGTCCGCCACCACCCGCACGGCCGCCACTCCACCACCCACCGCTGCATCCATATGATCCGCAACCCTGACGGCGACTCCTCCCTGCAGAAAACCCAAGGCGAGGATCTGTAAATTCTGGAACATTCTAGTAGAATCTGGGATAGGAGTTTGGGGCGGGGCGCGTACCTGGGGGCGGGGAGGGCGAAGAAGGGCGGGGAGGAGGGGGGAAGAGGAGGAAGAAGACGCCAGGGGCGAGGAAGAGGACCGGGAGAAGGAGGCAGAGGCGGTGGTGGGCCCACCACGCCGCCGCACCCGACGACATGGCTACCGCCGTGAGCTGGGAGAAGCACTGGATCCGACGGCGGCGCCGTTAGGGAAAATTGTCGGGAGTACACCCGGGTTGCTTTGCCTGCACGAGCGGTTACGGAATGGGGAGTACTGGTGTGCTCGTCAGAGTACGGGTCCCACCAGTCTGTCGGCCCCACATGTCATCGATACTTATCTAGATCGAGCGGTGGCGTGCAGAAATGGTAGGGGGTGGCCAGTAGGGACAACGCCTTGGAGCAACTCTAGCAGGCCCCCTACTTGAGCTCTCAAACCTCATATTTGAGAGTCAGAGCAAAAAATTGAACTCCAGCAGACCCCCTACTTGGCTCTCAAAAATAGGAGGTCTCTCAAATGAGGCCTTCAAGCCCTCATTCCCAGGGGCCCCCTACTCTGGCTCTCATTTTCCGTTTTTTCCCCGCCTCCGTGAAACTTCCCCGCCTCTTCCCCTCCCGTGCAGGCCGCCGGTTCCCCTCCCCGTAAGCGAAGCCCGCAGCCCGCCCGCGAGCGCCGCCCGTGCGTGACTTCCTTCGGCCGCGCGTTTCGCCGCATCCGCCGCGACCTCGATCTCCTCCGCCGACGCCGCCTCCTCAGCGACCTCGCTCTCCTCCGCATCGCTGGTCTCCTCCGCGACCTCGACTCCCCAGCGACCTCGGCGAGCGGCGGCCCCGGGCGGCGACCCAAGCTGGCGACGAAGAGAAGGCGGAGAAGCCCGTGGAGGAGGAGCCTGCCGACAAGGCGGAGAAGGCCCCGGCAGGGAAAGGCGAGGAGAAGAAGCCGGCGGCGGCCCCGGGCGAAGGCAGCAGGCGGCTCCGGGCGGCGGCGAGATCTAGGAGGGGCGAGGCCGGATCCGAGCTGCGAAGGCGCAGCGGCGAACGGATCCGGGCGGGAAGCGGCCGGATCTGGTGCGGGGTCGCCGGATCCGGCGGCGGAGAGCGGAGGCGGCCGGATCCCGGTGACGACGCGGGCGAGCACGACTGCGACGATGGCGGCCCGTCGTCCGGCGGCAGCGGCGCGGGCGCGACGGCCGGGAGATGCCACCGCCCCGACCCCGCCTCCGGCGCCAGCAATGTTTCCCGCGGCGACAAAGGCCAGGCGATCGAGGCGGGTGGCGGCGATGGTGCTCGTGTTGGGGGCGCTGGCCGTCGCGGCGTACTACTGCGGGATGGGCGCGTGCTGCGGGAGTTCGGCGGCGTCAAGCTTGCAGCCATAGGGTCGATGACCACGGCGGACAGATTTGAGGAGTGGGTCCCATGTGTCAGTGTGCAGTGGAATGGATTTGAGGGCTTAGATTTGAGGGGTGCTGTTGGAGTAGATGCAAAAAAACTGGGCCCTCAAAAGTAGGGGGAGCCTTCAAATGAAAAGTAGGGCTCTGTTTTGAGGGCTACTGCTGGAGTTGCTCTTACTCGCTGCCTTTCACCTTCACACTGACAGGTGGGCCCAAACCGTATCGCCCCACATGTCAGCATCACGTAAGGATGTCCATTCCGAGGAGTTAAGGATAAAAACAGCTTACTCAAAGGGCTTATCTGCAAGACGGCACACACTTCTTTCCACCTGCGCCGAGATCTCGGAAGAAGGCACGCACCGCAGAAGCGAAGCGAAACTCCACCCGAATCGAAGCCGCCGTCTCGAACCCCGGGAGCCCACACCCACACGCGAAGCTGGCGCGGGAGGCAGCCGACGCGAGCGCCCGCAAGCGCAAGGCGGCGGACGGCGGGGAGGCCGGCGACGGCGCGGACGCCGCGGCCCCGGTCCCCGAGGAGGCGGTCATGGGCGACGTCCCCGCGCCGCACGTCGGGGGAGGGGAGGAGGCGAACCCTAATCCTAACCCCAGCGCTGGCGGCTGCTCGGACTCTGTGTCGGTGGAGCTCTCGATGGGCGGCGACTACTACCACGCGTGCTGCGGCGACGCCGACCTCCACAAACCCGAGGGGCCCAAGGTGCCGTACGTCGGTGACAAGGTGAGGCGTCTCTCTCTCTCTCTCTCTCTCTCTCTCTCTGTGCGCGCGCGCAATCGCTGTAGATTTGTTCATGTTGTAGAATGGGTCTGAATCAGCGGCCAGTGTTGCTAATCCTGTGTCCTGCTAGATGTAGCCATCAGCCTTTGGCTCTGGCAAGAGATCGAACCAGTTTGTCCAGTAGGATGTGATTGTTGGTAGTGGTAAACTGTTGCACTGAAGTTTAGTTAGCATAATTGCATAAGGGATTGGAATTTGGATAAACAGGGAGCAATTACTCCTTATCGTGTTCTATTCTAGGATAAAAGGGGTTATCAGGTGCTTCTTACCTAAATCTTCTTGTCTAGAATGTTAAGAGTAATTGGCCGAACAAGTTTGTTCCAGCTTGTGGATGTAGAATAGCCTACGAGAAGCTAGGGGCAACTCAGCACATAAACTGGAGCACCATTTTTGTTTTGTGCTCAAGTGAGGTGAAATTTATCCCAGATGTTGGGCTAGTCTGCACCAGGGTTTCTACTAAAATGTGCTGTTCTGTTTGAACTTCGAAAATAACAAGATATAAATCCATCTGAGGAGTTGGAGAGCTACATCCTAACAGTTTCGTATCGAATGGAAGAAGATAATGGGATTGAGCTATGATTTAGGTCAATTAGTTGGATATCTCAAGGTATTTGTTGGTACTGGTGAATTTCATGCATCCTTTCATGATGGAAAACAGCAATACACTGTTACGATTATCTGTATGTTTGTAGAGTTGTTTTAGATTAATCTGTAACTTTGTTGACCTGCTTTCATTTTGCCTTTCATATTAATTACTGCTGTGTCTATCAGTTGCTTTACATGACTGGTACCTTTGCAATCATGCAGGAACCTCTTTCCACTTTAGCAGCTGAGTTTCAGTCTGGCAGCCCCATTTTACAGGAGAAAATAAAGGTCCTTATGTGTTTGACAATTCTAATATGTAATAACTGTATTTTATGTTGATCTAGTGTATCAATGTCTGGTGCTTCAGTTTGTTCTTATAGTTTCTTGCTTGACCTGCAGTTGCTTGGTGAACAATATGATGCTTTAAGACGGACACGAGGAGATGGAAATTGCTTTTATCGAAGCTTCATGTTTTCCTACCTGGTAGCATTTGTGGTATTTTTCAGACAAATTATAACTATTCATTATTTGACAATCTTATGGTTTGCTGCTAGGAACATATCCTAGAGACGCAAGACAAAGCTGAGGTTGTGCGCATTCTAAAAAAAATTGAGCAATGCAAGAAGACACTTCAAGCTCTTGGATACATTGAGTTTACTTTTGAGGACTTCTTCTCTGTAAGTCCTATGCAATGGTTATTTTTGCATCTATCTTCAGTTACCCTGTTCCGCATCTCTGTTATTCCAATTTATCTGCTGGTTCTCCTCTGAATAGGTTGTACTTTGTAGATTTGTCAGCTTCTATATGTTCACTCTTGTTTGCAATTTCTTTCTAGATCTTTCTGGAATATTTGCTTAGATGGGTCAGTGACAATCAGGAGCTTGTGAATTTCCCTGTAATGAAATAAAGTAAATGTTTGTGTATAACCCCGTCCATTGTTAATAACTGTGAAAATAGTTGATCTGGGTGATTATATTGCATGTTTCTTGTCAATTCTTTGATGAAATGCATGGTTTTTTGTGCCCTTTATTACTTATGAGGAAAATCGGCTCATATATAAAGAATTGTTTTTAGACCAGCCAGTCTTTCCGATGGTCCTGTGTTATCAGCTAGCAACCCAAAATTTGTCACACAAAATTTGCTACTGTAGTGGCACGGTCCAGCTAGATGGTTGTCACTCTATTTTCTGGTTGTGTTGGGAGTTATGTGGCTGCCTGGCTGGTGTTGATGCGCACCAGTTGAAATGTGGATAGTTGAGATGCTTGTTCGCAATAACTTGAACCTTGCTTACTGATCTATACCTGAAAATACAAGGATTTTTTTTAAAAAACGAATTTATGTAGTCCCTTTGCAATACTCCCTGTCATAACCTGCCTCCTTGCTGATTTGTCCTCCCTGATTTTCCTCAGATATTCATTGAGCAGCTGGAAAGTGTTCTGCAGGGACATGAAACTTCTATATCGTAAGTATCCTAGAGTTGTATTTGTCTCCTTAATGCATATGAACAAAAGAAAAGAAGTGTTGATGACAATGGATTTTTTTAGCTCTTTGCAAAGTATGGCATTACCCATGATCTATGTTTTGCTTTTGTAGTGAATCTATTTTGTTTTCCTGTATGTTTAGGCCTGAAGAACTTCTAGAAAGAACCAGGGATCAATTGATTTCTGATTATGGTTTGTGCAAGTGCAACCAGATATTTGTACTATGTCTTTCTCGACTATGTTGTCGTTATTATCTGATTGTGTCTTCTTTAGTTGTAATGTTCTTCAGGTTTGTCACCTCTGGCGAAATTCAAAGGAGGGCTGAGTTCTTTGAACCATTCATCTCTGGCTTGACAAATTCGACCGTAGCTCAGGTTAGCTTTATAGTTTTGTTTTTATATGTAACGTGGGAAGTACAGACATTATATTTATACCAGTAGTCATGTATCTGCATCAAGTTGAGATGTTAACTGGTGATCCTATTTGTTTCTTCGTGGTCAATAATACTCTGCTGTTCACAATATAAGTCCAATTTATTGGGAATCGTTGTTTCACAACGCAAGTCAATTGAGGAAATCAATAGTGTTGCAATATTGTCACTCTCTACCTCTACTTTAAATGCTGTAAAATAGGTTTAGTGATTGTCGTATGCCATTTAAAAGGGTTATTTAACTATTCTTTAGATTTGGTGCCTCCTTGGTTTGTGGACTTGGACATATATGGCAAAATGGATGGAATAATTATAGTGATTGATGTTTTGGCACACATTGCTCTGGAATGTGACAGCCAGTATACGTACGGGGCCAATTTCCTTTGAGAGAGATCTGATAAAGCTAACACTAGATATCATGGGAGTAGCAGACAGAATTATCAGCTTTATAAGCAATGAAGTATTTTTCATCAGATAAGTTTTTTGCAAGTAACCATGTCAGGGCAAGAAATAACTTAATTCACCTGTCTTCCATTCGGAGAAACTAATACATGGTTTAACTTCAAAACTTGTTCAAGTTGCCCAGCGATATTTCATATTTCCATACTTGGTTTTGTGCACCTTATTTCCATAAATATGCAGCTGAGGGACTGACCCTGATTTGGAATTCACTTTGCAGTTCTGCAAGGCTTCCGTGGAGCCAATGGGCGAGGAAAGTGATCATGTGCACATTACTGCCCTATCAGATGCATTAGGTGTGCCAATCCGTGTGATGTACCTAGACCGAAGTTCTTGCGATCCTGGCAATCTAAGTGTGAACCACCACGATTTCATCCCTGCAGCCGCCTCTTCTGAAGGTGATGCTGCAATGACATCAACTCCTGCTGATGAGAAACCTTACATTACTCTGCTATACCGGCCTGGTCACTACGATATTCTCTACCCTAAGTGAACAAGGTTGGTTTTTGTCATGGCTAGTTATGTGAATTTGGGTTGAGAATGCACTGTCTAGAACTCTCTAGTTATGTTGCTCGTGCATGCTGCCAAAGGCAGCCTTACAAGAGGGACCTTGTGTTCTTGGGAGGCAATCACACAAGCTTTACTTGCCACTGCCCTCTATCTCAAATTAGTAGTTTTCCCTTGCTGTAAGTCTATTCTGGTACGATGATTTAACATTGTGTTGACTGATGAGAAGATTATGTGGATATCGTTACTAACCGTGTACTCTTTCCTTAATTATATACATTTCTCCATCATAATGCTTCATCATATCAACCAATTTCGTTTGTTTAGAACTTGTTGAACCATGCTTCAGGTTGATATGGTGAATTATCGTGCTCCTTGACCCTAATGCCCGAATGGTTTGGCAAAAGTCGTCAAATTTTTCACTACCATGTGGGTAGGCATGTCTCATCTTGCTCAGGAAATTTCGCTAGCTTCTGGCTTGGCTTTTGTCAGTACCATCTGTTCCTGCTCGAGGAGTATTTGGGGATTTGCGAGATTTCCCGATGCAATGGATGATGTACCAATGGTGTGGAGCCTGGCAGCTTTACCCCATCGTTTGGTTTTCTTTTGAGAAGGTTGACGGATCATACAACAGTTTGGTTGTACACTGGCGCAGCTGTATGAAAGAATCGAGAGTAATCCTTGAGGGATCTTGAGTCCTGCCTGGTTGGGTTCTGTCTTTCGGTTACTTCATGTCTATTTCATAACGACTTGTAGTGTGCATGTGCAGGGGTGCAAATGGACGTGGGCCATTCGCGATCCCACCTAACCCGCCCCGCTAAAAACAGTAAGTGGACACCTGTGGCCTGTGGGCAGAAGCAAATTTTAGGGGTCCCTCCCTTAGACATAGCGTCTGTTCATTTTAGCTGCGGTTTGTGACTTTTGGCCTGTTTGTATGAGAGATTACAGAATAACAAAAACTCACGTGCGGTTTTTACCGATATAAATAAAGTCAGTAAAGTATGTACTACAATTAACTAATAGACCCTATCTTGAAAAAATACTCCGTTTAAAAGCTAGTTACTGTAGAAAATCGAAAATCAACTTTTAGAAGCTGAAAAGAATAGGTCTATAGCTACGTGGCCCCTTGAGACGTATAAGGGGTCATGTGGCAGTATCTGGGAAGGGAGGTCCTTCCCTATTGTATATTTTCCCCGTGGGCTAACTTCTAAACTTAGGTGCACTTATGTGGCCACCCTTGCAACCAGCATAGCAAGCGGCAGTCCGTGTAAACCACACCCCCACGTTTCCATCTCATCTTCTTCAACTCACGCGGCGGTAGACATGGCGAAGGCGTTGTTGCTGGAGGTCGGGTGAAGGCGGCGAAGCGTTCGACAGTGAGCTTGACGTCGTCAGCCTGCGACGTGTCGGACCTCGCTGTGATGTTCGCTTTCCTGGCCGCGGTCGGCCAGCGGCTCCCCTAGGACGAGTCCCCGTGCGGGTGGTGTGGCAGCCGTGCTGTCATGCCACACGCGGGCATCGGCAATTGCTGTCGCACTCCTTGCAGACGAAGGCTAGCGACGTCAACAAGCTGATCGTGCGGCGCCGCGGGGGGGGGGGGGGGGGGGGGGGGGGGGCTGCGAAGTGGACGTACGTGTTGTTGCGCTCGTTTCCGTCGCTTGTTGTTGCTAACTAGTTGTTCTTCAATGATTTGAATCTTGTAGAAGGACCAGCTCTCGATTTCTCTTGATTGTAACAAGAACAGAGCAAATTGTTTTTAGTTTTGCCCACTTGATCTTGGGACTGCTAATGATCTTTCGAATGCATGTGGTTTGATGTGTTGTTTCAGGGGACAACCTAGATAGGTGAAGGCAAGGCTCAACTGCTAAGTACTAGCCGGTTGTAGGCGGTGGTGTGTAAGTTCAAGCTTCATTAAGTTGATTTTGGTAATAATAATAAATATAATTATGAGACTAATATATTTATTGATTATGATACTACTTAGTCTCATTTGGATGAAAAGGTGAAAAATACATGAGCTATGCATTCAATATCGTATTTTTATCTTATTGCATTTTCTTGGATCTGAAATATATAATGAATTTCACTAAATAAGTCAAAATTAAATATGTGCACATGCATTCACATTGCATTTTTATATGCACACATTTAGGGGAGTTCATTCTATGTTTTGTGGTGTCATTAGTATTAATTCATGTTCTATTTCCACATACTAAGGATCTTTACTTTGAAATATATCTCTTAAGTGTGTGTGTGTGTGTGTGTGTATATATATATATATACACACATACATACATACATACACACACACACACACTCATAATCGGGTTGTTATCTAGTTCCTCCATTATGTGTTGATAGTTGGATGATTAATGACAACTGAATGAGTAAGTTTTGTTATGAAAGCTTATCCTAGAGTATACAATTATTATGTATATGTTGTATACTCACAATTCAATTTTTATCTTATTATTTATTGAGATTATCATGAATTACCAAAAAGGAAAGATTGTATAATCTAGTCTCTCCATTATGAGGTAATGGTGAACTTTGGTAATTGATAACAATTGTTTTGTGGACTAATATTTTCTATGAGTTGGATGGATAGGTTCCACAAATGAGGAAGACTTGGGATGATTTCATGTATTGAAGATCATCAAGTCAAGTGGTGGATGCATCATGAGTTGATGCATGTCCAAGAGAACATGATCATGTGTTGATTATTAAGTCAAGTAAAGATCCATCATATGTTAATGGAGTTAAAATAATAGATGCATCATGAGTTGAGGGCTAAGAATATGTTTATAGTCTTTTACCAGTCTTGGTGTTTAGTTGGAAGACTGGATTGTTAGTATAGGTTGTCGTACTATTAAGAGGCATCATGTCTAATAGCTTGAGTTTCATCATATGTTGATAGCTCAACCTCACTTGATCTAGCTCTCATTTGCACGAGACTTGCATTTGCAAATGTGTTTTGTAAATAGTTGTGGTTCATGTGTTGAACCCTTGTAACATGGGATTATACATTGCAAATGTGTTTTGTAAGTGTTTGAAGTCTATGTTTCCATACTTTGTAGTATGAGACTTATATTTACAAATGTGTTTTGCAAATGGTTGAAGCTCATATATATAATCCTTGTGCCATGATTCTAAAAGTGTGCAAATGTATTTTACAATTTGTTGGGAATCATGGATAATCCTTGTGTGCATGATACTATAGTTTGCAAAATCTGTTGAAGTATATGCACTTCTCAGCGAAATCGAAACTACCGTGGTGTATTCTATGGTACTACCACTGGTCGAAATTACTGGCGTTGTAATCACGGAACTACCACATCTGTTGGTGGTCGGAAGATCTGTGTGGTCGAGAACCATTATGGTCAAACTAATATGATCGAAGAGCTGTGTGGTCGAAGATTAATGTGGTCGGTAACCAGCATGAATGAAGCCAACGTAGTCGAACCGACGAGGTCAAAGATCAATGTGGTCGATGACCTATGTAGTCAAAAATCGATGTGATCTAAGATTGAAGTGGTCGAAACTAATATGGTTGGAGCCGATGTGGTCGAGATCTGTGTAATCAAAACTAGTGTGGTTGAAACCAACGTGGCCAAGATCAGTGTAATCGAAGACTAGCGTGGTCGAACCAAGATGGTTGGATTCGATGTGGTGAAGATCTGCGTGATCGAAGACCAGTGTAGTCAAACCAAGACAGTTAGAACCGACATGGTCAAGATCTGTGTGATCAAAGACCAGCGTGGTCGAACCGACGTGGTCAAGACCTGTGTGGTCGTAATCTACGTGGTCAAACTGACATGATTGATACAACGCTGTCGAAGATCGACATGGTGGTCGAAGATCAATGTGATCAAAGATTGATGTGGTCGAAAATCGACATGGTCGACATGGTCGAGACCTGAGTCATTGAAACTAATGTGGTCGGAGACCAGCATAGTCGGAGACCTGTGTGGTCGATTCGGACAGCGTGGTCGAAGACTAGCGTGGTTGGAGACTTGCATAGTCAGAGACCTGTGTGATCGAACCGGATAACGCGGTCGAAGATCAACGTTGTCGACGATTGGTACTTTCGACTAGCTCTGTGTGAGCAGTCCGATCGGCTCTGTGTGAGTCGTTCGATCAATGACCGGTACTACCGTATCTGTGTGAGTGGTGCTTCCAGTTTGCGGAACGTCTAGCTTGTGTAGCAGCACGTTCTTTTCCAAAGAGACACCTGTGTGGAGTCTTCTCATCCCTGAGAAAATTGATAGTTCCGCACGAGTGCTGCAGTACTTCCGATGATCGTTAGTACCGGATTTTGCATGATGGAACTACTGGATTTGCCTGCAATAGCTAGTTTTCTAACCATTGTTGAGGGGAGCGGAAGTACCAGTCATTTGCCTGTGGTACTTCCGAAAATCCTGATTTTCTGCCCTAACGACTAGTTTCGAGGTGTGGGGTATATATACCCCCTTGTGGCCAGTTGGAGCAGGTAATGCTTCAATCCATTTCACTCTCTTGAGCTAGTGTGAGGTCTTCCTATTGATTGTGCATGTGTTGCACGTTGTGAGCAAGGAGGTAGATTGCATGCATTGCATCTAGAGGTGGATTGTGTATCCACTCGAGCTTGTGCATTTGTTGCACGTGGTAAGAGTCAAGCGAGGGGTTTGACTTATTACTCTTGGAGTTTACCGACTCCTAGACGACGTTAGAGACATCGTGCGTGGTGATCTTCTCAAAAAAGATTGTGAGAAGACCCGGCAAAGTTGTGAAGGTTGGAGCTCACCTACCTAGAGCGGGAAAAAGCTACAACTAGTGGATTGAGGTATTTCGGCTTAATTCGTGAAGCCAGTCTAATTCATTTAGGCTAACCTCAATGTGGGCTAGAGGAGACCGGTAAATATTCGAGCACCATGGTAAAAAGCAACCGTGTCAATTATGGTTTGTTTTCTTGTGCTCAATTTACATTCAAGCAATTTACTTTTATAAAATTAAATTGATTGTTTGTCATCCTAAGGTTGCAAACTTTGACATATGCTTATCTTGTTGGTGCACTTAGGTGACCCCGATTGTTTTAGGTGTTATTTGTGCTAAATCTTTTTGTGTTAAGTTTTCATATTATTTACTTGGTTTAAGATAAATAGAAATTATTAATTAATTGAAGAATAAAATTTTAGATCGCCTATTCACCTCTACTCTAGTCGGCTTCCTCAATCTAACAACGTCCACCTTCAGGCTCTTTAGGTAATCAATGCCTGGGCGCGCCGCCGCGCTGCAGTCTCATCTGGGGCTGTGCCGACTGACGAGATGAGGAGAGCGCCATCTGGTGCTGCGCGCTATTGATGCCAGCACGAGGAGTAGGACGAGGGCCAAGTCCGGGTGGCAGGAGGTTCTGTGGTGCATCGCTGAGGAGCGCCTGGTGCGGCACATAGCCGGGGAACGCCTGGTACGGTGTGTCGTCGCGGAAAGCCTGGTGCGACGTGTGGTTGGGAAGCACCTGCTGGTCGCCGTGCTGCTGTCTCATCTGGCGGGGGTAGAGAGCTGGTTGGAGGCCCGGGCCGGGGCCATCTGCGGCTGATGCACCACGGCGGTAAAGAACATGACGAACCTCCAGCCAGGACGATGAGGCAATAAAGGACGGGACGAACGACACCATAGCAACCTGATGAACGGAGCGGGAGGCGTGGGGAGATGGGAGAGGCGGAACGGCGCAGGTGGAAGAAAATTGATGGGGAGACGGAGGGATTTTTGTAAAATTGTATAAGTGGATTGGGTGCTTCCACCCTCAAGGATTCAGGCCGTAGGGGGTAAATCTAACGATCCTGAGCGTCATTAGCATGTTAGCACCTAAATGGGCATTAGCACTAGATACATTCTATATGTATGTGTGTATGTATGTATGTATGTATATAAGGGCATTTCGTGGGCAATTTTGACAAAGTGGAGTGGCAAAGTTATTTTTATTTCACAAAAGCCAAAAAAATACTATAGAATTGGCTTATGGCTTTTAATTATGATAGGCTTAAAAAATCTTCCCTTTGTTTGTGCTTCGACTTTTTTGCTTTTAAATCGAAAGAAATGTCTAAACAAACATGGCCCTAGCCAGTTTAATTAGCGAACAAACACGGCCCCGCGTTGAATTTGGAGTAAGCAGTTTCATGCATACGAATAAGCTAAGATGCATTTGGAAGTTGGAGGGCATAACGAGGCAATACGTAGCAGTATAGCACAATGTAGTGATGGCAATAGCATGTACCTGAAGTGCTAACACACATATAGCTTGGACATGAAGTGACACAAAAGTTAATACAAGAGCTAGGTCAAAACCTTTATGGTGAAGAAATGGAGCAAGTGGAAAGAGATTTGCATTTCACGTAGTAATCTTTAAAGCAATCAATTGAAGGCATGCTGCGATTGGAGGGGGAAAAAAGGTCGACAAGCCGCGAGAGTTGACTCCCTAGAGCTATGGAAGTGTGATCAGAGGCTAGCTCATAAGTGAAAAAAGCCATCATCCAACCCTCCATTCGTCACTGTTTTCTTGCTATAATAATTCCATCTTTTTTTTGTGAACACATCTAACACAACACATAGACATTTGCACACACGCACACCACCACACGCACGCACTCATACATACGACGTTTATGAAAGACTGGATGAACAGAGCTTGATGAAGAAAGGACGAAGTCACCACCGGTGACACGTCACCTCCCACTGAAAGAAAATTCTTCTAAATAAGACGCGCAGAATCAAACCTGGGATTTGAACTCTAGTAGGCTAAGGTATAACTATCTCCATTAGCCACCCAAGCAAAGCTTGTTCTCTATAATAATTCCATCCTCGTTTGGTAAAGCTCCCAATTTCGATTCCTATTCCTACACAGAGATTGCATATCTTATCATATGGGACATGTCTAGTGAAAACCATCGCCTTTTTGAAAAATTGAGAACCATTTTGACTTGACCAGGAAATTGACATGAAAAATTCTTGTTTAGGGGATTCGGAATATCTACGTCCACTGTACGGCATGACATGATGCCCTGTTGTGAGAGTCACGATCCTTTGCCAAGCAGAAGGGCTGAAGACCCATTCAAAATGTATTTTAGCTTCTAATTTTTAACTTTCAGAAGTTAAAAGTCATTTTAAACACGTCAGTTTCTTAACATAACATTTCTCCTTTTTTTTCTTTTTCTTTTGCATTATTCGTGCATATATAATGGTTTTTTATTGTCTTTCTTTTTTCTTTAATTGAATGTTTCAGTCAAAAGCTCACAATTGTTACAGTGCTCATTTTAACCAAAAGTCAATAGTTACATTTAAAAGCTATTAGCAAAAGCCGTTTTAAACAGGGCATAAATAATGCAGCCATGATGGGAAATGTCTCAAGGACACCGCTGCCAGCCAATCGCTTTCTCAGTTCCTCCACACCTGAAAAATAAAAAGATCATCTCCTCCATTTGCTGGCTCCATCTTTCTGTTCCCATGCAAGGGGTTGTTGCTGTTGTTTCTTTGCCCTGTCTACTTGCCAGCCTCCTTTGTCATCTGACTTACAAGAGGACAATCATGTGCAGTCTCATGATAAAAGGGAAAAAATAGAGAGAGATGCATTAGTTTTTTTTGGATGAGACAAATTTCATGAAGAGGAATCAATCAACCCCCCGGAAATTAAGAAGGCATCTTGCTCGCAGATTTTCATTTTGATAAAATGTCGCAGCGTAGGAGAAACAAATAATGGGTCAGCACCAAAATTTTCATTTTTTTACCTCTCGCAAACAGACAGAATTTAAATATTTAAGCTATAAACCTTCAGTCAAAAAGAACTCACCATTTTATGAACAATTCCAATAACAAACATTTTTCACATCTAGCTTCTTCGTCTTTCATGAACAATTCCAATAACAAACATTTTTCAGTTAGATTAGATGGAGTGCTGGTGTCATAATCACTGTCGCGTTAGTGGGCACGACCACTCTAGTGAGAGCACACTTTGCAGCAGCTTTTCTCCACGCCTTCTTTTTGTGTGTGTTGTTGTCGCAATGCACAGTGGGAGTGCATCTGGCAGCAGCTCATGGTCGATTAGCTAGGCTTAGCTAGTAGCTGGTGGTGCTTAAGATCACATCTGATCAAATTAATAGTGGATGTTCCTGTCATTTGGAGATGACAGCACAATGCTCTGTCTTGTACGAAATAAAATTCCATACCAGTTATTAGTACAAAACACTGGATTAAAAAACAGTCTTAAGGAACATAACAGATATCTAATTTCCATGCTTAAGCTTGTTTCGAATGCACGAGTTTCAGGCTGTGATCGTTTTAGCTTCAATTTTTAGCTTCCGATTTATTTTTCACTATTCATAAATTTCATCTTTTTCTGAATTTTTGGCTTTTTATTGAACTTTTTTTGCCGGTTCTTTTTTCGTATTTATTTGTATTATATGTAATGGGCTAACATATTTTTTATATTTTTTATTTTTTTAAATTTAATTATGCTAAATAAGCCTCTGTCAACTACAATATTTTTTCAGCTAGCTACAGTGCTTTTCAGCCATAAGCCACCAAAAAAAAAGCCCAAATGAGCACCACCATATATTCGATTAGAACGAATTCTCCGCAAACAATTCGGTCAAATTCCTTCTCCAAAGAGACCAACCATCTCGACAGAAACGTGAGCGAGAGCTCGAATGGCTGGGAGCAACACAGCCATGCAGTGCGCCATGCTTCTTTCAGTTCTTTGCCCAACACGAGAATCAGCTATCTTTACTACCAAAGTGTAGAGACTAACATCTGCATCAAGTATAAACAACCGTTTAAAACTCCCTGGTCAAACATGGCAGTTAATTGAGACGACAAACGCTCCAATTCAGAACAGGGTCATCTACTCCTAGGTCGTCCTGCTTCCAAATACCTAAAATTTGAGCTACGGTATGCCCGACTAACATTAACAGTGAGAACAATTGCATTAAATAAGGGCCTGTTTGGATGGATTAGGACTAGTTGTTAGCTGACTAGTAGTTAGCTGGCTAAAGATTAGCCCAGTCCTGTTTGGATCCAAGGACTAATAAGTATTACTATCTCAGTACAAAGTCTATTATACCCCTATGCATGGCGGTCTGGGAGGGTTGGCGTGGATATCAGCATCTTTTTTCCATCCTGCTGGTCCTTTAGCCCTCATTAGCTGAGTTTGGCCAACTAGTTGGCTAACAACTAGTTGGGGGTTTGGCTAAACTTTAGCCCACTCATTAGCCCTTCTGTTTGGATCCAGAAGGACTAAAAATTAGCAACTAGTTGTTAGCCTATGGGATCCAAACATGCCCTAAAGAGTATTGCTATACAACATTCGACTGTTTTTGAGGACAAAAAACAATCAGATTGATCTAGGGCGTTAGATCTCCATCCAACGGATCCACTCATACAAGCCCCCCTCCAAAAAAATGACCCCCTCCAAAAAAATGATCTAGGGCGTTGAATCTCCATCTAACGGCTCAAAATCTGACTGTTTTTGTACTAAAAAATAGTTGAATGTTGTATAGACACTCCCTAAAATAAAAGAGTAACATCGATAATCACACTGAAAAAAGAACAAAAAGAAAAGTTACAGTTTAAAGCCCTGTTTGCAATTCCTGTAAATAATTAGTCAGGTCGCTATACAATTCCTACAAAATTCATACGTTCCAAACCACGCAGCGCCTACCTCCTGCAGTCGACGTGTAACCCTTAGAGCAGGTACAATAAGACTTAGTCAGCAGGCTATAGCAAATATAATATCAACCAAATCTTACGTGGCAGAGAGAGAAAGGAAGAGAGAGAAGGAAGCTGGCTACTAAATTACAGCTAGCTATAGCACGTAAAAATATGCATTTCACTCTCTTACACGTGGGGCCAAATAGTTATTGTAATAGCTACCTTATTGTATGAACTATTTTTTTGAAGATTATAGATGAAATGGACAAGTGTTATAGTCACTAGTTGACTATACTATTGTACTTGCTCTTAGTTTTCCCCATTGGTAAGCTTTTATTTAAGCCCAAAATTATATACTAACCAGAACTTTTTTGATTAAACCCAAGGAACATCCAACTCGCCACACCCTTCTGTCGATTTTTGATTTAATCTTTTTCAAATTTTTTTTGCAGTAATCACGTCGCTCAACTTATTTTGAAATCTAACTCATGTCGTTGGTTATCCTGATCAACTCGGCTTCGGCTTCTGGCTTAATTTTCACTATTCATAAGTTTCGTCTTTTTCTGAACTTTTGGCTTTTTGTTGAGCTTTTTTGTCGGTTCTTTTTTCCCCGTATTTGTTTGTATTATACGTAATGGGCTAACATATTTTTTTTATTTTTAAAATTTTTAAATTTAATTATGCTAAATAAGCCTCTGTCAGCTACAGTGCCTTTTCAGCCAGCTACAGTGCTTTCAGCCATAAGCCACGAGCTTTTCAGCCGAACCGATCACCACCATAGCGTGGCTAAACAATACTGTCACGTCAACAACACCGGTAAGATATTACTAATAAAAGTAATTTAAAAAAGGTTAAATAACAAAATTGTTCCTCTCTCTTCCAAAGAAAAGGAAATTATAAATAAAAAAAAATAAGAAGAAAAGCGCCCGTTATTTCCATTCCATCGCTTCCACTCCTATGCTACTCCCTCCTCTTCCTCCCTCCCTTCTCGCCGAGCCACCCGACCAATTCTCCCTTCCCCTTGCTCTACCCCCATCCAGATCGCCGCCATTTCGCCAACTCCGGCGACTCTCGCGGCGCGGACACACCCCACCTCCCCTGCGCGACACGGCTCCCGGCGGTGGCGGCCGGAGGAGGCCAGGCGGACGGTTGCGGCGACGAGGCGGTGGGCGTGCGGGAGGTGGAGCACCGGAGGCTAGGGTTTGAGGCGGCGGCATTGGCGGTGTGGATGAGGAGGTAGGAGGTGGCGGGAGCGCGGTGCCGTGGACCTGGTGGTGGCAGCGGCGGTTGCAGGCTCGCAGCCATGTATTTCGCCAAGCTCGACGACTCGCCCATGTTCCGGACGCAGGTGAGGTCGCTGGATCTCGGTTTCTAGGGTTTCTGGATTGGGGTGGTGGTGTAAGCTTCGTGGTTCGGTAGGATGGTGCGATGCGAGAGGTTCGCCTCTCTCTCAGGGTGCAACTTTCGGCTGCAAAATTTCCAGTGGCTTTTGGATTCGGTGACGGTGTGCTGATTTGATGCGCGCGTGTTTCCGGGGTTTTTTTGGGTTGTGTTGTTGGCAATTTTGGCATTGTTGCGAATTGGCCGGGAAATGCTTGCTCAGTTGCTCCTGTCTAGGTGTGGTGTTTGGGCTGCATTGCTGAATTGGCGCAGGCTATCGTGTTCAGAGTTTTTAACTGGTTAAACTTTTTGTGGAACTAGACAAGGTGATTTTGTTGGTACCATCACTTGAGATTGATATGAATCGTAAGATTCTTTTTCTTTTTTTATTTCCCAGGTGTGCGGTCTATGTCAGCCTGAAAAGTTTGCACGTTACACAAATACCACTTCCTATAGCTGAATTGTAATCAGTTTTGAAGTCATTTGAAGAATTAACAGGCCTCCCATTTAGCTAATGGATTAAGGAACATCCAAAACACTTCTGAATATATTGCTGAACATAAAAACAAAAGCCTGCTTCTTCAAAGAGATGTGATGATTTGACTACCGTCCAATTCAGCAGACATTTGTAGCAGAAACTGTATCTTTTACTTTTGAGTCCAAGTGAGTGATCAATATGGAAGATAGAATGCCTTAATGCCCTAATGTTTGTTTTACTTGTTGCATGAATGAAACCTTGTTTTCTTTTCGGCTTTGTTTGATTCATAACCAACTGTCTGCATTTTCTTGGCCTTTTGAAAAACATATACAATCACTTGAAGAAAGTCCTGAATTGCCGAGAGAGAGGTTTGAAGTTGCATTCGTGAATGAAACCTTGTTTTCTTTGCGACTTTCTTTGATTCATGACCAACTGTTTGCATTTGATTGGCCGTTTGAAAAAACAGATACAATCAGTTGAAGAAAATGCTGAATTGCTGAGAGAGAGATGTTTGAAGTTTCATAAAGGTTGCCGCAAATATACGTGAGTGATCATTTGCAGCTCATTTATTTATCTTTTGCTCACTCTACCTGACACAGAATATGTTTGAACTGTAATTTTACCATCTTACACACTGCTATTTAAACCCATTCCACCCCCCAGTATGTGCCTACTTGCTGCTATCTAGGATACAGTAATATATACGTCTGCCTTTTGTTTCAGTGAAGGACTAGGGGAAGCATATGATGGAGATATTGCATTTGCAAGCTCACTTGAAACGTTTGGAGGAGGTCACAATGACCCAATTAGTGTTGCTTTTGGTGGTTAGTCGTGTTATTCTCTCGCATATTTTTTGTGATGGCATTTATTTGGTTTCAATTTATCATCAGAGTATGCAAGGTGATCTTTTCATTTCTCATTTTTGCTTAGTTCTGGAAGATATGTTTGTATGTGTGACAAAAAATTGTTAGCAGTATTCACTGATGCTTTTTTCCCCTTATTGCTTGAATTCCTTTGTATGCTCAATTCTTTGTTCTTTATGAATCACTGACTCATACCATCCTTTGTGTTTTTATCTACATGTCAATACTCTTGATTCCAAGTTATGTTTTAAACGTTGGACATGTTTTGAACTTTACAAAGAAAGTGAGCATGATCTAACCTATGATGCACGGACACGGATATGTCGACACGGCACGATACGACACCGACACGGGAATTTGCCGTTTTCCCAAAAATACCAATACGGCAACACGGCTATATATATTTAAATAATAAATAAATTAGATATATATATATATATATATTATTTTCTATGTTTCCACATGCTTATTAAACTAAAATAATGTAAACTGTAAACTTGTAATTTGTAAAGTGTATACTCGGAATATGTACCTCATGAATTGTTTTGTTAATCTTGATGACAATTGTTGATGTAAATACCATTTCCAGAAATAAGAATTCCACTAACCTAGGAGATGATACCTCGGTACCGGGGACGCTGGGGAGGCAACAACGAGGACGCCGGCGGCACGCGGGGAGGAAGTCGGCGACGCGCAGGAGAAAGCTGGCTGCGCACGGCGGAAATCTTCAAGTCAGCGGCGCACAGGAGGAGATGCGGGAGCTAGCGGCGCACAGGAGATGTAGTCGGCGATGAGACGCGGGAGATGTAGTCGGCGGCGAGACACGGGAGATGTAGTCAGCGGCAAGATGCGGGAGCCGGCGGGCAGAGGAGATGCGAGTGAGGAGATGGAGGCGGCGGCGAGGTGCGGGAGTCGGTGGGAGCGGGCGAGAGCGAGCGGCGACGAGATGCAGGAGCCGGCAAGAGCGGGCGGCGGCGCGAGCGGCCGATGCGGAGAAGCGCGAGCGGCTGATGGGAATGAGACGCTTGGGAGCCGGGAGGAATCAATGCTTATGGTTAGGGTTAGGGCAACGCACGCACGGTATGGGCCGGCCGTGTCCTGGGCCATTCTTGGGCCGGTTGTGTCCAGGCCGTGTCCGACTCATATATTTACTGGGTCTGATACGTGTCGAGAATTTTAATAATTAAAATTAATTCCGAAATCGGTTGATACGTTGCCGACACGTGTCCAAGACGTGTCTGTGTCGTACCCATGTCCGACACAGTGTCGGACACGGCGGTCTTGACACGTGTCCATGCTATAGAGGATCTAACTATGCCATTTAGATTAAATCAAATGACAATTTAGTAAAGATGTCACTCAACTATCTTATTTTGCTTATTTGTCATTCCTTAGTTACATTTTTCCTTACATAAGAATTGAGTGGAGCTGAGTTTGGTCACTTCCTTTACTAAGCATACTGAATTCATCTCCTTTCCAGGACCTGTCATGGCCAAATTTACAATTGCCTTGAGAGAAATAGGCACATACAAGGAAGTCCTGCGCTCCCAGGTAATGCATTTTTTATATTATATATGCATTTTTCAGGCTTTGAGCAAAATTATTATGTTCACTCTTCATGCAGTGCTTGTCAAATTGACTAGAATTTGCATTGATTGAAATTTGCTGATTCGTTGGTGTGCTGTTACATTGCTAGCATTTTGTTTTTCTACAATACTTGAGACATTTTGATCATCGAACAGCATGAACTACATTTTAAAGACTTTTTTTGTAACACTCCGGCCCGACATGAGCTCAGAATGTCACCACCAACTCCATTTCTTCCCAAAATAAACCCTTTTCACAAACTAATAATATCAATACAATAACCAAGCTTTCACAAAATATTAAATTAAGCATAAACATGACGATATTGAATGGAACATATCTTAACATTTAATTGAAGCAATTAACAATAACGAGATAATCCAATTATTGGGACTAAGCAAAGATACTATATTTGGCTGCAACCAAATTAACAACTCTGTTATCAAAGAACTAATTTAACCAATAGCAAGAGTTTGCATAAACCAAATTACTAAAGATGAATGATTATTGTATAATGTGATAAATAAGCATCGCTGGTGCATGAATTGATTATGAGCTATTTTTCCCTATGCATGTCGCCTTCATTGTTCACCTAAAAATAACAATATAAGTAAGGACGAGTTCATGACTCAACAATCATATGATAAAATAGTAAACGATATTAAAACATGCCACCAAGTATTCATGTCAATTTACAACTATCTCATCTTCATATATCTTTTTATTATTACCATGCACATATCTCATCATCTCTTTTATCTTTTCATGAATGTAATGCATATGTCTTATCATCTCTTTTGCTTATACCAGTACAACGGCGTACAACACCTGTTGGTGTCCACTCGAGCCTGCCCTCTTTCATGTGGGACCTCAAGCCCGCCCTTTTTCATACGTAGACCTCAAGCCTGTCCTTTTTCATAAGGAACATTATCTCCACTCCTATGGAGTGCCTACCAAAGTAGATTTGACTCTACCTACTCCTGTGGGTTGCCCACACAAAGTAGGCTCTAGAGATCCACGCAGGTCATCTTTTTCTACCATGAATGCTCATTATGCAAATGCAATGATTATTTCAACATTAATTGTTTATCAACATTAATCATTTACTATTATTATCATTTAATCTGCTATCATATGAGCAATATAGAAAGCAAGTGTAAACATGTAAACCGGTATGTTAAGCACTCTATTAACATAAAACAGCAAGAGCAAACAACCCGTGTTATTATTTTACCATGCATTTGCCTTTTCTAACCACAAGGGACGGATTGATGCGAAGATGACACTAACCCCGAAGTTACTCCTACAATAAACGCCGATCTCAACAACATGCCATAACAATTCATAAACATCAAATAAACAATGTCGCTTCTATGCGTTTTCCGATCCAACAATTCTCCCTTTACTAAGCAGTCCTCCCCTGTTGTCCCGGTAATAAAAATATCACAACTCTCGACTCAGAGGCCCTAACATGGCAAACCATATATGTTCTAGAATCTATATAAAATTTGCTACACTTAGTTGGCCACAAACCCTGATTAATCCATTTAACCTCTTGTTTTTAATCCCGAAGACCGTTATGTAATCTTACTGGACAACGGGCTTACCAATTTTATAACTATTAATTTACTGGTCCAAACATAATAAATCATACCACTTCTTAAATCTATAGAAAATTATCTACCTTTATTTAGTTATGCTCAGAATTTAATTCGGCCATCTACTAGATCTTAATTGTAGATTACCATGACTACATTTAGCAGTGACCAATTTCTGGACATTTTATTTCATTCTTCCTGCAGCCATAACTCCTAAACCACCCAACCAAACACTATGTTCTTACACTCTATGGAAACCTTGAACAGTTGTCTACAACTTTCATATTACGCCAAAGTTATGAAACAGAATGTAACTATCGCAAAACAAGCCCACAAGGCAGAACAACAAACCCTAATGAACCATGGTACCCAAAATCCGCTCCCAACATCTCTCTCCTTCCCCCAACCAGAACTAGGATGGCCACAAAACCGATCTACTATGGCCTAAAACAAGGAGACAAGGTTTGAGACGATCTTTTACCTACAACCCAAGCTTTTCTGGCACAACGTCGTCGGTGCGGATGCAGAACCTCTCTACCTCCCTTCTTTCGTCCTTCTTTCCCTTCCTCTCCTTTCCTTGCCCCGATGAATGGCGGTCACGACTCGACATGGTAGGGAGCGGTGTGGCGGCGACCGGCACGATGGGTGACATGGCGCGCTCTACTGGAGTGTGGGCGCACACTGGCATAGGCGCGTGCTGGCACGGTGTGACTGGGGTGATGGCGCAAGGAGGCAGGGCAGAGGCGGCTAGGGTTCCAAGGTGCTGCACCTCCCCTCCTCTTGCATAAATAATGCGGGCCCGAGGCCAACTCGTGCACGGAACACATGCTGAGACCGGCTCGGCGTTGCAGGCCAGCTTGAAGTCTCCTTTTCTTTTCTTTTTCCCCTTTTTCCCTTATCCATTTTCCTTATTTGCACTTAGGTCCTTAGGGGGCTTAGATAAGAATATTACAGTTTTAGCTAGCATTATTTTGTGATCCTAGCCTTCACTTTAGTTGTGGTATTCTGGTTAGACTTTATTGCAACCGCCTAGGAACAATTGGCCAACATCTCTACCTTGTTGCCATTTAGCCTTACTGTCTTGTATTGATATGTTGGTCAGTGGTCACCAGTAACTAGATGATGCTAATGGACAAGAAATATTACTTCATCTGGTTATTGAAACAAGGGGATACTATGTTCCTTTTACTTGTCTTAGATGCATTTCATATTAGAACTTGGTCACCCAAGCATCATCTCAAGCTGCAACTATAAAGTCCTTTGTTTGGAAGGTCATATCAAATTCGATGCCTCAAGCACTGAAAATCCAACTTCTTTCATTTCATGGTGAAATGCACTTTTAGTACTTGAGGTGGTATAATTTCTGATTTAGTTTTCTGGCAGGTTGAGCATATGCTAAATGACAGATTGCTGAATTTTGCGGACATTGATTTGCATGATGTTAAGGTACCAATATTATTTGCTATGAACATTGAATCTCCAAACTTCATACCAAGAATAATTATGTGAAATAGTTTCCTGCTTCATACATTTTCTCAGGATGCTCGAAAGCATTTTGACAAGGTTAGCCTCTTGTATGACCAGGTAAGTTAATTCACATATTTATTGCCCAAAAATATGAAAATAAAGGTGGAAGGAAAAGTGTGTTTCTAAGGCTAATGTTGAGATCATCTTTTATTTTTTAATCACGATGCCTCCATATTTGTAATGCAATTCTGAACAATTTTGCACTGTATGATCAAAATGATGAAGGGTTTCCCTTTTGTTTTCTTGGGACTTTTTTTCCACCCATCAATATTTGTGTTGGGATCAAGGTTGGAAATATTGGAACTGGATCCAATCTCGTTGAGGGGGCCGGTACCAGTAACAAGCCAGTTATCGGAAAACTCGGTGGAAAACCAGTTGAATTTGATGAACCAAAATTTGACAATGGCAACCTTCCTCTTTGGCGAAAGCACTAGAGGTGTAGTCAAGGATAGCATTGCCCGCTGAAGCGTTGGTGGTGATGTTAGAAGTGGCATCGTTGGCGACATTGGTTTTGACGGCGATGGCGACTCAGAAACCACAACAACATGCTGCTCCTCCATCTTAGCCATGAACTCTTTCATCAAGGTCATCATATTGCCGAGATTGGTCTTAAGGTCCGCGACTAAGGCCTTCATAGCAGTTGCACAATTAGCAGCAGAAGCCATGGTGAGTGACTCGGTGGAGGCAATTCCAGCTGTCGGTACCATAGGGCGGCAATTCCCGTCAGGAGGTGGTGCGATGCCAACCACTCGTCCTCCATCGTCCGCTACTCCTTGAAGAATTGCTCAAAGCGATTCAACCAAGTTTGCGGGTCTTCCTTACCGTCGAAGGTTGGAAGCCCTAGGTAGTGAAATTATGAAGCTCGGGCATTCATGGGATCAAAACCTCTGCTACTTACCATGGATGGCGGAGCAGTGGTTGGCTCTAATATCAAATGTTGTGGTCGGTGTTGGTTGGGTACGGGCTCGGAGACCGGGGATAGGGCACTCGCCCTCATCTAATTGCTAGTAGAGCTCTTCCCTGATAAGGTAGAGAGACTCTAAGACTTATTTGGAGAATATTTGTTTATTTATTGTTTGATTATGAATGGTGCGACTCTTCTTTTTATATAGATGAGGTTAGCCTCTAACAATATGAAAACTAACACAATCTAATGCAACCAATCAACTAAAGATAATATCATATCCATACTATCTAAATATTAAAATATCTCTTCCTAATATAAAGATATTCATCTATCTATTTCTAATATAAAGATATGTATCTAATTATTCCTAATACAAAGATATGCATGCAACCATTTCTAATACGACTGTTACAGTGTGCATGGTGATGTTCACATGCTGCAGTATGTGCGGTACTGTTCACGTGCTATAGTGCCGCGGTACTGTTTGTCCGCCTGCTACAGTGTCTCACCGGATCATGGGCCATAACAGTTGCAAAGAGAAACCGGGAGGGGAATGCGAGAGAAACAGCTGGCCCACTGGTGATGCGTTTTTTACGTGAGGAGGGGAGAGAGAAGGAAGAACATACCACTTATCAACTTTTTCTTTTAAGTAGTAGAGATTTTACTGTTATTTTATTGCCAATTTTTCCGTTTTTGCTCTAATTTCTGCCATACTTGCACCTTTGCAGTAGTTTGCTACTTATTAATATTTTGGAGAGAGTATGTCATTGACCTGTTGGCTCCCTGGTTTGGTCATAGGTTCGTGAGAAATACCTATCATTGAAGAAAGGTACGAGAGTGGACATAACAACTGCCATCGAAGATGTAAAAACCTTTCTTCTTCTCTTAATTAGCTTTTTACGAATAAAATGTAAGACAACTTCCCCCCTAAACTGACTTACACTTGGCCCTAACAGGAGCTCTACAGTGCTAGATCTTCATTTGAGCAAGCTCGTTTCAACCTGGTATGTGAACTGTTGGGCCCTAACTTTGCTCACTGTGTTTATACACGTATCATGCCAACATTTGCCATACATGTGTTAATTTTCAGGTCACTGCACTTTCCCAAATTGAGGAAAAGAAGAGATTTGAATTTTTGGAGGATGTTAGTGCGACGATGGATTCACATCTTCGATATTTCAAACAAGTAGCGCCTTGTATATTTTGCCTTTTTGTGATGTTATATTATGCACAAAATTAGATTAATCTTATCCGTTGCTATTCATTCAGGGATATGAACTATTGAATCAGATGGAACCATATATCAATCAGGTAACTCTTAAACCACAGTCCATTAATATAATTTTCCTTGTTTTTGTTATATGATTAGCATGTGGCTGTAGTTACATAATCCTGGTATGCAAACAATACTGTCCCGAAATTCTGCTTTCAATTCACCTGATTGAGACTTGACCTATTTAATAGTCAATCAACATGCCAAGAAATTTTGAGATTGATGCATCATTCACTACCCTTCTGCTCTATATGGAAGCACAGGTGGCCGTCACATCCATCTTGGGGATGAAATATTGTAGTTTAGTTCTTTTGTGCTCTATGCATCTTTTTAGTAGCTTGTCTTAGACTATGGGCCTGTTTGGGAGAGCTCCACCAGCTCCAGATCCACGAAAAACAGATCCGGATTCAATTTTGCTAGCCAAACAGTTCTAGCTTCAGCAGCTCCACCGTGGATCTGCTCCACCAAAACCATGGATCTGGCTCCAGATCCACCAAATTGGTGGAGCACCTCAAGGAGTGCTCCACCAAACTCAAGTTGGTGGAGTTGGGGAAAATTACCCACTGCCACTGGTTACACAAGATACCGGTTCGTTCTAATTTTTTCTTTCTTCTTCCCGTCGCCGACCAGAGCCTTCCCTCGCTGCGCGCCGCTTCTCCGCCGCCGCCCACACATGGCCGGCTAGCCCTCGCCGCATGCCGCCGCCGCGAGATAGGCCCCTGCCATGGCCGCGCCCGTGCCCGGTCCGGCCGTGGCCGCGCCCACGCGCACACGCCCGGCCGTGGCCATGGTTGCCGCCGTGCGCCTCGCCCGACGGCGCCGCCTCGCGGGAGCCAGCCCCGACAACCCGCCACCGCGCTCACTTCGTCCCGCCGCGTCTGCGCCGGCCGGGGCCGTGCCCTCGCACGCTCGTGGATTCGTTTTTTTTCCTCGCACCCGAGCCGGAGGAAGAAGAAGGAAGCCCGTGGATCCTTTTTTTTCATTTTGCCCCCTGACGCGTGGGGCCCAGGTGGAAGTGAGATAGAGAGGGAGGTGGAGCTGTACCAAACACTTTCATGAATCCCAGATCCACGATGGAGCTGCTCCACGGTGGATCCAGGTGAATCTGGTGGATCTGGAGCTGGTGAAGCTCTCCCAAACAGGCCCTATAGACTGATATTGCTCTTGGTTATGAGAGAACACATTCAGATGATCAAATTATTGAATCCAAGTCAGTTCTGTCCTGAGTAATCAAGTATTGTCATTTCTTCTTTTATTCGGATCAATTTATAACAAAAGCTCTGTAGAGCTGGACTTATGCTTGTGCTATCTTGGAGGCTTATTAACTGGTAACTCTTTTTTTTTATTTAGCTTTTCCCTGATATATTTACTGTTGTATTACCAGCATTGTAGTCATTCTTGATAGCTGAGCCTGTGCCAAATTTTGGCCAACTTTTTTGTTATAATAGTCAGCCATGCTGATTAGTAAAGTTGGAATTTCATTATATCATAGATTTGTTTATATCTGATTTGATTCGTTAAGATGCGTCACAGTTTGTCTACTTGATTCTTCAATGCTGCTGTTACAAACTGCTCATACTATGAAGTCAACAAAGAATTTTATCTTTATCTTGCTGTTGGATTGTCCTGCAGGTTCTTGCCTATGCACAGCAATCAAGAGAAAGGGCAAACAAAGAGCAAGCTTCTCTTGTAGAGAGGATGCATGAGTACAAAAGGCAGATAGACCGGGAAAGTCAGTCTTCTGCAATTGTTTTGAATGATTCCCATAATGGTGATGGAATACAAACGATCGGTAGAAGTTCACATAAAATGATTGAGGCAGTGATGCAGTCAGCCTCAAAAGGCAAGGTAGCACTTTCTGATTGACTGGAAATTGAAGCTTTATGCATGCATGCAGGTCCTATAATTCCCAGAAGAAATTTTATATTATGATGTACTATTTTCAGGTTCAGACCATTCGTCAAGGTTACCTCTCGAAGAGATCTTCAAACTTGAGAGGTGACTGGAAAAGAAGGTTTTTTGTCCTTGATAGTCGAGGAATGTTGTACTATTATCGCAAGCAAATTAACAGGCCACCTGTAGGTCCCCATTATAATATTTTCCATTGAAATACTCACGCAGCTGACATGATCTTGTTCATACATGTATCATGTATGATATACTTCAGTTCTTATCCTTTCCTCAATCTTTCACGTTTGATCTTATAGGGTGGTTGTTCTAACCAAAGAACCAACAACACCCCTGAACATGGTTCTGGGTTGCTGAGCAGATTGTTCTCTTCTCATTACCATGGTACTGTACATGACGAGAAATCTGTTGCACGGCATACTGTAAATTTGCTGACATCCACCATTAAAGTTGATGCAGAACAATCAGATCTGAGGTTCTGCTTCAGAATTATTTCACCCATGAAAATCTACACATTGCAGGTAGAAGCACAAGAGTGCAGGCAATATTGTCTTCATGTTGAATTATAATTCAGAGTTTCCTGCTTTAGTGACATCATCTGGTATTTATACAGGCAGAGAGTGCTATCGATCAGATGGACTGGATTGAAAAGATTACTGGTGTCATTGCCTCTTTGCTGAACTCACAATCCCCAGAACAGGTTAGTAATGGTTTAGTGGATAATTCCGGTTGGATTATTTATGTATTTGAATTTGATTTTTTTAGACCAAATATTTGAATTTGATTTACTAAAATGGTGATGTTCTGTTTCAGTGTCTTCTTTTAAGTCCTAAAAGCAGTGGCCATAATCGGAGTGCCAGTGAGAGTAGCTCCTTTACTAGTTCAGTGGAACTTGAACCTTCTATAAACAAAGATTTAACAGTGGAAAAGAACACTGGAAATGGGCAACATGTTGTCAGAGGCACACAGCATCACAGGATGAGCATCAAACCCGAAAAACCAATTGATTTGCTTAGGAGAGTTGATGGTAATAGTATTTGTGCTGATTGTGGTGCTTTAGAACCTGATTGGGCATCGTTGAACCTTGGTGCTCTTCTGTGCATAGAGTGTTCTGGGGTGCACAGAAATCTTGGAGTGCATATATCAAAGGTAATTAAGAAAATTTATCTGTAATTCATGCTTAAAAAAGGTCCCTGTCTCTTGGTGGGGCATTGCACATAGATTTGTTGCTACATCTGCATTTAGAACTTTTAAGTCTAGAATAGCATTCCTACCTGTTCATGATTTCATTGCTTGGGGTTCGGGCACATGCTCTTGTTAGATATGTATATACCTTAGGGTGCTATCTGTAATATGTACATGTACATATGGCCAAAGGCCCATTGGAAGGAATACATCGCCACTTTGTAACATGGTATCAGAGCCCAGGTTGGGCTAGGGTTTCGGCTGTCGCCGTTGACCGCCACCGCCATCTCGCCTGACCTCCTCTTCTTGCGTGTGCCGCTGCTTCTCTTTCACTGCGCGTGCTTGGCCTCATGCCGCCCCTGGTCGGCTCTCCTGCCGCCCCGGCCGGTGAGCTGCCGCCATTCGATTGCCCTAGTCATCTCTAAGCGTCCCGGTTCTAGCTTTGGAGTGATCTATTCCAGATGGCTACTGTCGGTGGCTCCTTCGCCATCCCACTCCCCTTAGTTGTTTCGACGGAACGAACTTCCGAGAGTGGGCTGTTCACTTGAGGATTCACCTCAACAGCCAGCATCTTTGGGGTCACTGGCGAGCACCCTTGTCCGCCTCGTCCTACACTACCCGCCTAGCCTGCTCTTCCTGCTGGTGCGGATCAGGCGGCTCAAGACGAGGCCAATACTGCATTGGAGGCCTTGAAGCTCTACTAGTCTGAGCTGCTTGCCTACGAGTGATGGCAGGATGCCGAGGCTCGTGCCACCGCCATCCTGGTGGGTAGCATAACAGTGGCTATCTCCATGGATGTGGCGGAGCTGCCGACGACATAGCTTATGTGGGAGTGCCTCCGAGCCCACTACCAGCCAACGAGTGATGCAATGTATCTCTCAGTTGTGCAGCGGGCACATTCCTTTCAGCAGCTTGATGCCACCGTCGATGACTTCTACCAGTAGATGTCTGAGGTGTGGCGTCAGCTTACTCTCTAGGGTCAGATGTTTGTCAGACCTGTCCCTGTTGTGTGCGGCTTCACGCTCACCAGGAGACTCATCGTCTCTACGACTTCCTGACACGTCTCTGGCCTACGTTCGAGACGGTGCGAGCTTAGCTCCTAACTCACCACCCGCGCCCGAGCTTAGTAGAGGCTCTCATAGCTGTGTGTGCTGAGGAGACTCGTCACCGTGGCACGGCTCAGCTGCAGGTAGGGATGCAAACGGATCGAATACGGACGGATAATGTCTCTACCATATTTGTTTTCATATTTTTTCTCGGATGCGGATGCAAATACGAATACGGATACCTCGGATACGAATACAAATACGAATAATATCGAATACAGATACGGAGCGAATACGAATCGAAACGAATACGGTCACGAATATTTATTGGAACATGAAAAACCCCTTAAACTATACATCCAAAATCAATGAAAACACATAAATAGTTTATCTTGTCAAAACATTCATAAAATCTAAACAAGCATAAGTATTTTTATCCACAATAGTCATACCGTTGTACAGATTTTAAATCTTTAAGTGGCAGTTAATTTTTTCTAAAGTCCTAAATAATTCTTAATGGATTTCTACCGTTTGCATGTGACTAATAAATTAATTAAGTATTTAAATTTGCATCAAAATGAGTTAAACGGGAGTATATCAATTTAATCGGTACAAATTTTAATCCATCGATAATATTAAATTTATTTTTTTAATAAACATAAATATTTGCTAGTGGTGTTTGTAATTTAATATGACTAAGGAACCTAATGCCTAATGGTAATGGAGGTTTATGGCTTGGTTGGGCTAGTGGGCTAGTGGCAGGAGAGATGAGAGAGGCTGACTTGGGTTGGGCAATGTTGGGCTGAAATCCCAGATATCCGTTTTCATATTATCCGGATAATCCGTATTCATATTCGTATTCGCCGGATATCAGGCCTACTGTATTCGTACCCGTATCCAACAAAAAAAATCCGTATTCGTATCCGATCCGAAAATTATCCGAAGAAAATCCGATCCGACACAATCCGTATCCGTTTTCATCCGGATCAGTCGGAAACTATCCGATCCGTTTTCACCCCTAGCTGCAGGCTGTCTTGTCTGCTTCAGCACCTGCCACCTCGCCTGCTCCTTTAGCACCAGCTGTGATCTCTCCTCCAGCTGCCAGCACACCAGTGGTTGGTGCTTCTACGGGTCTTCACTGCACCTACTGCTAGCATGACGGCCACAAGTATTAGGATTGCTACAAGTGGAGGAGGGACCAGGGTCGTCGGGGTGGACATCCCCCGAAGGGCTATGGCGGTTTCTCCCACTCAGGAGCTGGCGCCTCTCGCTCCTCCAGCGCCTTGGTGTTGGCTCGTCCTCAGACTCCTCGGGATTGGCTCGTCTCGCTCTTGCTTCTCAGCAGTCTTCCACGCCTCCGCCTCCTCCCTCGTCAGGTATCCTGTCTTCATGGATCTTGGACTCTGGTGCTTCTTTTCACATGACACCAGATTCTACCCACCTCACTTCGCTACATCCCACAGTTTTCTCTTCTACTATTTAGACTGCAGATGGTACCTCTCTTCCTATGGTAGGTCGAGGCACCCTATCCACTTTTTTTTATGTTTCTGTTGTCTTATGTTCCTCAGCTTACTATGCAGCTTATGTTAGCTGGTCAGATCATTGATCATAATTGTCATGTTGTTCTTGAGTCTGACTCTTTTTTATTCAGGATCGCCGCACGGGGACTCTTCTTGGTACTGGCCCTTGGCGCTGTGATTCACAATGTCTTTGGGAGCTCGACTGGCTCCATTTTCCTTCTGCTACCTCCATCAACCAGTCAGCCCATGCCACTACCTCTACCCTTGCCGTGTCCTCCACTACGTCCTTCGCTCGGTGGCACCATCGTCTCGGTCATCTTTTCGGATCGTGTCTATCGTCACTAGTTAGTCGTGGTATTCTTGGGTCTATCTCCAGGGACACGTCTTTACATTGTATGGATTGCAAGCTTGGCAAGCAGTTGCAACTTCCCTATCCCTTTAGTGATTCTATTTCTACACGTCCTTTTAATCATGTGCACTCTGATGATTAGGGTCCGGCTCCCTTCATTTCGAAAGGGGTCATCGATATAATGTAATCTTTATTGATGATTACTCTCATCATACTTAGATCTACTTCATGTCCTCTTGCAGTCAGGTTCCCTCTATTTACCAGCTGTTCGCCACCATGATTCACACTCAGTTTGATTTTCCCATTCATGTTTTTCATGCTGACTCTGCTAGCGAGCATCTTTCTAGTACTTTGCATCACTTTCTCGCTGAGCAGGGTACTCTTCCCCAGTATTCTTGTCCGGGTGCTCATGCTCAGAACAATGTCTCTGAGCATAAACATCGTCACTTGAGACCGCTCGTGCTCTCATGATTGTCTCCTCTGTTCCCCCTCACTTTTGCGCTGAGGTTGAGTTGAGAGCCATGGTGTCGTTGACAGTTGAGATCACCTGGCTTCGGTGGCTACTTGCAGATTTCGGTGTTTCCACTACCGCACTGACTCCTCTCTTTTCAAACAATACTGGCACGATCAGCATTGCTCGAGATCCCATGAAGCATGAGCCCACCAAGCATATTGGGGTGGATGTTTCATACATGTGATCACAGATGCAAGACCAAGTTATTGCTCTTCAGCATGTACCTTCGGAGTTTCAGTTAGCAGATTTTTTCACCAATGCACAAACTATAGCTCAGCATAGCTTCTATCTCTCCAAACTCAGTGTTGTTGATCCACCATGAGTTTGAGGGGGGGTGTTAGATATGTATATACACAGGGTGCTATTTGTAATATGTACATGTACATATGGCCTAAGGCCCATTGGAAGGAATACAACGCCGCTTTGTAACAACTCTTACAGCTACAACTGTTATACTTTCGCTATTTGGTGCTGGGCCATGATTGTGCTTTTGGCCCAATAAGATGGTTTAAACAATAAAAGACTCTAAAATGTAAACCCAAAGTACAAAGCAATTATCTTCAAACACTTGATAAAGCCTTTAGTTATGTCATTTTCCCCTAAGCTATTTAAAAAATATATGGATTAGCTGCGATGCTCAATAATTCCTATCCAATTTTGATTTAGTAAATGTTGCAGCTTACCATTCTGATTTGGAATCTTGGATGTAGTTTGCAGTATTTATTATGATAGTAAATATAGTAGAATATTTTTTAAAAGAAAAAATAGAACCTCGTCATAAGATAGCATTCATTTCCTTGCAGATGATAAAAGTAAATTTTCTTGTAGGCATCCATTTATATCCCTACATTGCCACCTAGATTTCTACAAGCGTCTGCAGTCTGCCTATTGCAATGGATATATTGCAGTCAAGTTTGGTTGCTTCTTTAGCAATTTGCTGTTGAAGCTATCAGTAGCATCACTAATGACTAAAGAACCGAACATAACTTAAATACATACATCATATTGGCAGGTAAGATCTCTGACTCTCGATGTCAGGGTCTGGGAGCCATCTGTAATCAATCTCTTTCAATCATTAGGCAACATGTTTGTCAACAATATTTGGGAAAAAATGTTAACTTCATCAAGCAATGGTGATTCTGGTGATAATATAAGGTAATATACCAATGTTTCAAATTTCTTTATAAAATCTGTTCTGTCTTTTTTGTTACTTTCCTGTAAATTAACTTGCAACTTCATTGTTTTGCAGTGGTGATGGACTAGATAGAGCACAATGCCTTACTTTCAGCAAGCCTAAACACTCAGATCCTTTCTCTGTGAAAGAGAAATTTATTCATGCGAAGGTGCTTGCTATTTAACCTTTTGCAATTGCTTTTCTGCATTTTCCCATTAGCAAATAATGTTGAGAACCAAGTGGTCGCCAAGGATCTCCATGATTGAATAAACATGATTCATGCTAGTTTACTGCTCAGGGCACTCCTTAGTCTAAACACGATCATCATGCATCAGGATTTGCTGCCAGCTAGAACTTTGTGGATCTCTGATCTGCAACCCTCTGTTGATTCAAGCCCTTGGCATATATTTTGAAGATTTTAGTTGTTTTGTACAGTTACATCCTTACAAAAACTCTGCGATTCGTCCAGAATCTCAGAAGTGGCTTCCCTTGCATGAAGATTAACAAGCAAGGAAATTATCTGCTGACAGCACCTTTGCACGTATTGTGAGAATACCTCACCACACGGACTACTACATGGTCTTTGTGTGTGCATGTGCGCGCGAGAGACAACCTACTCCGTGATTTTTTAAAGTGAATTCCAAAACTCACCAAGAGAAATGATGGATGTTAAGGTTGAGGCTAACTTAGGCTAATGTAGAGATAACATACACCTATAGCTTTAGTTCTTAAAATTACCTGTCGGTTGGAACCATATAGAAAGTTGCTTTAAGTGGTTTTATTTAGTTTCCATGGCATATATACTGCATCCCTTTTTCCTAGTTCTGTAAACTCACTTCATGCAGCTTTTCTATATTACATATGCTATATGCGAACTACCTAAGCTGTTTTCCATGATGCTATCCTTGTGGAATAGTATATAATGATTACGTTTTAAGGGAAAAAATATCATCCTGTTTGCTCATCACTATTTTTCTGGGTATATTGATTCAGATATGTGTGGGCAGTAAGCTTTTAGTTTCATAAACTGCAAATCCACAAATAAGTTTCTTTAGTAACTGTCAGTTCATTATCATTGATCTTAGGTTTGAGATGCCCATGAAACTAACTGAAAATTACAATGCATGAACCATAATCTATATAGCTTATCAGGTGGTTTAGAATGTATTTTGTAACCCTATTTGAAGCCAATTGCTTAGAGAAATCTTTCTCAATTTCATATATCCTGATGTAGTATATTGATTTTTTTTATGGTGTAAATGTTCCAGTATGCTGACAAGGATTTTGTACGAAAGCATATCATTGATGAGATTCAGCTAGCTCAGCAGATGTGGGATAGTGTAACTGCAAATGACAAGAAAGTTGCATACAGTCTCATCGTGGGATCACACGCCAATGTAAATTTAATTTATGGACAGATGCCTTCTAGCTCGTGTTTGACTCTTGGAAAAGCACTTCTGCAAGAGCAACCAACTTCACCATCTGATGGAAGCCCTAGATTTTTCGATTGCAGTTCACATGACAAGGTTTCTCCTAGAGAGCCCCTTTCTCCTGCCAGCACAAGTTCACGTGGAGATGACTCGGAGGATAGATACGAAGGTTTCTCCTTGCTTCATCTTGCATGCTGTGTTGCAGATGTTGGAATGGTTGAATTACTTTTGCAGTACGGTGCTAATGTTAATCTGACTGATTCAAGAGGTCGGACACCCCTTCATCACTGTATTTTGAAGGGAAGACATCTACATGCTAAGCTTCTGCTCTCCAGGTATGGAAGTGCCTATAACTTAAGCATTTCATCTTGCTCCATATGTTTGTTTTGTCAACATGGGTGGGAAGACAACCTGGTTGCTCGGTGAGGGCTAGGATGTATGCACTGATTTGCTCCAAATTGGTGGAGAAATAGCAAGAGAGCTGCTAATTGCATTTTGAGAAGAATTACAGAACCCTACACCATTCCAACGGTATAGGGTGGAGCCGTTGGATCGAATCCAACACACCAGAAGCCAACCCATTTGGATGAGCCATCATCTTCTCCCCCACCACACATCCACTCCTCCTCCCACCCCCTTCACCTCCTCTGACCAGCCCATGGTGCGAGAGCGTCTTCTTCCATGTTAGCATCCCCGAGCCCACCGTTCTTTAGATGGAGGAAGAACTCAAGGCGTTGGTCGAGGTATAAAATGTAGGTGCGGACAAAAGCGAAGTGGTCCTCATCGCGGAAGTTGCAGAGGTTGAGAAGGTGGGTGCCACGGTGTGTGGCATGGAGGAGCTCGCGGTGGAAGAAGGGTCGCCATCGACCAAGAGACAGTGTACGAGCATGAGCGACTTGAGCGCGACAACGTAATCGTGGGTGCAGGAGAGCATACGGGAGCACCCCGCCACGTCAACAGCGTTGTGGGCGCGGGATTCGAAGGTGAGGTAGAGGAACTTGTGGATGCTGCGCTCCTCGGCTAGCTCGTTGTCTTGGTTGGTGACCTTGATGATGAGCAATTCGAGCTATGGCGCGATGTTACTGGTGACCTTGGCGAGGCCGATGCTGGTTTGGTCCTTCACTGTCCCTAAAAAAATTCCTTGGTTTTGATGATTTTTCCTTGAAATTTTGTGATTCCTGATGAAACTTGCAAGAAACTCTTCTAAAACTCATCCAAATCTTTGGAAATTGTGCTGGATCTGTTGAAACTTGCTGAAAATTCTTGAAGTTTTGGGTTGAAGCTTGCTGAAATCTATTGAAACTTGCTGAAACTTCTTGAAACTCTTTGGATAAAACTAGTTGAAACTTGACTTCCAAAAATATAAAACATGTTGAAACTTGGTCTTGAAACTTTCTTGGGATCCTCTAGAAAATTCTAGAAATGTGCGTAACACACTGAAACATGAAACTTTTTCAAATGTTTTCATGGAACTCCTTGAAACTTGATAAAACATGTTGCTATACCATTGCAATGATATATAGTTCTCTAGTCGCTTCCAATAGAATAAGGGTGTTTGCAAGTAGGATTGTGTTATGGATGAGTTGTTGAAGTATAAGTGAATTTCTCACCTTTCCTCATCAGCTCAGGCTTTTGGTTGAACTGGTTAATGCATACAACTCAATACGGTATTAGAGCCAATAGGTCTTGAGTTTAAGACCCAACCAACGCAATTAAAAGAAAATAATTGTAGCCCATTTCTATTCCACGTCTTAGGTCTGATGGAGCCTGCATGTCGGGAGGAGTGCTAAAGCATAAGTGAATTGCTCACATTTCCTCATTAGTTTAGGTTTCGGATGAACTGGTTGGTGCATATAACTCAATAGTTGTAGAATTGATCACCACAATTAGAGGGGGTGAATGATTGCCTCCAGTTTTTGGAATCTCTTAGTGCTCGATGAAGATTTCGACCGCTCGGTGCTCAACTGCTCGCTTGATCGATCAGTTGTTGAAAACTCCTTACCAGTCGTAAACTATGACCACTTCAGACTTTGATCTTTGATCGGTTTGCACGTACTCGAAATCTTCAACACCGGGAGCAGAACCTCTCAATCACCTATGCCTTCAAGAAATCAGCGTCTTCAAGTTGACATTCTCTGGTCTGCTCTCCCTAGCGATGCTATTGGAGACAATCGAGAGGACGACTTGGCGCACGATCAAGTTGATGGAGGAAAGATATCTCGCCATGCACTACTCTACTTGGAACGAGAACAAGTCGAAGACAACACCTAGAAGACATGCCGCCGACTAACTTTTCTGGAATAGGTTTGATCTTTTATTTCTAAAATATGTTTTGTGGCTACAAAGTGCTCTCACGGCACCCTTCAAAACCTAGCACAAAACTTCCAAAAGTTTTCTCCCAAAAGCCCTGCAAAAACCACAAGTTAACACTTAACCTCTCCTTGCTTTTATATGCTAGAGCCCCAAACCGTGTCTTCATCAACACGGACATGAAATCCTATTTGTTTCCAAAAATCAAGAAAGCCGAAACCCTTCTAAACACGGATTTTCCTAAATCTCTAAACCTTCCAGTTATGGAATCCTTCCATAACTCCTTCCAATCCATCACGTGTCGAAGCCTCCAGGACCGTACCTCCCGTAGCTTCTCCACGCATCATCCTCACGTATTGAAGCCTCCAGGACTGTACCTCCTATAGCTTCTCCATGCATTATCCACCTTGGATCTCCACGTGCTCCAGCGTGAGCTTGACCACCTCGTGGCATTCTCGACCGCCTGGACATCAGATTCCTCCATTCTAGTCCCGATTCTCCTCGTCACCGACCATGACTGTCTCCACGCCCAACCTGCACATCCAATGACCAAAGAACGTTTTTCCCTATACAAGTTCTTTCCAACTTGACCAACATTAGTCCACACATGCAAACCACACTCATAACCATCAATAAACACAAACCAAATAATCCACAATCTCAATATCCACTTTCCAAAAATCAATCTCAGACCACTCAGTACGACTGGTCTGACCGTCATGCACACGCCGGTCATACCGCTGTCCCAACAGATATGAGTACTCGAGGTACTCAAAGATTACAAGAATTGAAACACTTGAAGCCTACGATTACCAACCGTGAAGCCTATGGCAACCGATCGTAAAGCTTACGACTACCGATCACGAGGCCTACAACAATCGGTCGCAAAGTCTCCAACTATTGATCACAAAGTCTGTGACAAACAAATCGCTAAGCCTACAACTATGATAACAAATCGCGAAGTCTACGACTATCGATCACAAAGTCTACAGCTACCGATCACCGACCAGACACTACAGCGAGTATCGACATGTTACTGTAGCTATCGATTATCGACTAGGAATTGTAGCAACGACCATCGACCAAGTACTGTAGCTCAGACTATTGACTACCGATCAGGTACTGTAGCTATGACTACTAACTGCCGAGCACTGACCAGGTACTGTAGCTACAACCACCGACTGGTTATTGTAGCTTACGACCTTCGATCGGTTCACTGTAGCTACAACCACCGACCGGTTACTGTAGCTTATGACCTTCGATCGGTTCACTGTAGCCATAACCTCCGACCGGTTACTGTAGCTTATGACCTTCGATCGGTTCACTGTAGCTACAACCACCGACCGGTTACTGTAGTTTACGACCTTCGATCGGTTCATTGTAGCTACTGACCGGGTCGCTGTAGCTTACGACTGGTTCACTGTAGCTCAGACCAGTTCACTATAGATCTGACTAGTTCACTGTAGCTCCGACCGTCTGTGATCGTTCTGCCACGGTTGTTTAGCCATGGTCATTCTGTCGTGCTCAACTTGTCATGGTCGTTCTGCTGTGCTTGACATGCTATTGTCGTTCTGTTGTAGTCGACATACCGTGGTTGTTCTGCCATGATAGACATGCCGATCGGACCATCCATCACAAGGCCAATCAGATTACCGACTATCGATCATGATTCATGCCTCCGACTACCATCCAAGGTCGAAGTCTATTGGTCAGACCGCTTATCTTGAGCATTACTGCAATTCCAGTTTTACAGAAGAGCATCGACCGAAACTTATATAAACGCAAATTTTAATGTAGCCTAAAAGTCAAGTATTTATCATCACTATATTCACGACCTATCCATAGGTAACAATAGTTATGACCAATTCTTAATGAAGGGTATGTTCTATCTTCTATCAAGATGCTTCCTGTTTGCTAGTTTTATTTTTGTATTTAATACTGACCTGTATCTTGGTTCACAACGTTGTTGCTGGATTATAATGTGGGCACGATCAGGGTTTTAAAAACCTCTACCAGACTAAATACTGATCCGATCCCTCTGTTTTTCTGGAAGGTAGTTTTCTGGTAGCAAGTATCTGTTTCCTAAGGCTTTGTGCAATCTCTAACCTTTAATATGCCTATTCTGGAGGGAACACCCTGATAGAGAAAAACGAATCTTTCCAAAATTCAAATACCAGTATGCAAACCACATTTGCCATCATCATTTGTAACACGAGAACTTAAGTTCAAAAAAAATTGTAATATGCGAACTCTGCCACTGGTATGCTCTATCTCCTTTACGTGTAGGTCATTGGGAATGAATGATCTAGCGAGCTGCAAAAGCGCAAATATATACATGTCTCACCTTTTTCTTTTCACTCGGTTTCTATGCAGGGGGGCTAACTCACAAGCCACCGACCGAGATGGTAGAACAGCATTACAGTATACAATCGACGGTGGAACAAGCGACCAAGAGATTCTTGTTTTGTTAGAGGACCATACAAGTAGATAATTCCGCAGGCACGCCTTTTACTTCAAGAGTGTGTGTGTATATATGTGTGTGTGTACATACGGAGATATGCCGTTGTGATTTATGAAATACGAAATATTAGCTTGTTGAAAAATATGTATATAGGGAACCACTTCTTGATAAAGTTGTGAGTATACTGCTCCATCCACCATTGTTTAAATTCTAGTGTTTACCTTTACTTATACACAACTGTGCCACAGTAGTAACCTTTGTAGTTTGCAAATTTATCGCAGCCTTGCTAGGCTTTGCCTAGGGGGCGCACTCTGTATCAGCGCGTGTGGTTTACGACTTTACGTGCGTGATGATACGCGCGAATGTGTAAGAAAAAAAGAAGAAGAAGAAGAAGGGAACTACGTATATACTTAGATATCTGGATTTCATTGGTCCAAATGGACCAGCTAAACAATATTGGTGTTGTACCACTGTAATAAGTAGCAATTTACTCGAGAGGCTCTTGTCAGACGTGATATCTGCTACTGTTATTTGTAGTAGAAGAAGAATTGTATGAGCATAAAGAAGGACCACTGCAGATTGGCTTTAAGCCAGCAGCCAGCTAGCACACCATCCCCAAGGACGAAACGACTGATTTGTAGTTCGATCTGTCAATTACATCGTATCCATCACGCACGGACGAATACAGTACAGCAGAAATTGGGGAGATCTGCTACTGCGTGCTTGCATTGCATGCCAAAGTCTCTGTATTTAGGGCCTGTTTAGAGTGCATTGTGTTTCTTTTGACTTTACCTTCTTTTAGCAAATACTATTTATTAGACTAATAATCTGCACAGCTCAAAAGAACAACTTGTCTTCGTAGCAGGAGCGACACAGACAACTCTACCAACCTTCCGATCCTCGCCTGTCATCAACAGGATCACATCGAATTCCTAGGTATGGTGTCTGAAGGAGGTAGAATGTTGTAGGAGCTGGGAGGCAAAGATTGTTGGGTTTATTTTCACATTGGTTGTGGGAAAGCAAGAAGTATAACTTATAAGTATGAAGGAGATCTTATCCATTGGGCTAGTCTTTTGGGAGAAGATCTAATACCGCTTATAAAGTTGTTGCTTTAGGGCCGGGGAGTAAACCCGGTTGGACCTAGGCATATGGCCAAAGTCCGATCTGATAATTGGTATCAGAGCCTAAGCGCTAACATCTCCTTGGTTGCATAAATGCACAACCAACGTGTGAGGGGTGGAGAATGCTAGGTTTAGTCACATATTGGTTGTGGAAAAAGAAGAAGCACAACTTATAAGTGTGAGGGAGATCTGACCCATTGGACTAGTCGGACTAGTCTTTTGGGGGAGAGAAAGCCCAATAACACTTATAAAGTTATTGTTTTAGGGCTTGTATACGGGCAGTCTGTGGGCTTAGGAGCTCAGCCCATTGGACCTGTAGCCCAGGGAGTAAACCCGGTTATACTTAGGCATATGGTCAAGGTTCGATATAACATTTGGTATCAGAGCGGTGATCATACGGGTCCTGCGAAGATGTGGCAGGTACAAGATCGGTGTGTCCTCCCTCCAGAAGATCCACTAGCGCCAGTGGGTGTCGAGCGGTGATTCTTAGATGTGGCCAAGAGATGATGGTGCAGATGACGCTAAAGGAGGGCGGAGTCATGTTGCGCTACCCTGTCCTCACGCGTACCAACTACAACAACTGGGCACTCTTGATGAGGGTGAATCTGCAGGTTCAGGGAGTCAGGGAGGCCATTGACCTGGGTGGCACGGATTACCGGGTGCATAGGATGGCGTTGGCCCCCATCCTTCAGGCTGTGCCACCGGTGATGCTAGCATCATTGGCCGCCAAGAACATGGCCAAATCGACGTGGGAAGACATTCTCACCACGTGAATGGGTGTTGATCGCGTGCGAAAGGCAAGGGTCCAGACCCTACACCGAGATTTTGAAGACATCCAAATGAAAGTGACCGAGATGATTAATGATTTCTCCATGTGTCTCACTGGGCTTGTGAATAATATTCGCATTCTTGGTGACGAACTAGAGGAAGACAAAGTGGTCAAGAAATTTCTGCAGCTGTTCCACAGAAATGCCATTTCCCTTGAACAGCTGCTCGATTTAAACACCATGACGGTCGAGGAGCTCATTGGACGCTTCAAAGTCATTGAAGATCGGATGGGAGCTGGTGATGGAAGAGAAGGAGGCCGCTGCTCATGACTGAAGAAGAGTGGATGGCACGGCCTAAGAGCAGGTGACAAACTAAGACATCCTCATCTAGAGTCAAGTCTTGGTGGTCTAGCCATGACCAAAATCGTGGGAAGCACGGGCATCAATGGCATTAATCAAAGAGGAACTCTGATGGAAAGGAAGTTAAGGGAGGCAGACATAACAAAACCAAGGTAAAGTTCTTTAATTGCAACAATTTTGGGCACTTTGCTAAAGATTGTCACAAGCCTCGCCAAGAGAGAAAGGAGTAGGTGCATGTGGTGCAAGTTCAAGAAAAGGAACCTACTCTGTTAATGGCACAAGTGTGTGGACTGACAGAGCTGCCGCAGCAAGAACCTAAGGTTGTTTTTCTCAATGAAGTCCATGCGCATGTGATTCTTGGGCGTGTTGACGATGAGAAGGATGACAAGTGGTACGTGGACACTAAAGCGACCAACCACATGACCGGGTGCCGGTCGGCCTTCAATGAACTAGATATGTCGGTGAAGGGAACTATGAAGTTTGGCGATGGGTTAGATGTGGAAACCTGCGGGCATGGGATGGTTTTGTTCACATGTCGTACCGGTGAGCATCGTGAACTCACGACCATCTACTACATACATCAGCTGTCCAGCAACATCATAAGTGTTGGGTAGCTCAATGAGGTTGGGTACCAGACGATTATCGAGGACAGTGTCATGCAGATCCACGACCTAGATCAGAGGCTTCTCACCAAGGTAAACCGCACACGCAACCGGCTTTATGTGCTTAATCTCAACATTACATAGCTGGTATGCTTGTCAGCCTGAAGCGGCGAATTGGCATGGCGATGGCACCAATGTTTCGGCCATCTAAACTTCAATTCGCTCTGGAGGTTGGCTCAACAAGAGATGGTTCGAGGACTTCCTCAAATTGATCAGGTGGATCAATTGTGCACAAGCTGTTTGGTTGGAAAGCAACGACGAGCCTCATTTCCTCAGGAGGCCAAGTACTGAGCTGATCGTGTGCTGGACCTTGTATACGGCGACATCTGTGGGCCGATTACACCACCAACTCCCAGAGGCAGGCATTATTTCTTGCTTCTGGTCAATGACCTTAGTCGCTATATGTGGCTAATGTTTATGAAGACAAAAGATGAGGCATCGACAGTTCTTAAGCGCTTCCAGGCAAGCGTTGAGCTGGAGGCCAAGCGAAAGCTACGCGTGCTGCACACAGATCATGGAGGAGAGTTCACAACCATGGAGTTTGGAGACTACTGTGTAGATCGAGGTATCGTCCGTCATCTCGCAGCGTCGTGCTCGCCATAGCAAAATGGCGTGGTCGAGCGACGTAATCAAATCATGATCTTGATGGCAAGAAGCATGATGAAGGCAAAAGACATACCAGCAAGGTTCTGGGGAGAAGACGTCACGCTATCAGTGTATATCCTAAACTGTGCTCTGACCCGAAGTGTTGATGGGAAAACCCCATTTGAAGTCTGGTATGGAAGACAACCGAATGTGCATTATTTCCGCACATTTGGGTGTTGAGGCTACGTCAAGAATGTGAAGCTAAACATCAAGAAACTAGAGGATACAAGTACTCCCATGGTGTTCTTTGGGTATGAACCCAGCACCAAGGCATACCAGATGTATGATCCTCTCAATGACAAGGTACATGTAATATGAAATGTCATGTTCGATGAAGGACTAAGATGTACATTTTGGAACAAGTTAAGATGTACATTTAACAAGTTCATTCCCAAAATTCTTGGAAGAACTAGATTGAGCTAATCTTTTTCAGCAAACTCATTCAACTGCCTAGTTAAAGTATTAATACCAATATTTAACTTAGGACAATTTGAGCAACACAAGTTTTCATGATAAAACATTTATTGAATAGATTTCTGAGATGTGTTAAGTCTAGCTTCCAGCAATTTACAATTAGTGCAAACTTTAAATTGAGCATTTGAAATACTTGACTCTATACATATAAGAGAACTAGACTTGAGCTTTTCAATTTCATCATTTACAAATTTAACTTTTCATCACAAGAGTCAGTTGTCAATTTTAATTTATCAAGTTTAGCAATTACATTACTAAGTTAAACCAAGTTTGATGTATTAATTATCATAGCAATTTTCAACTCAGAATGTAAAACTTGACATGACTCACAAGATTCATCATCAGGAATACAAGTTTTAAGTCTATTAATTTTAGAATTTAAGATCTCAACAATAAGATCATGTTTTTTAATTTTCTTTTTATACTTTTTGAGTTCTTCTATCAATCTAAGCACAGCACGAGATAGATCTGTATGGGAAGATTTTATCTCATCAGAATCACTGTAGAGATCATCATTATTGAGCTCCTCACTACTTGCCATAAAACACATCCCTAAAAAATGATCTCAATCTAATGCCATTGCAAATTTGGCTCTGATACCACTTGTAGTACAGTCAATGACAATCAGAGGGGGTGAATGATTGTACCCACTTTTTCGAATCTCTTAATGCTCGATAAAGATTTTGACCACTCGATGTTTGATCGCAAGCTCAACCGCTCACTCGACCCCTTTGCACGTAGTCATAACCTTCAACCGCTCGAACGTTTCAACGCCGATACTATTGGTGGCTATTGAGCAGACAACTTGGCGAGCGATTAAGTCAACGGAGGAAAGCAATCTTGCCACACACTACTTGTAACGAGAACGAGTCAAAGATGATGTCCAGAAAACACGCCGCTGACACTGACTAACTTCTTCGGAATAGATATGATCTTTTATTTCTAAAACATGTTCTTGTGGCTACAAAACACCCTCACAATACCCCTCAAACCCTAGCACAAAAGCTTTCTCTCCAAAGTCCTGTGAAAGCCATATGTTATCTCCTAACCTCTCCTCCTTTTATATGCTAGAGCCCTAAACCGTGTCCTCATCAACCCGGACAAGAATCCTATCTGATTTCGCAAATCAAGGGACCTAAAACCCTTTCAAACACCGGTTTTAATCAATCTCTACACCTTCCCAATTATGAACTCCTCCCACAAATCCTAACTTATCACGTGACGAAGCCTCCAGGATCGCACCTCCTGTATCTTCATCATGCATCATCCATCTCACGTGTCGAAGCCTCTAAGACTGTACCTTCCGAGCTTCTCCATGCATCACTACCTTTGATCTCCACGTGCTCCAGCGTAAGCCCACCCACGTCATGACATTCTCGACCGCCTGGATCTCAGATTCCCCCATCCTAGTTTTGGTCCTTCTTGTCACTGACCATAATCGTCTCCACGCCAACCTATATATGCAAAGACCAAAGAACTTTTCTCTCGACACAAGTTCTTCCCAACTTAACTGTCATTAGTCCACACACGCAAACCACACTCTTAACTATCCATCAACATGAACCAAATCAACCACGACCACAAATTCCATGCAATCCAAAAATCAACCTTAGACCACTCAGTACGACCTATATGACCGCCATGCACAGGCCGGTTAGACCGCTGGCTCAACGAGTACCTACGACCACTAAGAACACTCGCAAATTATAAGCATAATAGCACTCCCAGTCTACGACTACTAACCAATAAGTAGTCACTGTACCATCGACTATCGAGCACCAACTAGGTACTGTAGCACAGACTACCATCGACTACCCAGTACCAACAGGGTACTATAGCAACGTCCACCTAGTAAGACCAGTCTAACTGCCATGCCCAGGCCGGTCAGACCATTGGCTTATCAGACACGAGTACTCAAGGTACTCAAAGATCACTAGAATTAAAGAACTCGAACTCTACAAGTACCGACCGTGAAGCCTACGACAACGGACCACAAAGCCTACGACTACTAAAGATCACAAGGTCTATGACCACCGACCGTAAAGTCTATGACTACCGATCATAAAGTTTTAGACTACCGACCACAAAGTCTATGACTACCAATCACAAAGTCTTCAACTACCAACTACATAGTCTAAGACAACAGATCGTGAAGCTTACGACTACGACAATAAAGACTACAGGTACCGCTCGTGGACTAGGTATTGTAGCTCTAACTACCGAGTACTGACTAGATACTATAGCACCAACTATCAGCAAAGCTCTATAGCTATGACCATCGAAAGTATTGTAGCTATGACCACCGACCATGTACTATAGCAGACGAGCTTACGACCTTCAACCGGTTCACTATAGTTAAGATCGGTGCACTGTTGCTTACAACCGGTTGATTGTTGCTTACGATCGGTACACTGTAGCTCCGACCAGTTCACAGTAGCTTACGATCAATTCATTGTTCGAGGTCGAAGCCTATGATTACCTGCCGTGGTCGTATTGTCGTGATCGAAATGCCATGGTCGTTCTGCCGTGATCAAAATATCGTGGTCGAAGCCTGCCGTGGTTGACATGTCATGGTCGATCTTCCGTAGTCATTTTGCAGTGATCAAAGCCTGCCGTGGACGATTTATTGTGGTTGATCTACCGTGGTCGAAGCCTGTCGTGGTTGACATGCCGTGGTCATTATCTGCCATGGTCGACATGTCATGGTCGACCTCCATGGTCATCTGATGTGGTGACGATTGCCGAGCAGACCTGCTATACTGAATGCTCCAGTAACAAAGCACATTGATTAGAACTTTTATAAACGCAAATTCCAATGCAACCCAAATGTCAATTATTCATCATCACTAAATTCACAACCTAACCACATGGTCTAAGAGTTACGCCTTGCATCATGCATTGACTTGGCAAAGACTTTGCTGCTTTCTGTGTTTATATGATGTCTCTTACCATGATCCATGTATTGAGATGGTGGTAAAAAAAAATTCAGGCATAATACCTTTGTAGTTTTCATTATGTTGAGAAGAGTTTCTTAGTTATGACCATGCAAGGATGGCAATATTGTTTATGTGCATGGTTACTAACTAAGTCTAGTGAAAATTTGCAGATTGAAAACTATTACCACAGGGGCCCTCTCTTAACACTGCTCACTGCCAACTTATCCATCAATAGAGATTAATGATTTGGTCTTAGCATCTCTCTCTCTCTCCATTCTCTCCCTCTCTCTTTCTACCACCTTTCTCCTGGCTTCCTCAGCTTTTATATAAGCCAACATGAGCATCACCAAAGAGCCAACGTTCTCTACTCCCCTCTGAGTCCTCTCCTCTAAAGAAACCAAACTTTCAATCAAACACAACAAAAAGTTTTAAGCTTTCAGGCACAGAGTTCAACAATGGCAGACTTCTCATCCCACCACTCTCTCCTCCTCAAGGTGCCTGCAGCCTTCACCAATGACCACTCCCCTAACATCTCAAGCTTCTTTCTCTACAACCAAAGCCATGCTCAAGCAGCACCTGCACCTGCAACTGGAAATGCAAATGCATCACTAGGAGCAGCCATGGTAGAGGATGCCTCATTGGAGAGCTCATCTGCAGTTCTTGACACCTCTGCACAGGGCAGGGCATCTGTGGACAGGAAGAGGAAGGCCACAGAAGACAGTGCTACACTTCGCTCTGCTCACTCTAAGGTAGCAACTAGTAACTAACACAACCAACATTGCCATTATGTTTGCAACTTTGTAAGAACTTTGTCTAATGTTGTGTGCATTTCATTAATTTCCCTTTTGGCAACTAGTACTGCAAGGATGGCAAGAACAGGAGAGTGAAAAGGCCCAGCAAGGAGGTGGAGGAGAAGAGCACCACCGAGGACGAGGCTCCCAAGGGGTACATCCATGTGAGGGCAAGGAGAGGGCAAGCAACAGATAGCCACAGCCTTGCAGAGAGGGTACACACCACTTTTATCCTTGTAGCCTTTGTCTTCACTTATGCATGTGTGGTTTGACTTTGAGTTTGTGCCTCTTTCTCCTGACCTCTTCTCGGTGGCATTTTTCCTTAGGTGAGGAGGGAAAGGATCAGTGAGAGGATGAGGATGCTGCAAGCACTGGTCCCTGGCTGTGACAAGGTCAGATTTGTTGGTTACTGCTTGAGTTACTTGTGATATCTTGCTTAATGCATGGTTCTAACTTTGAGAAGAAACGAATGTGCTTTTGTTCAGGTTACTGGAAAGGCCCTCATTTTGGATGAGATAATCAATTATGTGCAGTCCCTGCAGAACCAAGTTGAGGTAAATCAAAAGGAAACAAAAGCAAATCAAGAAGCAGTGATGCTTAATTTTGACACTTCTGAGAGTTTTTTAGTGAATATAATGACAAGTTATTTGTTCTACCTGTGGTGCAGTTCCTTTCCATGAGGATTGCTTCCATGAGCCCAGTGTTGTATGGCTTTGGACTGGACAATGATGGCCTCCATGACCAGGCACAAGTATGGGACAAGTAAACTAAAATCATTTACATATATTTTTTCAGGGGCGGAACTAGAACAAAAATGACCGAGGTTCACTACTTCACCATACATATAATAACATATATATATTTCAACTAATATTGTCCTAAATATATAGCAATGTGTCCGGTAATTTTTAGCATCAATACTTAATATAATCGATGGTAGTGTATGATGATAAATAAGTAGCGATCGAAATGCTTACCAAAATAAAGAAGCCCGATAATAATATTGGTTAATCGCAGTAAACTGAAGGACCTAAAGATGATCAATCAACAATCATTACATTGAAATTTTAACTCACAAATTTAGCCTATGTTCTTGAAACAAATTGAGAGAAATTTAGTATAAAGTACATACTGATCGAGTAGACCTAAACTTCATTCAGTCGATGAGGGCGCAAGGTAACAAGGACCAAGTGGCGTTATGGCGAGATGGCAGGTGAGGGTGGCTGATGGCATCGATTTCTCTCATTCTCCGGCGACCAGTCCTTGCCTGGCTAGGTATGGCTATGCGCCGGACATGATGCACGTCTTTTGGCTGATCATGCAAGATGAACAAGCGTCAAGGGTTGTCGTGAGGTGACATGATTCGGGATCGATCAAATGGACACCATCTCCTATTGCGGTCCTCCCTCTTGGGCTGGCTTAAGGGATGGCTCGACCTACTGTAGTTGCCTCATGGGCTGAGGAAAGTGAATGATCCTCGTGAACTGTTGCTAGCTATTGGGAATTTGGGCTGCTAGTGCTTTCTTCGTTGGGCTTCAAGGAAAGAACCGTGTGCATTGAGTTTGAGCTGAGGGGTTCACACATGGGCTAGAAGTGCCGACATCTGCTAAAAATTTTGTGGACCCGGTGTCCTGTGACACTGAGGGAGGCTACTTGGTTCTGCCCCTGTATATTTCCACCTTGATAAGATATTTAAAATTCTCTTGTGCAAAATGTTGCTTCCTCAGAAGATTGGAGCCCTTGCAATGCCTGCTCCAGTGATGAACCAAGCTAGCCCAGCTCCATCTCAAGCCATCATGGAAACTGCCTCTACCGCATCCTACTCACTGCAAGGCCAGGGGGGCATCTCTTTCTCTCAGGTTGCCATGTTCTTCCTTTCTTTGGTTAAATCATGCATGCAAAGCCCTAAATTAGTATGGCTTCAAGTAATCCAACAGTTTTACCCACCTGAGGTCACTCTGCGTCCATCGTTTTCAGGACAATGGCAGTAACCTGATGCAAACAGTGGGGGAACCAATACAGGAGCTACTCAATCAATTGGTGTTCAACAACATGTGCTCTTTCCAGTAGGGGAAGAGTGAGAGAGAGAAAACAAGACAAGGACCCCACATTGATAATAGGTACTGCAACCAAAGTTCATTAATTGGGAGGCCCTTTAAAGTTTCCTCTGACTTGTCTAATCTCATATCTGAAAATTACACTGTACCTATTTGAATTTAACTGTAATTATTTATTCTAATATTTCATTTACTTTTTGTTCCTTAACAGGAGGAAATAATGCTGCAAGATTGGTAGAGCACCAGATGAGTTTGAGATGTTGGATCTAGTCCATCCCCTCGTCTAGAGGCAGTCTACAGTAGGATGATTTTGGAGGGAAGAGCAGCAAGTAAAGTTCGCTACACATTTTCAGAGACCTGTAATATTTGTAGCTCCTTATTTAGGCATTGTCCATGATTTCCTCGATGGCGGCACTGCCATCACCGTTGTAGTCAACTTTGAGAGATCAGTTGTTAACATAAAAGAGAGCTATTTGTACTTACTGAGTTATATGTATCAACCAGTTTATCCAAAAGCTTAAGCTGATAAGAAAATATAGACAATTCATTTATACTTTAACACTTCCCCTCGTGTGTAGGCTCTCTTAGATCTAAAACGTAGAATAAAAGTGGTCTGTAATTATTTTTTAATTGCGCTAGCTGAGTCTTAAACCTAAGACCTCTTGGCTCTATATAACAGTGATTGTTTCAGTCTCAAGATTTGTGTATCTTTGCAATCTGAGAATGCGGATTCTGAGTGTTGCAGTTCAATAATTTCAAAAGCAAAGAGTAATGGCAGTGTAAATGGATGCTTAGTTTGTTCCCTTGCTCCTGTTGAACAATATGCGGTTTTAGCAAGTATTTAATTAAAATTCTACAATTATAAATGAGAAATAAAGCATATTTCCAATAATTATTTAATGAAATTAGCAATAATAAAATAATTGCAAGGCCATAATTCTTTCTCAACTCATATAAATATGAAATCATGCTTAAAAGAGCTAGAGAAATAAAATGAATAATTAGAATAATACTCAAATTGTGTCTAGATGTTTGCTCTCAATTGTCAGGTTGCATTTGTTTAACTCAAGGCCTCATCGCCACTAGTGGTCTAAATTTCAGCAGCAATTAGAATGTTAGTTTCTGTAAGTTCTGCTAGATTTTGAGCTCTACAACTTACACAACAATAAAACTACATTCAAATAACATTGCAAATAATCCAAGTGCAATAACACTACTAATAGTAAGCTAATGATGTGAGGTAAGAACTGGACAGCAAGGTAAATAACCACTGACGGCTCAGTTTATCTAGCAAAAAGTACTAAATTGTCACACCAACTCTATTCAAGACCTATTATCTTCATAGAGCAATGTCTTAAGCCCATAATAAATCATGTACAATCATAGTGATACTTAACCAGAAATGACATATATTGATAAGCACTAATATGATAGTGTACAAATTAGCCGAACAAGGACAAAGGAGAACTAGAGGTAACTCACAACTACGATGGCAATCAAAGCCACCAAGAAGGTATGACAGCAAGGCACATCGAAGATGACGCTGTCCCAGAAAACCTATCGCCGCTGCATTCCACAGTATCATTAGCATTGTTCATGGAGATACAATATTGTCCTTCACAATAAGCAGCACAACCAACTATGAAGTCGAGGTTCAGGTAATGCCCTACAAAGCATCTCTGAAACAAGCACGGCTAGGCACACGAACAAAAGAACGAGCACCAAATCGCGGCCAAATTGAGACTGCAATCACCACCAATTCATAGCCAAACAAGGTTGTGACCTCAAGCACCACCAACTACCACTAACCACACTAGATGAGCACCTGTAAACCAGCAAGGCTCCAGAGTTCCTGCAACAGAGAGTTGACCTCCCAAACTCCACCGTCCATCGACAACCCAAGGAGAGGGCCTGCAGGTTGCAGGAGGAGGGAGCCGGATTGCTGTTGATGTCTATTAAAGTATAAGTGAATTGTTCGTCTTTTCTCATAAGTTTAAGGTTTTAGGTGAACTAGTTGGTGCATACAAGCGAACTGACTGGTGCATGAAACTCAATAATGTCATCCAGGGCATTCCTTTTAGAACTTAGAATTTGGGAAATTCCAAAATAGCCTTTGAATTGCAACAGCTCTCCTGCATCAGCTATGGGCAGAGCACCGAGAGCAGGCCATGAACGACCTGTGGATTGACTATATGTTCTTGATCTCCCTTTTGACTAATTCCTTAGTTGGATATGACCTTTATTTTTCCACGAACACTCAAAAAAACCTGCATGTTATGCCATTAAGAAAGAAAGAAATAAAGTCTGAGATACGACCACAAGTCTGAGATACAACCACCGAAAATATAGGCAAGGCCTTTAGACTTTGCAATTGCAAAGGCACCTAGTATGAATGATAAACTGTAGTGTAAGTGTATAACGCCTTGATACAATTTTTTTTCGTATGTCATGTATCCTAAAATTCAGAATTACGCACATGACTTCTCGATTATCGGCACCTATAATTTTTAGATATTTTAGCAACAGGGTTATTCCAGATATTTTTCTACTTCTCATTCGAAATACAATGGAACGAAAAAGAAGCGATCCCATGTAAGCTAATTCTCACGAGCAAATGATTGTGAATTTTTTTATGGTAAAGTATCAAAACTCTCCATGCTATTAATCGGTGGACCCTGCGCGTTAAGTTTTTTTTTAGATAAAGGATATAATATCCGGCCTCTATATCCACTTGGGATATACACAGCCAAAAGATACACGAACTCTTAGGCTCAAAGTCTGAACAATGAGGAGTACACAACAGCAAGAAAAGAGCGCTTAAGGACTATGAAAAAGCTAGAAAAACTAAGCTTCAGCACTTCTTCATCGTCCTTGCTTTCAACCAAGCCCCTAACCTCCTCCAACTGAACCACCCAAACTCCAGTCTACTTTGTGTGAAGAATCCTCCGAGGCGACGTCTCCAAAGAAGCGACGAGGGTCGCCGACGCCGCCCGCCTCAACGAGACAAGGCTTTCACCTGGAGAATAGAGTACATGAGGTCTATGGAGTGCCATGACAACCCTTCAGGAAGGAAAATGGCGTCCAAAGACGTCATAGTTATCGAGACCGGTAGGAACACCGGCACGGCTTTCGCCAGCACCTCCACGGCAACCCCTGCACTACACACACAAAGAAGATCGCCACCATCACACCGGGGATCTACACGCCTTAACACACCGGGGTCCTGCACGCCTCAAGGCCATGGCATAGCCACCCTTGAACTCCACAACGAGCCGCTTCCTGTAATGCCTGCCACTGCATAAACCACTATGCGACGCTTAAGCGCCACCACTGAGAAGATCCAGGGACATGAGCCACGGATCAAGCCTACAGCAAAACCACGGAAGAGCCTGACGTGAAACTTCCTGAACGCCTTACGAAGCCTGCACGGCACGCGGAACACCACTGCCTTCTTGCTCCCAGCCACATCCATCTGCAGAACCATCACGACACAGCGATGCGACGGCCTTGGAGTCCAAGCTCAAGCCAACACGCCCGCGGTCTAGCTCCGCCACTGCCGCCTCCTTCCACTTCGGCTCCATCTCCACGACCTCCTCCTCCACACGAACGCCGCCGCCACCTCCTTCTTCGTCGGAGGAAACCACCCGCGACGCCCTCTGGATCAAAACGTCGAACACCTTGAAGCGCCTCTCGAGCTCGACGACGTGCGCGGCCTCTTTCCGCTGCTGCAGCGCGCGGAGCCGTACGGCGTTGCACCTGACCACCCGCAGCACGGCGAGGAGCTCGCCGGGCACGCTCTCCGGCTGCCGCGCCGCCGCCACCTCCCTTGCGATCTCATCGAGGCGCGCCTCCTCCTCCGCGTCCGCCGAGGACCGCACTGCGGCCGCCGCCTCGACCTCCTCGACGGCCGGCCGCGGCGGCAGCTCCCGGTACAGCCTCGTGAGCTTCTCCACCACCTCCGCCGCCGCCCTAGGAGCGCGCCTCCAGCCTCCACAGCGACAACGCCTCAGGCCGCCCGCCGCCACTCCACCCCGTAGATCTGGACTGAGAGACGCCAGATCTAGCCACAAGGCCGCCGGATCCGCCGCCGGCGAGGGGAGCCGTTGTCAGGGAACGCTCCGGCGACGGCGAGGAGGCGGGATCCGGGCAGGTGGGAGGGCAGCCTGAGGGGAGAGGCCCGAGAGGAAAAACGCCCCACCGCCGCCCTCCTTGCGGCCACCGGCGACCGGTGGCGCGCTCCGGCGACGGCGAGACGGCGAGACTCAGGCAGGGAGGGGAGTGGGGGTGGTGAGTTTGGAAGCCCAACCACGTCTCCACCGACGTTTGGAGTGAGCGTTAAGTAGGCCATGATTCCTCTTCAGATTTGTTTGCACCATGGAAACAGCTTGTTTCTTCCAAAATGCCTAGACATATGTTTCTACCATGGAAACAGCTTGTTTCTTCCAAAATGCCTAGACATAGGCACCTCTCATTCTAATCTACCGATCGGGCGGTTCTTGGCGCCATTGAATGAGCTTGTCCGCAAAAGCGAACGCACCAACCATCACGCTCGTCACACCTGCCAATTGGCAAACTGTACTTCAGGAACATCCATATGCAAAGATGTCTACAGTCCAAAGTCTGAATCTTAAGTGATGAGAGATACAGTCATACACTACATATTCCAATTAACCTTTCAAGGAAAAAAATGTGAGGTATGTGATATCTTCCAATTAGCCAATCTTGTTGCGAAAGATCGACGATGAACAGGACATGCATGAATTGAAGTAGTGGGGACGAACTGAGGACCTAGGCCATAACTGTTTTGCTCTTCCTACATACATATCTGTGGTCCTTGGTGATGATCAGATTAGGCATGTTAGGTTTCCTGTAGATCCAAGTTACATACTAACCACCATGTGCCTTGTTGTGCATTGCTGTGCCTGCCCTGGGAAACATTGTTACTTCTGAAACCTTCATTATGCACCTAGCTACTAGCTAGTACTAGTACCACATATAGGACCCATCCTACCTTGTCGATGTTCTAATGGATTCTACCTTTTTATCTAAGATCAAAGATACATTGGTAGCTCACAATACTGCGATCTAGCATTGTATCTGCAATGCAAGGTGGAGCTTGTCAGAAAAGACCACTCCTTATATAAGCATGGCTCAAATGGCTCAAACAACTTCCTCTTTTTATCGTCTTATTTTACGACAGCGATAGATCGATCAACTGCGATGCCTAATTAATTAGATACATGCATCGATCATACGTGCGAATTTGTGATGCCATGTAACTTTCAAAGGTTATTTCTGTCCCATTCAGATGGCAAGTAGAACATGCATGAACTGAACTCCAAAGGGGCAAAGGGCACTGGTCAAAGACCAAGAGAAGTCTCATGTATACAGTAGTGGAAAGGCTGGTGAGTGGTGACTCTGCTGCTGCTAGTGCTAGACATGAATTGTGATCGTTTGCTATAGAAATAGAAGGAGAGAAAAAGACTTCTGAAAGAACAAGTAATGCACCGAAAAAATGAACATGGTGGCAAGATATGAAATCACTGTAATCCACACGACCTGCGGTTTTGTCACGTGTACTTTTGTTCATGCGTTTCGCTGGTCTGCATATGCATATCTAGGATAACAAGCAAATGTTTATTCTGTATTATTTTTCACAAGCAGGATATGTAATTAGTGATGTGTAGCTCCGCGGTTAAGACAACCTGTCAGTGGGTGAAAGGTCATGAGTTCAAGCGCTGCCACATCGAAGCTGTTTAGCATTCAATATTCTACTTGTTCTGTCTCAAAATATATGTTATCACAGATTCTGTGCGGTAAAGCTTTGACCAGTAATATATGTTAAAGTATATAAATTGATTATATAAAATAATACTATTGAATTTGTCTTAAGAAATTCTTTCATAATATATATTTTTATTATTTTTACTAGTATATTATGATGACAAATTATAGTCAAAATTTTACATTGAAGACCGTAAAAAAAATCAAAAGTGATCTAAGGACGGGGAATGTAAAAGAGAAAACCTACGCGCTTTTTCGACGTAAGAACATAGAACATGTCGTCCGTACAATACATAAAGAAAAACCGTGTAATTAAGCTCCTCAGGCATTGCGATGAATCGGGTCGATGGATCGATCAATGATTGAACGAATCATGGCTTGGAAATGGATCGGATCAATAAGAGGCGCGCATCTGCAGCTAGCCAATTAATCAACACGAAAAGCCATCAAGGCATGCACCAACAGGCGATATCGAGCGAGCGAGCTCCCGACCGCCGGACACGGCGACGTTGACGGGGACGATCGGCGCCTCGCCGACCCGCCCCACGAAATCGTCGCGACCAGTCACCGACACACAGGCCCAACTGACCCGACGCGATTCCTTCGGGCCTACCTGTCAGCGACTGTTTCGTAGCGATTTTCTGGAAGGTGCATCGTACGCGGAGCGCTTGAAGTGGCACGCAGCTACCATGCTATTGGATAGGGAGTAGGGTTGATACATGGCTGGCCGTGACATGACGTGCAATGGATAGCGGCGTTCGGGGTGGTGGTGGTGGTGTAGGGCCGACCGACAGCGCGCCGGAGCCTGGCCGGGCACGGGTTCCGGTGGTGGAGGGGCAGGGCTACATGGGGCATGGTGCGCCCATGTCCAGAAGGTGTTGGTTAATCAGGGCCTTAGCAACAGTGGGGCTGCAGCCTCACCAAAAGAGCAATAATTCTCGTATGTAATGTCAGTGCTCTTCGTTTAAGTGCAGTGTGTTCAATGGCTGATCATATGGATGCGCGCCCTATGATCTCTCTCTCTCTCTCTCTCTCTTATGGATGCGCGCCCTATGATCGATCTCTCTCTCTCTCACTCTCTGCGTATTGGTCTAGCTCTCTGATTGATGTCTCTCTTTCTCCCATTCTCCGAGCCTGCTCATGTGTTGCTCACATGCTGGTGGCTGCTGCTGTCTTGACTTTTGTAGCATGGCCTTTGTTTCTCATGAGTCATGAATGAATGAGTGAATGGCTGACTGAACAAATGGATGGAGGGAATTGCCTGTTTTTTTTAAGCTGCGGCTTATAGTTTTTGGTTGAAATTTTTAAATTTTGACTGTTTATGTACAGATTTTGAAGAGACAGATATTCACTTACGATTTTGGCTGGTACATATGTTAGGCTTTTAACGTGTAGATCGTTTAACTTGTAGATCCCGTTTTGAGAAAATACTCCGTTTAAAAGTTAGGTACTATAGCAGAAGCCAAACACCGATTTCAAAAATCCAAAAGAACATGCCGTTAAAATAAGAGTTAGCTGGATGCCCGAAGCAAGTTTATTTCACAATAAAAGGAGACTGTAATGATGATAATTAATTAATCACCTCGGACCCCTCATGAATGAATTGTCTGAATCCTAGATCAAGATGGCAACGATGCTCAGTTAGAGCTTTTGTTGTGTACTTCTTAAGACTCTGCAGAGAATAACTACGTTTTGTTGTTGTATACAATCTATGAACATGTACACGAGGGATTGGAATCTTACCAGACATACGCCCCGCAGCTTCCCCGCGCGAGGAGGCCCTCCACGTTGCCCCCAGCGCTCCCTCGGCCGACGCGTGGCGGGGGAATCCGCGTACGATCGGAGGAGTCGGTTTCCCTGTATTTCCCGAAAATTATGTAAATATCTTTTTTCCTCGCGAAAAGGTCCCTGTCAGTTTTTTCAGGCCCCTCCACTTTGCAGGATAGCGTCCCGCGATTTCTAAATTACGTACGGGTCCTCATTTATTACGTACAGGCCCTCAGTTTTTTACGAAAAAGTCATTCGACTTTTTTGAAAATACACATGTGCCCTCGATTTTTTTAAATTTTTTTAAAAACTCCTCACGAATTATTGCCTCTTTCACTTCGGTACACACGGTGGCTGGCGCGGCGTGTCGCCGCGCCTATGAGGCTAGTATGTACATATTGCTAGTTGGTTTTCTCTCTCAACTAGCAGATGTACACACGTAATTGTACGGATACAATTGTTTTTTATATACAACTCTACCACCTATAATTAAAATACAATTATATTTACTAGACAACTCTAATTATACATATATGATTAATCTGCATCATTATAATTTGACCCCACCAAAATAAGTGATGGAGATGCTTCTCTTTTTCTCGATTAATGTGATAATTTCTAGGATTTTTCTTTTTGGATCATTATGGGATTTTTTTACCTTTAAAATGAAAGAGGTGTCTTGAATCTTACCAGTTATTTTTATTTATATAGATGAAACCATGATGTATATTCAAACTTTTAATTAAGTCATATTATCTAGGTTGTCATTAATTACCAAAATGGAGAGATTGAAAGCATCTGGACCCCTAAAAATAATTTTTTGTAATTAATGGTGATAATGATTAAAGGGACTAACTTGTGTTATTGAGATGATTAAAACGTTATTGAGATGCTCTTATTTGGAACTCTCTCTTATTTTCCTTGAAAACTGGCATGACCGCAAGTGTTGAACGGTAGTACCGTTGCACCGGTACTATAACTATTACATGTTGGTAGCTAATTTTTGGAGGGATATTCTTTTGGCATTCATTGAATCAGTACTACCGCATGTGTTGCATGGTAGTACCACAGATCGATATGACCGCATGATTAGTGGTACTACTAGACTTCGGTAGTACCGAAATCTATTTGGTGGTAGCTAATTTTCAGATAGGTGTGTTTTGAAGCATTTTCTCTTCTCTGAAAATCGAAACTACCACAACTAGGGAGCGGTACTACCGATATTTGAAGTAACGGTTAGTTTCTGTGCATTTCATGAACCTCAAATAACCGTTGAACAGTGGGTGCAGTAGTACCGGCCACTACATGGCAGTAGTACCAGATTTGCTGACTTTTGGGGAATTCGACCCCAACAGTCATCCTGGTGGGTGCGGGCTATAAATACTTTCCCACTAGCAGCAAGTGAACTCTCTTAGCATTCTTGGACATTCATTCAATACTCTTGAGCTCTTGCTAGACTCTCTCCAACACATTTAATCCACTTGCACATTTTTGTGGTTGTTAAGAGGTCAAGTGCATTGCATTATTTGTTGATCCTTGTGGCACTTGAGAAACATTTAAGCAAATATTGTGACTTATTACTCTTGATGTTTGCCATTATCTAGATGACTTGAAGGAAGTTTGTGGGGGGGGGGGTGATCTCTTCAAAGAAGATTATGAAGAGACCCGACATTGTTTGTGAGTGGTGTGGTGCTCATCATCTCCGGAGTAGAGGAAGAGCAACCTTAGTGGAATTGAGGTGAGGATATATCTCAAGTAGAGAGGTATGGGAGAAAGACAAGGATCGTGAGAATGCAAATGAATACATGTGGTGCGTCATTGGACTTCGGTGTTTTAAGTAGTAACGTTCCTCGGAAGGAGGCGTACGATTTCAATGGCAAGTCATTGGGTACCATCGACTACGTTATAGAGTTGGTTTCGAGGAGAAGCGTCATAAAGGATGAGAGCATCTTATCGGGCTATTGGAGCCATTTGAAAGTCGTGCTTTGAGAAACGTGCATGTGTGTAAGTGTAAAACCTATTTGTGTATGGGTTACCGAGTTTTCCTATTTGTAATTGGTTGTATCCACTAAGTATGCGTTGGTTGTTAGAGTTAGGTGTGAGGTGAGGAGCCTTGCACGTGTTGAGAGAAAAAAATCTCTTGTGATTGGAGAGACATTTTAGGGTTAGAGTTTTCTTATGTTGAAAGCTTTGAGTGAGTGCTATAGGGTTAAAGCTCTATCCTCCATGATAGAGTGGCTGTAATCATTCATCTACAAGTATCAATAGATCTATCAAATTTATCCAAATCTTTGTACTCAAGTTGAAGTTCTCGATTTTTTTATTCGGCTTGGTTTTTAATGTTTCCTTCTCCCCTGTTGACCTTTCTTAGTGCCAAAGACATATAAGTGATGGAGATATCTCATGGAGACCAGATCACATCCATCTAGTCACTTTCTATGGAAAGTTTTTGAGTTTACCTAGTTTTTGTTTATTTTTAGAGCTCTTCCTGTGAAATCTTATTCTAGGGGTTTTGGCTTCAAATCTTTGGATGTTCTTACTTGCTGTGATATGTAGGAACTCATCTAAGATTATCTTGACCATTCTTAACCCACGAGCAAACCTTTGGCTCCAAGTTTGATTTTGGTACAGTTTTGTTAGAAATAATCTTGACTTCGAGTTCAAGACATAGTAGAGTCCGTCTTCGTGTGTAACTCAAGTTGAAGTTGTGTCCAACTTGAAGTTCGAATACATATGCTAATAGGAGAGTATTAGCATATATATTGAGAAAGTTTGTAACCCGTTTTGTAAGAAAATAGGGGGAGCAAGTAAGAGAATAGAGAAATTCAAAAATTCTCTTGTGTTCTCTCAATTTATTTGCGATGTGTGTGTTTTCTCCTGGAACAAAGTTAAAAGTTTTAATGCAATATTCTTTGTTTTGAATAAAGGTCAGAACGTTGACATTGATCTTCTTGATCTTTGCTTGGAACAGATCCCTGACATCCTTATGAAGGTTTGTATCAAGTTTCATAAAAATAGAAGCTGTAGTTTTTGACTTAGGTCTTTTGGAGTTTTGATCTTGAGCTGTTCTTGCCCCTACCCAAGGTACCGGTCAGACCTTTACCTCCTTATTGTTAGAACACCAGGGTAATGTTACTCCAATCAGACTGGCTCAAGGCATTGGTCCAACCAGCCAGGAGTGCGATCGTACCGTTAGGAGAGATGTTCCTCAGTTTTGGTTCTATTTTTGTAGGGTTAGCTTGTAGATTTTATGTGTTTGATCTTTCGCTACGTGTTTCGAAGCTATGGACAGCGGTCCTACATATAGTAACTTTTCATCTAATCTTCCTGTGAAGGTCTATACTCTGTAGATAGATACTACGGCTAGCAGAGTAGCAGGTCATGTCTGAAACTTCATCTTTTTCCATGAATTGATCCCTCTGTGTATATGTCTTTAATTAAGGCCAAGTTTCATCTTTCTAGCAAGTGCACGCCCTCTCCAACAATCATTTTCACACAGATAAGACCAGCTATTGTTTTTCCTGGAAAGCTCCATTCATTGCCATTGGCCGCCTGCATTCCCAAAGTCTCGCTCACTAACAAAGATGCCGCTCAACTAAATGAAATCCACCATGCTGATAGATACAGACATACAGTGGCACAGAGACAGCTTCAAGAACCAAGGCTGAAGTTGCCTTTTGAGCACCCCTGAAGTTGCATTGCCTGCACTGCTAGCACAGTAACCTGAATGCATCCAGTGGCATTTATATAAAAGCTGTGAAGCGCTCGTTAGCCATCAACCTCCTCACCTCACCTCAAGACTGGAGAGAGGCTGAGTCAGATCCAGAAATTTAATGCGAGAAATCAAGAGATGTTACTCCTGTCTCGAGCTAGTGGTAGCACTGGCTAATCTATGCCTGTGCCTCTACAACTGACAGTGTCGCAATTGGCAAATCATTGGACTGTGACCAGCCGATGTGATCATCTTCCCATGATAGATGCATTGCAAACCTAATGAGGATATCTGAAGCCTCAGTTTGTGCTAATCACATGCATAGTGATCCCCTCCTCCTTTTGGTCTTGCTTGCCATCGCCATATCGCTTTAGTCAGGTCCCACAGCCTTTCCATTGTGCAGGGTCAGGACACTGATGGGAGGAAGCAAGCCCAGCTGCTGCTGCATGTAGGCTTTTACTTCAGAACAGCTCCTGCGTCACAAGCAAAGCTTGGCATCTTCCCATCACTGCATGCCTCTCTCTCTCTCTCTCTCTCTCTCTCTCTCTCTCTCTCTCTCTAGCGCACACGCACTCACCAAAACTGGTTGAGCTTTGTGCTTGTCTCTCTCCCATGCATGAATACGAACGTACACTGCATTTCGCACAAAGGAGGGTTCGCAAGTTGCCCCATAAGGCAAGGAGGAACGGCGGGGGGAGGTCTCGCAGCTGGCCACGCCGTCTATTTCCGGTGGGGCTCGCCCTGCCGCCTGCCGGAGACATGCCGGCCGGGCCCCATCTGCAGCGGCCGGTTGTGTGCCGGGCGGAGGGCAAGGGCTTCTGTGCTGGCCCATCTCGGCAGAACAAGAAAACGTGGGGGCTGAGGTCCAATCTGGCACTGCCACGTCGGTATCAAGATTCGTGCCGACTAACCATGTGTTTGGTTGCAAGGACTAGGTGGGACAGGATGGGATGGACCCGTTTTTGTACGTGTTTGGATGGGAGACAAGCAGAGTAAAGGACATCCCACTAGGAATATTCCTTGTAGATCCGGGACCAGCCAATTCTCTTTTTTTCATAGGACGGAGTCATCCCACCTCCTTGTTTTTTTAAGTACTGTTTTGTTTAAAAAAAAATTTAAAAAAAAAACTCAAAGGCTTATGTGTAGAAACATATCAACAATAGCCTTCAATTTTTTTTAAAAAAAAACTCAAATGCCACACATGTCCCTCCTTCATCCTTCCATTCAAACAAAGGATGAGACTATTCCATCCCACTTTATCCTTCCAACCAAACAAAAAACAGGGCTATCCCCCAACCAAACAAAAAATGGGATCATCCCATCCCAAAACCAAGGACAGGACCATCTCATCCTACTTTGTCCCTAAACCAAACACAACCGAAGGTGCTGTGTTGACAAGTGAGCCGCTATGTTGATCAGTTCTCCGATCACAAAAACTGTTGTTTGGGCTCCGAGCAGCCAAGCTTGCTAAACTTTAGCTAAAGATATTTTTTAATATTTAGATTCGAATATATAAAAATAATATGTATAGATTTATCTCGAAAATAACTATCATAATAATATAATTTTATTAAGTTTTATAGATTTGTTACAATAGATATTAGTGCATCTTGTTAGAGAAAGGCGGCCAATAATTCTTGTGCTTCCTCGCAAAAAATTACTCGTACTTTGGCACGGCTCGGTCCATGACGCACGGTGCGCGGGCCAGAACGCACGGGGCGCAACCGCGGTAGACGCAGCGGTAACCAACCCAGTCGGTCCCGGCCGGCCGTCAACGTTTTGACCGGAGCCAAGCCGGATACCGGTAGGGATGAGAAACGGTAAAAGATAATTTATTTTATTCAATATTTGTATTTAAAAAATATGAATACGATAAGTAAAATCTATATTTGAGAATGCTCGTATTCGTATTTAAGAATGTTTGTATTTGTCTTCGTATTTGAGAATGTTCGTATCTATATTCGAGACTATTCGATTCGTTTCCATCCCTAACGACCTCCCTGAGCATGATTGTAGAAAACAATTTTCTAATAAACCAACATTCACAAATAAGAAATAAAAATTACTTTGCATAATTTTTAACTTTATACAGTACACTGCTAGCTTATATAGACATATAGTCATATTACGTAAATATGTTCTACTGAGATTTGTTACAAAAGTTTTAGGATATTTACATTCGACCGAATTAAATATATATTTGATTTGAATTCGAATTTGTTACGACATTTGATTCATATTCGTATTCGGAATGTTCAAATTCGTATTTGTTTTAAAAATATAAATTTATACCTATACTTATTTTAAAAATATAAATTTATATTTAAAACTACTCATTTTATATACGATCTATTTCCACCTCTAGAATGTGGGCAGGGCAGCGCCGTGGCTGCCTGCACCGAAGGCAGGCTCCAGCGGGCAGCGCATTCATGCCTCTGGCCACGGCCGGCTCAACCGAAACAAGCGAGAGAGAGAGAGAGAGATACGGGCTCTACACAGTACGCACGCGATATGTATACAGCACAATGCATGTACACGCACAGCTAGCGGCAGAGGCGTACGTACGGGCGCGCGGCGCGTGGTCCTGCCGGCCGGCCGCGCGCGCGGGCCACCGCATGATGTGCCACGCCGGCCGTACGCATGATAGATGAACCCCCCCTTCCTCTCGCTTCCTACTAGCTAGGGAAAACAATGTCTGTTTAAAAAAATTTCGGACCTCTCAAGAATCCAAATTTCAGAAACTTCGAAAATTTTAGATTTTTTAGAAAATCTCAACCGAAAAATTCAAACATGCGGTTCGGATTCAAGAAATACGATTATACGAAAACAGCGAGATCTCGATGAATTTCAGCAAAATCTTAGAAATCTCAGAAAATTTAAAATAGACCGAATTTTTTAGTCAAAGTGGGCTTTTTTCTCCAAGGTGGCCGAGATAACCAAAATTCACTGAATTTCGTGAAATTTCATCCAAAATTGTTTTCGCTGCTACTAGCTACGTAAGATCTCCATGATTCAGGAGGCCGGGTCACTGGTCCCTCGGGCCCCACACGCTCCTCCCTCCTCTCCTGGTCCAACTGATAACCAGATGCATGGCAGATTAAGGGCCTGTTTGGTTCATGACCAGAACTTGCCTAGCCACAAGTTAGGCGTGCCACAGTTTTTAGGTAGCTGTTTGGTTCACTGACGTAACTGTGGCATGACACACTTTCTTAGCACCCGGCCCCACACGTCATAGACTCAGTTTCTTGCCAAACTTTGCCACAAGTGTGGCTTCGATTTTGTTAGCCACACTTTCTGTGGCAGCCACATATTGCCTAAGCTTAGGCATGGCAAGGTTAGGCACCAACCAAACATGCCCTAAGCCTCCTTGTGGACACATTCAGCAAAAAAGCATGCATGATGGGTGCCTCCTTCCTGCAACTGCAATCCACTCTTATCTGCTGTGTGGTGCCAGCCAAACTTTCATGACAAGTTGTAGCATCTAGGTAGCTATAGAGATGGATGGATGCGCATGGCAAGTGGATCTGAACTTCTGGTGCATGAAAGGGACTTGATTGGCTTACCTGAAACATCGATGCGACTGGAGCCTGATGCATGGTGTTTGCAGAGTTGATTGGTGTTGGAAATGTCTGGCCAGCATCTGTTTGGGTTACATCAACGTTTCTCCTCCGATGGAACCAAACCATACCATCATCACTTGAACAGGTTAGATGATAAGGTTACTCCATGATCTGGGATCTGTTAAATGTTCATGACTGCGAGGTACAGCAGATGGGCAGAGATTATTGTCATGTAAACAGTTCTTTACAAAAATGAACATGTCCAAAAATGGCTTTATCAAACGTCATGCTCTCGAATGCATCGCGATGACTTACCCCACACCACAGCGTATAGCGAAGCGCAGCACAGCACGGCCAAATAACAAGGAGGGTTTCAGTAACAATGGGTAGAACGATGCGTACAGCGAAGGTCGGCACTTGATCATGCTGTATTGGATTGGAGCCTGGAGTACAATTCATGGATGACATCAAATCCTGTCCTCCCAACTGACACCAAATCTTAGCAGCAGGTCAACAATCTATAGTTCCCCCCATGCGTGATTCCCATGATGTTCATGTTCACGCAACAGTGCCTTGTCTTGAACAGCATTCAGCTTCCGCCGTTGCTGCAAAAAGACAGTAACAATGTGTCTCAGATTGTGAAATGTGAATTCACTGACAACAGTCTTCAAAAAGAACAAAATTCACTGTAGCAGATCATACATGTATGCAACGGGCAGCGAACAGTTTCTTCAGCTTTAATGCTTTTTTTTTTGAACTGACTTCAGCTTTAATGCTTGTCAGGCAATCTACTAAGGTGCAATGCAAAAATAAAATAAAATTGAGCAGCACCCTGAGAAACTTACTATTAACCTTCTGATGAAGTATCATTAAACATCATTGTTTTTTTGTCACATATGAACAATGTGCGTAGTACTATGCCGATTTGTTTCTGGCAACCTTTCATCAAACATGACAAGCCTAGGCTGAGCCCTGGCAATCTGGCTCCGCCCCCCGGAGCCCTTGTCATTGTTGTGCGAGTAAGCTAGACTCTGCTAGCTAGACTGGTCCTTAAACAGCTATGAGGACAGCTAAACTAACACGTCTTCTACTTAATCAGATGAACTGACGAGCAATTACCTCTTGGATGTTCTCCATCTGATAGCAACCTTTGATATAACAAGACAAGGTTCTACTGCCATCAGACAAGAATGGAATCAAATGCACAGTTCAAACCTAGCAAAACTAAAACCCGTTGCATATTGCAATTCTGTAAGCCATCCCAATATAATTCATAATCTGGTATCAATGTTGAAGAACAAAGTGTGCATTGCTAACCTTATAAGGAAGAGTATATTGACACAGCAAGAATCAGCATTGCTAATTAAGGGGAGAGGCAGATGCTTTTATTGCGAGGGCACTCCTTCAGTCCAGCAATCGAACTTGACATATCAATCTCAAAAGGTCCAGTGGTCATATAAGATGCAAATTAGATCACCTAGGCAGTGTAGGCAGCAGCAGGTGATTGTAACATGCATTGCATTGGAGTAGTAGCAGGTGCAGTATTAGAGAGCCTCGATTGAAGGTCAGGAAGATGGCCATGGGCTACGAACTTCTGCCCAACAAGTTGTTAAACTTCAAATGGCTATTAGCAGATACTGAAACATATTAGAGAATTAAGGAGTCCCGGCAAAGCTTGTGTAAAATTATGTGCCAAGCTTGAGAGTTTGTGCATTGCCATTTGACATCTAGTCCACCAGCATCACAATGATATCAGGAGCATGTTATGAAAACGGCGAGACAAGATATAAAACAATGAAGAATAATCAGGAGTATGAGACAAAGATTTACGGGCAAAAACGACTGACACGTAATCGGCAAAATCACTATTTAGAGGAGAAATTATAGAACGCTCTTGATGTATTACATATGTAGCTAACTTGTGGTATGTTTCGCTATCAATCATAAGACTTACAGGGGTATAAATAGCATTGGAAACAAGAGTCCCAGATGAGAAAAAAAACAAGTCCTAATCGGCAATGAAAACAGAGACCTACTTAAAAATTGGAATAGTAACCTGCTTAGAGACGGGAACAACACCCCGCTTGGAAATGAAATAGAGTATCAGAAGATGACGGTAAAGAAATATAGTCGAAAACACCTCGAGTAGCCACGCCTAACTCCAGTTGGCGCAAATACCTTTGGACACCATGTTTAGAGCAAGTCAATACAGAGTCCATCATGAACACAGATTATTCCAATCATAACCTTCGACCAGTTAGCATTACTGACCAGTCATACTAGTTAAATTATATCCTTTTGAGTGAAACCTAGTCCGATTCTTCAAGTGATCGAGTCCGACCAGGTTTGGATCACAAAATACAACAATCTTCACCTTGAGCCGGATTCCTTCTTTAGCGAAAAAGAATCAAAGAACTTCTCGAATAACTTGTAAAACACTTCTTGTGTGTCAGACGTCCAAAAGGACTAATGAGTAATACCGACCAAATATGAGCAGAGCTCAAACTTCACGGTAGGAACTAGTTTTGTCATCATGTCAACTAGATTATCATGAATATTGATCTTGTAAGCTTTAATATTACCTTAAGAAATAACTTCTGAAATGAAATGCTATCTAATATCAATATGTTTTGTTCTCTCATGAAACATTTGCTATTTTGTAAAATAAATAGCACTCTGACTATCATAGCAAATATGGTTGTGTTTTGTCCTACAAGATGGAGTGATTGTAAAACCTACCTTCTCAAGTAAGCAATACATCAATCATTTGTATCTCTTATGTCTCTCTTGTTTTTAATTGATGTGCTTGACTTTTAGTTGGCTTCGATCTCTCTTCTTTCTCTCTTGTGATCCTGCTGTGCCAAGAACGTGTAAGAGATGGAAATAATTCTTGGAAATACATCTCTATCATCTAAGCACTTTGATAGCAAGATTTATAAGAAAACCCAATTTTGCTTGATTTTGACCTCTTTGGTCCATCTCTTGATCCGAGGGTTTTTGACTGGGATTCTAGGGTGTTCTAGCTTGCTATGACATGTGAGAATACATCTAGAGCCATCTTGGCTATCATCTACCTACGAGTAAGTTGTATTCACCATTTGGGGTTTTGGTGCAACCTTCCAACAAACTGAAAAAGGTCTCAACTTTGACTATGATTTTCATAATCGTTCATTGGAATATGTTTCTGACATCCTAGAGTAAATCCTTACAAATTTTCATGTCATTTGGATCTACGGATCAAAAATTCTCTCACTACTGAATTTTGAAACCATGTTGAAAACACTGTTCATCCTGATTTTACTGTAGTAGCGGATGTACTGCAGTTACTGTAGCAAGTGGTACTACCGCAAATTTAACTAAAGTAGTTTCGTTTTTGCTGATTTTTCTTGGGTTTTTAGTGTTTCTAATCGTTGGTTTTTGTGGTGGTCTTCTATTCTAATATTCATAGCTTTGTAACTATTGAAGTGGAGGATTTATGAATATTTGGGGTAAATCATTCACCCCTCTCTATTGTCATCTTCGATCTTTCACTATATTTATGTAATGTTTTGTTCTGTCTCTAATTATTGTTCTACTGCAACACTCTGATGGACTTATTAATTTTCGAAATAATATTTCAACGAATAATAATCCATTGACTAATATTACTACCCCGTAGTATGAATGGGTCGCCACAGATCTACACCACTTGTTTTAGTGGGACCAAATTATAATAGTGTAGATTAGTCATAACCGGTGAGATTTAAAGGATCTTCCTTTTTAAGGCAAGAAAATTCCACAACAATTGTAATACTGTACATGCTCTTATGATGCTAGAGGCTGTTCCTTCCGGTTGGTATCCTCGCCGCGCACCTCCCTGCCCCCTTCTGCTGTGCGCCTCAGCCGTTTCGTCCCGTACGCGTACGTCGAGTTAGCCGTCCGCCCATCCGCGCGTGGCTAACCGGTGAGGCACTCGGTTAATCCGATCGAGCGCCCGGTCAGATTGCAAGTAACTTCGCGATCCAAAAAAATACTAAAAATTTGGCTTCGCCCGGACTCGAACCGGAGACCTTCAGTGTGTTAGACTGACGTGATAACCAACTACACCACGAAACCATCTTAGTTGCCGGTGACTCCACATTATTTTGATACCATTTGTGTGGGTTACGAATCGCACTAACGCGAGCACATTGCATGTTTGCAGCGACAGAAGCAACCAACCAACCAAATCATTACGGAACATCTCTCGAATGTTGTCCGATACAATTTGCTTCTCCTCGAGACAAAAGACCTGAGGCCTGAACCATGAACGGACACCTTTATTTCCTGAGACAGACAACAGCACACGCATACACAAGAAGTACGCTCGTTATCCGGTAGGCTCAATATGCTGCTATCGATTTACATGCGGAATCAATATATAGTTGTTCCAGAATGCTATAAACAATAGCTTGGGGAGTAGATACTACTAGTGTGGAGTGTGGAATGTGGACTATGGACTATCCAGTGATAATATCTTGGAAGCAGCATTCCTCCAGCAGGCAGCAGCAGCAGAGAGTGGGCAAGCTGCACATAGAACAGAAAAGATCAACTGATTATGCATGAGAGCAAAGCTTATGCCAGCAGATGAGGAGGGATTCAAAGAAAATGTGACTGAAATACTGAATGACATGTTTGATTTATCAATGTCTTTTTTTTTTACTGATAATATTTTGAACCTAACACTGCCCACCATGCCGTAAGGCAGTAGCAAGCCACTACAAGCTTCGGTTTCCGATAGGTCGTAAATCTACGTCCAAATCCTAAGTCCTCCTGTTAGGTTTCAGTAGCACGTGTCATGCCCATGGGTAATCATTAGGGGACTTCAATCTAATATATGAAGCAAGAGATAAAAATAACTCGAAGCTCAACCGCAGCCTAATAGGACTCTTCCACACAACACTCAACACTGCCACCTTAAGCTAGAAGGAAGGAGGTTCACCTGGAGCAATGAGCAAGAGTGACCAACGTTAGTAAAGCTAGATAGACTCTTCTGCACGTCTGACTGGGACCTGCTCTTTCCAGAAGCCATCCTTGTGCCTCTGTCATCTTCTCCTAGGATCCTTGGTTCCTTCCACGGTTGGCACCCGCGGCGTGTGTTCGAGTCGGCCGTGGACGCAGATGACGGCGCATCCGTCCGCCCCTTGATTGCGCTGTTTCGGCCCGTGCGCGTACGTCGAGTTGGCCATCAGCGCGTGGCTGGACTGGAGACACGAGCAGCTTGGAAGAAGGATTGCGAATTTGCGACCCAACCTTCCCTCGGAGCGGCAATGAAATTGAACGCACCATCTGCTCTGAAGCTTCTTTTTTATAAAAGAGTTCGCCCGGACTCGAACCGGAGACCTTCAGTGTGTTGGGGTGCAAGTCGACATATACGCACTTGTTCATCCTTTTTTTGTTGGGGTGCAAGTCGACACTAACGCGAACACATTGCAACGACGGAAGCGAGAAGGAAAAAAAAACGTTATGGAGCATCTGAAAGCTTCTCCTCGAGACAAACTAGTTACCTGAGGCCTGAAGCATGAACAAACACCTTCGTTTTCAGTTTTTCTGAGACAAAAGCATACGCATACACACACAAACGTACGGTCGCTATCCGGTAGACGGTGTAACGATATGCTGCAAGTTCATCCAAACTCTCCCCCGAAAATCATATCGAATTACATGCACAATCCATATTTTAGATGTTCCAGAATGCTCAAAACACCGAACTACCAGTACGAAGTAATATCTTAGAAGCAGCATTCCTCCAGCAGCCACCAGCAGCAGCAGAGAGCGGCCAAGCTGCAAATAGGATAGAAAAAAAAGATCTACTGATTATGCGAGAGACCAAAGATTATGCGAGCAAATGAAGAGGGATTCATAAAAAATGTCACTAGAGCTTGAGGTCCACAAGAATCCCCAGATAAGCTTCACACAGGTACATAAATATGCTCAACATGGTAATTGAATTAGGAATCAATTCACTAATTCAACCCCAAAGTATTCGAGTATGATTGTAAGAAAAAGATGAACTAGAAGACAAAGGCCACACTCACAGTATGCCTGGAACACTAGAATTTGTCCAATCTCCCTTGATGGCTAGTTTAGTCCGGCGGCTTCGATCCATCTGTGAATTTCCAAGGAGAAATCTTCTCGGCACTCTCCAACTCCCTCAATTTCGCTTTTTCTATCTCCGACACCGGCAAATTAGACAATGGCTTTGTCATTTTCTGGACTAATTGATTTAGATTTGGATGAGATTGAAAGAAGAAGACAACTCGATCGGCGGCGGAAAGCTCAAAGTAGATTGGATTGGAAGGGGAAGTAAGGAACCCAAAAGTTACCCTAAGATAAGCTTTTATAACCATGTGAGTTATCCGTCTCGGAAACTGAACGGTTATCTCAGAAACCGAACAGTTATCTCAGAAACTGATCTAGCAGACAGGTCGGTAGAAATCGATTAGGATTCATTAATTCCTCTGTTTGAGGTCCGTCTGTCTTTATAACTCAAGCGAAGTTATCTTATTAACCAAAATCGATTTTTGTCGAAGAAAATTGAGAAGGCTTTGCTTTCGACTATCTTTTCTTCTACGACAAACCTATCTACAATTATATTTTCTCAAGTAAGTTATTTTCACTTGAAGTTGAAGGCTAGATGACGAAGATATAATAATCCTCTCATTATTACATCATTATATTATTCGAGTATACCGCTTATCAATAAGAGAGAGATTCCACAAGATAGTCGCAAGTCTTACTGCGACTACTCTTTGTTCATAAGTCTTTATACGACCACATAGTCATAAGTGTTTCTACGATCACTCCTTAGTCGTAAGTCTTTCTACGATCATATAGTCGTAAGTCTTACTGCGACTACTCCTTGGTCGTAAGTCTTACTACGACCATATAGTTGTAATATATCCTACAAACACCTCGTGGTCGTGGATCTTTCTGTAACCAACATATTTCTGACTAGTTTGTTTACGACGACCTACTTCATCGTGGGGTCATCTGACAAGGCTGTTAGAATGTGCACTTATGTCTAATAATCGCACACGATCTCTCTCTGACAACAACCATCGCACGGCAAACGGGTCACTACATCTCTCTAACAGTGACTTCCATTAGAAGGTTATCACCCGAAGCGTTGAGGTGTCTTTTGGCGCAGGACAACAGCCACCGCTTCGTCAATTATATAAAGGTTGACATCGAAGAGGAGAAGGGATAGAAGACATTAGACCAGGAGATAGTGCTAGGTATTTCACATTACTCTCGGTTGTAATTCTCTCTAAGCAATAGCTACATAGGACGTAGAGTTATTATTTTCCTAGGAGAAGGTTTGAACCTGTATAAAAATTTGCGTGTCTCTATTCTGCATGTGTATACACCGAGTTTTCTAGAGTATCCCCGAATCCAAACAAATTATACGTAAGATCGACATTAGAACATTGACAATACTATTATCAAAGATCTAACTCTAGATGAGTGGAAAGGGGTCTGTACTGGAGGCAAAGGGGAGGACCGAAGGAGTTTGCCGGTGAAGGGAAGGGGGAGAGTGCGGCTGATTTTAGGTTGTCTGGAGTAGCACGGGCAGCAAATTCAAGAAGGCATGGCTGAGCAGGAGACAAGGGTTAGGGCGAAGGGTTAAGTCAAAGAAGAACTATTGAATTGCCCATGTTTACAAAAATTTCATCTATGCTCAAAATGGCTTTTTTTTAGTGGCTTATGGCTGAAAAACACTGTAGCTGGTTGAAATTGCACTATAGCTGATGGTGGCTTATTTGGCGTAATTAAATTTAAAAAATTTAAAAATAGAAAAAATAGGTTAGCCCATCACGGATAGTACAAACGAATACGGGAAAAAAGAACTGATAAAAAGCTAAAAAAAGCCAAAAAAACCAGAAAAAGACGAAATCGTTGAATAGTGAAAATAAGTCAGAAGCCAGAAGCTTAAGCCGTTTTGAGTGGGCCATAACTGTGCAAATCAATTATTGATTTTTTTTTGGTGAGAAAAGATACCTAATTTACCTCTCAAGCATGAAGAGTGTCTTGTGCTACTACTTTGACAAGAAAAAAGTTAATTTATAAAAAAAAAAAAGAGAGAAGGAAAGAGTAACAGTAAGCATCTGGAGCGAAGCAGCAGCGGCGGCGCCCAGTCGATCGAAGTAACAGCAGTCAATTTTTCCCGACCCGTGCGCCGCGAACGGGCCACAAGCCCATCAGGCCCGCTCAGCCCATTATTATGCCGCTTGGAGGCAGCCACCATAATCGGGCCATGCACGACGCGGCCCAATAGATCGTGGAATAGCAGTCAGCGTGCCCACTAGTAGGGGTAGGCGCTCGGTTTTTTATTATATCGGTGTAGTTCATTTGGTATAAATTTTTTTATTTTTATAAACTAGAAACTAAAATAAGCAATGAAAAAAATATAAACCATACCGAATTAATACAGATCAATAGAGATCAATACAGATCAAGTACCCGTACAGTTGAGAGCAAACGGACAGGTTAACACCAACCGGATTCTGATTTCTAAAAGAGGGGAAATTCTGTTCAATAGAGGGGAAGGCTTCGACCATACCTGGTGGTGTTCCACAGCAAAGCTGACGGGTGCGTAGGGTGGTGTTGACGGCTGGAAGCAGCGCCGATGGGCAGAGGGCTGGAGGCGGCGGGTGATGTCGACGGGCGGAGGTGGTGCCGACGGACAGGTGCGTAGGGCGGCGCCAATGGCTAGAAGTAGCGCCAACATACGGAGGGCCGAAGGCGGCGAGCGGCACCAACGAGCAGAGGGCCGGAGGCAGCGTGTCGGTGCTGACGTGCATGGGTGAAGGGCCAGAGGTGGTGCTAATGGCACGCAGGTTAGGAACTTAGGGTTAGGACTTAGGAGTCACTCACTCACCTCACGACTGAGACGGCTCACGGGCGCGTCGGGCAGAGACGAAAGACGACTAGTCTATGGGTGCAGCCATGTGGTATGGCTCACAGACGTCGAGTGGACCTTGGTCCTTGGCGCTAGTTAGTAGTTGGGCCGCCCGGAGACTCAGGGATCAGTGTGATATTGCAGTTTACGGCTTATTTGGTTTTCTGGAGTCGAAAACCGTACCATATACCGAAAACCGCATAGCTCCAAAACAAAAACCAAATAAACCGCAATATTCGGTTTATTCGGTTCGGTTCGATTTTTCGGTTTCGGTAAAAAAATTGCCCACCCCTCCCCACTAGGATGGATACTTAGGGCATTTCCAATGCAAGACATTGTTTTGCTATATCTATGTCCTTTATATCACTAAAAAATAATTGTAAATATAACTCTTTCGATATATAGTATCTACCAGTATGTCCAATCAATAAATTTACACATTCTCTCATCTCTCTCCTCTCTCCTTCCTCACACATGACATAGATTTAATGGGTAGACATAACCTTCCTCTCCAATATATGTTTTAGCTGTCTTCTTTGTTAGTTTATGTGATCAAGCAATGTCTCATACATGACCCTACTTTCCTCTCTCTTCTTTACCTCTTTGTTATATCATCTATCATCCTATGTAGATAGCTAATTATTAGCTATAGATATTGTATAACATGGAGCATTAGGGCATCTGTAGTGTATGAAAAGAGGAGGTCTTAAGCCACCTTAAGGTCAACCTTATACATTACAGGGGTGATTTTAAGCAGACCCTAAGCAAAAAAAGCTTAAGGCTGGTCCTCAAGCTAAAGACCTGGCCATAAGCATTAAAATACAATTTTTCTTTATCTGCTATGTGGGACCGTCTTAAGACCCCTTGGGTTATATACACTATGGAGTTGGTCTTAAGGTTTAGATGGGACCCACCTTAAGACCCTTTGGGTTATATACACTACAGATGCCCTTAGGAGTAAGCCTAGGATCATTCATTCCCAATGCATGCGTCTCAATGAGAGGGGAAAAAATGATTATTCAAGTACTCTGATAAAAATTATTTAATTTGAATATGCTCTCCTGAGTTCCAGCACTTGATGCATGCATGCAACGACTCTTGCACTGAGAAATTAAACAGTCAATATCAATGTGTAGTACGGTTCTTGCTTTCTACTACTACCTCCAACAGAGAAACTGTACAGCATGCACATTAAGGAATCGATATTCGACTGTGAGAAGAAGATATATATATATATATATATATATATATATATATATATATATATATATATATATATATATATATATATATATATATAGGAAAAATACTTTTTACTCCCGGGTGTAATTACACCCACCTCTAATATACCACCTAAACAAACTTGAAATATTCCTTTATCACTTTAGGTATACTTATATACTAATTATAAGATATTCTAATGTGAACCACATGAAAAAATTGCAAGGGAGTCCATAGTTTTTAACGTATTTTGTAAATACCTTTATATACGTACATAAAAAGGAGTATGTTGAAAAAAATGTACATACCACCTCTGAAAAATTGTTCATACCACCTACATAGTCTTAAATACTCATATACTACATGTACATACTCCTCGTTACGCGAGATACTCCCTACATTGTGAGATACGATATAGGGTGTAATTACACCCGGGTGTAGAAAAGAGGCTTCCTATATATATATATATATATATATATATATATATATATATATATATATATATATATATATATATATATATATATATATATATATATATATATATATATATATATATATATTACATCCACTGGAAACAAGAAAAAAGGAAACAAAATGCACAAACGCATCAATTCTTAGTTACAAATTCGCGCTCGGGCGGCGGCCGATGTGACTCTGGGTGTAGTACGGCGGCGACCATGGCTGGGGATGGAGTAGGCTGGTGGCCCCGGCAGGGGATGGAGTAGGGCGGCGACCGAGGCGACTTTAGGTGGAGTAGAGTGGAGGCCAAGGCGACAACATCAGAGACTTCGAGTGTAGTACGGCAGCGACCGAGGTTGGGGAGAGAGTAGCCCGGCGACCCCGGCGAGGGATGGAGTAGGGCAGAGGCCAATGCCAAGGAGGAAAGAGGCGACCAAACCCTAGCCGAAGAACGAGGGCGTCATCGATGGGGGAGAAGGGGGCCTTAGAAGAATGAGAGGGGGCGGTGGCGGGCGAGAATGGGAGGGATAGCTGCGGGAGTTGAGGCGAAAGGAGTAAAAGGGGGCGAGAGGTTATGTGTAAAAATGTGTAAGATTTGATGGGGCTCCATCCGCACAAATTTAAGGCGTCCAAGGTGAATCCGTCAGTCATGATTCATGTTTACATATTTGCACTGAAAAGACCATTAGATATACTCCGTGTGTGTGTGTGTATGTATGTATGTATGTATGTATGTATGTATGTATGTATGTATGTATGTATGTATGTATGTATGTATGTATGTATGTATGTATGTATGTATGTATGTATGTATGTATGTATGTATGTATGTATGTATGTATGTATGTATGTGGGAAGTCTCTTTTGATCTACTCCTGGATATAATTACACCTTATGTCGTATCTTATAACATAAGAAGTATCTCGCATAACGGATGGTATGTACGTGTGGTATATGAATATTTAAGACCATCTAGGTGGTATGAACAATTTTTCAGATGTGGTATATACATTTTTTTACATATTCCTTTTTATGTGCATATATGAAGGTATTTACAAAATACACTAAAAATTATTGACTCCTTTACAATTTTTCCGTGTGGTTCATATTGAAATATCTTATAATTAGTATACGAGTATAAGTGATGAAGGAGTATTTCAAGTTATTTAGGTGGTATATTAGAGGTGGGTGTAATTATATCCGGGAGTAAAATGTATTTTTCTTATATGTATGTGTATGTGTGTGTATATGGCGCCGACTAGCTTAATATTATTTGTCGTTTGGAATATGAGCATCCATCGATCGATCGAAGACCATTTCAAGGCTCATTAATTCATTGCTGATCCTTTCACAAGGACACAGCCAAGTCATCCTTGGCTATCAGAGAGAAGGCCCTCATCACCATGTAAGGCTTCGTCTCTGGCTGCTGCTTATCACTGAACTTGCTTCAGTGCTAGCTTGTTGCATTGGTTTGCAGTACACTGTGCTTCCATTCAACATCTATTTATATATACCTCATCGAGAACCATATCTGATCCTTGGTGCGTGTAGGCTCTACATAGAATATCTTATCATTACAACCTTGTTTTAGCAAGCATGCAGAATATATTCTAGTTTTGTCAACTTACATGGCTTTGCTGGAGACACGAGTAGATGTCAAATATGATGAGCACACTATATGGCCTGGTGGCCATACATTCAACTTTACATTGTATATGTAGGAAATAAAGATTTCCTTATATTTTGTGGAATGAGAATATTATATTTGACCCTCTCTGAAAAGGATTAATATCTGATGCTGAAATCTGCTTAAAGCTCGCTAGCTAGCCTGATCGCTCTCTTGGCAATATCAGGGGAAATGTTATCAGTGAAATATCGCCGGTAACCACTGGGTACCGGCCTTACCAGCAGAGATCGATAAAATTTTATATCGGGTAAAAAATTTTGGATTCATCAAAATTCAAATTTTCAAAAAATTTCAAATTTCAAATCAAAATTTTTAGCCCAAAAAATATGAAATTTCTTATAACTGGCAGTTACCAGCCATATCGCTGACCTCCGATAATTTTTTTTGACCCGATAGAATTTCCCTGGGCAATATACGACGAGAATATCAGCTGTCTTTTGATTTGCTATGCCGGTAGTTTTCTTGCAAAGTTGACAAAAATGTGATACCAATCAGTCTGAGAATAATGAGGATATATACCGGATATATCTTGCTGAATGCTTCTTCCAGTACTGTTGTTGTTTTTTTTTTTTTTGTGAAAAGGAATAAGCATAGGTGAGAAGAGGTAGCATAAACTTTGGTATATCTCTTCCACACTAATGTGTGTACATATGCAGGTTGTAAAATTTTTCACAAGGAATATATATGCATTGAGCTGAGGAAACAACAGACAAGGGCATGACTATTTTACAGCTTGTTCTTGTAGTTTTCTCAATTGCTCACTCTACGCTTACACATGGGGTGTTAAGTCTAAACATCAGGCGTCTGATATTTTGTTATACATTTTAAAAAAATCATGTGCTTGATGATTAGCAAAACCGTATTTTAAATTGATCTGCTTTACCCCAGCACTTTGTAAAGCCATTTTTACTCAATTGTCTATGGTCAAATTAATTAATTGTAAATTATTTCGCATGCATATATAAATCAGACCAACAACTATACTTCGTGGTGCATGTGCACGAGCTAGCACCGTCTCTTCGATGAGCAACCTCATTTTCTACTTTGATCTGCCTATGTGTCCACTACTACAGAAAGCTTCATAGTAGACGCCTCATCACAGACGGTTTTGTGAAACCGTCTCTGATGAACACTATTACAGACGGTTGTAATTAGGAGGCCGTCTGTGGTATTTGTGGCGGGAAAATGGATTATCAAAGGCGGTTATTACCGAAGTATCACAGACGGTCTGTATTAAAAACCGTCTGTGATAATCCCAGATTATCACAGACGGTTTTTAATAAAAAAACAGTCTGTGATAAGCTAGTTATCACAGAAAAAACCGTCGGTGATAAGCTAGTTATCACAGACGGTTTTTAGTTAAAAACCGTCTGTGATAATGGCTAAGGCATTTATTGCGCTGCTCAGACCGCATCTGTCTTCATTTCGATCCAGATCTAGCCACTGCTGCGCACTTTTTCACTCGGGAGGAAGCTAGGCGATTTCAGGCCAGTTAATTTGGTGGGAAGAGGCAGAGATTGAGCTTTGAATATTCAGTCTTTCCTGGTTGCGCCTTATGTGGAGCAGCACAAGGATGTGCTTCGGCAACAAAATCCAGAGCGACCGGATGTTTGGATCATGAGGCAACACAACCGTTGGTTCAACCAATGGTTGAAGGAGCAAATCGCTAAGAGCTCGCCGAGTGAGACGCTGACATGGTTGGCAAAAGGGCCGATATTTACAGTTGTGACATGGCAAGGATATGACATAAATGGGTACACATTCTATACGCGGTCTCAGGATGTCAAGAGCACTAACCAGAACAGCGGTGTCCGCATAGATGCATTCAGTACCGATGGGTCGAGAAACTCGTACTATGGCTTCCATGTATATTCATGTATATTCAAGTTTGTTAATCTTCCATATACTGAGATTGCCTGTGGGATTTACAGTTGCTCGATGATGATAAATTCATATACTGAGATTGGTTCATTCGGTCTTTGAGCTCTAATAGCTGTTATATACAATCTTCCATATACTGAGATTGCCTGTGAGATTTACAGTTATGGCATGTTATTAAATTGATCTGTTAGGATTTCATCTTGACAAGTTAAAAGTTAACTGCTGTCTGAATATATGCATGCTGAATATATCTTGATCTTGAGATTGTAGAGTTTGTATCTAGAGCTCAAAAGACTGAATTCATTATTTGGCATAACCAATCAAGGAAGAGTATATGATTTAGTAGCGGGACGGCCAAGATTAATCTTGTGCAACCCTACAATTTGAGAGCACATATTCATGTTGAGACTGTTATTGATTATATTATTTGGTTTATAGTATTAGCAACTAAAGTAGGTGCTAAGATAGGCACATCACCCCTCTCTATGTCCATATCACCCCCTCCCTTCTCCCCCTCCCCTCTACTCCTCTCTTCCAATGGATATTTCATTTCAATTCAATTAATCGATTTGCGAAATGGATGCATGCTTTATGTTTGTGAAATGAAGTGTGATGTCAATAGGATGTTTTATGTCTGTGAAATGTATCTGAAAGGAAATGAGATGTGTGAATTGTATGTTTTTTGTCTGTGATTATCTGCTTGTTTCAGAGGGCATGGCTAGCATTTCCTGAGGCTAGCTATAAACAGAAATAGATTCTGCTGGGGGGAGGAGTATCACAGACGGTTTTTAAAAAAACCGTCTGTGATATCGCATAATCACAAACGATTTTTAATAAAAAACCGTCTGTGATTATCCGATATCACAGACGGTTTTTAATGAAAAACCATCTGTGATATCGCATAATCACAGACGGTTTTTAATAAAAAAAACCGTCTGTGATATCGCATAATCACAGACGGTTCGAAAATCGTCTGTGATAACTTGGATTATCACTGACCCATAATTTCAGACGGTTCAGAAAACCGTCTGTGATGTGGATTTCTGTAGTAGTGGTCTATTCGAGTTTCTACCTTTAGAATTGCCGTTTGAACCCTTCTTTTATTGCCTACCATGAACAGATAAGCCTTTTACATGCGTACTTGAATTTTCACTGAAACCATAAGTTTATCTTTTCTTTTGCATACGGTGTTTCATAAACTTCACTGAAACTAAAAGTTTTTCATCTGTAGAATAGTATCTCTGAAAGTAGAGTACAAACTAGGTGGTGAATCTAGCAGAATAAGACCCAAATATTCATCATCATATTTTACCCTCATAGACTCAAGGTCAGCAACAATTTTCTTGAAAGTTATCAGGTGGTTCAACAATGAGACTTCCTCCACCATCTTGGGAGAACAAAGCTTCAGTTTCAGATGTATCTTGCTGGTCAGATCATTGGTCGTGTAATTCTGCTCCAGCTTCAACCATAACACAGAAGCAGTGTCTCCTTCAAAACCTCATGTAGAATATTATTTGATAGATGAATATAAATCTAAGATAAAGTCTTATGGTCTTTACATTGCTTCTTATCAATAGCCAATATCTTGGCATCTTGTCATTCATCAAAAGTGCGGCATCTAAATTAAGATGTGGTAGAACAATCTGTATCTTGATTTGCTATTGAGAAAATATTATGTCTTGATCCAATAGTGAAAAGTCATACTTAAAAGTCGCCATGTGGAGTAAATCCTGAATTTGTTTCTCTATTTTCTCCTTTCTCCTTGACGCTACCAAGGCTGTTGCTTTCCCGCAAATCGATGATGTCTCCTGCCGATTTGCTCTGCTCCTCTGGGATCGACAGCTTTTCTCCTGAGAGGCTTCGGCGAGGCTTGCGTGCGGCTTTTATTAGTGACGAGACGGCTTGCCGTCGGAAACAAACATGGAATCGAACACCGGAGGTGTTTGGTTGCCAGCCACAGTTTACCACGCCTAAGGTTAGGCAAGTTTGACTAACTTTGGGAGTTGTTTGGTTGCAGCCACAGTTGCGGTAAGATTCCCTTCCAGCAAACTAGGTCCCACACGTCAATGACTCAAAAAAGTGTGGCAAGATTCCCTTAGGCTTGTTAAGGTGTGGCAAAGAATTTGAGCACCTCAACTTAGGCAAGTATGGCAATTTTTGTTGGTAAAGTGTGGCTAGCAACCAAACAGCCCCACCGTCTCGGACTCGATGGCGAGACGCCGACTCGACGAATTTTTTAGTGTCTAGATATCATTCGAATGTTTTCTTTTTAATTATTATCTAAATTTATGATCTTTAGATTAGAGATCAAGAGGTATCTTATTTTTAAAGGGGGCGAGATTTTTTTCAAAGAAAAGAGAGTAGAATTCAAATGGGAGAGGAAGAATTCATGGCCATTGGATCTCTAATCCAACGGTTCTAAATCTAGATGATAGTTAAGAAGAAAACATCTGGATAATATTTAACAAAACCCCTTTTTTATCACATCTCCATAGCCCTAATATCACTTGTTGTAAAACAGAGAGATAGTAGGACACGACCTTTTTACGTGAAAAATTCTTACAAAAAAAATCATAAGCGCTGAAAAGAAGAATTCACTCTATAAGAAAATTACAAGCATGAAACGACAAACCGTAAAAATACTTCACTCATTGCCCACAGACCTTACTTCACTCATTTTCTTGTCTGTCACTGGCTGAATTCTTGGGCTGTCTTGCAGAGGTATTGATAAACGGAGCAATCAGAGAGGCATTGCAATGGAAGCCCAAACTGCTGGGCCAGGTTGCAACCGAGGTGCTGAACGTGGTACAGGGATGGCGACCACTAAATAGAAGACTTCAAGATGGATGAATGAATGAATGAAGCAGGAGCGAGGCTGTATTACGTGCTTGTATTACGTCGGCCGGGTTGCATCGATCAAATCTGAAGCAGAATTCTGAATTTATTACGTGTTTTATTAAGCTGAAGAGCTTATATAATCTTGCTCCGTTATGCCTATGGAGACGACTGATCATGGGATAAAGTTGATTGATGCCCCCAGATCGAATCGATCCTCTTTTGTGCGCGCAAGAGATCGATCGATCGAGCGCTGTGCGTGCATGCATACGTTGCAGTGTGGTGTCCGCATGGTGACTAGACTAACGCATGAATTCAAGATCACCTTGCATGCATGCCACACGGCGGATTCTCTTCCGACTTATCCGTCCAAGGCAGACAGGATGAGCTGCCGGCCGGCTGCCGCTTGGGCAGTGGGCACGACGACGCGTGCAGAGCGAAGCGGTTGCCCGCCTTTGCGCCGTTGGCGGCGTCGGATTTCTTCTCCGGCCATCGATCATGCGCTGTCCGCTCGCAGACGGTGACGTCGTCGTACGATCCGGCCGGGCAGTATTTTCAGTTAGGCACATGCAGTGCACGCACATACATACATTATATATAGAGAGAGAGAAAAAAAAGAGATAATCTTTTATGTACTCTTGAGAGAGTATATACTCTTATTTTTAATATACCACTTAAACAAACAGGTTATACCTTTGTATTATTTTTAGTATACTTATATACTGATTCTAAGATACTCTAATACGACTTTGCTAAAAAAATTTCATCAGAGCTCATTATTTTTATTATTTTCATTATTATTAGGCAAACTTGATCAACACAACCCTTCTGCATATTCATTCATTTTATGCCTCAGCTAGCTCTAGCACCAAGAGGTACCAAGAGTTTAAGGAGTGATCGATGGTACCGAGAGTTAAAGTGTAATTTGGTGGGGATGTACTAGTACCTCGCAAGAATGGTAAAAAAGCCCTCTCTAATGTAAAAACTCTCCTCTTAGAGATATTTTTTATTATCCTTAAGAGGTACTAAGCTATCCATTGAGCTAGCATCAAGAGATACCAAGAATTTAATGGTAGTTCGGTGGACAGATACTGGGACCTCCTGATGTCTCTCAGAGATGATAAAAAACCCTCTTTTTCAGAACATATATATACACATACATACGAACTAATTAAGGGATGCAATTTAGCCTAGCACGAGCGATAAGAGCCACTCAGGCTAGCCAAGGAGACTGCCTATGAGACCGCACAAAGGCTCATGCATTGCTGAGCCTTAGTGAGGAAAAGAACGCACAGGCAAGTCATCCTTGGCTATCAGAGATAGGCCCTTGTCGCCATGTAAGGCTTTCTCTCTTCTCTACTAGCTAACTTATGAGTCATGGCACACTTCCTTCAATTCCAGGCCTATTTGTACTACCTTGTAAAGCAAACGATGACCTAATTATTCTCAGAACAATTAATATCTCAAGAATCTCTCATCATATTGTCCATTCAGAATATATTCTTGTCGATTTCAACATACATACATGCATTCAGCTAGATGTGACGTGTCTGTAGAATTGCAGAGGCACGCATGACCGATCGATGAGCTAGCCCATGCATGCATTAACTAAGATCAAAATTTTAATTATTTATCTTGATTTTTTTTCTCATAAAGTAGTGGTAGTGAACGACGGTCTCCAATTCCATCTCTGGAAAATGGGAGCGCGTGATGACCCATGAAAGGGCGATTTTATGCTGGAATATTTGCTTTATATGAACGGCTAATTAGATTTTGACGCCTGAATGATTTACTCCCGAAATAGTATACGCCGTTTTGGAATTTGAGTGATCAAACTGCGAAATATACAGTATATGGCGTTTTGGAATTTGAGTGATCAAACTTTCTTAATTTTGACCGTTAATATGTGCAAAACTATTTAGATTGATCCTATCAAAATAGTGTCACTATATTTGCTATGAGAAGTACATTTGGAATATACTACCTCTGTTCACAAATATAGGTCATTTTTTATTTTTACAGTCTCCAATGCAGGATTTTGACTATAATTTATTATCATAATATACTAGCCAAAATAATAAAAAAATATATACATTATGAAAGTATTTTATAAGATAAATCTAATTGTATTATTTTTATATAGTCAATCTATATATTTTAACATATATTAATGATCAAAACTTGATTGCACGGAACCCACGACAATATATATTTGTGGACAGAGAGAGTAATGTGTTTATATTTCTAGCTAACATATTAATATGAAAATTGATGGTCAAAGTTACCTATTGGAGACTATGTCTTGTGCAAGCGTCATATATTCTTGAACAAAGGAGTATTTGTTGGTAATATTACAGCTAGAATTGGATTAAATCTTACATCATATATACTTGAACGACAATGCTGATATATATTTTGCTGATCTCTACATGCATCCACTTGCATGTGATGCTGCGCTATTATTGGTCGATCAGACGAAAAATAATATCTAATATATTCATCTATACTCAGTATTAAAAACACTTCTCTTTAGAGCAAGGCTAATAATACAGCATTCAGCTGGCTGTATGGACACTTACAGCCCACTTATCAGTCTATTCATATAGTAGTTTACAGCCAGCTGAAGGCTGTATGACCCACCCCTTTCTCTCACAAAGTTTCTTGGTTCTTGTGCTTCAGCTGGCTATAAACTTACAGCCCACCTCTCTTCTCTCTCCTCTTATCTCTCCTCCACCTCAGCATACAGCCCACTAACAGTCTCTTATTATACTTGCTCTTAGGGGGTACCAGGAGACCAATTACTGGAGTCACTCTTCTTAGCCCACTGGGGTCATTACTTATTTACAAAGAATCGTTCCTTCATCCACAAAGGAATATTTTGCTACACTTGGAGTAAGCAAGAAAGCATCGTGGTTTTCTTAGGACTGGTCCAGCGAAGAAACCAGTGGAGAAAAAAACCGAGTAAACCGGTTGTGAAGTATGTTGGTGTGCATTATTAATCAATTGTGATGACCCGTGTTATTACCGAGTGAGGTAATAACACTGGTCAACAGATTATTATTCGTTTGCCTGGTAAAACACCGCTCTAACGAATAATAAACCCATCAGAGTATAGCAGTAGAACAATAATTAGAGATGAAACATGCTTTTATTATATAAATATAGCCACGCAGGGCTAGAGTTTGGTACAGAACCTCTAGGGCTTGAATAGTAGTACAATATCAAAAGTAGGCTTTCGGTTTAACATTTTAATCTTACAAATTAAGACTCCTAGAGGTAAAGACATTATGTAAACTTTACATATACCACAGGATCATTGCCCATGCCACTGGTGATCTCTTAGTCGTCCCACATTTCATACGAGGTACACACCCCATACGATTCGTTCTCATATCCCTCCCATTCCCCCTCAGGATAGGTTCCTCGAGGTAAGCCACGTCCACACCAAGTGAAACTCTGGTCTGGCTACCCTATAAATAAAGGAGAGTAATAGCAAGAGTGAGTACAAAAGTACTCAGCAAGCGTTAATAACAAAATATACTGTATGCTCATAAATCTAGCATTTCTTGAAACATGCATTTTCGTTCTCGTGCTCATTCTCTTTCTTTTTTTCTCCTTCTCTTTTTCTTTTTCATTTTGAAAACTTATAGAAAATAGAGGCTTTTAGGTTGTGAAAGAATTTCATATTATTAATTTAGAAACCTACTAAACACTTGTATAGTGGGAAAAAACCCTCCACGTGTTCCGTAGCCTCCAATCCAGGAGACAGGCATGAATTCATAATTTACATAGCATTGCACAAGTTTGTACCATTTTACTCATAGTCACCCTGATTCTTATTGCAGGTGGATCCTCACATTTCCTTATATGCAATGCCCTACTCAAAGTATAGAATCTTCACCACTATTTCAGTATATTATGCCTCCACCCAATTTACTTATAATTGTTGGCATGGGATGGTTCCCCCACCCTCACTCGTATTGTTTCAATTATAAGATAGTCGTTGATCGGACTTACCCTTTATGGCCCACCATCCAATTGAGGCCTTGTCTGACACTCCACATCGCTAAATATACGCGCCAAGCATATCCTTTATGGCCTAAAGTTCAATTGAGATCTTGCCTGATTTCTCTCTAGATAAATCTACTTACCCATTTGTGGAATGCATAATAACCTTGATAAAGTTATCGATTTTGCCCGCCTTCCGACGAAACAATGGTTGATACAGCTTATACGGTCCACCACATAAGTGAAATTTGTTCACCCTTAGATTTTATCCCTATGCAGAAGGTTCCAGCCTAGCCCTTTATCTCTTGCCAAAAGGCACCTTCTGCCCACCCTTTACTTATTGATACGACAATGGCTCTCCAACTGTCTACACTTGTTTCTTTCATGTCTTTCTCATAGCCTTTATTCAATTTAAACATTATTTTTATTTTTATGCAAGGTGATAATAATTTAATTGTTAAATACTTGTTTTACTGAAGATACTCTAATCATATGTTCAAAGGGATGCTTGCCTGAGTTTATATCAAAGTTCTGGGCCCCAAAGTTAGTCGAATAAAAGTCACCCTCCAAACCCGGTTCCTTTTCTGCAATTAGTAAGCGTGCTACAGTTTAATGTACCGGTGCCGAAGAAAATAACAAGTAGATAAATAATTGCATAAATTACACTAAAACGTCCCTGTGTGATCCGTGAATTACAGTTTAGACTAGAACTATTGTACATGTCCCAAAAAAACAACACATTAAGTATAACGACAAGCTTTCAAAATTGCTACTAGAAACAATAATGCATAGTACTGTTAATTAATACTAAAGTTTACGTACTCATTCGACCACCAAATATGTAAGTTCCATTCCTTCATTTGTCACAGCTAATGCATAACCAGGATCTGCAAAAGAGACGCGGCAAAACAAGGTGCAATTATCTTTTCTGTTCATCTATGTTGGTTAATTACAGCATGCATGCACCGGCGCCTACTGCGCGCATAATATATATAAAAGAATCTCTATCTATCTAGCTTTTTTATTTTGGAAACATACAGCGTATCTCCGTGAGACAGTAGTAGTGCTTTGCGGCTCGTGCATGTTCATATGCATGTTGGCCAGCAGCTTTAATTGGCATGGGAATACTTATCTTATCTATACACATGCAGTCCCCTACCTATCTTTTTTCCCCTTTTTGATTGCCTTTGGAATTTATAGATATGAAATGTATGAATTATATTTATGTTCCTCCATAGTAAGGAGGGGCAGTGACAAGATCTACGTGTGGAGACGGTGTCCAATTGCTAGCTGAATTAAACTACAGGCCCATATATATTATGAGTATTGCTATACAACAGGTGACTGTTCAGATTGATCTAGGGCGTTAGATCTCCATCTAATGGATCCACCCATACAAGCCCCCCTCCAAAAAAATGACCCCCTCCAAAAAAAATGATCTAAGGCGTTGGATCTCCATCTAACGGCTCAAAATCTGACTATTTTTATCCTCAAAAACAGTCACATGTTGTATAGACACTCCCATATATTATTACGTGTGTGGAAGCCATATCCAATCCTTGAGTTAATTAAGAACTAGGGCCAAGGCTTGCAAGTATAAATAGTCGGATCATATGGCAAATGACATGACCGCGTACGGTGCACTTCTTTGACAGCTTTCTTCCATGCTGTGATTCCTGCTTAACTTTTTGGAGGAAGGAAAGGATAACCTGCAGCTGAACTACTTCTCTTGGAACAGAAGAGGAACCTGCTGCATTGCACACATACACATACACTATGCAGTTAGCCGGCACCTGCAGGTTAAGTGTGTGAGGATGCTGCAGCAGGGAGATATATGTATATCCTCTCTATATATAGCCAATTAAATAGATCTAGTTAAATATATCCTCTCTATATATAGTTAATCATATACGTGTAGATGTTGCAGAAAATGCACATGCATGCATGCGTCGATGTGCCTCGTATATATGATCGTCAGCTTGAAGCTAATAACCAGCATACAATAAAGTTTTCCTCTTCAGGAAATGCATGCACAAATTATTCAAGAGATGCAAGGCTAGCATGAGTGATAAGAGCCACTCAGGCTAGCCAAGGAGACTGCCCATGAGACCTGCACACAAGGCTCGTTCACTGCTAAGCCTTCAGGGAGAAGGACACAGGCAAGTCATCCTTGGCTACCAGAGCTAGACCCTTATCGCCATGTAAGGCTTGCTCTCTTCTTCTTCTACTACTACTTCTTATTGCGCATGGCTAGCTAGCTCATTGCTGCCTGAGTGGTTCGGTCGCCATGCTTGCTTCCGGAGCTATTTATAGGCAGCTCATATCGGAGAGCAGGCGGGCTTATCTTTTTCTTCCAACTAGAATCTTTCATCGCAATCTTTATTCAGAGAACATATTCCAGATAATGTCAACCCATTCATACATATAGATATAGCAAGCCGCGATTCTCATCCCTAGTGGCACAGCTGGATAAGTTCTCTCTGCAAGCAATGCAAAGGATACATGCATGGGGGTGACTGCTGGTGAGCATTCAGAGGAGCAATGCAGAACCTTTTTGATTGCCTTTGGAATTTATAGATATGAAATGCATGAATTATATTTATGTTCCTCCATAATAAGGAGGGGCAGTGACAAGATCTACGTGTGGAGACAGTGTCCAATTGCTAGCTGAATTAAACTACAGGCCCATATATATTATTACGTGTGTGGAAGCCATATCCAATCCTTGAGTTAATAAAGAACTATGGCCAAGGTTGCAAGCATAAATAGTCGGATCATATGGCAACTGACATGCATGCACGCGTACAGTGCACTTCTTTGACAGCTTTCTGCCATGCTATAGGATCGTCGATTGCAATTAGAGAGGTGAATGATTGCAACATCTAGCGGAAGCTTTTCTTCAATCTGCTGTCTTCTAATTTTTAACCTGTCAACACAGAAAAAATAAACACACAAAAAGACAGCAAAAATAATAATAATAATTCGTCAACCGAGCAAGCAGTCAATGGATTTCAAGCTCATGTTCAAACTTTCATGCAATGCATGCAGCCCCTAATCACCTTTCACCTAATCATGCATCTAATCAGTATGACCTATAATCAAGATTCACGGCCGCCGCAACCAAGTAATGCATGCAAACAATTACCAAGTAATGTATGCAAACGATCACTTTTCTAGCGATGCCCGCGCACGAGAAAACGAGGAACGAGACGTCGTCGATGTCGGCTTCAGGATGAAAAGATCAAAACACGCCGCCGCTCACGTTTCTTCTTGTAACGCCCCGTTTCTAGGGGCGCGTACGGACACGGTATTCCGTAACTATTCACGTATGAACAGTTATGGAGTGTCACGCAAGACTATACCATTACATACTTACAACAAAAATTCCAGCATATATTTCACGTATGGATTAACATCCATTTTACAACAGCGGGGCGTGCAAGCCCAAAGTATAAATACAACACAAAAGCTCCAAGATCCACTTGAGCGCGGCCAAAACCTAAAGCCACGGGACCTCGTCGAAGAAGCGATCCTCAGGGGCGTCCTCGACGGGGAAAATCTTCACCTTCGCCTTGATCCTCTAAAGAGGGGATTAAGCAAGCCGTGAGCCAAACAACCGGCTCAGCAAGCCCCAAAGGGACTCTAACTTACTATATGCACGGATTAACAAAGGAATGGGGTATATTTGGTTTATTAACTTTGAGTGGATGCAGTTTTATTTGCAAACATTTCGATAAAACGGACCCAAAACTACTCCTTAAGATCTCAGGGATTTTCATGAAAATTTAATTAACCAACTAATCAAGTTAAAGCATGTACAAAACTACTTAAGCTTCGCTGCTGGAATCACCCAAGTGACACAGCTCCATTAACCGGGAGCACGGCGTATTCGAATACCATTTATTTGACTCTGCAGAGTTTGCTCAGCTTTACCCACACGATCCCTTAACTCCCGCGACAGAGTTAAGAAAGCCAGGTCGTTTCACTGCTCAGCTCTTTATATAGGCTCTACCCGGTAGAATCCACTCGGGTCTGGCACAAGAAAACAAACGTCCGCTTCGAGTGAACCCTACCGTTGTTAGGCGTCCGCAGCACGGCCTACCTAACCTCACTTCTCAACCTCCTCCTCCTCCTCCACGCCTGTAGAGTTTCAATCGAGTTGAGCAGCTACTAGACCAGTGTTGACAAGTCAACTCCTGTGGTTGAGCGATCACTATGACATTTGCTCAGCGTAAGGGTTTAGTCCTTATATTTTCACGGGGTCCGCAACCTCGCCAGGCCCGCGACCCAACCTAGGGTAAGCGGTGGGCGTAGACCGTCTCGCGGTTTCCCACAACACCCTTACCCTAACTTCAAACCTAGGGTAAAAGATGGGCGAAGACCGTCTCGCGGCTCTTTCCCAACCCTTACCCTACCTTGTGCACGCCGGCACTCTCCGCCCTAGGGTACGGTGTCCTATACCACCCTACCCTAGAGTCGAGTTTTCCAAATTCTATTGGCCCACAGCCACAACCTTATTAGTATAAGACTTTGCATGATAATAATAATCTACAGTTATCTAGATTATCAGATAATTAACTATAGGGTTACAAAGGCATGGCTACAAGTTTAACATGGCATTTGTCGGTGGTAGGTTATCTACATAACAGATCATTCTAAACATTTTATTTTACTTTGAACTAACATTTCAGAACTAGCTTAATGCAAATAGCATAATAACATAATTAAATGGCATGGGATACAACATGATCAAAGGATTTGGGACTTGCCGATAATCTGGACGATCTCGGCTAGCTCGAACGTAGAAGCACCTGGATCCTGAGGCTGCACTTGAACTTCCGGGATCTCCGAAACTAGCGCAAACACATAAAATAACATAAGTCCGGCTTGAGCCTAATCAAGCGAGGAAAAATAATCTATCAAAAAGGAGTAAAATGCATAAATCTCCAAATTGGAATTTTAGGAATTTATCTGGGATGAGTTTGGGGAAAAGGAGGCCACAAATGGGTTCAGGACATTATTTGGAGCAAAGTGGTGAAATTTGAGAATTTTTGGGATTTTCTGTGATTTTCTAGAATTTATTTGGGCTTTCTGGGATTTTGGAAATTGGAAAAACACTGGGAATTTGGGTGAACAGTAACAGCCCGGCCTCTTCGCTACAGTGCAGCCAGGCCCGAGACTTCGGCCCGCTCGGCCGATTTAAACTGCGCGGCCCGAGCGGCCTTTGCACGCGCGCGCGGGGAGAGAAGTGGGCCGGGGGAAAACGGCCCAGAGCGAGAGCGCCCGTGCGGCTCGGATGGCCGCCGCATGGCGGGATGAACGGCAGCGAGGCGGGAGCGGCGAAGCGGTACGGGGCGATCCGACGGCGGAGAGACGGGGGTTTTATGAAGATCCGACGGATGCGATACAACGAGGACGAGTGAACCGTTACGGGGAGATCCAACGGACGCGGGAGGCGGTGTTTAAGACGATCGAACGGTGGCGGAGGAAGGGTCATCCAGCGGCTGCGGTTATATGGCAACGGGAGAGATGGACGGCGGAGGAGGAGCCACGTCGCGCAGGAGGGGGTCTTCTTCCTCCTCCAGCCGCTACAGTGCCCCCGAGATAGGGCTACGGTGGCGACGGCGGTCCAGGCGCATGGAGGGCTGTCAGCGGCGACCGAGGGCACCGACGGGTAGGTCTCCGAGAGGGGAACCCATTTTGGGTAGTTGGAAGGCGAGGGAATCAATGGAGATGGCGGGAGGGAGAAGGGAGTGCCTCGGCTAATTGGCGGCGGAGGGAGGGTCACCGGGACAGAGTGAGCCAAATCGGCGAGAGATACACGGTCAAGGGAGTGGGGTGCTCACATTGGCGGTGGTGGTGGTGGTTGGGAAGTCTCCTGCAGGGCTGGCCACGGGAGGGGCGAAACGGCCGGCGGTGGGTGACGGTGCGGGCACTCCACGGGCGATCACCTGTCCAGAGGCAAGCATCAGAGGGATGAGGGGACCGCAGAGGTGCTCTGGACGAAAGCAATCGGAAAATGCGCAAGGGAGGAGGGAGGTCCGCTTTACGGGGTCGCCGGCGCAAGGGGAGACCACGGTGGCGCTACGGGCGGCGGGACTCCAATCGGCTGCGCGTGAAGCTTCTCTGGAGTGGTGGGAAGGGAATGGGGGTGTCTGGGAGGCTTGGGGAGCAAGAGGAAGCAAGGGAGCCGAGGGGCGGCTTTTATGCCCGAGCAGAGGGAGGGGATCCTTCGGGGAGAAGGCAACGGGCGCGGTGCGGAGTCAACAGGAGTGAACGGGGAGCTGGTGGAGCGTCTCCTCCGCGCAGTGGGGTGACGCCAGGCTCTGCGGCGGCTTAATGGCGAGGCGACGGAAGAGAGGGGCAGGTGAGCTTCGGGCATGGGTGGGGGAAGCGTCCGCGCGCGGAAGGGAGAAGGGGCGGCCACTGGCGGGTGGGGTCGGGGCAGAAGGGTGGTGACGCGTGGCGCGAGGGCGCCCACCGTTTTGGACCGGGGTGGACGGGAGGGCGTGGGCGCGGGGAGAATTCGAGGGCGACGCAGGCGCTGCGCACGCGCGAGGGAGGAGGCAGGGAGGAGAGCGGCGCCAGCGGAGAGGGAAACGGAGGGAGGCGCCAGGGAAGGGAGAAAACGGAGAGGAGGAGGGCGCCAGCGAGAGAGGAAGGCGCCTAGCCAAATGAGGAAAGCGGAATCGGGGGAAGAATTTCCAAAAAGGGAAAGTCTCTTGAATTTCACCTAAAAACCAGCAAAAACAAAGAAAAAAATTTTGGTTTTGAATTTTTGGGGCTTTTCATCTTTTCTGATCTTTCAATACAACGCCGCACGCTCTTTTCATCAACTCAATGCGTGAACACTTCTATCCATCAGCACTCTCAATGTATTCATGCATGAAAGCTTGAATTATCCATCAGCCCACTTTTTACATACGGCTGCCGTTCTGTATTTTTCCTTTTTTTTCGCTCGATCACGGCTCGAGGACGCTGGCGCTACTGCCTCTCGCGTGCGGAAGATGACGCCAATGTTTGCCTCAGACGACGTGAAGAGAAACACGTCGCTGATCAGATTTCTTTTCTTCCGAAATAGATCTAGATTTTATTTCTAAATCATGGTGGCTACAAAGTGCCCTCCTGACACCCCTCAAACCCTAAAACGAAAATTGCATCTAAAAAGCCACGGGGTTAGCCTCCAACCCCACCTCTATTTATAGTCTAGGGCCCAAAAACTGGGCTTATCCTAAGCTCATGAGTTCTAATCCAATTCCAACAAATAAGGGACCCGAAACCCTTCCTAACACGGGTTTTCCAAAATTTCAACTTCTCCAACTCATCACGTGTCGAAGCCTCCAGGACCGCACCTCCTGTATTTTCTCCACGCATCATCCACATTTGATCTCCATGTGCTCCAGCGTGAGACCGACCACCTCGTGACATCCTCGACTGTCTGGACCTCAGATTTTCTCCTCCTAGTCCCGGTCTTTCTCGTCACCGACCATGATCGTCTCCACGCCCAACCTGCACATGCAAAGACCAAAGAACGTTCTTCCGGCACAAGTTATCACCAACTTGACCGATATTAGTCCACACACACGACTCGCATAACAACGCTAAACAAAATTACCAATTATTTATCATCACAAATTAACCATTGTCAGTTATTCACCACTAAAATATTCTAGATTAAGCCACATGGTCTAACACATGCTGTGATTCCTGCTTAACTTATTGGAGGAAGGAAAGGATAACCTGCAGCTGAACTAGTTCTCTTGGAACAGAAGAGGAACCTGCTGCATTGCACACATACACATACACTATGCAGTTAGCCGCCGGCACCTGCAGGTTAAGTGTAAAAGTGCGAGGATGCTGCAGCAGGGAGAGATATGTATATCCTCTCTATAGATAGCCAATTAAATAGATCTAGTTAATTAATATGGCTGCATCTTCATAGTGTAGATGTTGCAGAAAACGCACATGCATGCATGCGTCGATGTGCCTCGTATATATGATCGGCAGCTTGAAGCTAATAACCAGCATACAATAAAGTTTTCCTCTTCAGGAAATGCATGCACAAATTATTCAAGAGATGCAAGGCTAGCATGAGTGATAAGAGCCACTCAGGCTAGCCAAGGAGACTGCCCATGAGACCTGCACACCAAGGTTCGTTCACTGCTAAGGTCCTGTTTGGAATGCGGGAATTTTTCCCGATTCCTGCGGGAATAGAACTGTTTCCTGCAAAATTCCTGTGAAATTCCTCTGTTCCAAACAGGCCCTAAGCCTTCAGGGAGGAGGACACAAGCAAGTCATCCTTGGCTACCAGAGCTAGACCCTTATCGCCATGTAAGGCTTGCTCTCTTCTTCTTCTACTACCAGGGGCGGGCCCAAGGCCCGGCCACCCTGGGCCACTGCCCGGGCTCAATCGCTAGCGCAGTAGCGCCCCTGGAACATCAGCTGGCATGTGGGTTAGTTGCTGGCTTGCTGCAGCTAGCTAGCGTGCGTACATACGTACGTCCGGGCGTCCGGCCGCATCGATCGATCGAAACAGATGGGCATACATAACGCACCAGTCCAGAACGCAGCTTGGATGGGCATCCGCAACAGGCCAGCAGCAGCCCACGAGACAATGCCACCAGCCAGCGTCGGCACGACGCTTCCAATTCCACCAGGTATGCGACGTCGGACGTTCCCAATTCCAAACATTGCGCGGCCACCGCGGCAAGCTGGGCGACATTTCCAATTCCAAAATTCCAAGCTGGGCATCCGGCCACTCGGCGCCGAGCCGTCGACGCGCTAGAGAGCGAGCGCGGCGTCTTGCTGCCTTCCCTACTTTTCTCTCCAGGTATCGCATTTTGTGAGAATTTTGTGGGTGAATCGCGTAATGCCTACTTTCATTTCTTGTATTCCCCTGCTGTTTCAAATGTTCATATACAACCAAAATGGCTATACTAAAGATAAATAAACCTCAAAACTAAAAAAGGGATGTATAATTGATATCAAAGGGTTCTATGTCCCAGTTCCATTGAAGAAACTAACAGGCGCTCGACATGATATTTTCTTAATAAAGAACTATCTTGTAATGGATATCAATATTTTGGATGGCATGCTTTAAGAACCACGCTTCTTTTATTTTGTTTGCTAGACTCAAGGTGTTGCCGCTAGTTGCTGGTTGCATAGTGTCTCCTTTGAAGTTATATTATTGGATTTTTGGTGGTAATTTTAGTACCCTAATCTATGTTATGTACTTTTTTTTCTAATGTATGCATTTTCATATATGTACTAAAACAATGGTTTTATTTATAAAACTATTAAGCACGCCAGCTTTGCTTATATAGGTCGATGTGAACTTGTTATTGATTGTTACTTGTTAGCTTGCCCAGGCTCTAGAAAATTTCTGGGTCCGCCACTGTCTACTACTACTTCTTATTGCGCATGGCTAGCTAGCTCATTGCTGCCTGAGTGGTTCGGTCGCCATGCTTGCTTCCGGAGCTATTTATAGGCAGCTCGGAGAGCAGTTGGGCTTATCTTTTTCTTCCAGCTAGAATCTTTCATCGTAATCTTTATTCAGAGAACATATTCCAGATAATGTCAACCCATTCATACATATAGATATAGCTAGCCGCGATTCTCATCCCTAGTGGCACAGCTGGATAAGTTCTCTCTGCAAGCAATGCAAAGGATGCATGCATGGGGGTGACTGCTGGTGAGCATTCAGAGGAGCAATGCAGAACCTTTTGCATAAGTTAAGTAGCAGAAAAACGGCAGGTTTAATTTCTTCAATTTTATCTTTGTTGGGAACTTGGGATTTAGCAGCCAAGCTGACGGTTCCAAAGCAATGTTCACACACTGAAGTCAGAAAATCAGAAATTACCCTTATATATCTCTATTTGCTGGGCCATACTTGTAATTTATGGGCTTTGTGAAAATGGGCTTCCATCGGGGGTGATTCATAGGCTTCCATCAGAACCAAGTCCGAATTAGGCCCAAGCCCAAAACATACACGTGCCCATGTGCACTAATATTTGTCAAAACATCTCTCTCTCTCTCGGTCTGAACTGCTTCACCTTCAGAGTTTAGAGTGGGACGTCTCTAAGAAGAAAAAAAGAGTTGGAGGCATAGCATGCGACAGAAGAACTTTTGCCTGCGCTTTTAGATATAACAGCTATTATTTAGAGAATCTGTTTTAAAAAGTTATTCTGTTTTGATATTTAGTTTTTTAAAAAAATTTAAAAAAATCACAAGTCAAAACAAAAAGGCCAAAATGAAATGGATCATGACCTATTTCTGGTAAGATTCAGAGGCCAATATACAACTCGAATCCGTAGGCTAAACAGACGCTTCTGGACTGCGGCGCAACTGTCACGGCATCTTTTAACTGATTAATTAAGCAATCAAGCAGATTAGTTAATGTATATAATCCTACTAGGTGTGTGCTACCAAAAGGAGCTAGGCTAGCTAGTAGCCAGTGTCAGTGATATAATACAGGCTAATCATGGCCCTCCACTAGCCCAGCCCGGCTTAATTTAATCGTCACCTGCCAAATGCAGCTACGAGCCAGCATCACGCATGCCGATGTGGCGGCCACCGCTTTGTTCGTCCAGGTTCTCGCGACGATTTTGTTATCCACGTGTAGCCGCAATGGCGTCACGGGTGACCTCAAAGTGGTAGTAAGTACCGTATTTTGTTTAAGTTAAAACATTTTTGATTTGCTGCCACTACTAAGATTAGTAGTTGTATGCTGATCGGTGTCTCACCTGGCCCCACGAACTCCAATGCAGCCTAGTTGCACGCAATCTAATGGCATATACAATAACGTAGAAAACTGCTATTTATAGTATTGATTATGTCATTTATAAATAGTATTAAAGATAACTTCTACAATAAATTATTTTTTATATATCTCTATAGTTAGCTTCTTTGTAACATAATATATCTTATTTCTTATGTTACAGTTAACTGTTGTATGAGAGACGGGGTCTGTAAATTAATTGTAGTACACATTAAAAGTTCAACATCTGTATCAACCAAAATCGTAAATGAGTATTTCTTTTTCCATAATCTTTGTTGTAAACAAATAAAATTCAAAATTTTCAATTAAAAATCATAAATCACAGCCATATTAAACAGGCCCACGTCTCTCCATTATACATACATGCTCTAAATAAAACCTCATATAATTCACATAGGTTTGCTACGAGAACGCGCAAAACTGCTTATTCGCAGAGTGCCCCGGATCCACGTGCAGCGACTTTTGTAATTCTACTAACAACCGCATGTGAACTTGATCTACATAATATAATGGAATGATTATGTCCATCTTTTAAGGCGGGTATCGATGTATTATCGTACTGGTAAACTGTCGCTTAGTCCAAGCGAAGGAAAGATAGATTAGTCTGTGATCAACTTGGCTTATGGCTTCTGACTTATTTTTCACTATTCATAAATTTCGTCTTTTTCTGAACTTTTAGTTTTTTTGTTGAGCATTTTTGCCAGTTCTTTTTTTCCCGTATTTGTTTGTATTATACGTATGGGCTAACATATTTTTTTATATTTTTAAATTTTTTTTAAATTTAATTATACGAAATAAGCATCTGTCAGCTACAGTGCTTTTTTCAGTCAGCTACAGTGTTTTCAGCCATAAACAATGAGCTTTTAAGCCGAGTTGATCACCAGGAGGGTGGTGCACGGGCGAGAGCTGAGGAGCCCAGATGCTTCGAGAGGGTACTACGTGCCTATGCCAGCTCGGCCAGTAGTGAAGCTTTAGATTTTTCTTATATTTATTTAGTTTTTTAATTTATTTTTATTGACAATATTTTGAGAAATTTATTATCAAATCTGACTTTTTTTATTACGTCAACACTTATGATGTAACAAGACAACACTATCAAACTATTTACCATAGCGTGCCCAGATGCTACCACTCCACCACCAACCACGTGGCGGTGTTGTTTGACCACTCCATCGCTAGTGACATGGCATTTAGGGTCTGTTCTTTTAGTTTTGACTTGTGATTTTTAAACTGTTAGTGAGAGAGAGTATAGATTAACAGAAATTTATATGTGGTTTGGTTGATATAAATAAAATCGTTACAGTATATATTATAATTAATTTGTAGACTTTATCTTAAAAGGTATTTTTTAAAGTTAGTTATTATAAAAATTAAAAAATAGTTTTTAAAAGTTGAAAAGGGGAAATCCTTGGCTAGACTTATCTAATGACGTTAAGCCACGTTACGAGTGGTGGGTAACCGCGAACGGTTCCAAATTGAAAATAAGTTGGTGAAAAGGTTATTAATAAAATAAATTAACAATAAGTTAAATGATAAGAAATGCGACTTTGATACTAGCTAAAGAGTAGTACCGTACATTTTCCTACCTGTGACAATTTCCTAGCTAAGAGTGCTACTCTAGGACTAAACTAAAGAGTAGTACCGTACATTTTTGGAAACTTGTACCCTTGTAATAACTTTATTGGTTTCACTTTCTTCTGCTGTACTGCAAATTTGGAATTCCGGGTTTCGGATAAGATCAATTTTACTGGTGCTCTTTTCAACTTTTGCTGTGAGCTTTAACTTTTTTTAACACTATTTAAGATTTTTGTAACGTAATTGTTGAGTTTTTATATAATTAAACTTAAAAAATGGAAAGGAATAAGAGAAAAAACCAAAAAAACGAAAAAATAAAATTAAAAAGTTAGAAGATAGACACTAAAAGCTGAAATTCAAATAAGCACAGCCAAAGATTTCACTTTCAATTGACCAGTGACCCTTGAACCACAAAGAGTATATATTTGTCACCAAAATAAAATCACGTGTGTTACAATCAAAAGCAAGGGATGCCCAATGTACAGATGTCTTCCCAAACAGACACCTTCCCATGCCAACTTCTCATCATCTATATATATGTATCAACATGTACAGATTGATGACTAATGTTAATGAAAGCATCAATAGTTCATCACATACACTGTCTCAATCTACTTTACAACACGTTATCAGCACCTTTCTCTCCAAATCGAGCATCACGCACACATACATTCACATGCAACAGAGAAGAACATAAGGTAAAGAAACTACTCCTGAATGTTCAAGCTTTGACGACGTCGACCGGCGGTGGCGCATGGCGTCCTCATGGCGCGAGCGGCACAGCCCGGTGCGAGGCGCAGACCGCGCGGCGCGGCGGTGTGGCCCCCGACGGTGGCGCGCAGCGCCCGAAGAGGATCACGGCCGACGGCGCCCAAGACGTGGCGGCCCGTGGCCAGCGACGCCCAGGGCAGCGGCGCCCGACGGAGCCCGCAGGAGGCGGCGCCCGGCGCGGCGGCAGGCGAGGCCCGGCGGCGTGGCGCGTCCTCACGGCGCAGCCCGAGCCCGTGGTGGCGAAAGCCCGGCGAGGAGGAGGCGCCCGTGGCGGCGCTCGCGGCCGGCGGCACCAGCGCCGGCGGCATGCTGCGCCTGTGGCGGCGCTCGTGGCCGGCGGCACCCGCGCCCGTGACATGGCGGCGCCCGTGGCAGCCCGTGGCGGCGCGATGCAGCACGGCCGGAGCCGGAGGCGCCCGTGGGCGACGGCCTGGAGCGGCGCAGTAGCCGGCCGGCGAGGCGCGGCACCACGGGCCGGCGGCGTCAGAGCCCGCTGAGGCGGCCGGCGGCTCCCGCAACGGCGCCTCCCGAGGCGGCAGCGCCCGCGGCGGCGACGGCGGTGCCCGAGCCCGACGCGGTCCACGGCCGGCGGCGCCCAAGCCTGAGGCGGCTCGCGGCCGGCGGCGCCTTGCGCCCAGACGCGGCGGCACAGCCGGCCAGGCCGGCTTGGCGCGGCCGACGCGCGGCCCGTGCGGTCGCGGCGCCCAAGCCCGGCGGCGGTGGAGGCGGCGCCCAAGGGGGGCGGTGGAGCGCGACGTCCGGCGGCGGCCTGCGGCGGCGCAGGCGGCGGTGGCGCCCATGGCCGGTGGCGGCGGCTCCCCATGGAGGCGGCGGCGGCTGGCTAGGGTTGGGGGGAAACCCTAATTCCCCCCTCCCTCCTTTTACAGTGGTTGCCCAAAATGGGCTTTTGGCCCAAAAACGCCCCCACCTCCCCACTTGGGCCTAAAGGCTGAATGGGCTTCAGCCCAAGTTGCCGAACTTTTGCATTTTCCCCCTTAGATGTCATGGCAAATGCAGAATTTTATTTTCAATAAATTTATATTGTAGTATTTGCAGAATAGTCCTTTTACTTGTTTATATCTGTTAATTTTTACAGTTATAAATTAGCATTTCAGTCCCTACAGGATTTGAAAATTATGTAATTGTTCAAATAAATGTGCATGCACATTTCTATAACTTTTACATATTTAGGATTATTTTATTGCAATTTATTTACAATATGAATTGCGACCATATTTAAATTTGCTATCTTTCGCAAATTTAATACTTAAAATTCCCATTTAGTAAGTACCATTGTACTTAATAATTTGGAATTTTTTTGCAAAATATTATACCTACCATAAATATCATAAAATCACAATTTATGACACTTTGCTTGTACGCTATGCCATACAATAAATTGGTGTTCACCACCAATATTGTGATTACACGTTATTATAAATATAACCTCATGTTATATTTAATTTGGGTATATCTTCATTCGGATTACAATACTCATATTGTTTTCCACATATTTTGCATTTTATTACAACATTACCATACACATTAATTTACCCCATGTAAATTAATCATTTATGGTGTACTTTTCATGTAAGTTTTTAAATAGCTTACCATACAAGCACTTAATATTTTTTTTATGCAAATGCTTTAGGTTGATTTTCTCTCGTTTTGGAATAACACAAAGTTTCTTAACTTTGATATTGGCCATACACAAGGTAGTACCACAATACTATTGCGGGATTTATTCCTCAACGTGCGTACCCAATATCAAGTTTTGAAATATTTTGGTCTACACTTTTGGGTGACTACCTTTATTTATTTTCAAATTGGCCATACACAAGGTAGTACCATGGTACTACTGTGGGATTTCATCCTCAACGTGCGTACCCAATTTGATTATAAATTATACAAGGTCTACACCTAAGTGATTACCATGGTTCTTTTTCACATTGGCCATACACAAGGTAGTATCAAAGTACTACTGTGGGATTATCATCCTCAAAGTGCGTACCCAATGTTGAAAAATGAATTCAATAAAGTTAACACCATTGGTGATTAACTATGTTGTTCCACACTAGGAGAATGTCCCTTTATGTATTTCAAGTTTACCTTGATTACTTGCATTTCGCATTGCTTATTTAACATTGCCAAAGATTTTAACAAATCTGTGGCCCTACATATGTAGGCACAATGGCTACTAAAGAGTTTGAGGCTCTCGCTCTTGACGGCCACAACTTCCCCATATGGGCGATGGATCTCAAAGTGAGTCTATCGTTGCGCGGAATGTACCAGGCAATTGCAGCTCCCCAAGAGGGTGTAGCTCCTTTGGCTGAGACTCTCAAGTACAATGCCTTATTTATCATAAGGAACCACATCCATCCTGATCTCAAGGCTGAGTATCTGATGGAAGAAGACCCACGCGCTCTGTGGCTTGCTCTTCAAACACGGTATGAACAGCAGAAAGCAGTCATCCTACCGGAGGCTGTCAATGAGTGGAACCACCTCCGCATACAGATTTTAAATCTGTGGGAGAGTTCAACCATGCTGTTCATATCGAACATATTTGGTATTGAAAATGAAGTTTGTATGTATTCTATATACTACTATAAGAATTTCATTAAATTCTTCTTTGTGTATATAGATTTTTGGAGTTAATAATGGAGGAGGAATTATGCCTTGTGGATAGTGGTACCACAAACTCTATACATAGGGACACAAAATATTTCCTAACTCTTACTAGGAGGAAAGGAAATGTTTTAACAATCGCTGGACGCGATGCAACGATAGTAGGCTCTGGTCGCGCCTCTATCACTCTCCCTATGGGTACACAATTGGAAATTGAGGATGCACTATTGTATCCCGATTCAACACGTACTCTACTCAGTTATAGAGATATCCGTCAAAATGGTTTCCATGTTGAAACCCAAAATGACAACAAAGAGGAATATCTCCTCTTAACCAAAAACAACGGATATGGCAAACAATTACTAGAAAAAAAAATTCCATCTTTAAACTCCGAATTGTACTATACATACATCAAACTTGTTCAACATATTACGTACAAAGTAATTTTCCAAAACACAACCACATTCCAAACATGGCATTATCGCCTTGGCCATCCAGGCATTGGAATGATGAGGAAAATTATTAGCAATTCAATTGGTCATACATACCATAAAACAAAATTTCCGGAATCCTCAGATTTTATGTGTACTTAATGTGCCACCGGAAAATTGATTTTAAGACCCTCTTATCTTAAAATCAGAGCTGAACCACTTAAATTCCTTGAACGTATTCAAGGAGATATATGTGGTCCTATACAACCATTGTGTGAACTATTCAGGAACTTCATGGTTTTAATTGACGCATCTACTAGATGGTCACACGTGTGTATTTTATCCACACGAAACCATGCATTTGCTAAATTAAATTGGTCAAATTATCCAATTACGAGTACATTACCCTGAATATCGAATTCAATCAATTCGAATGGATAATTGTGCTGAATTTTCATACCATGCCTTCAATGACGATTGTATGGCTCTTGGGATACAAGTTCAACACTCTGTTCCATATGTCCATACACAAAATGGTTTAGCAGAATCTCTTATCAAGAGAATCAAGCTCATTGCAAGACCATTACTACAGAATTGCAATTTACCAACATCGTGTTGGGGTTATGCAGTTTTACACGCTGCTGACTTAATACAATTGCGTCCAACTGCTTATCATAGCACTTCCCCGCTACAATTACTACGTGGAAATCCATCAGATATTTCCCATCTGCGAAAGTTCGGTTGCGCTACATACGTACCGATCTCACCACCGCAGCGTACCTCAATGGGACCTCACAGGAAACTTGGGATCTATGTTGGGTATAAATCTCCGTCAATCATAAAATACCTCGAGCCCCTAACAGGGGACCTGTTTACGGCCCGGTACGCTGATTGCATATTCAATGAGGAACATTTCCCGGCATTAGGGGGAGACAACAAGTACCAAACTGAATGCCAGGAAATTAATTGGAATATTCAACGCATTCCTACCTCAGACCCACGTACCAGAGAGACTGAACTTCAAGTTCAGAAACTCATTCATTTGCAAAACATTGCAAATAACCTGCCAGATGCATTTACTGATTATATGGGTGTCACAAAAATCCTATAATCCTGCTAGAAATGTACCTGAAAGAGTGGAGGTACCGCAAAATACCACTCAACTCCCAGTTCAAAATAAGAGGGGGAGAAGTACGGTACAAATGGCGGATACAGCTTCTAACAAGCGACAAAGGAAACAAAAGAATGTAAATGCAGATCAACCTCAAGTTGATAGACACCAAAGGATCCTTAAACCCAGATCAACAGTGCACTCAATTACTGATCCTGGGACATCGGAATACCCCGACTCAAATGTTTTGGGAAATAACATTGAGTCACCAGGGGTCCAAGAAATTTCCACAAACTATACTGATTCTGGAGAATCATACGATCGTAAGACTACAATTGTCGACATTTATTTCTCCACAACAATTGCAAACAACCTTCAAAATGATCCAGATCCCAAGACCATGGCAGAGTGCAAACAGCGCTCGGACTGGAATCAATGAAAGGATGCAATTCAAGAGGAGTTAGCCTCGCTCAAGAAAAGAGATGTATTCACCAATGTGATACATACACCTCCCAAAGTATTCCCTGTCGGTTTCAAATGGGTTTTCGTCCGCAAACGGAATGAAAACAATGAGGTGGTGAGATACAAAGCAAGGCTTGTAGCACAAGGGTTCACGCAAAGACCCGGCATTGATTTCAATGAAACTTATTCTCCAGTAATGAGTGGAATAACATTCCGATACTTAATCTCATTGGCAGTTAAAAATCATCTATCTTTTCAGTTGATGGATGTAGTGACTGCATATCTTTATGGGTCACTTGATTCGGAAATATACATGAAAGTTCCCGATTGAATTTCAATTCCGAATCCGAACGCAAATCGCAATATGTATTGTGTAAAATTAAACAAGTCTTTATACGGCTTGAAACAGTCGGGTAGAATTTGGTACAACCGACTAAGTGAGTTCCTAACCAAAAAGGGATACTCCAACAATGATGATTGTCCATGCGTATTCATCAAAAGATCCTCAACACACAGGATATAGATGAAGCACGTAATCATCTTATGACGGAATTTGAAATGAAGGATTTGGGTAAAACCAAATTTTGCTTAGGTATACAACTTGAGCACCTTCATACATGCATCATAGTGCATCAATCAGCCTATGTCCAGAAAATATTGGAGAAATTCAATATGGACAAAGCATATCCATCGAAAACCCCCATGGTTGTTCGAACTCTCGACAGGGACAAAAATCCATTTAGACCCCGAGATGACAATGAAGAGCTATTGGGACCCGAGGTTCCATATCTCAGTGCTATAGGAGCGCTAATGTACCTTGCAAATTGCACCCGGCCGGATATCGCATTTGCAGTAAATCTACTTGCTAGATATAGCGCTGCTCCAACCAAAAGACATTGGGTAGGAGTGAAGAATATCCTTAGATATCTTCAAGGCACTAAAGATCTCGGTCTATTCTTCCAGAAGAATAAAAATATGGATTCAATAGGATATACTGATGCTGGCTATTTATCAGATCCCCATAATGCCAGATCACAAACAGGCTTTGTATTTTTACACGGTGGAACAATCATCTCTTAGAAGTCTTCAAAACAGACTATAGTGGCTACATCCACTAATCATTCTGAAATAATTTCATTATATGAAGCATCACGTGAATGTGTATGGCTTCGCAGAATGATTAACCACATACAACAATCATGTGGTATAGGTGCTATCGCATCACCTACCATTATCTACGAAGATAATGTTACTTGCGTTGTTCAAATGCAAACGGGTTACATAAAGAGCAATATCACAAAACATATTGCACCTAAACTTTTTTACCCACATGAATTGCAAGAGAGTGGGGAAATAAATATTCTGCAAACTAAGTCTTGTGATAATCTCGCGGACTTATTCACCAAGTCATTACCAATTTCCACATTCCAAAAATGTGTTCATGGAATTGGTATGCGAAGACTACGTGATTTGCAGATATCAGGGGGAGAAATCTCCTAAGATTTAACCCGTTCAATATAAATATTGTACTCTTTTCCCTTTATGAGTTTTTCCTCTAAGGTTTCTCATTAAGGTTTTTAATGAGGCAATATGACAACGTAATCATAAATATATTATATCTCTATTTTCCCCACAGGGGTTTTTAAGGAGATATAATCATATATATGCCATATCAAATTTTCTCCTTAAATTTTCCCATTGGGTTTTAAAGGAGTTTTCATGGCATATCAACTTTATAGGTTCTCCTCATATTTTTCCCTATAGGGTTTTGGAGGAGTTTTTCCAAGATGATGAATCAAGATGATCATATGAAGATACATTGGTCAAGGGGGAGTGTTACAATCAAAAGCAAGGGATGCCCAATGTACAGATGTCTTCCCAAACAGACACCTTCCCATGCCAACTTCTCATCATCTATATATATGTATCAACATGTACAGATTGATGACTAATGTTAATGAAAGCATCAATAGTTCATCACATACACTGTCTCAATCTACTTCACAACAACGTGGACTACTCTACCGTTGAACCATGTGTTTGGTTGTAAGGACTAGGTGGGACGGGATGGGATGGAGCCGTTTTTGTAAGTGTTTGGATGGGAGACAAGCAGAGTCAAGGACATCCCACTAGGAATATTCCTTGTAGATCCAGGACCAGGCAATCCTCTTTTTTTCATGGGACGGAGTCATCCCACATGGGATAGAATCATCCCAGATGGGATAGAATCATCCCACCTCTTTGTTTTTTAAGTACTGTTTTGTTTAAATTTTTTTTAAAAAAAACTCAAAGGCTTATGTGTAGAAACATATCAACAATAGCCTTCAATTTTTTTAAAAAAAAACTCAAAGGCCACACATGTCTCATCTTCATCCTTTCATCCAAACAAAGGATGGGACTATTCCATCCCACTTTATCCTTCTAACCAAACAAAAAACAGGGATGATTCTATCCCCCCAACCAAACAAAAAATATGATCATCCCATCTCAAAACCAGGAACAGAACCATCTCATCTCACCTTGTCCCTAAACCAAACACAACCTAATAAACCGCCAGTTAAACTGATTAACAAGTGTCGATCGGTTTGATCACCGGGCTAGTTTCAATAACTATAGTTTGTAAAGTAGTGGCTTTTCGTATGAAAATCAGGTCGATAATAGCTAATATTTCGACGGATCCATCGGCAGATGGCCTGCGCGGCGGGCAGGGGACCGGGGCGCAAACAACGAGGGCGCACAAGCAGTGATCAAGATGTCAGTAATAACCAGTGCCATGCACTGTTAATTTATATGGCTGTAGTGTAACACTAAAGAGTGTTAAGGGTGCATAGGTCCAATTGCTAGTGCTAACATTTTGGCTCAGGAATGATTGACCAACATAGGCTAGCTAGGGGTAGGGCAACTGCCAACAATTCACGAGCTACATGCATGCACGTACGTTCTAGCCGACCACTGCACCATGCCATTTTTATATATGGCATAATTTCAATTCGTATATATAAAAATAGTTATATCTAAATAAAATTGATAAAAATAATACTTCTGTTACCCAATGCCCTAGAGCCGACAGCTGGTCCATTGAAGCCATGTCACCGAGCAACCGCCAGCCTGCCGTCCGCCTACCTTATGGCCACCTCCCTCACACCGCGCCAACAGACAATAGGTGATTAAGTCGGCTTAATTACTTAACTAAATTAATATTATTTATTTACTGCTTGTTTGATTTTTCAAATATATCAAATGAGCTCAAAAAATTATGAAATTTTATATGCAGTTTCACGACACAACGTACTTCACTATATAATTTTTTATCAACTTCATCCACTCTGAATGTTGCTAAAAAATCCATATGATTGTCCTGTTTGTACGAGTTGTTACATAAAGCAAATGGGCTTGAAAAATTATGAAATTTTATATGCAGTCTCCAGACAGAGTCAACCTAATTGTCAAATTTTGGAGAATTTTATGTACTATAAATTTCCGTGTTCTTTCATATTAATTTAATTGTAATTAGCGATATGTGATGCTTATTTAATTAGCGAATAGAATTGTTAGTTTAATTGCATAATTAGAGAATTTAATACGCATTGCTCATAGAAATTTGTATATATAGCAAATGAGCACAAAAAATTATGGAATTTTTTGTGGACCTTCCTGATGCAGCATATTTAGTTGTGTAATTTGCTCGTAACTTTTTCCATTACGAATTTTACTCAAAAAATTATTTACGTAAACTATTTGTAGGAATTTTTTAATATAGCAAATGAGATGAAAAAATTATAGAAATGGACTTAATGGTGCAATTTTCTATTCAATTACAGAAGTAGTATATAGAGTTTAGATTACTTCATTACAGAAGATGTTACATTACCTTAGGCATAACTTATAGGCTTCGCCAAATGATGACATTATACATACGAAAGAGGGAGAAAGAAGGTAGTACTACTCTTGACTAAGCTAACTACAACTAACTACTCCCCCTGGGGAGTCCCCTCCGTAGGTAGAGCAGTTCCCTAGGGAGCTGCTACGACTGCGACTTACACCTGGTGATCTGGAGCTAGAGCAAGAACGAGAGCATGAAAGGCGAGGACCTCGGCTGTAACCCCCAACATCTGCGGCAGACGTTGGGTGTACGTGCTTACAAGCCGTAAGCCTAGTGCAGTGCAGTGTCGGTGCTATTCCATGGGCCACCGGAGCGAGCAGAGGCAGAAGACGGGTAAATGTCAAAACAACAAAGCCTTAGGACAAATGCACCAGTACAATAAAGTTTTTATGTGTCGAATCTTGGCAACATTGTCCCATAGATGTGAGTCTGAGGGTAAAAATCCCTTATTTACAAAATAGTGCTTTTTTAGTCCTTGCAAATGCCTGAAGAAAAACTAACCATGTGTTATCACTTATCATATATAAAAAGGCTATATAATACAAAATTCTAAGACCATAAAGTATTATAGCATCCATAAAAATATGTGTATATACATACACACACACATACATATACATATATATACATACATATAGACACATACATATACATATATAATGGCAGTACAATAATATAAATTGAAAATTATGATGAAATAAATAATTACATAGACACATACACACACATACATACATATCTATATAGGAAGCCTCTTTTCTACTCCCGGGTGTAATTACACCCTATGTCGTATCTCACAACACAGGTAGTATCTCGCGTAACGGAGAGTATGTACGTATAGTATACGAGTATTTAAGACCATATAGGTGGTATGAACAATTTTTCAGAGGTGGTATGCATATTTTTTTAACATACTCCTTTTTATGTACGTATATAAAGGTATTTTTAAAATACGCTAAAAACTATGGAGTTCCTTGCAAATTTTTCATGTGGTTCACATTGGAGTATCTTATAATTAGTATATGAGTATACCTAAAGTGATAAAGGAGTATTTCAAGTTTGTTTAGGTGGTATATTAGAGGTGGGTGTAATTACACCCGGGTGTAAAAGGTATTTTTCCTACACACACATACATACATATACATATATAATAGCAGTACAATACTACAAATTAATAGTTACGATGAAAATATAATTGCACAAATACAAATATGGCGGTACAATAATACAAATTGAAAATTATGATGAAATAAATAATTACATAGATATACATATATATACACACACATATATACATACATATACATATATAATAGCAGTACAATACTACAAATTAATAATTACGATAAAAAATAATTACACAAATACAAATATACATATATAATGGTAGCACAATACTACATATTAAAAGTTACAATGAAATATATAATTACATAAATATAAATAGAACACTATGATAAAAAAAATTGCGAGAGCAAGTGCGATAGAAGGTTGCAAGAGCGGCTGCGAGATTGCTCGCAATTTATATAGAGGGCAGGAGCGCAAGGGCCAGGGTGCGCTAACGACGCCCCGATAATCACAAAAAAGAAATGTGTGCAGGGAGCAAACGCGACGGCACCTCGCTTTCAGTGATTTACTTCCTTGTTGTGTCTTCCACATGAGAAGAAATGATGAATCAAAGGCCCACTATGGTTGGCACCACCTACCAAAGTCACTAAAAAACAAACAAAAAAGTGACTAAAAACAAAAAAAACATGTTGGGCCCGCACCTACCGCACGGTGTGACTTCTCTGGCGCCCGGCCACAGTGTGATAGGCTATTTATTTTGCTAGAGACCTTCTTACACTAATTAATAATGGAGTAATCAGCTAGCGCATGGCGGCCAGGCGGTAGACCGCCTGCCGCACGATGGCCGGGTGGTAAGGGGCACGTGTCGGTTGTACACACCGCCGTCCGGTGGTTGGATGGTAAAAACAATATTTTTGCCATTCTTGCGAAACAGTGCAATTATGCCAAAAATTCTGCCACGAAGCGATGATCTTTGGACACTGCTTGTGAAATCTTTGGAAATTGTCGGTCGCCGATCACCAAAGCACGCACGCATTTTTTTTTAATACTCGTAACTTTTGAATTCGAACTTGGCCATCTCCATTCTTGTGTGTGCGATGAGATTTCGTCACACAATTTTTTTTTAAAAAAAAAGGCATATTTGTCATGTGATTGAAGAAGTAAGATATGTATGTGCTCAAGAGGAAGCTATGTACACGTGAATATTAAGGTGATCAATCAATTAAAAAACATGATTTAACTCTTGATAAATGCATGTGCACCAGAGCTAGCTAGTCGATCGTGCCCATTGCATACATGTACAATCAAGTATATGTCCCTTTGAAAGCTTCCAACTCAAGCCATGAGATATATTTATCTAGGCCCACATGGCAGTCGGCGCATACGCTTGCCAGACGCCATGACATGCATGCACCCCCGCTGAATCAAAATTCACGCGCACGATGATCACAAGTGTTCAGATTGACGCGCACAACCGGATGCCGTTAGCCCGAGTATGTGGCCGGCCTATAAGAAGTTCACGTATGTGATAAAATGAAAAGTTCCTAATCATAATTCCTCTTGATAGGAAGGATTTCTTCACATCTTCGGTCTTAGACCTCGTCCCAAACAGTGATAACTTCTAGCTTTTAAAAGTTAAAGCTGTTCGAAACCTGTCGATTTTTTAAAGTAGCTTTTTCTACTTTTTTTTCTTTTTTCTTTATATTATCTAAGGAGATATAGTGGTGTTTTTCGTTTTCTCTATTTCTCTATTTTCCTTTAATAAAATACCATACAAAATGCTATCAGTCACTACCTAGGGCGTAGCCAGTTAGCTAGCTAGCCTCGGGCCCAGTCCATGAAGAGTGCAAGAGACCTAGCTCTTTCCCTTGAGCTACAGTATTTTATAGTGAGAAAATTTTGATCTGGATCTCGAGCCATTGCCTTGGCACCCGAGATTCAGCCCCGCCTCTGATTACTACAGTATCATTTTAATTAAAATCTACATCACTCTTAAACAGAACATTAGGCTACTCCTTTGGATCTAAAAAATGCATGCGCTTTTGGCACTAGCAATTGGATCCATGCACCTTTACACTCTTTACTGCTACACTACAGCCATGTAAATTAACAGTGCATGGCACTGGTTATTACTACCATCTCGATCACTGCTCGTGAGCAGCTCGATCACTGCTTGCGTTGCCTACTTGTCTGTGCCTCGCCCCTGCCCGCCGCGTCGGCCACATGTCGAGCGGCAGGGGCTCGGCAACGCCTGGTGAGTAGTTGGCAGCACGTCAGCTGCGTAATTTGGCATCTACTAAACTCTCTAGACGCGATAGGTGATATATTATCTATCATACCTTTTAAATTTGAAGAAAAGGCTAATTCTATAAAAAAAATGTTCAGACAAAATTTAAAAAATAGCTATAATATCAAAATAAATACGTGAACAGTTCGATTTTATCAAGGGATAAGATTTGAAAGACTTATGGACTTCCCAAGCCCACCAAACTATGTACCTACGGGCGTTGTTTGTACTTAATTTGTACCGCTCATTTGGGCTGCAACATTGCTGACTCTGAGCTTTGCGATCTCAATGGTGATTTCTAATGGAAATCAGGGCCCTCTTTGCTACCTCAAAGAATGACAATTAACACGCATGCGTCAAAGTGTGGTTCATAAATCATAATCCACACTAACACGTACGTATTGTTGCACGTCAAAACACATGTACCAGTACTACTCTATTTGATACAAAGCTGTCCAAACCAGAGGATTATGACGTGCTGAGAGAGAGAGAGAGATACGGGCTCTAACAGAGAGAGAGAGAGAGAGAGAGAGAGAGAGAGATGTAACCAAGGGACCATGGATTAATGTATGGCCCTATCTTGTTGGATATGACCTTGTGCAATAATAAGAGATCTGGTGCCATATCCATTGGTGCAAATGTCATCTCTGTGGAATGTACATAGAAGCTAGCATTCTCCAATCTCCGTGTGGAATGGCGAGGCTATATATGGGTACGATGAATACCAAAGGCCATTGCCGGACTTTACGTGTTGGTAGGAACAGCCTGTCAGTGACTGTTTGTGTCGTTTCTCCACCAATTATATATATAGCACCTAAAACCTTTTTTTTTCATGCGTGTGTAACGGCCGGGCACGCTTACTACCGTATCTTATTTATAAGCTAAAAATACAATAACTCTTTCGTAGAAAGTCTGATCTACTATTGTGTTCAAAATTACAAACTTAATAAAACAAGATACATGTTCGACGCTACAAAATTCATGTTTTTTTTATACCGGTCGGAAGTAACTTCATGTTTGCCTAATGGTAATTTTATGTGTAATAGTTACCACTGAATCAACATAACTTGGACTAGGAAGCCAGGCAGCAGGACTTACACGTAGCGTGCGTGCAAACGTTGAATAGCACTACCGTATGTATGTATGTATATATGTGTATATTGAATTTGCTGTTCACACCCACAATCTTGTTCAAAATGTACATTACCACGGAAATCACGAGCGGTACTAGGAAGCTCCCGTAGGATGGTGTAGACAGTGTCGACAGTGATATGTGGCACCATCATGCCCATAAGCTGGTTGTCGGCGTTGCACGATGATCCCAAGGAAATGGACAGTAATACATATTGATTTTGTTAGCTAGACCAGATGTTTTACCTCTAGATTTGCAAAAGTGAAAGCAAAGCGCTTGATTGATTAGTGAAGGTAGTAATTGAAAGCAGAAGTACATATGCAAAACTTAACATGTACTCCATCTTTAATATTGAATCACACACACGTGCGTGAGTGCGTGCACACACATATATATCATTACTATTACAAAAGAACGAGTTAGTGGTTGTACGTCTATTCTCCTCCAACCGCTCTATTCCCGTAACTTCTCACCTCCTCCAACCACTTTAAATTACTTATCCAACGATCAGAAACAAACTTCTACACTCTAAAACAGCATTCTATCAAATTTTGCATTCAAAATTAACTGTGCGCATATGCGTATGGATGGGTTTTTAGGTGTGAATATCTCTCAGCTTTTCATTGATGAAGTCAACTCGTAGAGCCGTAAGTAACTTAGCTAGGTTAATAATGCATCAACATCACAATTAACGGGGAATTAAAAGTTGCTTCCTGATCACTTGCATCATACTAGAACATGCCATCCTGCATGTTCCTGTTCAATGGCCTATCTTTTGAGTTCTTTTTGCTATTGTCTAATCCATCACTTATCGATTTTATGTCATAGATCAGGGCCTTGATGCTGAGTCATGACAAATGACCAACATCTTGTAGCAACTCGGGCATGGCAATGTATTCGTCAAGAGCACTCATTCTACAGCCCCAAAATGCAATGTTCATGCACCTTAGTTTGCAATTAATCTAGATGCAAGTGTTCAAGCACCTTAGTTTACAAATTGGTACTATATATGTATTACAAACTGGTTTAAGCCTACATGCATCTAGCTTAGGGCTTACCCAACCTGTTAGCTCATGTCTTCGTCAGTATTGTCATGTCAAAGAATTTGTCATCTCTTGCTAAAAAAGAACTAGTTATGCACCCCCCACAAGCTGGATGAATTGTTGCAGTTTTCAACAATGCACGAGCCCCAGTTCATCGCATCTCAGTTACGTACCAAATGCTTATTACATTGTTGTTTCAAGCCTAACCGTTGATTTTTCAGTCCCTGGAAGCGCGTGGATATAGAGGTCGGATTTTTATATCCTTTATCTAAAAAAACTAAAATTTAACCTAGCGAGGATTTAAACATGACCGGGCTTGTTCTTTTGTGACTGCGGCTTGTGACTTTTGGCTGTAACTTATAACTTTTGGTTATTCGTATGAGAGATTATAGAGTAACTAAAATCCACATACGGCTTTTGCCGATATAAATGAAGTTGGTATAGTATATATTACAATTAACTAGTAGACCCTATATTAAAAAGATATTTTGTTTAAAAGTTAGTTACTGTAGAAAAACAAAAAGCTGAAGCAAAAGGCCGCTTAAGAACAGGGTAGTAGATTGAGAGTCTGTTTTTTAGATTGCGATTTATGATTTATATTTATAGCTTATTAGCCTGCTTGGTTGTTGAAAGAAGTCAAACACCGGTGAAAAGTTAACAATAACAGGGTCTGAAAGTGCCCTAAATCCATGATCTATCGACATCCGTATGCTTGTACCATGGAGAAATTTGAGGTTTTCTTTTCTACTTTGAAGAAAAGAACGCTGAGATTTCCTTTCGCCCAGTACGGAGCGGCTGACGGACGTTGGTCACCCGCACCTATCCGCCTCGCGCCGGTGCGCCCACGTGGACCCCCCATCTCGCACGCCCCACCGTGTCAGCGTCCCGAGCCCCATCCCACTCAGCGCGCCCCACCGTGTCAGCGTCCCGAGCCCCTTCCCACTCAGCGCGCCAGCTCAGCGAACGCGCGAGATATTTTCCGACATCCCACGGTCGCTGCCTCGCGGGGCCCACGGGCGCGGCGCAACGGAGAGCGCCACGTGGAAAGGAGAAGCGTGCCTTGGTGCTCGTCGTCGCGCAGCGGATGGGGCCCTCCTTCTCCGTACTGATTGCTTCGCATTAAGCGAGTAAGCGCGGTATTATAAAGCCGTAAACCCTCTCGCTCTTGCGATGCTCTCCGATTGATTTCTTCCTCGCCTTCGCTTGTTCTTCTTCCTCTGGTGTCTTGATTGGCGCGTGCGTGAAGCACTTGTCGCTGGTGTGTGTGTTTGGGGGTGGCGTAGCGGCGCGGCGCCGGAGATGAAGGACGGAGGAGGGGGAGGGGGGAGGCAGCAGTGGCCGTGCGACTACTGCGGGGAGGCGGCGGCCGCGCTGCACTGCCGGGCGGACGCGGCGCGGCTCTGCGTGGCGTGCGACCGCCACGTGCACGCCGCCAATGCGCTCTCGCGGAAGCACGTGCGGGCGCCGCTCTGCGCGGGGTGCGCGGCGCGGCCCGCCGCCGCGCGCGTCGCGGCCGGGGGAAGCGACCCGGCGTTCCTCTGCGCCGACTGCCACGGCGGGTGCGACGGCGCGGCGCGCGTGCTCGTCGAGGGGTTCGCCGGGTGCCCCGCGGCGGCAGAGCTCGCCGCGTCCTGGGGCCTCGACCTCCCCGGAGGCGGCGGCGGGGAGGACGAGGAGGAGGACTCCTTCTTCTCGGCGCTCGACTACTCCATGCTGGCGGTTGACCCCGACCTGCGCAACATCTACGTGCCCTGCGACCCGCCGGAGGTGGCCGCCTCCGGAGGCGGCGGCCGGCGGCTCAAGGGGGAGGCTCTGTGCCACCAGCTCGCGGAGATGGCGCGGCGGGAGGCAGAGACGGCGCAGCCACAGCAGCACTCGGATCCATACCCCCGCACGCCTCGCCGGACCTCGACCGCCGCCAGCGGGCGCTTGCCGGACATGCAGGCTTCCCCACCGTTGCCTTCTCCTGCTCCAGCGGCCCCGGTGGCGCCGTTGCCGTACACGTCCCTGCTCATGATGGCACCGGCCAACTGCGCCGAGCTCATGAGCAGCGGCCGCCTCGGCGATGACGACGAACAACTTCTATGGGAGTGCACTGCGCCTTCAGTGCGACCGGCCCAGGTAATAGTGTAAAAAAGACGATATTTATTTTACTTATTAAAATTCAGCCAATTTACATTGCAACTTTATCGCTAGATCTTTCATCTTTATGAGTGAGTAATATTAGTTGCAATGTCTTAAGTAGCCGCACTGTCGTAGCCTAACACGCATTAAGATCACATGGTGGTGACAGATGTTAGGATCTTGTATTTCACTGCTAACAACAATTGGAATCAAACTGTTCTGTAGAATGTTCATCACATCTTGGAGTTCGTGGTCAGTTCTACCCATCAATCAGATTGCGAAATGCAGTCGTGATCTCTCTGGTAGGTGAGGGGATGGATAAAAACGATTAATTTCGTGGTGAATACTAATGTGACAATTCTGAAGCCATCGAAACTTTACACTTCCGTGCCTTTATGTACATGACCAGATGGTTTCCTGTCGTTCTCCTGGCCTATCCTGCTCTAGTTTCCTAGGTTTTATCAGCCAGGAGAGCAGAATGGTTTCATTAGCTTTGACTAGAGATAAATTTAACCTTTTTGCCCTCACCATTTAAGATTCGGTTGTTGGAGCTAACTAGTGGGTTGTCAAAAAATACTGAGCAAGAGCAGAGTAGGAAGAGAAAGAGAAAACATAGAGCTCTACAAGTTTTTCATTATAACTTGTAAGCTTACATGCATACACACTAAGCTCTTACAGTTATAGAGGTACTACTTTTTGAATTACACACTTTTCTGCTCTCAGCTATCTAGCTTACAAGTTTTGCATGCCATATTTGTAGGCTAATGAACCGACTTGCTTTTTGCTGCTCTAATTAGCCAGAAACTTCATGCTTATGTCGGTAGAAAATATCTTTATGTGGGCTGCAGTATCATTGATCAAGAAAACCATCCAGAAGAGTGTCAGCTTGGCTTATATGGCTACCATCTTGCTTTGTGTTCATACTTGACCAATACAGTAACAGCTAGAAGCTTTTAATTTATACATCTATGACTAGTGCTTGTGTTCATACAAGACAGCTAGATACTTTTCCAAAATCCATTGTCGACATTTATGTGCAACAAGATTATAAACAACATTCACTCCCTTAATCTTGTTGCTGCTTCTCCACATCTTGCAACCCAATTTTCTAGCGCATCTCAAAAAACTTTGCACGTACAAGGGCTTAGTTAATATATCGTATGAATGTTAAATCAGCATTTTTCAATGATGAGCTCGAGAAAGAAGTGTATGTGATCCAGCCACCTGGGTTTGTTGAGACAGATAATGGCAAGATAACAGTAGAATATGTGAAGATTAAAGATCAACTTGCCGATATATTAACTAAGCCTCTTGGACATGCAAAGTTTTTGCAGATGCTTCAAAAAATTGGGCTGCAAAATGTGGATAAGAAGCAACAAGATTAAAGGAGTGAATGTTGTTTATAATCTTATTGCACATGCATGTTGGCAATAAATTTTTGGAGAAACATCTAGTTGTTTTGTATGAACACCAGCAGTATTCATAGTCGTATAAGTTAAAAGCTTCTAGCCGTTGCAGTCTTGGTCAAGTATGAACATGAAGTAAGATGGTAACCGTATAAGCCAAACTGACACTAATCTGGATGGTTTTCTTGATCAATGCTGCCGCAGCCCACATGAGGATATTTTCTATCGACAAATGCATGAAGTTTCTGGCTAATCATAGCAGCAAAAACAAGTCGGTTCATTAGCCTATAAATATGGCATGTAGAACTTGTAAGCTAGATAGCTAAGAGTAGAAAAGTGTGTAGTTTAGAAAGTAATACTTCTGTAAGAGCTTAGTGTGTATGCACATGAGCTTGCAAGTCATAATAAAAAGCTTGTAAAGCTTCGTGTTTCCTCTTCGTACTTTGTTCTTGTTCAGTATTTCTTGCCACCCCACTAGTTAGCCCAAGACAAATTGGGCCGATGATGAAAGGTGTATTTTCCTTTACCAATAATACAAATTAGACATAACTTTCTGAGGAGGTGTTGCTATCACAATATGGAAAAGTGCATCGTATGTGACTTTGCACGTTACTGCATTGTTCAGAGAAATTAACTTTTCAGATATGGAGTAGATCTTATTATCTGCACAAATCGTATCATGAGTCATGATACATTGATTGCATTAGTATTTATTTAAACTTTTGACTACACATTACATTTCTATCTCCACCGTTTTATTTTGCCTCATAAATAATACTCTATCTAGTCACAAATACATGTCGTTTTGGAATACGTGCAGCCAAAATTTCAAAACCTTGGTTATTGATATCTTTTTAAACATTTATATTGGATACATTAAAATCGTATGTGTAGATTTGTCTCGAAAAATATTTTCATAATAATATAAATTTGTTAGGTTTTACAGATATACTACAATAGAAATTACAAATTAGTAGTCAAAATGGTGTTTTGGGGACCGTGTTGATGTACAAAACGACATGGATTTATGACCGGAGGGTGTATTTGAGAGGCCCATATATGCTTGCAGAGTTGACATCGACAAAAAGCATAATTTTCAACAAATCACATCCTTGCTATCACAGATGCTTCAAAATCTCCTAATTTTTCTTCAATTTTGCTCTGGAACTTCTTATCAAGGGAAAAAATGACAGTTCACTACTTGTTATCTTCATGACAGATATGGGATTTTAATTTAGGAAGATCAAGGGATCACAATGAGAACTCTGCAGTTGAAGTTGGATTTGGTTCAAATAATGGAGGCTTTATGCTCAAGAGTTATAATGACATGCTCAAGGAAATTTCTTCTGGGACAACGAAAGATCTGGAAGATATTTATGACTCAAGATACTGTGCAGCTGCCGAAGATATCATGTCAACTAATATCTGTCAGTTGTCATCCAAAAATGTAAGTCACCGTCCCCTTTTTTCCAACTTAAACAGACACTTGGTGTGCCTATCCAGTGCATTTGGCACCTAATTCACCTGGTATAATAGCATCAGGCATGGTATTCTCATATTGGCCCTGTACTAGAAAAAGAAGTGTTATTAGTCCATGCATGTGATGGCAAGATTTCTCATACTTCGTGCAATTTATATTTTTTGCATGGTACTATAACCTCAACACCAAGGAGCAACGCCAAAACATGATTGCTCTGGTAAAATATGCCTTATTTATAGATACGCAGGATCCTCTAGTTTGCAGAAATGGCTTTTGCCCTTCAGCAAGCTTCTATGATAAAGACCTGTGCATTGAGTGATCCAGACAATTGTTTAAGGATATTATTGGAACGGTTGATCAAAGCTTCAGGGTTAACGACATACTGAAAATGAGCTGCTTGAAGATGTACCTGAACTTGCTTAAAATGTGCATGTTCATGGGGATGCCGATATTCCATCTTATGTGCAGCGTGTTCATTCCTCTAGCTATTAACTTTCCAGTTGACCACGCAACAGAGCTTTTGCTGATGTTGATGTGCCACTTACTGTTCAATGTGTTTAGGCTGTAATGTTACTAATTCCAGCTTATCGTTTAAGGGGCTATTCTTGTAAAAGTAGGCTCCATGGTCCCATATGGTGTGAACACTTTCAGCTGTTTTCGATCACCGGGATTGTTATGGACCACCATACAGATCCTTGTTTCGTCCTCCTTTGGTCCACCAAGTCATGGAGGCATCTTGTTTCTTTATGAAACATGAAAGGCCAATTTTGTCTGCACAAAGAACTCGCTATAGAAAGCCCCACCACGTGTTCTTGGTTTTGCATCATTGTAGAGAAGTACAGTTCTATCTGGGACTACGGTAAAATCTTCTGTACCAGCAGCTCCTGCAGTGCTGGTAGTATATAGCTCGACTTACTCAGGTTATGTGCTGATTTTTCCTTTGCAGATAAGCACTGGGAGCGACAAACGGAAGGTGAGCTCGTGCACCTCGACGGTCGACGGGCCAACAACCTCTGGGAACCATGTACCTGCTTCAGGGCCCTTGGGGAGCACTTCTCATGAAAGAGGAGCAGCTCTCACCAGGGAGATCTCCTTTGGGGACCAAACCATCGTCCCGACTGTAGTTGAGAGACCTACCACGAGGATCGACAGTGAAACGCTAGCGCAGAACAGGGACAGCGCGATGCAGCGGTACATGGAGAAGAGGAAGAATCGCAGGCATGGATGAACTGGCCATGGCCTCACCACCTTGCCTGCTGCTGACCAGCAGCAGCTTCTCTCCGATTTTCTCACAGTAGTTTTCGGCACTTTCTGTAGGTATGACAAGCACATCCGGTACGAGTCGAGGAAGCTGAGGGCGGACACGAGGAAGCGGGTGAAAGGCCGCTTCGTCAAGTCGAACGAAGCACTGAACGCCGGCAATGGCGGATAAGCTCTCGTGCCCTGTGAATAGCTAGCTGCATGTGGCCTGGTTTTTCGCGTAGCAGATGGGGCTATCTATCCATCTATGAAGCTGATGTGCTGCGTCGCACCTATGCACGATGCTGTAGCCATGCCTTGTCCAGCTAAACTTTGCGTCGTTTATGCATCGTGGATAATTTACACCGGAGATTATATTGCGGTGTGTTATGTAAGAGACTCCCTTCCCGCTAGTCAGAACTCAGAAATAACAAAAGTTACAAAATGACATGAGCTATATGTGCCTAGCTCATGCATATGCTTGTAGTGAATCGTTTGGGTATGATCCTGATTGCCCTGATAGCATATGCAATTTGGAGATTAGTCTACCGACCAATGCAAGTTCCAAAACTAGTAGAGATACCAATTAGACAAGGAAAAATATAGCGTGTGGGCACAACTAGTGCACACACCACAAATCTATCAAATTACGATGCACGATTATGCATTTATGCTAGAGTAGAAGCAGTTTGATACCAATATGTAAGTCTGAACACAATGGCTGGCTGGTACATGCATAACCGAGCTCTAAGTAACACGAGAATGATGGAGCCTGCCTACACACTTTCTGAACTCTTGACGCAGCAAAACTTAACAGCCTCTTGAGCGAGCTGTTGATCTGTCTAAGAACTGCCCAGCTAGTATCGGGCCGGTGTCCTCGGGTATCGCGAGAGGGTGCAGGCGACGCCGAGGGAGAGGAAGGCGACGAGGGACAGCGCGAGGGCGACGGCGCCGACGTTGCAGTACCGGTGGTACATGCGGCACACGGCGAACCACCCGCTGGGCTTGTTCCCCCACATGGCGATGGAGCCCACCGCCCCAGCACCCGCCGTCGCCGCCGTCTGCAGGTTCACCATGAGCTGCAAAGAAAACGTCGTCAGGTGTCGGTTACAGTTTCAGATCAGCATACACGTACGCTGGTTCGTTCATACACACGTATTGGCCTGAAATTAACTACTGCGACGCCTTCCAGCAAGTCTGACAATGACGTGAGAGAAGAAGAAAATCTCGTGATTCTCCATGCCAATGGAATAGATTATGGTGTGTTCATAAGTTAATATGAATATATGACTCTTTGAAGTGGCTTCTCTATTCCTCTCGCTCTGAGAATAAGGTCATAGAAGCATCACGTATCTCACTTTCCTCGCTTTAGTTCATGCACGTATTTCTCTCTTACTTTTCATACCGTTTATCCCCTCTTTCTAAAAGCTGCTTCTTTTAACTATTACTATTTATTTTCAGTAAAAACACATCAATGGACGAATGCTGAGGAGCATCGAACCAAAAAAAAGGAACTGATGAAATAACAAGAGATTTTTAGTTTTTACCGTACCTGATCAAGATGATGCAGCCAGCACTTGCTGATGAGCCTCTTCACCAAGAGCGCAGTCAGCGCCGAGTACGCAGCGCACACGAAGTTGGCCGCCACGAAAGCCCTGAACATCAACATTGCAGAACGAAAAACAGTAACACAACCTCAATTCATGCATGCACATGTACGAACGCACGTAGATCAATTACTAGATGAAAAGAAGAAGAATCGGAAGGTTGAATACACAGAGGAAGCATGCCAAAATCTACGTACTCCCACACGTTGAACATGGTGAAGTTCACCTTGATGCCCCACCGTTCCTGCCTGTTGGTGACGACGAGGACGGCGGCGGCCAGCGACGCGGCGAAGGCCACGCCCCGCAGCGCGGCGGTGGCCACGACGTGGGCGGCCGTTGAGATCTCCTCCTGCTGCTGTGACTCCAGCTCCACCATGGTCAATCTCTCCGTGGAAGTGCGGCGATGAGACGACATGAAGGCCGCGGGCAAGGTTGTTTATATTGGCGAACGCTTTCCGCGGGTGGAAGGCGTTTCAAGATTGGACTGCTGGACTCCTCTATCTTTAATTTAATTTCCTCTTATCTTTCAAGAGAGACCGTGCGGGATTAAACACGTCCGCCGCCTATGCGCCAAGTCGAGACGCCGTACGTGGGGGCATTCAACTTTTTGCCACTCTGAAGATTGGCCAATTACCTCTCTCACTTACATACGGGGCCGCCTGAGTCACTGACAACGGGCCAGAGTGGCAAATCTGTTGCCACCCTACTCATAAGAGTGGCAAATAATTAAATTATCCCCGTACGTGCGCCGAAGCCTGCGGCATGCCAAGCCGATCCATCATCCACATGCCCTCGCCGCGGCATCGTGCCTGCCAGGGACATAGCCACACCCCGAACAAGATAGATCTCAGTCTAAAGTATGAAAAAATATTAGTGTACAATTCGAGAAAATTCAGTCCAACCTAAATAACATTTTCATAATCCAGCCTAAATAACTTAGATCATTACACTATTGAACTCGGTATGTAACTAAATCCTGACTTCGCCACTGATGCCTACGGCTGCAGCTAGCTGCCAACGCTCGCTAGTCTTGCCGCGCTCCGTCGCCGAGCCCCCCATTCCGTCGTCCTCGCTCTACTTACCGCTCCGCGTGTGCCCAGTGCCATTCTTTCTCCTAATCCTCCACCCAGCTACCCAAACATCTTTCTTTCTTTCGTTCTTTCTTTCTTTTTGTTTTGAAACATAGCAGGAGAGCTGCTAATTTCATTGATTTAGGAAGCAAACATCTTTCTTTTGGATTGTGCGATTAGTTTGTGGCAATGGTGCAGACTGCTTCGTACGTTTAATCGAGCAAGTAATTTGTATGCGGTTTCGATTTGAACGTTCCCTGTCTATTTCCACGGGGCATACGCGGATCAAAACTACGCGATCATTTGGACAGCCATGGTTGAAAAGAAGTGCAGGTTCTTTGGATGGCTTGCGGTTCAACGCAAACTACTGACCTCCGACGATCGATCGATCCGGCTCGTAGGGGATGGCCACACAATGAAGTTTGCCCATTGTGCACCAAGAACCGGAAACAGAAGAACTCCTCTTCTTGGACTGCTCCTACGCCAAGCAAATTCGGGCAAAGGTATTCGCTTGGGTAGGCTTTCATGTACCAGTACTGCATCAAGGAGGAAGCTGTCAGATTGGTGATCTGAACTGAGACGAGGAGTTACGGCTGAACACGAATCAATACTCGATGGGGTCTTCCTCTTTCTTCCTTGGAATATTTGGAAGGAGAGGAATCGACAGACGTTTGATCATATCATTCTTACCTCCCGGTTCAACAGGTATTCTTTCGCATCAAAGAGGAGGTGGAGTTGAGGAGGAGAGTTCCAGATCGTCACGGCAAACTGATCAAAGCTCGCTCGCATGCAGTCGCTGGTGTTTTGCCTTCTATTGTATAAACGCGGTGCTCTATAGTCGTTTTATTGTATAAACTGTTCCTTTTTTCCTTCTCTAACAGTGATCGGCAGAGCTCCTGCCTATGTTTCACAAAAAAAAATGTTATCTATTCTTTATATTATATATTGGGATTGTCAAGATATCACGCGAGTGATTTTTTTTAAAAAAAAATTAGTCAATTCTTTGACCGTTGGATTGAAATTGTCCATTTCCCTCCCCCCTTTGCTATGTATAGATAGAGCCTGAGTGCCTGACAACTCCCAGTCCCAATTGCATCGAGCTCTCATGCCGGCGCCAATGGTTGCCCTTCCCTACCTCGTCGCCGCCTCCTACCTCCTTGTTGGTGCCGTCTAGTTGTTGAGGCAGCCGTCGCCGTGCCACCACCCGCCCTTCTTCCACCGCCACCTCCCACCCTCTTCCCCATCTCCAACGGCTCCTCGCTATCGTCGCCGCTGTCCACAACCTCCCTCCTTGTCCACAGCCAGTGGCACCATCGCCGCCTCTGCCACCCCTCCCTTCCTTTTATAGCTAGGCCCCCAATGAACCTGGGACCCTAAATCGGTGAGCTCGAGCCCTAATTCCATCGTCATCGCCAGAGATGCGGAGGATGCCACCCGAAATATGAACCTTGAAGCACATTTAAATGTCAGAAATTTGACTCAAATCCCCAAAATTTTTAGCCAATGATAATCTGAATTTGATCGGACTACTTCAAGATCTCATTTTTAGTTTATAATCATTACAAATTTGTGTAAATCCATATTATTCTCATTATTCTATTTCTCTTTCTTTCCATCCAACCACTTTTTCATTCAATCCTTCTTTCTCTACTCTTCGATATTCTTAATTTCCTATTTTCCCCCTATCATCTAATCAATAATAAATCCAGAATAAAAGACGAAATAGAGGAGGAACCCTATGGAAACCGACCTAATCCAAATCCAATAGGAATTAAATCAACATATACAATTGATAACAATACGATGCACAAAACTGGATATGGAATCCAAAGTGATGGATAGCAAATATGTTATATATTATTAAAACAAAGTAAAAGAAGCCGCTAATTAAGTCCACTTTCAAGAGCTAGAAATTGTCACGTTAATTGAAGGGAAAAAAGAAAAAAATCTACACCGTTTATTCATTGGATCTAAATTATAACGGTAAAGATTGATTAAGCATTGAATCAAATACAACTCTAATTATAAGGCAAGAGAGCTAAAAAAATCAAACAGAGAGAAAATAAAGCAAACCTTTACAATCTAGAAATAACAGTTTGACTAATTTATGGACACCCGAGAGGTCACCAGCTTGCAGACACCCACCCTTACCGTCTGTTCCGCTTGCTAGTTGTACTTGTGGAGATTTTTTAGGGTACAAGAAAGACGCGCATAACTCACGCACATGGCATACCATAATCACACCGTATGCTCACACACGAGTGTACGTCTCCAACACACATTAGAAAAATAATTATAGAACACAATATTTTCAGAGCATGGGAACATGTTATCCCACTTAACACACACGCGTGTGTATCCACGAAAATTTGCGTGGATCGACGGAGTCGAACTTGGATGCACGCCGGCGTCCCAGCTAACTGAGCAATGCTCAGTTCTCCCTTATGGAGATTTTAGTTACATGCTTCATTTTCTTTCCTGTGATTCAACACGGCAGATCGAACGGTTTCACCCTATGTTACTTTTTCTTACTCATCTTTTGGACATTATACGACCTCTGATACAAATCTTTCATCAATTCTTTTTCTAATTATTTTTCACATTATCTTTGATCAAATTCTAAAAAAATGATGGCAGATCAAACCGTCGTACTAGTGATACAGAGGCCCTATTTAGCCCCGCTCGTTTCGGCTTGGGTTTCTGACTTCTGACTTATTTTTCACTATTCAATAATTTCGTCTTTTTCTGGTTATTTGGCTTTTTTGAGATTTTTTGACTGTTCTATTTTTTCCCATATTCGTTTGTACTGTCCGTGACGGGCTAACCTGTTTTTCTATTTTTAAAATTTTTAAATTTTAATTATGCCAAATAAACCACCGTCAGCTACAGTGTTTTTCCAGTCAGGTACAGTGATTTTTAGCCAAAAGCCACTCAAAATAAGCCCTTTTGAGTAGGGGAGGCTGTAGCTTTTGCAAAAACTGTTTTTGGCTTTCTTTCCTGAAAAGCAGCCATAGATTTTAGCACACTATAGCATACTGTGGATGCTAAACTTCGAATTGGGGACATGAGCTCAGGTAGTAAGGCGGCTGGCGGCTGGCAGCCTGGCCAAAGAGAGGCTAGTAACCCTAAGAAAAGGCTGCTTTTTTCTGAGAAAAATCCTCTAATTTATATTAATAACTTGATAAATAAGTACATTACCTAACTTTTACATTGAATATTATAGACGAATAATATGTTACCACAAAGTCATTGAGTCGATAAACATGCTAGACTTCGTTATCTTCCTCACCATAAATTCCGATCTTGCAGCGGTGTCTTGATTGTTGATAAACACGGTAATGGGAAGTAGATTATAGATGATCTTTATTGATGTGTAGAACATACACTCCGATAGCGGTGTTGTTCGTCGGAAAAAAATCAGAGGTGATTTATTTACACCCATCTCAACCCGGTGTCGATTTTCGGTGTAGGAGTAGCCATCATCATCTAGGTGAGTTGGTCCGATAAAACCTATCGTGGATAAATAAAATCTAGCTAAAAACTCACCGGGGAAGAATAAAACTAGAAAATTTAATCTGGGAAGGAAAAACTAAAAAAAATCTAAAGTTAATTCTGAAAAAAATCAATGGGTCCCCAACCCACTCAACCCTGGCAAGAACGCCGGAGAAGAGTGAAGAGGTACTGACGAAGGGCTGACTGAATTTTGCGCCAGTGGCTAGGGTTCCTAGCGCTGGCGGCGGCTCCCAGTTGCACTAGGGACAGGGATACACTATAAGAAAAGGCTGCTCTGTATTGTGAAAACCTCACAGAGCACAGAAAATTAAGGTACATTATGTGAGTTCTGAATTATCCAGGACAGAACAAGAACTCACGAGCGAGCTTTGTCAATCAGCAGGAATGAACTCACGATGCGTTTTGCCTGGTCAGGCTTAGCTTCTTCGAAAGGCCAGCTTAACTCACCTATCGACTTGCAAAATTTACAGATGTGAGCAGTTAAAACTGATTGGTTCAGAAATGCAGAATAGCCCCTTAAGTTGCCTCGAGATGCGTGCAGTTTTTATTATAGTTGGGCATAGAAGCATTTTCCAGAGTAGTTTAGTACATGAACAAGTCATGAAGCCCATGGGATCATACGCCTGAATTTTTGTAGTTCAGACAGATGGGCCACGGCCTTAAAAAGTTTCAAAGCCACAGAAAAGAGAACAACATACCGTGCATACAGAAGAAAGTCGGAACTAAATGAGGCAGATTAAACCGGTACATTTTGCTGGCGAATAATACACACAGGGGACTGATGACGAGTTAGTAAGGATAAAATATGTACAGGTTTTCTTTTCATGCGCAGCAGCGCAAGCTATACATGAGAGCACAAGCAAATTTTCAGTTGCTTATGTCGAAGTACTTGGGATCTGCAGGGAAGTCATATTCCACCCGCAGCTGCAACAAAAATGCAACCAACCAATTAAATTTATGAATTTAACAGATTAAGAAGCAAGAAAGCAATCATGCCAGATAAATCTGAGGCGCTACACAAGGAACAGTTAATTTCAGGAATAGACTGCGGGGAAAAACTGAAATGAGCCATAAAGACTAAAGATGGTTTACAATTCCCAACAATCATCCAATTTTTTTTTGGAGGGGGGAGAATTTTTTTTTGGAGGGGGGAGAATTTCTTTTGGAGGGGGGTGAATTTTTTTAGAGGGGGTGGGGAGAATTTGTGGCCCTTGGATCTCTAATCCAACGGTCACAAATCTGGATGATAGTTAGAAAGAAAACATCCGGATGATGTTTATCAATACCCTATTATTTTTTAAACTATCTGCGTGTATGTGTAAGCTGAACAACCAGCTATAGTGCATATCTGCCCAATTACAAACTGATTCTCGAAGAAAGAAACCGGAAGAAAGTTGTGCAGTATAGAATCTCACAATATCAGGTATGGTGCATACCTCGCCTTCATCTGCATCTGAGTGCCTTTGGGGAAATACAACTCTAAGATCATTATAGAGATAGAATCTCCGCTCTTCCTCGGTCACTGTATTGCTATTGTATGGTAGTGATGATGGATCGGATTTGCATCGTAGCATTGATTTTGATGATTTCTTGGAGGGGCATAAAAATCGCAGGTGCAAAGCATAGCGAAGCACACCTCCACCTGAACTATCGTTGACCTTCGAAGATGCACAGTGAGATTTCTTTTCACCCAAGTGAAAGTTATCCATCTGGCAGTAACAATCATCAGAATCAGTATTGTTTTTCTTATTCTCAGGAGAGCAAGATTTATTTGATCCCTTCATGTCACTGTCCAATGAACAACATTTTGTGTTTGCACCTCTCTTTTCTGATTCATCAGTTGAGCCTGCAAATGCGAAAGAAATCATTAGTATCTTGAAATATATAGTTTGGATTTAGCTATTATTTGTATCAGACTATCAGCTCCATTACATTCTGAACTTCCTCGTTCTGAAAGTTCACTTCCACATGAGACAGACTGAGCTTTCAGGCCAACATTAATGTCACTGGCCTTGCTTCCTTCTTTCATTGGATTAGAGGGAGAAAGAGTGGGGGACAGAGTGACCTTTTGCCGCATGAAAGTCTGCCTCATTATACAACAAGAGAAATAAGATGAGAAAAGGGGATGGAGACAACAAAAACAGGTCACTATGATTGGATAAAGGCAGGCTTCAGATATCTGATAATCCTTCTAAAAAAGGAAAACATGCCCAGTGGTTATCACAATACTTTCTAGTCCACATATGCACTAAATGATGAATTACCTGTACTGTGTCCAAATTTCAAAATTAGATTCTGTACCGCCAGTACTCAACAGCAAACCACTTGTTGTAACTACCATATGCTGAATTGCTGATTCATTATGTACGTGATCACCTTAGCCTAAGCCTATTAAGGGAAGATCGAAGCTTGCGAGCACCGAAGATTGGGTTTAATTTCATCTTGGCTCAGCCGATAAAAATAGTAAAGCACATACATATTTTCCCACCAAGTCAACATGAATTAAGTATGTATCAGTATGACAATAACCTCCAGTTCTCTTCAGTATGTACAAAACATAGTCAATTAGTGATAATTTCTCATACCTTGGTTCCGGAAGGCATGTCAGTCAAATCGTAGTTGCAGAAGAAAGTATGAAGTGGAGTCTTCTCAGGGTTACTCACAACCTGTTGAAGTTCATTGTTTGGTTCAACGGCATGGTTGTATAAATATAAAGGTCAATAGAACCTAAAATGTAGATTAGAAATGCAGAGAAATACACCAGGTGACCAGGTCTCAGGAAAATTTTTAAGAAAAACATCAAAAGTGTGATTTTCTGTAACGGCACAATGAAACAGACGCACAAACTAGAAGACACTTCATAATTTCTTGGTATCATTTTAAGGTTTTCATGCTAGAAAGCATTAGCGCCGAAGTGTAAGTAAACAACATTCACCATCGTGTCAAAAGAAGTAGAAACTACTCCAAATATACACGTGGAACAATTTCAAAGTTGCCAAACAATATAAGCATTACAAAGAAAATGTCAAGGCAGAAATGCCTAATACAGCAAGGTGCACAAGGCTACAGGGTTTAAATAGTTATACTTAAGATATGCAATTGAGAAATGATCAGCTGATGTAGCAATTATTGACAAGAGAAAATCAACTCAAGTAAAGAAATAGCAACTGTTGGCCGTAGAAATTCATGAAGCACTAAAGGCAAACAATGCAATAGTGTTATGGTCAGCTGTAACCATTCTATCGAAGAAAAGGCAGACAGTTCCATAGACAAGAAAATTTCTGATGACAATAGGGCTTGTCAAATGAGATACCGCATACAGGTCTTTGTATTATTATCAAGCACAACTAGAGAAAAAACAATGTGTAATATAGAACAAGTATTTCATCAAAAACATCTTTGACCGTGAGGTAAGGATCAAACAATTTAGTACCAGTTGTATCCGCCCCTTAACAGGGATGCGTAAGCGACTTTTTGCTGATCGTGAATCGTTGTTACTAAGGCTTGTTTGGAGTTTTGGGCTTTTACTGTTAGTTGCAGGCAACCTCCCGGCAAGATCAATAGAAGAATAGTACAATAAGGAGCTATCCTCATCGATGCTTGTTACTGAGAATGGAAGTTTCTGAGTTGGGGGAGAGAAGCTACCACCAGTAACATTTAGAACAGCTAAGAAACCATCAATTATCTGCATTCAAAGAGAAAATTGGAATCAAAATCAACAAACAGCCCAGCATTCTAGTACATTCTAGCTGGTGAACAAGAAATTAGAGACCTGATTGTCTTTTCCATAAGAAAGTCGGCCAGATAAAAGGGACTCCTCGAAGGAGCCAACTAGTGACCTCCTTATAGAGAGACTCAAACTCCGAACATAACCCACTCGGGGAGACGTAGGGGCAGATTCAGGGCCCCAGTTTCGATATCTTCTACATGAACTTCTCTTAGGGGTCATAACATTAAATTCATCATGTAATATGTTAGTTTCTTCTAACACATCCAGCATCCTAATTCCATCAGATCCTCCCTTTTCCTTCAAATCTAGAAAATCATTTTCAATATCACTCATTATATGCCTTTGAGCTCCTGTAATCTTAATTTTGTGCATACATTTAGGGCTGAGGGGTGACAAAGAAAGCGGAGAGTGTGCTAATTTTGCACTAGCTGCTAGATGATCATAATAGGATAAGGACTCCTTGCTCCCAAGTAAAGGACCATCAGTGAATAAATTAGAATTAATCCTATTGACATCCCATTCTGGACTCCGGTTGGAGCATCTAGAAGTTGGCCAGGCCTGTGATTCAAAATAATTGAGGCTTCCAGTGTTCGGCTTTTTACTATCTTGGATGCCAGTACTGTAAAGTTTCCTGGCTTCATCAGAATGCTGAAATCTAGCATCACCAGAAGCAATATTGAGTATATTGCCATGGAACTGGCTAGGGAGCACATTTTTCAATGGAGAGAGCAGTCTTTTCCTTGCCTGAAGTTCATGCTGATCAAACGGTGAATCACAATTATCAATGGCCACAGACGGATGGATTATATCTATCTCTGTCATATCAGAACCTCCAGCAGAACCTGATCCAAAGCCCACAAACCTCATTGCAGGCTTCAGTTTATGAGAAGATCTAGAATTTGCATCTCTTGAATCAAGTCGTAGACCTCGGAGGCCTGCAGGTCCATCAAAGGCATGGCTGTCTCTAAAACAACCATTTGATTCATCCGTAACATCTAATGCATTCTGTCTATTGAAATCACCAATCGACGGGTATTCAAATACCCTGCTACTTGAGCTTCCTCCAGGAAGCCCATCCAAATCACATCCACCAACACCCTCAAAATGCAGAGGGCTCGACACAGGTGTCCTCGATCTTGTAGGCACATCCTCCTTGGCTGGAGGATCTTGAGGTAAACCCATTGCAACCAATCAACGCTACTCGGCGAAATGGAAGACCACCAGTTTGGATTTACTCCTACACTGTACTCATCCAATTCCTTTTGATGGCCTCCTTCAGAACCTTGCCTTTTCAGTTTCCAATACACTAAACTGATGCTCAGAGAAATCATTAACTGAAACCGATCAACACTGGAAGGGCAGAACTACACTCCAAACCCATCAGAAGTAGGGGTATCATCTTGCCACGACTAGTCATGTCCCCATAGCTACCGCGGCAACTGGAGATGAAGCACAACTTGGAGCCTGAGCAAGCAACCAGGAACCTGGGATGAACCATGCCAGGAGATCACATCACAGTCCTGCAGAAGCAAAGCAAAAGGGCATTACTTCACAACACTGATGAACGGAAGCTCAATTAATCCTATGTGCCATTGTTACTATATTTAGCTAAGGAAAAGAAAGCTGTCAGCTTCTGAAGATTCTCCTTGATGCATCAGAAATAGCAACTGAACTGTGAATTAATGATTGCATCAGCAGTAGCCCATCCATTACAATGCTATTGTTCCATGCCACACTACACATAAATGGTCCACTAAATAATTATATAATCACTCAGCAAACAAATATATATGGACTAAACCTCAAAATCAGACTACCAAACCCCCCATCTACTGAAAAGAAGAAACTAGGTAGCAGCCAAATTTAGAGAGGGGGGGGGGGGAGCAGAAAATTTTGGGAAAGATACAGAAGCAACCGAGAGCCGTCACCGAATTAATGATCGGAAGGGGAAAAAAAGACAAATTACCACTAATAACGCAGCAGGCCTCAACAAAACAACAGAAATCGCAGAAATCCAAGACAAGAATAGCTGAACAGATAAAAGAGACCAGCCTACCCGAGGAACCAAACCGAGAAACCAACCCCATGGCCACCAAATCGAATTGGGTCATCCGCGCGATTGGGCTGCCTCGATCTGATCGCCAGAAATCCGCCCGAGAAATTCGTGTGATTTCCGGCGAGAATGGTTGGGCGATCTCTGTCGGGTTCTCCCCCTTCCTCTCTCTCCCAATCTCCCCCTCCCTTTCTTGCGTTCTTGGCTACTTCTCTCCCCCCCTTCTCCAATGGCTGTATAACTCTGCAAGCAACCTTACCACGGGTCCTTGATTAGGGCTCTAATGAGATAGATATTTATTTTTAAGGGGGGAAACGTTGGGTTAGGAGTACTAGCAGAATCTGGTTGTTTCCAATCCGGTAGGCTGTTTTGGTTTCGCTTTTGTTCTTGTTCGGTTGTTCCCTCCTCCACAGCCCACAGGGAGATAATTTTTTCGCGTCTTAGTTTCTGAGGCGTCCTTTTTATCTCAAAGTGAATATAGTAACGACGTACTCACATCACTCTGTCTGCATATACAACACCACACACTTACATATCCATATAAGTGTATCTAACACATATGTATAGACAAAATAAAGACTCTAGAATTTCATAGAGTATATACATACACTTTAACTACTGAACATATTTATATGCATGTGTATACTCCGAAAATGAGGCTCAACGGCCTAAGTGGCGGTGCACCTAGCTATCTTACTATGCGAGCTTTATCTTTTTTTTTTATAAATGTCCCTCATCCCTTTTTTTTATTTTTCTTCTATAATCTATCCAACATCTATCATACGATTTTACCGTATTCGAATTACTAAATTTTTTGCTTTAGTTCTTATATTGTTTATTACTTTTACTATGTTTCAAAAAAACATAAGATAGCAATCATCACATTTACTAAATTATCCTTTTAAAAAATAATCATAAATTTTGTCTTTTTTTGAACTTGTCTTTTTTTGAGCTTTTTCGCCGGTTCTTTTTTCCCGTATTCGTTTGTGTTGTCCATGATGAGTTAGCATATTTTTAAATTTTTAAATTTTAATTATACCAAATAAGTCACCTTCAGCTACAGTAAAATTTCAGCTGCTACAGTGAAACTTCGGTCATAAGTCACAGCTTTTCATCCCAACGAACGGTATGTTTAAACATTGTACTTTGCCCCGATCAAGGACTAGACGCCGTGAAGAGAAAAATATTAACATAAAATCTTTCCTTTGCGAGGACCTATATGTAAAATGTGATGACAAAAATATTGAAACGCGTGGGCCCACTTCCGGTGTGGCTCAGATCTGTACTTTCTACTTTTGCATCAAATTTAAAGGGTGATAAAAAAATTTGGCTCCGGTCCGCTTGAACCCATGGTTTATCCTTTTCTTTATCCTATTTTTTTTCTAAGAATGCTCATTGGTTGATTGTTCAATACGCTTATAGATCTTGAAAACGTTTACTGATTTCGAACCAAATTTAGCATGATGTATAAAATCCTCTCCCCTTTTTTTTCTGCATAAGCAGCAAGCCGTAGGAAGTTGGCCCAGATCATGATGAAAATTATTATCATTTGAGATTTGACGCGTGGGACAGGGCTGTCCACTATTGCAAAATAGCGGCCAAAAGGTGGAGATGGAACTGTCCACCTGTGGATTAGGCGTGTGAAGAACACAGTGGAGGCAACTGCAAGGGCTCAGGGACTGCCTGATCCACAACAACCACCCACCAATGATGGGCTAGGTATGATAAGCTCTACAAGTTAAGGGCCTGTTTGGAACAGAGGAATTTCACAGGAATTTTGCAGGAATTTTGCAAGAAACAGTTCAATTCCTGTAGGAATCGGGAAAAATTCCCGCATTCCAAACAGGGCCTAAGGGAGAGAACGAGGGATCCTTTTCTCGTAAGTGTCGCCAAATTTGGTAGTTTTCAATGGAAGGATCATGGTCCATGGGAGGCTTACAACATCTGGTACTTTCTGAGGACATAGGTTTTTTTTTGGCTTTTCAGCAAATTTTTTGTTTCTCTTGCTAAACATTATTTATTACACTAATAAACCACAGTGCAGCCCAAAAAAATACCTATACCCAGTCGAATCTTGCCTTGGAGCCTCTCTGTGTATTACTCCCTCCAGCAACAAATATATGCAATAGATATAACGTTTTGAGTCAAAACATTCAAAATTTTACCAATCAATATTTTTAAAATATTTATATTATATATAAAAATTATATATATATCTCAAAAAATATTTTTATAATACTTGTATCTTATTAGAGTTTGTAAATATATTATAATAATAATTAGAAGTAACGTTTTGATGACCGTATTAATGTCTAAAAACGCCGTATATTTGTGACCAAGTGTGTGTATGTATTACCTCAGTTTCACGGCACTTTGGACGTATTGCTGAGCGACGGCTGGACCAGTACGGAGGCCAAACGTGTCACTTTCGGACACCAGATTCCTTACATGTCTCTAGGTGAAGAATGGGTACACCGTACACCACACGCCTTCACGACGCGTGGAACATTCACAATTCCAGCCTTCCAGGACCACGAACCTACCGCCATGCTAGCGCTTCAGAGGCATGGGGACGAGGAGGTTACACACCGAGATATAACACCAGCGAAGCCGAGAAGGGCGCAACAAAAGATTTAACAACCTCTGGAGTTGCATTACACACATGCTATTGACATATCAGTCGGTCATGTAAATCTCCAGAAGCTGCATGATTCAGATGTCCGAGTTGAACCATGAACAAATGCAGTCATCCGACTGCCACAAAAAGGAACGGAAATTGACACCTCATGGCGGATCTAAAAAATTAGCTCACGCAAGTGGAGTTGGGAGGATACCATTATGCGATACATCTTTCTGATCATAGAAGAAAAGAGAAGATCGAGAAACAGAAGGGGTCTTTGAATTAGGCTGTTGCTGCCATTGGTACCACCCTGTAGCAAGCTCGCTTTGCTGCACGGACAATGTCCTCGACCTGCAAGTGTGGCACTAACATTAGTAAAAAGAGAAGACACATGGTTAATCGCATTAACCTACTTTAATATGACTGATCGAACCTGTAGAGTACAAGTTTTCCTCGGATAATTCAACCTACTATAGTCTATACATAGCAAGACTGACTGAATCTGTACATCATACATTTTCTTCAGATAATTCAACATACTATAGCCACATCTCTTTTCTCTGCCAACCTCACTACCTACGTCCCTAAAAGGATTTCTTGAATCCAAAATATTCGTTGTTAAATGCCAACAATCTCCGAAAGTGAAGATGCAGCGTGCCTATGAGATTATGGGTAGTAGGTCCTATCTTCAAAATCTATTACTCCCTCCGTCTATGTTTATAAGACCTATTTTCATCTTGCCCATAGACCAATGAATGTTTCAAGTGACTACCCCCAATTACTCCCTTAAGTATTATTATGGACGGAGGGAGTAACTGTCTGCTGCCAAAACTTAGAATTTTTCAAACGCCTCAGATTTTACCAGTTATCAACTCACATGTGCTTTGACACTTGATACATCTGGGTTCCTGTCCAACCCTCTGGCTATAAGATTGTTCTCGTTTCCTTCTTGTTGTCTCACCCATTACCCACTAGGCAAACCCACAGTTTGACAGCGCATATAATTCAACAAATTCCTAACTATGGTGAAGCGAACTGAAAATGGCACTGAAATGCAGCATTGCAAAAGAAGATATCCAGAAATAGATTTTGCCCCCCATTATTAAAGCTTGCACAACAACCAATCAATGCTATGGGCTGCAGACTAAAATAGATGGATGAAAGCAAGAAAACTAAAAGCTCAGTGGTAAAACTCCAGTGCTACTCATGAAAACACTAGGTCATTATCGAACAGAGAGTTATTCAACCAGGTTTATAAGAAATGGAATCCCTAAAATCTTTGGTCAAAGCAAAAGGAGCAGCAGTGAGACCTGTGGAACAGCCATCCTCTCAAGGTTTGCAGCATAGGGCATGGGCACATCAGCTCCAGCAATCCTCTCAACTGGTGCATCAAGATACTCAAAGCTGTCCTCTACAACAGACATGCTGCAAAGAAGATGCATCTCAGAACCCCTTGTCACACACACACACACACACACACACACACACACACACACACACACACACACACACACACACAGAGAGAGAGAGAGAGAGAGAGAGAGAGAGAGAGAGAGAGAGATGGACCATATTTCAGCGCCAATCCCATGTTGCGGGAAGCCTTCTTCAACAGTTACCAATCTATTGGTTTTCCTAACAGATGCATTGATAGCAGCTCTATCCAATGGTCTAATTGACCGAAGATTGATCACCTGTTAGCAGATATTACAAGATCATAAGGAAAAGGTAATGGCATATACAAAAAAGTTGTTTAGTTGCATAACTGTACTATAAAATATATTTCGCAACAGGGTACTACCTCAGCACTGATTCCCTCCTTGGACAATATCTCTGCAGCCTGAAAATTGACTGGGCATGAGAACGTAAACAGTACTGTCTATATTTCGAGAACAAATTGAAACAAATGCTACTTAGACAAATCCACTCAAATAAATACATATGATAAATCATGTTCAACAGTATCAATTTCTCAAAATACTCTCAGTCCGCAACAAAATCAAACTAGCATTGAAGAAGGGAATGGCTCATTACAGAGGTTCAGGGTGAGCAATTCTTTGCATTCCAGGTGGCACTATATATTATGTACAGTCACCATTTTTGCAGGAATAAAACAGCTTCAATAAATAAATCAGTCTTTGCTAATAGTACTATTGTTCTCTATTAGGCCAAATTTCATTAATACATATAAAAATCTGAATACCTGATGGACAATAATGCAAGTAAGCACAGCTATTGTTATTTCTTCTGCTTACGAAGAATGGACAGTACTCTTAACACACCTGAAGAGCATACCCGACCATCTTGGAGAATGCAGTAATTGTAACATCTTTTCCTTCTCGTTCTACCTGAAGGCCCAAAGAAACAGAAGGAACCAACAAAAATAAAAACAAGCCCTTTTCGTGGCAATCCATAAAGAAATACCTTGTAAAATTAAACTCTTCTACACCACTACATGAATATAAACAAGAACATACCTTAGCCTTGCCGATTGGAAGACAGAAGCTAGAATCTAGTACTTCAGCAGAAACAGGAAACGATTCGCCATAACTACAGAAAAACACATGATACAATGAAATGGAAATTCGAATGTAGAGAAAATAACTGAGTGGAACAAGATATTGCATACAGCAGTTCATTTTCCAGGAAAACAACAGGGTCTGGATCCCTGATTGCTGCTTTTAACAAGCCTCGAGCATCTTCTGCGGAATAAGGAGTTAGGACCTTCAATCCTGGAACATGTGCATACCAAGCTGCATAGCACTGCATACCAAGTCACTTAGTAACTCCATCAAAGTAGAATATAGTTCCATGCATAAATTGTTAAACAACTAAAGGACGACCAGAAGATGCTACGCATCTTTGGAGTTTGAAGAGCTTACACCTCTTCCTTAGCTCAATACATTCTTATAAAATGGGATAAAACTTGTGTAATTAACAATTTCGTCCTTCAATATAATCTTATACACTGCAAATTTTTAAGTCAGTGTGAAGTGTCCAAACATCAATAGATGATCTGCCAGACTTGTTTGCCCTCTTAAAGAGAAGTAATAGAATAAGGATGGCGAAAGGACACACGGATAAATATGGATAAGTTTGTCACAAACCTGCGAGTGTTGAGCACCAACTCCAGCAGCAGCACCATTTGGTCCTCTGAAAACAATAGGAACATTTATCTGACCAGCTGACATGTAGTTCGACTTGGCAGCTGAATTTATGATGTGATCAATTGCCTGAATGTGCAAAACAGTGCTATTAGGAGAAACCATGACTATTTTACAGTGTATGGAATTGATGGTATGTATATTCTGCAAGATCCAGATATATATACAAAATTACAAATGAACAGTATGCACAAAAGGCATTTGGCCATGACCAACAAATACAATCTGCAAAGTGCTAGCAGATGGAGAAAAGTGATCAGGAAAAATATACTAGGCACTAGCAGCACTTTTCAAAATCAGGAGCAAAGATTTAATCAATGATCGTAACTAACAAGGATCATTACAAAATTTAACCATTCAGAGGAATATGTGATTATGCAGACCAAAAGGATAACCAATGTTTTACAGCAGGAAGTTTTGAAATGTCTAATAGGCAGCCCACGAAACAAAACATGAGTGGGAGCTTTTTACCTAACTTGCACTTACAGCAAAACTTTAAATTATAATAAGGAAATCAGGTTTTGAATTCTATTTAAAACTTTAAACCAACGAGAGGGAAAGATCATGCATAGTTAATATGGAATTGTAAACATCAAACTTTCATAAGGATGCTGTTTTATATGAAATTTTAGTTATTCCCCATATCAGATTCTAGTAATCAAATTACTGAGAAGTTAAAATTAACTGACAAGAATATTCCCCCAAAAAATAGCATGATACAGACGAAATCAAGGCTGGACTACATTGCAAGGGGAAATCACCAGAGTATAGAATTAACAGTTCAACAAATTAGCCATTAATTTTTAGTACAATCACAGAACATGAATTGCATGTACTTCAAACAACAGGATGACTTGTAACAATTCAACATGATTACCACTATGTACTAACTACACATAGGTAATTTATGCATCAAACTCCTTAGAAAACAATTTATGCAATAAACGCAGCTTAGAAAATTAGCAGAGAGAAACAAGAACACAAGCATATAATACGGTTTTGCAACAAATGGGTGTTTTCTGGATTTTGAAAATCGAATGAGCAGAGCAACAAAAAGATCTGCTTAAACCCCAAGGAAAAGGCACATTTGAAATCAAGCAGATCAATTAAATTGGTGTCAGTAAATGACTGACCTGCATCGAAAAGTTAAATGTCATGAATTCCACTATAGGTCGAAGACCTTGGTAGGCGGCACCAACGCCAATGCCAGTAAAACCAGCCTGAACAGAACGATAGCAGATAAGTACTTCAAACATGATCACATAAATATGACAACTTACAAATGGACACCAATGATTATTTTAAGATTTAAGAGTATAACCTCTGTGATTGGTGTATCAAGAACCCTATCAGGGCCATACTTGTCTAACAAACCCTTTGATATCTGCAAAGAACAACAATGGATAAGCTCAATGCTAATAGTATTCACACAATGATTTTCAGTTGCCACAGCCCACAAGGTGATAAAGTCAGTAGGGATAAAAAAACCGGCGGGTAATGGAAATCCCGGTGGGTACCGGGAGGGAAAAACCGGCCAAAATCCCGATGGTTACAAATGCACTTTCTAAGTTGGTTTAGACTTTTTTTGTGTTAGATTACCTATTGTATGAACTAAATATGCATAAATATGCTAGTCCTAACATTTTGTGCTAGGTTTTCTCTGGCTTCTCCCAGTTTTTACCAGTTTTTCTGATTTTTAAGCAGTTTTACCAGTAACCTCTAGTTACCGGTTTTCAAACCGCCCAAATTCAAATTTTGAAACGTGAATTTCATCAGGTTTTTTTTCGGGTTTTCCGGTAATCGGCCGGTTACCGTTACCACTCACCGGCCGAGTTTTGCACCGGTTCCAAGATTTCTATCCCTGGACAGCAATAATCTCTAAAACTTTTACTCACCTTGTATGCACCTTGGTACTCTCCAACCTGCCATAGAAATAACAAATATATTAGGGAAAAAAACAAAGGAAATAAAAATAAACAACTTCTCTTCCAGGTGATACCTCTTCTCCCATCAAGAAAACAGAAGGATCCGCAGACATCTCCTCATCAAGGGCAGAATTCAATGCGTCACGCACAGTCATCTAATAAGCAAAAGAAGAATAGTTGCATAAACTTGCCTGCCAAATCGCAACGTATGCAGAACAGAGAACAACTTCTCAAGAGAAACACACAATCTCATTGATTCAACAAGCAAGAGTGCTAACAACATAACAAGAGATACCACTATAACAAGCTTTCCTAAGATCTGCAGACATAAAGATTTTAACTTAATATTTTCAACCACTGGAACCATTGCAGGTTTTTTTCAATGCTCTCATCTCTTTGATCTTGAGAAGGTTTCATTCCTAGTCTACCCCAACTTGTTTGGGACAAAAGGCTTTGTTATTGTTGTTGTTGTTGGAAGCAAAAACCACACTGGATACCTCTACAGATGTTGTATCACCCGCTTAGACGCAACTAGCCATTTTTCAGAACATATACATTCAATTCATCGTACTCAGAACAACGCATAAACGTGAAGCTCCTCCCGCCTTGAGATGCCCACAGCAAAAACAACTAATCGTCATGAGTGACCAACCATTTCCAGAACTGGGCTGCCACAAACCAAACTAGTACATACAATCAATGCCTCCTATCGTTTAACCCCCAACGAATAGCCGATCTGCAACGACTCAGTCACAGGCTCAAGCATCCTCCGAAAAGTGCCAACCAAAGTAGTAGCACCATTCACCACCCAAACAACCAGCCAAACGGTAGATTAATCACACCGGCGACGTGTGTCCGGCCATGGCAGCACCGACGCAACAGACCGAAACAAACGCGCGCGAAACAGACGCTCACCTCCTTCGCGGCGGCGGAGTAGCTTCTCGCCGCCGCGGCCGCCGCCGGGCGTAGGCCCCGCATCAGCTGCCCCAACACCTGCACCAACGGAAACGCACGGATCAAGGTCAGACCAACAGGCTACGGGAGGATTTCAAAAATCAGACGGAGCAGGCGGAGGCTCACGTACGCATCCGGATCCGAGCCGCCTGCTCGCGACGCCCAGCATCGTCGGCGAGATCGATCGGCGGAGGCGAGCGGGGATTGGGACGGGAGATTTGGTTTTCCGGGAAAGAGGGGGGTGGGTGTTCGTTGGGGGTTTGGGATGAGGCGGCGGAGACAGGGATGGAATGGGAGTAGTTGTGGGAGGGACGCCGCAATTGTCGCGCCGCCTGGGAGTTGGGGGGCATTCAACTTTTTGCCACTCTGAAGATTGGCCAATTACCTCTCTCACTTACATACGGGGCTGCCTGAGTCACTGACAACGGGCCAGGGTGGCAAATCTGTTGCCACCCTACTCATAAGAGTGGCAAATAATTAAATTATCCGGGAGTTGGAACGTGTCATACGTGAGCGATACGTTTACGAGAAAACTAGCGCCGTATACCGCGCCAAGCCATACAAACGGGATAGCAGTCTACTGTTCGTCGCGCCCTACGCTATGCATCTTGAGTCGTTCAATCACATCTCTATTTTATGAATACTTCTACACAACAAGATTTCTTCTTGTATACGTCTCATGTTCTTCTTAGAGCATCTTCAGCAGAAGCCCTCAAATCAGAGCCCCTACTTTTGATTCAAGAGCTCCCCTACTTTTGAGGGTCCTGTTTTTTGAGTTGAACTCCAGCAGAAGCCCTCAAATCAGGGCCCTCAAATTCATCCCAACTGAGAATGACATGTAGAGCCCACTCGTCATTCTCAAATTTCTCTACCCCTCCTCTCCTCCACCCGTGCGCTCTCCGCTCGTCCACCGCGCCTCCTCCTCTCCTCCACCCGCGCCTCCTCCTCTCCTCTCAGCCCACCCGCTCCCACGCCCCGCCACAGCCGCGCGCCTCGCCTCGCCCGCCCTCCGCCTCCGCTCGGGCCCCTCCCTCTCCGCTGCGCTCTCCACGCTCCTCTCCGCCACGCTCTCCACGCTCCCCTCCCCGCTCGGGCCCCTCCCTCTCCGTCGCGCTCTCCACGCTCCCCTCCTCGCCGCGCGCCTCCCGCCGGCCACCCACTCCTCCGACCTCCTCGCCCTCTTCGACGACGCCCTCGCCCACCTTCAACCCCCGGCTGACTCTTCCTCACCCCCGGCTGGCCGCCGCGGTTTCCACCGCCGCCTCCCCATCGGTCGACCCCGGACCGATTTCGCTCGGTGGGAGCCGCACCCCGGCACCCTGCAGCCTCCCCCACCGCCGGCCGGCGTCCTCCGCCACGCGAGCTCCCCCGCCACGGTCGCCTCCCCGCGCCGTTGCCCGTGCTCGTCGCCGGCTCAACCCGGCCTCCTTCCGGCAGCCCCGGTAGCTCAGGTGAGCTTCTACCACCTTGCTCATGCTCGCACACACCTCCCTTCTTTCCCCCACCCCTTCGGCCACCGGCGCCTCTTTTCTCCTCCACCGCCGGCCTAGAGTCGACGGAGGAGCGGGGAGCGAGAAGACGAGCGGCCGGACAGGGGCGGGCTGCCGGACGGTGGCGAGATCTGGGCGGGGGCAGGCCGTCGGAGGGGAAGAGGAACCGGGCGAAGGCGGGCGGCGGCGCAGAACTGTCGATGCCCGCGAGTGAAAACCGTCAAAACAGAAAAATAGGGGCTCCCTCCAGACCCCTAGGAATGAGGGCTGGAGGGGGGATTTGAGGGGCCCCTCAAATTTGAGGGCTCTAGTAGGGGCCCTGCTAGACCTCTGTTTTTGCCTCAAGCCCTCAAATTTAGTTTTAGGGGCTCAAATAGGGGCTCTGCTGGAGATGCTCTTATATATATTTGTCATAGTCACAGCTCACTTTCTTCGTTAGCGTTCAAGAGACCCATAGGAACTAACTATTCTCTATTAGAATAGGCTTTGGTGTGGCAAGAGTGTGGCGTCGACGAGTGGAGAAGGGTGTTGAGCACAGTAGAGCCGGTGTCCGTCGATGTCGACATGCTCCCGAATGATGGCAGCTTCGACACCGACGCGACATAGGGGGACCTGATGTATATGCGCGCCAGGTTCGAGTGGGTGTGGGGTCAAAGGACACAGAGGCATTCTACATGATGAACCCTAATGGCAGCGGCTGCCCTGAGCTCAACATCTACCTGCTCAGAGTTCGAACTCAGCATCTACCTACTTAGAGTCTCATGATCGATCAAGCTAAAAAATCTTCTATTTGCAGTTGATTTAATTTGTACTTACTAGTATGCATGCATGCATAGTTTGGACTTGTGTTTCTTTCTTTCTTAGGTTTCATGTGAATTTGGAGATCTTGATGTATGTACAATAGTTGATTTATAAGATTTTATTGAGTTTTATGAAGTTTCATTACTAAGTTTTATGGTGTTTTCATTAAATTTTATGATGTTTCAGGAGGATTCATATCTAAGTTGACTAAGTTTTATAAAATTTTATGTCTACGTTTATAGTGTTTCATGAGGTTTCATAAAACTTCAAAAGGTTTCATACCTAAGTTGACCAAATTTCATGAAACACGTTCAAAATTCTCTGAAACCTTTGTTAAAACTCATGAAACTTAGATAAAATCCGGTGAAACTTGTTTATATCGTTCTTTGAAACCTTGTGAAACTTATAAAATTAGATGAAACTAGCCTTATGTTGCGCCGTTATTTTCATGTTATGTTTTCGTATTTTTGTATTTTTTGTGCTTTTGACTTCAACTTTTCTGGAACGAGAAACAAGCGAGATAACTTTTTCAAGTGGTTTTCTGAAGACGCTTCTCCAAATAGCTTTCCAAGTCTAAAACTGTATACGTCGTCCACATCGGCATCTTTACCGTCCAGTACCGTCTCACAAAGTGTAGACAAAAACCATCACCATAACTCAAAAGAACATACTATATGGTTTATGGTTTCTCTCGAAAAAACAATCTGGACGATTTCTTTATCTTCTTTTCGAAATGATTTATCGAGATAATCTTTATGAAACGGCTTATCACTTATTAACATTTAGTTTTATCGTACAAACGATCATGCTATAGCCAAAAACCATCAGTCATGCCTATGAGCCATAAATCATAGCTAAAAAATGCACCCAATTGTTTAAAAAATGTTTTCTTATTGTTTTTTCTGTTTAAAGAAATATGCTTTTGTATTTTGTTCCCTATGTAAGAGATGTTTCCGTGGTTAAGGAAATACTATACGACTAGGAGATCGTACTGCACCACCACGTGCAATACGTTTTGCTCGTCTGGCTAAACTACGGTCTTTTTTTTCAGTTCCCCTTCCCACTATGAATGCGAAGTGTAGGTGTTTGTGAAATAAGCAGCCAAAGTGAAATGGCGGTCCGTCCGTGCAGTGATCCATCCGTCTGTGAGACTCTGACATGACATCTGCAGCATTCACGCAAAAGATGCAAGCGAGGAATGTTCATTTCACATTAACCTGTTGTATGTCTTATATCTTTACTTCAATTTTTAAATTCTGACTGTTTATAAAAAGAGTATGGAGCGAGATTTTTTATGTGTGATTTTAACCAATATAAATAAAATCATGATAGTATCTACTACAATCAATTTGTAGACCCCTATCTTAAAAATACATTGCATTTAAAAACTAGTTATTGTAGAAAGTTAAGTCATAAGCTTAAAAGAAGTGAGCCCTTGATTTTTGATGATATAGAGAGTGGAAAATGTAGTCTGTTATTTAACAGATGATCTTATAGATAGTTTCTTATTGTGTGTATCATTATATAGACAACCTATTAGTACATGTATAATGGTATAAACGACGGTTATCTGTAATACACCTTTATGTTATATATAGATAAAACTAAAGACAATTTATATAATGAATTTGTCTATACAGTTATTTGTAATGACATCATACAATTAATATGTTGTCTATATAGTTATCTATATAATAGTATATACAGTAGAAAGTTGTTTATAAGATTGTCTGTTAAATAGTAGACAAAATCTTTTTCTCTCCTCCGCGTCACCCAAAAGCTTACATGGCATAGGTTTGTAGACAGCTGATATGTACTATTGTGCATATCCTTAATTATATAAAGCTATTACAAACAACTATATGGACAATCTATTATATAAGTTATCTTTAGTCCTGAATATATACAATATAGAGGTATATTACATACAATCTACATCTTTATTCATGCCCTGTTGGATAGTGAGGTAGGCATCCGGCCAACCAGCGATGCCAGGAGAAATTTTGTTATACAACGGGGACACATATCAGTTTGTGTCACAAACCAATTCAGAGCTGACACATGGCGTGCACTACTGTAGCAACTATTTAAAAAATATTTTTTTACTGTTTTGTATTGTAGATGGTGCGGGAAAATAATTTTTATCTGTTTGCTATAGTACAAAACAGTAAAAAATAATTTTTTATTAATTGCTACAGTAATACATGCCACGTGTCAACGCTGGATTGGTTCGTGGCACAAACCGATCTGTGTCCCTGTTGTATAACAAAATTTCTCGAGGCCAAGGGCCAAACTGCCCCATCCGTCGGAGCCAACCAAGTGCCTCTTCTTTTTTTGCTTCTAAAATACACTTTTCTATAGTATTTAGCTATTCTATATTAATTAGCTTTTAAATAAAGCATCTTTTTAAAACATAATCTATAAATCAATTATAATAAACACTATATCAACTTTATTTATATTAATTAAAATTATATAGAGCCTCATTAGGCACAACGAAAAGTCGTAAGTGGCGTCCTGAAAAAAATATGCGCGTACTTCACACGCCTTTGGCTGGATCGCGCACGAGCCGCCAGGACCATACCGTACTGCCATGCCTTGCCGATTCTCTGATCAACTGCTACTGCTACCCCGTTTTGACAGCGACACCCGTGCAGGACTGCAGATGAAGGCGTACACTTGTTAGCGACCAACCGTTCTAAGAATAGACACTTGGGAACAGAACAGAACAGAACAAAAGAGGAGCTTCATTCTTGGCTAGCTTTCCACCAAGAATTCCTACGCACTCGTGTAAATTAACGAGTACAGATCGAGACACGTAGGGGCACACCTGTTGCTCGACGCACCCTGAACGGTCCAAGTACTCTAGTCGAGTGGTGATGTTTGCACGCAAGTTGCGTCAGAAAGCTCGCCGGATACTGAATGCAGGGTTGACCTTTACGCAAACATCCATCCTTGGTTAATAGATGCTGGCTGAAGCTAATTGGCCCTGGTAGGAATCTAACTCAGCTTTATATTAATCTTAATGGGAGAACGAATCTGCTTTATCTTATTCATTATTCGATTATTGTTCTACACATACAATGGTATAGACAACTATTATCTATAATATTCTTCATGTCATCTATATACGACACTAAAGATGGTTCACACAATAGGTTGTATTTTGCATGTCTTTATAGACGGTTTCTCTATAATATAATGTGTCTTATTTACTATGTTACATTCGACTACTGCATAATAGACAGTCTAATTCTCTATGCTTCTTCTCTCTCCTCTACATCATCTTGTGTTCTATATGACAAGATTTATAAATAGCTGACATCACACCATTGTATATGACCTTAACATGACGGGAGCATGAAAGTGAGTGGTATATAATACTTCCTCCAATCATAAATACATATTATTTAGACATCACAAATACACGTTGTTTTAACTTTGATCACTAATCTATGTTGTTATATATTTTATAAAATCTAATAAATTATAATGTTATAAAAGTATTTTGTGACACACACACACACACACACATATATATATATATATATGAATGATTTTTATGTATCTAATATAAATATTTAAAATATATTGATAATTGAATTTTTAAAAAATTTGACTGCACGTATCTTCAAACGACGTGGATTTGTAATTAGAGGAAGTATATCGGTGTGTTCCTTGGTGTTCTTTTTTTCTTTGTGAGGAACTAAAATGGAGTGAAGATGATCTTTGATGAACATGGCCACTGGATATATTGAACTGAGTCAGTCATAATTAATCAGGGCACCATATGCCCCAAAAAGAAGATCACGGCACCATATATCTCCATCGTATTGCAGCTTTAAACTAAGCATCTTGTGTGGGTGATCATCCGGATAACATAGTTCGTGTCAAGGGATGGTGGTAAGTATAGTCAAAACAGGGTAAAATCATAAAATGTGTATGTGAGATAGAGAAGGGATACACTAAAATCATACAATAGTAGTTAGCAACTTGTCGATGATAGTAATCCAATTTAATCATAAAACCATCGAATCCCAATAAGATAATATTCCCAACAGGTGACACGTTATTAAATTTTTAGAGAGGCGGAAGAGAGAGAATGAGCTTGTATGGCATGCAAGGTACAAGCTTTTTTTTCAGTAAACCAAGACATAGATACAAGTAGATATGCTATTGGGAGGAGCTTGTATCTAAAAAACTCATTTAGAGATGAGAGATTAGTGTATGTTCATATTAACCGCAGGGTGATGGTTTTTATTGCGGATGATGGCTTTTAACTAAAATAATAATAATAATAACTAAAAGAAATGGTTTTTAGAATGAGGAGACGAGCGGTGGGGAAAGCGAATGAGAAATGCGTGCCTGAGTAGAGAGAGAAGAGTGAGATATATAATGCGTTCGTAACCCTCTGCTTTATCATCAAAGCAAAACAAAAGTAAAAGAAGTGTGAAAGCCGTTTCGAAAATTGGATGCTTACATTGGTTTCTGAGTTTTCTAAGAACATATCGTTGGACTGGTTGTACCCAAAAATTCGTTCGACCATCCTAGCTCCTCTAGATACAAGCTAAGATAAACTGCAGGATCGCTATAAGCTAGCCGTTGTCATTTGCCACATTAATTACTACTACATTATCACTACAAGTTCAATACTAATATTGCTCAGTGCTCACTGCTAAATGCCAAGACATCAGGCATGGGTTAATTCTTGGGCCTTTGAGGAGGTCTGGCCTATATGAAACAGAAACCACTACAGATATAGGTTGCAGTATGTAAACCGGGCCTCCACAGAGAGAAGTAGAATTAGCTTCTTCTTCTTTATTCACGGTTCAGCAAGAGAATCAATCAAGCCCATGAACCATTTCGGAATCTGAATTAGCTTTACTGTATCTTTGAAACATGGAGTTAGCTTCGCTATAGGCGGCGGTAAGTGCCTCTCGAGCAAAAGAGGCTTGAATTTGCCTTTAGTTTCTTCTCCTATGCTCCGACGAGCTTCACCAATCGAGTCACGCCGGAATCTCGTCGTCGCCGTTGATCGCCACACAGTGCCGGCGGAAACCGACAGTTCAGAAGTGGATAGCTTGCTGTAGCTTCCCTCCATGTCACGCCGGCGCCGGCGCCGGCGCCGGCCGGCATCGGTCCGGCCGCGACTGCAGGTCAGAATCCATGTTAATTCAGATCTGAAATTCTGGTCGATCGCTATCCATCCATCTATGCTGCATAGCATACGCATGCGCATCAGCATATAGTATACCGTACATGCACCAATATATTGCGCGTACAGCGCAGTCTAGCTGGCGTGGCAGCTAGCTCAAAATGAGTATACATGAGTGAGCCAGTACGCAGTCTCTTTTAGGTCCCGTTTGGTTCAGCTTTAACTTCTGACTTATTTTTTACTATTTATAAATTTCGTCTTTTTCTGAACTTTTAACTTGTTTTTGAGCTTTTTTGCCAGTTCTTTTTTCCGTATTCGTTTGCGTTGTCCGTGATGAACTAGCATATTTTTTTCTATTTTAAATTTTTTAAATTTAATTATACTAAATAAGTCACCTTCAGCTACAGTGAAATTTTAACTGCTACAGTGTAATTTCAGTTATAAGCCACGATTTTTTAGTCCAACCGAGCGGGGCCTTAATGACGTGATCAGATGGCTGCTTAACATACGTTAAGCGTTTTAATGTAGAATAAGCATCACCAAAGTAGACGTAAGATGTACTTTGGTAGTAGCTATGAGAATTGCAGCTCATTAATCCATATAATACTACTTGTACCGCAATTTCCTCAGCTGAGTGCAAATGCGGGCATGTGTATGTCGGTGCATATGACTGGGCGACACTCACCGGCCGGACAGGCTCTTCAATCTGTTGGATAGCTGTCTTAATGTGCATGGGGTTCGATCGATCTCGACCGTACATACAGGACAGGCATACATACGACATCATCATGGATTGAATATTCATGGAGGCGTTCAATGCTAGTGCTCTTCATCATGAGATCGAACGATCTTGCAGGAACCGCAATATCATAGGTGTCTCTTGGCTAGCTTGAAATAAATTAGTTTATGGTTGAAATTGCACTGTAACTGATTGAAATTACATTGTACTTGATAGTAGTTTATTTGGTGTAACTAAATTTAAAAAAAATAAAAATAGAAAAAAACAGGTTAGCCCATCACGGACAGCGTAAATAAATACGGGAAAAAACTGGCAAAAAGCTAAAAGCCAGAAAAAGGCAAAATTTAGAAATAGTAAAAAATAAGCCAGAACCCAGAAACTCAAACCGAAATGAGCGAGGCCATATATATATATATAGGAAACCTCTTTTCTACTCCCGGGTGTAGTTACTCCCTATGTCGTATCTCACAATGTAGGGAGTATCTCGCGTAACGGAGGGTATGTACGTGTAGTATACGAGTAATTAAGACCATCTAGGTAGTATGTATAATTTTTCAGAGGTGGTATGTATATTTTTTAGACATACTCCTTTTTATATGCGTATATAAAGGTATTTACAAAATACGCTAAAAACTATAGACTCTTTTGCAATTTTTTTGTGTGGTTCACATTGGAGTATCTTATAATTAGTATACGAGTATACCTAAAGTGATAAAGGAGTATTTCAAGTTTATTTAGGTGGTATATTAAAGGTGGGAGTAACTACACCCGGGAGTAAAAAGTATTTTTCCTATATATATATATATATATATATATATATATATATTCAAAAAATGCAAGCTATATATACTGAATCTTACAAAGAAAAAAGAGAGACAAGAAAGTACTACTACAAAAAGAGTCATCACAGATAGTTTTCTGAACAATTTATGTGTTAGTGATAATCGAAGGTTATCACAGATGGTTTATGAGCCGTCTGTGATAAATAAAACACAGACAGTTTGTAACTAGAACCGTCTATGAAGAACACTATCACAGACAGCTCGAACTAAAAACCATTTGTAATACTCACACATCACAGACGGTTCTAGCTACCACCGTTTGTGATAGATGAATATTATAGACGGTTGGTATATAGATCCGTCTGTGATAATTTCCCATCACTTATGGTTGGTAGATAAAACCGTTTGTGGTGTGCGAGTATTACATGCGATTTTTGGTTTGATCTATCTGTGATAGTCCTTCATGGATGGTTTATACCACAAAACCGTCTGTGATAGTCAATTATATACATATTTTTTTTCCTGTCTTTGGCTAATCTTAAGAAATGTTAGCTATTCCCTTTGAAAACAAGCAAATACAACGGCACATTCTATTCCCATTAAAATTAGAATCCACCATTACAGCATAACAAGATAACGAGTAGGTTACCCATCTAACACAACAAGAATATGACAAGAACACATCTCCTAATTCTATAAACCCAACTCTTAAACATGGCATACAAGAACATAGAAGAAGCAGCGTGTGAGCTGTATTTGACGCCCGTCGTTGCCAGCGCTGACTTGAGCACTGCTTTGGTAGCTAGCTGTTTTTGTGGTGCCTTGCTAGCTATAGACTTGCGTGTCGTCTACTTTGTAAGGGCCACTAGGGTCGGGGTTGAGGAGGAGGACGGTGTAGAGGGATTTCGTCGAAATTTTGAACGCTGATCCACCACAATCTTGTCCAAATTTGGAGACATCGACAAAAAGTGGCGGTGGCGATGAGACCGAGACAACAAGCTCGTCGATCCATTGCACTTTAGGAAGGAGGTAGTTGTGGCACTAGGAGACATGAAGAGGAGGGTGAGGGAGCAGCGAGAACATGAGTGAATATGTATAGGGGAGGGAGAGGCGGGAGTGGAAAATTTTTTGACGGAATGGGTGCTACAATCTATGTGGTGAGGATTGATGGGTTTCTATTGGCTGGGATTGGATTAGGGAGGATCGACGGGCCAAGCGATCCAGGATATATAATTATCATAGATGGTTTGAACCACAAACCGTCTGTGATATATAATTATCCAAGACAATATATGTATATACCGGTGCAATATAAATAGATAGTCTCAAAAGATAAAATATCAAAGTTTTCTATATGGCTTATATATGCTCGTTGGAAAGGTTCCGACGAGATCTCCAACTTTACAATTGAGGCAAACCCCAAATTCCGAACGGAAGATTGAAAATTTTGGCAAAAACAAAAACCGAAAACTTGTTATGCAAATTTAAGGATAAAGATGGCCTTTTTTGGGGTCTTATAGGGCGACTGGCATAAGAGAATCTTTTTTTGGATCGAGCTCATCGTTAGCTTTCCAACGAGTATAAGAACATTGAAAACAGACACTATATGCAAAAGCTATACCCGTTTTACTAAAGGTGTATCAGAACAGAATCCTACTCGGACTCAGGCAAGATATTATGAAATTTTAGAGGATTATGAGGTGGAAAACATATCACAGATGGTTTTTAATGCAAACCATCTGTGAAGTATCGCAGACGGCTTAAATAAAAAACTGTCTGTAATAATTCACAATACCGTGAACCGTCTGTGACATAATCTCTTTACAGACGGTTTTTAACGCTTGCAATAACGCAGATAATTTCTAAACCTAAACCGTCTGTAATTGCATTTAACACTGACGATTTTGATCATTCGTCTATTATAAATCGTCTAATATAAGACTTTTTATAACAGTGAAGAGTAACACTATTTGCTGTATCTGAATATATACTGAATCCGGAATCAGCTTTAAGACCATGCATCCGCACAGAGACAGACAGATCGATCGATCGGTACACAGGTCTTAATTAATCAATCTGTTGATCCATGAATGGTATTCAATTCGTATCGCTACAATGAAGCAGAGAGGAGCTGTACCGAAATCAAGCCGATCTCACCCGCCGGCAGTGTTGACTCAGGAGTCACAGCACAGAACACGCTTATTCACTAATCAGCTAATTAACTAATCAGTGAATTTGGCTTGACATTAAGTGTCAAATCAGGTGCAATGCAAAGTACGCACTCGATAAGAGTTTTACAAGTAGAAGCCTGTCTGCGATCTGGTCCAAGAAATTACCGAGACACCCGGCAACCAAGCATGAACGCCGGTAACCGCATGCTACGAACAGGACCAAACCATCGCACTACGTTCATCAATCGCCTGAAAGCAACCCATGACCAGAGGGAGAGAGAGAAAGATGCAGATGCAGCTGGAGTGGGAGACTGAAACACCTCCTACCTCAATGTTGGATTCTAGCTAGCTAGCTGGAGGAATCGATTGATCAGGAGCCGACACTACTTGTACAGAAATTCCACGGGCCGCAATCATCTCCGGAGCGAAATTGCTGAAAATATGCGTAATACTTTAATTCTAAATATCGATATAAGATATACATTGTAAAATAATAGTGATGCAAAACTCATAGCTAATAGCAGCAGGTAAATCATACTGTATTTCAATATACGCAAGAACATAATCATATTTGAGTCGATCGGTTACACGAACAACTTATATTGTGGTTGATGAAGAAAAAGAAGCAGCGTATAGTCGTGCAATCGCGGAAGTAGAAACCTTATTACCGTCCCGGGCAGGTACTCTCTACGATAACAACTTGGAGATAGCCACTTTCTCTCTTTCCCAGTGCATGTCAAGAAGAAAGACCAATAAGATTTCACCGCTCAACACTTCAACACAAATTTACCAGAGAAAAAAAGGCAACGTGAAAAAGGAATGGAGGAATTCGGTTGTTCTAAGTTTGGACGTTTCCAACCTCTTTTTAAACACACGTCACTTATTCACCATTAACCGACAGTATTTAACTCAATTAAATCAAATTAATCCAGACATTTGATAATTAACATATATAGCAACACACGTGCCTCACTCATGAGAAGCTAGCAGAGCTAGCTATACGAGACAATAATGTAGGCATACAAGTAGGTTACATTAATACAAATTAGAATTTCTATCGTGTAAACCTAAATGTTATGCGAGTAAGAGATTATATATATTGTTACCACTAAACGTACAGTGCAACAGAAGTAGAGTTGAAGTGACTGGTTTAACGAAACGCGTGTCGGTGTGGTCGGTTCAACACACGTACCTCGGCCCATGCACTTCCTTAATTCAACCATCTTGAAGGCCCTAGAGATATTTCTCCTGTTATATAGGAGGGGTAAATTCTATTTTAATCGCTCACATTTCTATACATGTTTTATAGTAAATCTAAAAGTTACCTTTATGACCACTCAGTTACGGAGTAGTGCTTGTCATCCTCTAAGTAAACTATTATACATGTATGAAACTATGACGATCTCATGTCTAAGAATCCTACATACATTATGTATGATACCAACTGATGACACTTAAGAATATAACAATTCTCGCAGCATTTTATAGTAGACCAATCTAACATCATGTTCTTTAACATGTGTCCACATTATTGTTTTGATATATCTATATCCATTATCTGTGAAACATGATTATCAATTAATATATGTACTGATTTGTAAATCATAATTATCTCATGTAATGACATAAGATTAAGGATAATTTAGAAATAACATCAAAACATAAATAAAGAGTTGCATAAATAAGTCACGTACTTGTTAATCATATAAAATACATTTATTTGAGTGACAAAATAACATTATTTAAAATATTATAAATATAGAAATAATATAATCATCTTTATAATTATTTTTAGACCATATCACTAATAATAGTAAGTAACACAGGTACCTCACTCACTGCTGGAATCCATGGACCCCTAAGGCATTAGAGAGAGAGAGAGAGAGAGAGAGAGAGAGAGAGAGAGAGAGAGAGAGAGGGGCAGGCGACCAGGCGTCATGTGGCAGCTGCAGATCGAGCATCTGCATGCATCGCCATCATGCATGCTTGGCCAGTCCTGGCTAATTGTTTTGTTCCCCAGCCGGTTGGCTACCTTGCAGCTCCATCCTTCTTCTCCCTTGGTTGCCATGTCGCATTCGGGAGAATTCAACCCTGATCCCTCCCGATTCCTAACCTGCAGCTGTAAACATCCATCATCATCCATGGATCGATCGATCGGTACGTCCGGTAGTACGTACTCGCCTGCGCTGCCCAAGTGGTCGCGCCGGATCGAGAGACGAGATCTCCGTCGTCGTGTAAGACGCTGTATGAAAAGTAAAGCTCAGCTCAGGATGTATACGTACAGTAGCTAGCTTGTTGCGTATGAACAGTATTCAGCTGTCCTTGTAGACGAGTTCAGAGAGCTCAAGCAACGTGTAGCTAGCATAGCAGTACGCAGTACCATAATTGGCCTGTCACACATGATGCATGGCCACATCTGCCAGCTAGCTGCAAAAGTCCATTGCATCAGCGACTGGAGGATGTAATTCTGAGGATCAGGGAACTGGGGAGCAACCATGCATGTGTCTATCTGAAGGAAAAAACAGTCAGTTCAGAAAGCGATCCATCTCTGCCCGGACGCGAAAACCTGAATATTATTTGGAAGTGTTTCAGAAATGGAATAACAAATCTGCATATATGCATGAATCATGATTAGCTGATGGTCTGATTCAAGAAAAGAGAGAGGAAAAATGGGCAAAAAAGGTCATGAAAGAACAAGTGGCTAATTTGCCCTAGTGGAGTTGAGCCTACCCAAGCTAGGAGAAATAGCAAGTCTCAGGCTCTAGATCAACATGCTGTGTTAAGTGCCCTGTGGTCACTGTGCTGTGATGTGATCCACAGCCTTCATTATTCAAAGCCAAATCTGGAGTGGATTCGCTTGGCTAAGGCAGTGCCTGTCGCTGGCCCCACACACTCCCACTGAATCACGTTGGAAGGCATCTCTCTTCCACAAACCACTCATCTCTTGGAACCTTATCCTGTTCTGCGTCTGCGTTTGCTCCCTTGCTTCTCTTGTCAGTCTCTGCTCGCCTGGATCTGTGTTTAAACAGAGTCCCTTAATTAGCTCATGAGTAATTGATTATTTGATTACTTTGTTCTTTCTATCTTGCACAACTGTAAGATTAGCATGTCGTCGTAGTACCGAATTGCGTGCTAATTGCTTTTATAAAGCAAATGAGGATCCTTTCTTCAGAAAAGAAAAACGAGGATCTACGCTAACGCATTAGTACCTACAGGTGACACATGGCATCTGGTATTGTGCAGCTCTATTTTGGGAGCGCATATAAGCTAAGCAGTACTCTCCAGTTTATAATTTAGATCTGCAGATCCTTGATAAAATGGGTGGCCTACGGGTAGAGAGGTTGTTTAACCTCTCCACCCATCTCTGTTCGAGTCCTAGGATCGGTTTGGGTGCCCATCTCCTTCTTTAGTGAGTGCCATATCTCTTGATCGATTTTTAAGATAAAAAATCCTCGATAAAATACACCTGCTTTAATTTGAACATGCACGATTGCTTTGATTTGCACATGCATGATAGCAACCGTTTTTGCCAAGATTTAGCTCTTATGCAAAATATTATCTTAATTAGAACTGCAAATGTTTTGGCATAGCAAAAAGTAATGTCTTATAAGCTAACTGAACTCAGAAACACACTTCAATGGTCACTTCCTTCTAAGATCAATTTATATTTATATGATATACATTGATGTTGGCTTCCCTAGCTATTTCATCTTTAGAAGTTGATATATGAACTAATTAGTAGGTGACAATAGGTCCAGAGTAAGCAAAACAGAAGACCGAAAATATGACAGAAAATGAGAAAGGCCGAACTGTAGCAATTGCTGTTACGGCTTTCATATTTCTCTCCCTTCAAGAAATATTACAAGGACAACTTGCAAGTTACAAATTGATCATCATGCAGAGGTCACTGCTGCATCTGCTACAATACATATGTAACATATCTGGCTCCTGAACCTTAGAAGCTTCCTTAACCTGAAGGACTCTTGTTTGTTAATTAATTCAGTGCTCGCTTCTCGTTACATTACACTGCATTACATTACACGGAGAGAAGGAAAAAATAAAGGAAAAACAAATCTTGGAGCAGGAAAAGGACATCATTTTCCTGGTTTACCTAGCTAGGCTAATTAAGCCTCTTTTTGAGAGGCAGCTTCAGCTGCACCCTGCTTGTGGCCGCTGCTGCTGACCTCTTCCTGGTCCGAATTGCTCGTGACGCAGCTGGAAGACGACGACGCCGACCGCGACGGCGGTGGCATCATCGTGCGGTGCGCGGCGGTGGCGTGGTCACCCGGTGCTCGCCTCTCGTCATGATCCGGCCTCCTAGACGACCTGTTCCTCTGAAAAATTCGGCACACTACCCATTCTTTAGATTCTTCAGCCTGAGCCAAGCAACCCTGCAAGCAGTAGTCGGTTCCCACGTCACCAAACTGTCAGCATCTAAGCACATTCCAGCAACAGCAATGGCACACATGCAAATGCAAGTGGCAGTGATGCTGCAAAAAAGGTACTAACACTACTGCTGCTGCTGCACTATTCAAGTACGACATAGCAATCAAACAGCCAGGTGTCCCAATTGGTGCTATTGCAGCTAGAGATTAATCGGTCGAGTACTAAGTTACTTCAACAGCAGGCAAGATACTCTCGTCAACATGAACATTGATAAGCCATGCATGCATATTGCGCGCATCTAGTGAACAGAACAGCAAGATTGATTGGAGCAGTTTGCGCATCTCTTGCAAGTTGCAACAGTGGCCATGGAACTGGGCACAGTTCATAGCTAGCTTCACCACTGCGGTAAACTCAACGAACTAATCGGTGATGGTGTACACCGCGTGCGACAGGCAGGTGCACAGCATTAAACACGCTGCAACTTGTTCAGATATATACTAGTACAAGTAGTATGTATTTGCAGGCTAATTAAGGCTTAAGAGAGGAGCCTTTAATTTAAATCCTGACAATCTATCTATCTATCTATCTATCTATCTATACTAATTATACACAATTTCAAAGCTCTCACGTTAACCAAAATGATCTAGTCATTCGTCTGGCAGACACAAGTTATAATGGCTCATATAAAAAGTAAGAGTTTATATCAAGTACAATTCAAATTAATTGAAATTTGAAATAAAAATAAAAAAAAAATAGTAATTTGATTTCCACACGACTTCCAAAGTAACACCCATAAATAACTAAAATTTGGAATAATAATTAAAACATTAAAGTGAATTTCGGAATAAAAAATAAAGAAAATAGCAATTTGATTTTCATACGACTTTCAAAGTAATATTAATAAATAACTAAAATTTAGAATAATAATTATAAAAGTTAACAAATTAAAAGAAAGAGTCCAAGTCAATTGCAAACCAAATTAACTAAAATTCAAAATAAAAATAAAGAAACTTAGCAATTTGATTTTCATACAACTTCCATAGTAACATCACAAATAATCAAAATTCGAAACAATAATTAAATGAAAATCAACAAATTAAAAGAAAGAGTTCATGTCAAGTTCAATCCAAATTAAATAAAATTAGGAAAAAAATTAAAAGAAATTAGTAATTTGAATTACATATGAATTCAAAAGTAAATACCCAAAAATAAAATTCTGAATAATAACTATATTAAAATTTAAATTGGATTTTTATACTAATCCCGTCCTAAACTAAAAAAATCGATCCATGCCAAGCATGATCCAATAACATGCAAATTTGGAATAAAAATTAAAGAATGATTACAGATTTGATTTGTATTCAAATTTTAAATTCTAAAAATATTAAAATTTGTAAACCTGTACTAACTAGATATTCCGAGGAAGGTCCCGTGTTAACCAAAATGATCTTCAGGCTAATGGAGAACATGAACATGATGTTACTAGCTATAAGTATTACAAAAATGATATTTGCAAAAAGATTAACTAGCTAGCACTACTGAGAAGCCCGGACACAGTAACTGTAATTACTACAGTTATTAGTAATAACTTAATATGAAGTTCAGTTTATTGTTTGCACCTAATTAAGTTATCATTGCAAGATGGATCCCAAGTGTTTGTGAACTGCATGCTGCTAATTAAGGAGGACACATGCTACTTGCACAGTTGCAATTGCCCAAGCACAAGAAGATACTTATCAGAAAGGGAACCTGACAAACACAGTACATGCAAGAACAAATGGCAATATTCGAGTGGAGAGCAATTGGTTCTCACCTTCTTGTGCGGCGGCAGGGCGAGGCGGTACTCGTGCATGACCCAGTCGGTCTGCCGCGCCGGCGACACGCGCGGCGCCTTGCCCTTCTTGCCCCCGAGGACGAACACCATGGACTTCTTGACGCCGACGAGGTGGTTCCCGCCGCACCGGGACGCCACCACCGGCTTCTCCCTCCCGCCCACCGGCTTCCAGCACCCGCTCGCCGTCGTCGAACTCCAGCACCTGCCGCCTCCTCTCTTGGTGCCGCCGGCGGCGGGCCGAACCGCGAAGAAGTACTTCTCCCCCTCGCTTGCACCTGGATTAATTCAACATGTGAAACAAAACCTTCAGCATGCATGTAGCACAGTTTCGGACATACATGAAACCCTGGCTATCGATTCCTGCGCAAAATAGTTTAGCTCCGTTTGGAACACGGAAATTGTTCTCTGTTTTTTGTGGAAATTAAATTATTTTCTAGGAAATTTCTGCGTCTCAAAAAGGGCCTTACGATCTATACAGTTTTCTTTTACGACGGTACGGAATTAGCAGTGTACTCTCAATCTCTCATCCATGACATACATATAGGATGCATGTACAAATTAAAGTACGTAAACGTACGTACCAGGAATGTCCCAGGGGTCGAGCTTGTAGAGGCCATGGACCTCGGGGATGACGGCGGCGGGGAGAGGGAAGCCGAGGGCCTTGCGGCGGAGGTACTGCACCACCAGCTCCTCGTCCGTCGGGTGGAACCGGAACCCCGGCGGCAGCTGCCTCAGCTCCAGCCCGCCGTGCCTCACCAGCACCGGCGCCCTCTCCATGCTCGACCACGGATACCTAGCTACCTAGTTTCTCTTACACCAGTAGCAGCAGCTAGTACTAGCTTAGTGGAGTGTAAATTAATGGCAGTCAAGGCAGGTCGATCAAAGCTTCTTCTCACTTTGCGAGTGCACAGTGGCGAGCAGGAGCCATGCATTTGCTTGGAATGTTCATGGCGAGAGCGGGAGAGAGAGAGAGAGAGAGAGAGGTGAGAGGGAGGGTTGGGCACTTGGGCTTGAGGGCTGTGAAGGGAAGGGGAGAAAACTCAGTAAAGGGTGTCGGTCTTTATAGGATCTCCTGTGGCGTGAGGTGTACTCCATCTCCATTCTCTCTCGCTCGCATGTCGCCTCCCGACGGTTTCATCTCCCTCAAATTCCTTTCAGAAATTAGGGGTAGGTTTTTTGGCAGAATGGCAGTGGACTTAACTTTTGATTTATGGGTTTTGAATTCTAATTGTTTGTGAGAGATAACACATAGATATAAATAGTTGTATATAATTTTTGGCGATATATCTAAACTCGGTACAATGTCGACTACAATCTACTTGTAGACCCTAAAACTGTAAAAAAAACTCGAGACTCGCGAGCTACTCGAGTTTGGCTCGAACTTTAAACGAGCTGAACTCGAACTTAATCTTGAGCTCGCAAGCTTCACCGAGCAGAACTCGAATAGTTTGTGAGTCTTGATTCGAGCTTAAATAGTGATATATATATTAACTTTTATCGAGTTTACTCGAGCCAAACTCGAGCTTAAACTTTTCTTATTGTTGAAAATTAGTGCATAATAAATTATTTTAATTATTATTGAGCTTCAACGAGTCGAGCTTAAGCCTACTTGAGCTTAGGATGAGCCGAACTCGAGCCCAGATCCAAACTCGGACTCTAACTCGAGCTCGGCTCGAGCTTCTACCGAGTTCGAGCCTAAAAAGATAGGCTCACTCAAGCTCGATTCATTTACAGTTTTAGTAGATCTCACCTTAAAAATACATACTGTTTAAATATTAGTTATTGTAGCAGAAAGTGATAAGCTAAAGCTAAATCTAAAAAGAACCAATCTTGATTGTAGCACTTGATATTTGTTTTCAGGGTGGATTGGTTTGGGAAATCCGGCGAGGATCGAATTACAACGCGCTGACGGTACATTTTGATGTAAATAACTTGAGAGTAAATAACGATGACTTCTGGACATGTAAAGAGGTGGTCTCGTAGATAGTATATATTTTCTTCCCTAGTTGGAACCGCGAGAGTTTGGGTAATCTAAAGTTGAAAGCAAAATAGATGCGGCAATATGCTACGTATGCTTTTCCTCAAAAAAAAAAAAAAGCCCGGCATGAACACTAGTTTAATAGCCGACGCGCAATTACATAGGATTCGGGTTCTCTGCCGTTACATTACATGCATCTGAGAACTAGTAGCATGCCGGCCATTACCTTTCTTGTTCATCAGATCGCGGAAAATAAACGCCTATGATTAAGCAATGCATAATGCGACAGGTCCCTAAGTCGAATCTGATGCTATTTAGATTAATATAGACATGCTGCTGTTTGCCAATCTGTCCGGCAGATTTGGCGCTAGCTAGCTATAACTGCTTTCTTGCTGTCGTCGACCAGTTAATTAATTAAGAACCAACACTACAACTGGCCTCCACTACTACGCTTTTTCTTAGTGAGAGTGACTATTGTATATGTGACTGAATTTTTTTATCTCTCAGTCATCTGAAGTTGTACTCTCAATCATCTGAAGTTGCAGGTGATTTTTTGAAGGGGGGCTGTAACTTCAGGTGATTTTTTTATCTCTCAGCTTTACAGACGTTAAACTCAAAACTTAACTTACATTTAGAAAAACAAATGAAATCTCACAGAAATGCTTAAGTGCAGTCGTAAACATAACACTTTAGCTGATGCATCATTCCTTCCTCTGGTGTTCTGATAAAAATAAGTAAGATTAAGTACGCTAGGTATTCAGCAAATCACATGAAAATGTTGTTTACCTACCATGCAATGTGCTCAACTAAATAGAGTCACGGTTGTAATATGATAAGAATAGATGCAAATCTACAGGTAAAGAACTTTGCACTTAAAGCAGTAAAACATTATTTAATTAGCAAGGGTTTGTCATCCGTAATTTTCACATTAAAATCATCCAAATTTTACTTATGCCTTGTTATAGGAATTACCTATGTAACACAGCTCCATTGATCGGAAGTACAACATATTCGAATACCATTTATTACACTCTGCAGATTTGTCCAACTTTACTCATAAGATATTCAGACTTATAATATCAAGCTATAGACATGTAACAGATAGTGTGCGACTGAGTTAAGGTAATAAGGTCGTTTCATTGCTCTTTTTGTTCTAGTTTCTGCCTGGTAGGTACGAAACTATTAAATCATCATTGGGAATTCACTGGCCAGTACGGAAATCGGGACTCGGCGTTGAGTGGATCTACCATTGTGAAGATTGACAAGTGGTGTAAGAAGCCTAACTTTCATCTTACCCCTTTTACCATGGGCTATCCAGATGAAACTAGGATAACCATCACCTTGTAGATGTTCGATCGAATTGAGCAGCGTAATAGACCAGGTTGACAAGTCAAAATTATGATTGAGCGAGTTATGTGTTACTTACATGGCATAAGGGCCTAGCCCTCATTTGCTATAGATAAGGCTATTATCACATACCATGTGCACACCGGCATCATACTACTATATCCAAATTAGAGCCTCAATATTCGAGTAAGGTCATAGATCCCAACTATCTAGTGATTGTCTATCAAGAATCCTCAATATTTAACTTTGTTTCAAAGTCTGCCGGCACTGGACTGGATAATGCTTAAATGTATTTATAAAGCATTTATATTTTTTAACCTACCTACTAATTACCACGGGCGATGTCATATTATAATAATATTTATGGTTGTTAATGTGACTATGGCTTATGAGAGTATGATTGAGCTTTTTAGTGGTTGGATTTAACTATTTATCATAGCATTTTAAACTATTATTTTATATAAATAACAGTTCTCAAAAAATATAAATACAAAATAATAATATTAAATAATATGGAATCAACATGATCAATAGTATGTGACTTGCCTTCTTATCTAGGGTCTTTGATCACTTCTTCGTAGGCTTTAGGTTTGACACTATCTACTTCAGTTGCTCCAATAATTTCTCTATTGATCAACCAGTTGAATCCAGATACTACGCGAAAAAATGAATACAAATAAGTTTTCACTTTTCAGAATGCAAGTTGGGAACAAAATAAAATCAAAATTCCAAAAAAGATATAAAGAAAGGTGAGTTTGGACAGATATGGTTTAAATTAAGCTTGGTTAGGTTAAACGAGGTTGAAAATGGGTTAGATAAGCTCTAAATGGTTGAAATGAGTATAAATAGGCTTAATAGGTTTTAGGTAAATAGTAATGGGTTTGGTGAACAGTGCAAGGTTTGGCTGAAATTAATGAGCTACATAATGCTAGACTGCGCTATGAACAGTGTTGGGCTACATAGTTGCTGCCTGAGTTGGCCGATTGGGCTAAGAGCTAGTTTGGGCTGGTTTCGCCAGCCCACCTTGGCGACCTAAGGAGCTCATGGCCCAGCTTGCTTCAGAATGAGTTTGAACTTGCTCTCATGGCCATCGAGACAAAGGGAACGACGACGACGACGAGCGGTGGTGTGGTGAGCACCAACAGAACGTGAGCAACCTATTTTGGGCACACGCATGGGCGACGGCGGCGACTTGGAGATGACTATCTATGGTGGAGCTTGGTCGGAATAGGGGCATGGCATGACGGGGCTGCATCGAAACTTCAACCAAAATGGTGGTGGCTCGAGCATCTAGGAGGTTAGGGATGTTCGATGGTGGTGACGGATTGGCTTGGGATGGCCTAAGGAGTTCTAGTGATGGTGACCACGGACGGTGGAGCAGTAGCACATGGCAACGGCAAGCTAGTGGTGGCAAGACTAGGCGGGAAGCTAGATGATTACTTCGTGGTGGTGAGGAGATGCTAAAGGAATGACTAATTTGGTAAGAGTGAGGATAGAGATTAGAAATTTTGAAAATGGCCGAGGCTTGCCATAATTGGGATGAAGGTGGCAGTGCGGCTTTATGCGGCCGGAGGAGAGGTGAAGGTAGTCGCTAGCTTGGCTTTATAGTTGGCGCAAGGTGGTTTGCACAGGGAGGGTGGCGTGAAGAGAGAGCGGTAACGAAGATGAACTCGGTGCGTGGGCAGCGGCGTGGATGGCTATGTGGTTTCTACAGATGAGGGGCAGTGTTGGCGGCGTAGGAGGCGTTCTTCCTCTTTGGAGTAGGCGCACTAGCTGGCGGCAAAGAACAAAAATGACGCAGCGTGGATGGTCGAGGTGAGATGGGCCGGGGTGGCATGAAAGCGACGGCAAGTAAAGCTGTATTGGTCACAACGTGAGGTGGCGTGGCCCTGGTGCAGCTTGGCTTGAGCGAAGATGACAACGGTTTGGGGCGGTATAGGCACGCGAACGTCGGCGCGACCCAACCCAAGGCAATGACAATAGGGGAGAACACGGACAACAAGGGTGCACCTTCTCAAGGTGGAAAGCAAAATTCCAAAACAGGTAAGCGGTTTTTGGCCGGATTTTTTTGGATTTAGCAAAAACCTCTGGATTCAAATAAAATTTGCTTAAATTCAAAATTTTGATCTTTTTTTTTGGATTGTTACACTCCTATCGGAATCGTGCAAGTAAGCTGGTGCGGTGTGGTGTGCGCGTGTGGTACGTGCACATATGATGCGCTTGGGATTGGATTGGAGTCCATCGTGTACTCATTTGGTGGCCTTTAATTTCCTCGCCTGCAATGATGCTTCCCTTCGCCTGCCTCTCCCCTTTTCCTTGAACCCCTTTTTGCGCTTTGCCTAGGAGCTGCCTCCTCCTACTTTTGAGCACTACTACAGTACCACTACTACCTAGGCACCAAAATCTTAGGACGTGAGGGCCCACACTGCCATGGCCCCACCAACCGTGCATGTCAATGGCATCTTCCTCCGGTTACAAAACTTAGCGGTAGCTAATGGCAAGGTTGATTACTCTTCCAGAGAAGTCTTCACATAAATTAAGAGACATGACATTGGTGTCAAACTGACATACACACGGGCAAGAAACCTTCCCACCTGGCAAGATTAACAATAAGTACATCATACTCTCAACTTTCCACAAGTTATCCACGTTGATCCTTCCACTATTTTATATGTGAAGTAGAAGCATCTGAGTGGATATACATGCAAGATTTGTCAAGGCCTGTTTTCGGAGAGTGATAGCTTCATCCACCTACCATCGGAAGCTAAATTTGGCTATACTCTTTTGGACTATTGCGATGATTTTTGGTTGTGTCTAATACTTTTTGTCTGTGTTTTTTTTATATAACAGCAGACGATAAAAACGTCGACATGAACAGTACACAGGGTTTTAAACTTAGAAAACTGTTTAAAAAATCCTCTTCAAAAAACCGCGTCGTTTGTTTCAACTTTTACAAAAAACCAAAAGCTTTGAAAGGAGGCCTATTAGCATTTCTCCAATAATTTGTTTGTCTATTATCCTTGGTTGAAGGACGGTTTAAACTGAAAAAAATAATGTAAGTTGATGGATATATAATTGATGTGCAGGTTACCCTTCTCGTTCCTAACCTTCCACCTCAGACATCACCAAAACAAAACGTGCACAAAACTGGTGGCGACACATGTATGCATGACGCGCTCCTGATAACCACTACGGTAAATTACTGCAAAAAGCTACTGCTAGCAGCTAGCTAGCTTGTACACAATAACAATGGCATCAAAAGTAACCTCACATATGCATGCATGCAAGCAAGCAAGCAAAGTAAAAGGGTTGCATTAGTTGGCCTGCATGCCACTATTAGGGTGGCAGATTAATATTGCAAGTTTTGGAGTAACTCCAACAGGGTATTACATGGTGATAGCAGTCCTTGCAGTTGTTTTGGATTAGAACCGGCCGTTCATGACATCGGTTGCTTTAGCCAGTCAGTTATCTCAATCTAGCATCAATATACTTGCTATATTCTTTCTTACTTCACTTCTTATAATAAAATTTGATCGTTAATAGACTCAAAATCATCTAGATTGACTATACAAAAGTTATATTATTAAATTTATCGTTAAAAATATTTTAATAATAATATAATATTATTATTATATCTTAGTGTAAAGTTATAAAAGGTAACGGTCAACGTTGCATATCAGAATCCGTTAAAAATAAAAATAAAAAAACAGATGGAATACGTTACACGTACAAAGAAAATCCACCTGGGTTCTCACGAAATCCCCAATTAGCATCTTTGTAGCCTTATGGAAGCTTATAAGAGCAAGTACAATAATGGTCTTATAGCCAAGCTAGTCAGCATTTTTGCTGATGTGGAGGAGAGAAGAGAGGAGAGAGAGGAGAGCTTGGCTCTCATGCAAGCAACAAGCTGCACACGGGAGCCTATGCAGTGGTGGGCCCAGATAATAAATGTATGTGAGGAGGAGTAGGAAAGAGAATGTGAGACTTGATACCATATAATAATAAAAAAAACTTTTGTAGACAAATAGAAGACAAACTATTGTATAACTTAGCTCTTATAACTTGACTTATAGCCAAGCACTTGGCTCTATTATTGGACTTGCTCTAAAAGGCTTTGTCGAGCAGTGATTGTTGCAAGTTGTCCAAAAGGTTTTTGTAACAACCTCTTTGTACGCGGAGTGTTTTCGCAGAAAAAAAGTGACTCTATTGGCGAGGCCAAAGCCAGTGTTCTTTTCTCCTTTCCAAAGGGTTAACTTCTTCCGTGTAGCTTCTTCGCCATGGGAGTACTTTTCCCTGTATGGTTTTCATGACTTCAATTCAACCAACTTGTCGTGGAGATAACCACAAAATCTTTGCCCCAATGTCAACGAATTATCTTTTATTGACAAACGTAGCTCTATGCACAAAAATTGCACATTTTATTTATGCGTGATACAAAGTAGGAGCAGATCTAGACCTACGACAGCTTAGACTCTAGTTCAAAATATAAGGTCTAAAATACAATCTTCTTTCTATCATGGGTATCAACCTCTCATTGCTTAGGACGTGACGAAATTGTAAATCCATCGCTGATACAAAGCACCTGCCTATATAATAATTCTCCGAAAGAAAGCTAGCTCAAACGCTTGACGAGTGTTGATTTACAAAAGGTGCTTTTCAGAATCGCCTTTACTCTTTGGATTGGGGCCAACGATATAAAGAGGTTAAGATTCGGGATTAAGCTAGCCAAGCTTAATTAGGGCTCCTAATCAAGGTTTTCTAGGCACGGCCTGAAGAATGATAACTGAAACACATGGGTTATCTAGATACAGAAATACATAATTAGACGGCTAAGCTAAGACTAGATCAAGCAAGGCTAGACGAGGAGGGTAGCAATCTCCCACACAAAATTCTCACTGCTTGATATGAATGGTAACTGAAGTATATGCATATATGCGACAACTAAAAAAATATGCTGCACTACGAGACCTTGCCCTCCGTTAGTACACAAATATGGATCCTGATAGTGAATGGGTAACTGAAGTATATGTATATATGCGAGAAGTACAAAAATATACCGTACTACGATACCTTGTGTAACGTCGTAGGGTCCAAACCGGCTCAGACCTAACCACATTTTGGATAGGCCACGCACACGTAGCAACCTGCTTACGCATTCGTCTCGCTTCGCGCAAAACGGTTAACCGGAGGTGCTACTATTGGAACTTCTAGGCTTATATGTAAGGGGTACTCAAGTTAAGCTAGCAAGGTAGAACTAACACAGAAATTTATGTGCACACACATGGGCCGGGGTGTCACATACACCCCCCTTAAAGAACCCGACGTCCCCGTCAGACCAACATACCCACACTGGGGCAAATGATAAGGATCTCCTCTCTTGGCACATGTCCGTGCGTTCAGTACCAGCACATATACCATGCCGTGTGTCCACTCCGGGCCCACATGCGCCATGCGCCATATGCCCGCGCCCCTGACCCGCACGCGCCCATGTAACCGGGAGAGTCGGCTCTGATACCATTTGTAACGCTCTAGGGTCCAAACCGGCTCAGACCTAACCACATTTTGGATAGGCCACGCACACGTAGCAACCCGCTTGCGCTTTCGTCCTCGCTTCGTGCAAAACGGTTAACCGAAGGTGCTACCATTGGAACTCCTAGGCTTATATGTAAAGGATACTCAAGTTAAGCTAGTAAGGTGGGACTAACACAGAAATTCATCTGCACACACATGGGCCAACATGGGCCGGGGTGTCACACCTTGCCCTTCGTTGGTAGTACACAAATCTCAATTTCATGGACCTGGCAAGGGATGAGTGCCCTCTTAGCCAAATACTCCGTCCGTTTCAAAATATAACTTATAATCTTTAGTACCTTGTGTTAAAATACAAGAAGTACATGCAGTTTTAATGATCTTTTTCTCTCTTTTGGAGGCCGCTCGGTTGGACTGAAATAAGCTAGTTTATGGCTGAAATTGCACTATAGTTGACTGAAATTACACTGTAACTGATGGTAGATTATTTGGCGTAACTAAAATTAAAAAAATTAAAAAAATAGATTAGCTCATCACGGACAATGCAAACGATACGAAAAAAGAACCGGCAAAAAAGCTCAAAAGGCCAGAAAAGACGAAATTTAGGAATAGTAAAAAATAAGCCAGAAGCTCAAGCTGAAATAAGTGAGACCTTGCTCTCATCTCCACTCGTTTCGACTTCAGCTTTTGGCTTCTAGTTTACTATTCCTTAATTTCGTTTTTTTTCTGGTTGTTGACTTTTTTGGGGCTTTTTACCTTTTCTTTTTTTGTGTTCTTTTGCGTTGTCTGTGATGAGATAACCTGCTTTTTATTTTTTATTTTTTAAAATTTAATTACATTAAAAAATGCTACCCGTAGCAACAGTACAAAATAAATCAGACACTGAGAAAAAGTCAAGTTGAGTAAACATCTCTCTTGAGCATTTATGAGTAAACATCCAAAAAAACCATCATCTTGTATTCACAAGACATTAACACTATGGACACACGGTCATTTGTATCTACAATTATCTTGGTTTCATACGCTCCTTAACCCCGTGCCTAAATAAAATACGTTTTATAAAAAAGAAACGGATGTAGTACTCACTAATCACTGGTTAAAATTCAGAAAGAACGAATGAATGAAAACGAAAAAGATGCAGTACTCACTAATCACTGGTTTAAATTAAGAAAGAATGAAAGAATGAAAATGAAAATGAAAAAAAGATGATGATGGCATGCTTACAGCAGACCCACCTCGACGAATCAAACCAAGAGGCGATGCTTTTGTTTTCTTGCACTCGACCACTCGCCACGCCGCTGATGCGAAGTGCCTGTACGCCGGAGGAGCCCAGCAATGGCGGACAGTGACGCTAAACCAACTGCTAGCTAGTGGCCGAGTGCTCCTGCGTGGGCCCGCACCTTCCTTCACACGAGTTGTTTGGGTTTTGTTCTTGATCCTTTTCTTTCTTCTTTCTTAATTTTTTTCTGTCACTGCTTTCTCCAGGAGGTTTTGTTCTTGATCCTTTTCTTTCTTCTTTTCTATTTTTTTTCTGTCACTGCTTTCTCCAGGAGGTTTTGTTCTTGATCCTTTTCTTTCTTCTTTTCTAATTTTTTTTTCTGTCACTGCTTTCTCCAGGAGACAGAAAAGTTTTATGGGATAATTGGTCATTTGTTCCAAACTTAAGGTGCAGTTGATAATTTAGCTTATAATGTCTTACTGATATATATGCCATCATCAATTGCTCGTCAAATTATGAGGCAAATGATCAAATACCCTAAGTTTTATTGGGTTTCTGATTGGAGCAAAAGGGGGGCAATCAGTGGCTGCTATTTGGATGATTGGGTTGCCCTGCCTCAAACTAAGGAGTACTTAACTACAATTATCTGTGCTTGATGTTCATTTCTTCAGTAGACTATTTACTTTGGCTCTGCCTGAACATGGGAATTTTGTAAGAATCATACGTAATTGCACAGCTTTCTTCGAAATTCCTTTCTTGTGTTCCAAATAGATTCTAAATGTATCCTAATTAAGGGTGAGAAATTTCGATATTTGACACTGAATACGTGCGCCTCTCAACTTTTAACCCCCAATTTGCACGCCTTTGAAAATTTAACCCTGTCACTGCGAATTCTTTTGATTCAAGGGATTCTTCTCATTTTCTCTCCTTTTATATTTTGACACTTGTCACCGCGAAAATGAAGATAATCCCTTGAATCAAAAGAATTCGCAGTGACAGGGTTAAATTTCCAAAGACGTGTGAATTGGGGGTTAAAAGTTGAGAGGCGCACGTATTCAATGTCAAATATCGAAATTTCTCATTAAGGGTAGAGGACCATCCATCTGTCCTTGTTATCCAACCGTAGCACTAGCATTATAGCTTTTACTTTGTTACTTGCATTAGCTTCTCCACATACCCATACAGTCAAAATCACACTGACATTACCATTCCCATAAAAAAGTAAAATAAATGTTGTATATCGGCCTATCGATCATGTGGACACCTAAACCGATCTATTGGTATAGTTTAGCCATATATTACGTATTTTATGATCATGTCACCTCACCCCTCTATATAAAAGGGATGGAGACTGCATATCATACACACCACCAAATCATATCAATAAAATGAGAAGGCTGTTGAAACTACATCGCGTGTTCTTGTTCTTCTACTCAATTTCGTTTACGTGTTTAAGTACTTGATCGTTGACTAATATGTAACAATAACAAGCCAATCAACCGTATTTTATCCTGTAAGTGCTCCATGATTTGAGTGATCATGGATTGCAGCATGCGCCCCCTCCCCCTAAGAAAAAAAAGAGCCTTAGGCCCCGTTTGGCAGAGCTCTAGCTCTAGGAAATCTGTAGATTTCCTAGAGCTGGTCATCTGTAGCTCTAGGAAATCCTGAATCTAGAGTTGCAGGCATGTTAAATGCATTTACATGACTCATTTCATTTATATTATATATTAAATAAAAATATTTAAATCACTTTAATTTAGTCAACAAACTACAGATTCAGCATAGATCTCAGAGCTAGAGCTGTGCCAAACGTGTCATAGCAACGAACAGTACGCAATTATGTGCACATAATCCATCTGCTGCTCAAAGTGATTACATCGAATGATATTTACTATTATAAAAGAACGAGTTGGTGGTTGTACGTCCATTCTCATCCAACCGCTCTATTCTCTCAACTTCTAATCATTTTTCACTTTTCAACTGATCAGAGCAATTTTTTTCCATAGTACGATTATCTATATATTCAATGAGTTTCGTTGTAACGCACGGGTACGTAACTAGTCAACAAAGATGAGACTGATCAAGGACAATAGAAAAACCAGACGTGTTGCCGTAATTAAACAGTACTTGGTATGGTTGGAACTTTTTCTAAGCTGAGAGAGATTGGAAAGGCAGAGCAATTGCAAATGGCTGTGACCCCCTTTTCAATCTGTCTGTTTTCTCTCTCTCTCTCTCTCTCTCTCTCTCTCTCTCTCTCTCTCTCTCTCTTTTAACTTTCCCACAAAACACGCTCTTGTTGATCCCTTCCAATGGGTACCATGAAAACGACCCGCGCATTGTTTCGCTAAATACTATAACCGGTAAAAAAATTAGTGATGTAAAACTCATAACTAACAATATATTACTCATTGTAGTTCAGAAAATACGTAAAAAATACAGTATCAAAGTCGATCGATAGCATGAATGGCTTACTGTTGGGCTTGATGAAAAACAGAAAACAGTACAGGCTTGATGTAGTGCAGAATGTAGATGAAGCAAAGCAGGAGCGATCACACAAATGTGCTGCCCAGAAACCTTATTGCTAGGGGTGGGCATTCGGTTTATACGGTCCGGTTTATTCGATAAAAAATATTTTGGTTTTGAAAGTTGACAACCGAATTAACCTGACTAAAATAGAAAACCAAACCTAATTAATCGAATTATTTCAGTTCGATTAATTCGGTTTTTCGGTTAACTGAAATATGCACAATACTTTAATGTATAATAACATTCTTTAGTCTAGTATTATCATATCGGATTTATTTTTGAAAGAATAATATCTCTAGAAACTACTAATGTTCTTCCTTTTGAGATGTTAAAAAACACCTATAAAAGTAAATGAGAATAGCCTTTGTTTACTACAAATTCACAAGTACAAGGTGGCTTACCATATCATTCTTCTGTTACTTGACTGATAGTAAGAAACTCCGTTGCAAATACAATTGTGGTGGAGTCAGAAAATTTACAAGCTCACCACGTTTTAGTGGGGTCATTGCTTTAAATTTCTATAGGTTTCTACCCAAAAAATAGCAATAGGTACCAGGTGGTTTTGCAAAAACTAGCGGGGTCAATTGACCCGCGGCTTCTACTTCGCTCCGCCACTGTATATTTAAAACGCATGAGCTCCTTTCTTTCTTTGCAGATTAATCTGTAAATCCAAATAGGCAATGCTATACAAATTTCACAGGATCAGCTAGCTCATGTATGTATGTTTCTTTCCAACGAACGGTGGAGACAGGGATTGTTCTTTTTGGCTAAAATTTATGGCTTTTGACTGCGACTTGTGAGTTTTGGGTTGTTCGTGCGAGAGATTATATAGTAACAGAAATTCCCGTACGGTTTTTGCCGATATAAATGAAGTCGGTACAATATGTACTACAATTAGCTAGTAGACTCTATCTTAAAAAATAGGAAATTTTATCATCCTTGAGGGGGAAGAGATACCAAATTTGAGCCGTTGATCACACTGATCGAACAGCTGAGATTTGGTAGTACCTAGTGGTACCAGACGCGAGGTACCAAGAGGTACAAGGTACCAAGAGGTACCAAATTTTGAGCCGTTGATCACACTGATTGAACAGCTGGATCTAATTTGGTACCTCTTAGTACCTTGTACCTCTTGGTACCTTCTCAATGATAGGAAAACTGCTCTAAAAAAATACTCCGTTTAAAAGTTAATTACTATAGAAAAGTCGAAAAACAGTTTTTAAACCTGAAAAGAATAGATCCATATGCAAGTATAGTTGCAGAACTACCACGCAAACAATTCAGACATTCCTTTCACAAGGATTGCGGTTACTCCAAACCTTACGCTTCTGAATTCCGACTTTCTTCTGTCCTCGATCGGTTTCCAAACACGTCCCATCACGTAAGACGTCGTAAAGGATGAAATTAGGGTATCTTCAAGCAAGGGGAATCCATCGAAAAGTAGCGAATTTATTATCATACCATATACGTATGCTCGTTTTGATCGCACAAGTCGTTTCCATCTCGCATCCTGCAAAGAACACTCGCCTTTTATTGGAAGCTTCAGTGTTAGAAAGCTTTCAGAAAGCTTCCTTCTGCTGATTGGTCTACGCTAACTGGAGGCGAGGCGATGGCTTTCTGATCACATAACCGGGCCTGTTCCTTTTTTGCTTGGTTTACGACTGTGGTTTTTATTCTTTTAGGCTTTAAGCTGTTCGTGAGAAAGAGTACGGAGTAATAAAAACTTATATACGGTTTTGATCGATATAAATGAAGTCGCTACAGTGTGTACTATAATCAACTTATAAATCTTATGAAGAACTTATGTTAAGAAACAATTTTTTTGTCTTTAGTTATGCAAGGAAGTTTGGAGTCATGCGAGGGCTAGAAATACGCTCATGGAGAAGCCGTGGTCCAGAATGGTCAAGGATACTATGTAAGATAGTTGAGCTTAAGTATGGCACAAGAAAGACAATGAGTGTTGAAGGGAAAATTTGAGCAATGTGTTGCAGCAAGTGGCTTGGTCGGTTCAAGTGAAACGTGGTCCGATAGAACCAAAACAGGAGAAACTTGTCGACGTATGTAAGCCATTGGTACACCTACATATGATAAGTGTGGTGATTGCTTGCAAGGGATGGTGAAGACCATACCAAAGCGATAGTATTTTGGTTGAAACCGCGGCGCTTGATCGGTACTTAGGAAAACGGTTTACTCCAAGAAGATACTAAGAAGATCAAGTAGATTAAAGACTACAAACTTAGCAGGTTCAGGCTCACGTGCTTCGAAAAGCGTATGTAAGTTAAGTGTGAGTGCAAAACCTGTGTTGTGTAGAGTTAACGAGTTTTCTCTATTTGTGTTAGTGAAAATATCTATTAGGGTTAGATGTAGGTTGATTGCTTCATCTATTTAGTGGGTTGGGAATAGAAATATGTGGTTAACCATTCCAACCATCCTTAAGTTAGGGTTAGGGTTTGAGAGAAGAGTGAGTGCTGTGATGTGCTCTTTTATCCTCCTCATGAAATGACTGTAAAACCTTTATTTACAAGTAGCAATCAAATCAATTTTGTTCATCTCCCAATCTCCTTGCTTTGGTTTATTTGCTTTTGTTCTTGTTGGTTCTTTGCCTTTTCTTTTTTCCTTCTTGATTTTGTTGTATGTCAAGGACGTGTATATGATTTAGATGACTCATTAGATCAGATCCCATCTATCCAAACACTATTGTTTGCAAAATTTTGAAGTTGTCCAGTTCTTGTTTATTTTGGAGCCCTTCTTTAGGTTTTTTGATCTGAGAGTTTTGGCTTCGATTCATTAGGTGGTTTTACTTGCTGTGATATAGGGAACACATCTAGATCCATCTTGACTGTTCTTAACCCGCGAGCAAATCGTATTGTAAGTTTTTGAGATTTGTGCGATTTTAGTGCAACCTTGCAAATTTTGAGGAAATTTGGGACTTTGACCGAGATCTTCCTGATTCTTGGATAGAATATGTTCCTGAGACCCCCAATAAGATATGTATAAAGTTTGATTTTATTTGATCATGGATTGTGATGTTTGCACAAAAAGTGGTTTAGATTCAAATTGATTTTCTGTTCCAAGAATAAAAAAGTGGTTAGACCGCTCATGGGCCCGGTCGGACTGACGGCAAGCCGTCGGTCTACCACCAGTCAAGTGAAGAATTTGTGCATCTTTGCTATTTTGGATTGTTGCTTGATTGTAGGCTGTAAAATTCAATTTTCTTAGCTCTGTAGCTCTAGAGCGAAAGATTTCTGGTAGTTACAGAAAAATTTAAAAGGCACTAGGTACTGTTCAAACTCTTCTGTTGCTATTATGGTCCTGTAGATTTGGGAGTAAATAAACGGTGCTGACAGATACAGAAAGTTCAGTTATATTTTTCAGTCTCGCATTTACCCCCCCCCCCCCCCCCCCCCCCCCCCCCGCGTCACATTCTTTGCCCTGCTCTGGAGCTAAGGCCTTAAAATCTCCACCCTATCTCGTTGCATTTTAAATTCTTTTGCTAATATCCAAAGAAGCATGCAGCCACAAAGAGGAAACTTTTCTATGCAAGCATATGCCATGACCTAGAGATCCATGGAGACTTAGTAGTCTTGTTTTGTAGTACTAGTAATAGTTTATATAATGGTTCAGGCTAAAGTCTAGGACAGTTGTAAAGCACAGATTGGAATTCTCTGCTGGTTGTGATTCTCATTTGCCTTACGATATAGACCTAGATGACATAGTTTTCTTCTGCTAGCAGGGTTTTAAGTTGAGGATTTCAAGCTTTCTAGCTAACCAATCAGACCTGTTGGAACTATTATGCCCTTCAAGTCATCAACATCGTGACAGTCAATTATGCAACAGGAGAATCTACTTAGCTTGAAGCATCATAAAGCTAATCCTATGTTTTTTCTGTGTGCTTGAAGAAGTAAAGGCTATGCATTACCTAACTGGCTATTGTTTTTCACTCATATAGTCTAAGCTCTAAACCAAAACACATAGGATGAGCAAACTAACTCATGTTAGTATCTAGGGTGCAGTTTTGAAAAAGGAAAAGATCAATACCTTCGCTTTTTTAAAATTAAAGGAGAAGTCATATATACATGTCAAGTTGTCATGCAGGTTCAGGTCAATATACAGCTTATCCAATTAGGAACAAAGCTTGGGCAAGGCGGCCTTTTCCTTCACGCAGGAGATGAAACCCTTCACCTCTCCCTGCCAAATATGTCACCATTTTATTTCAGCACATAGTTGAAAACATTGGTCAAACGTTAAAAAAATGCTCTTTCAGCTTCTATACCTAAAAAAAGAAGCTTTGTACTTAAGTCACACTTATATAGTAGGGGATAGGTTAGGACGGTTTAAGATCGCTTTCCTTGAAGAGGCTCTGATATGGAGACCAACCGGTTTAGAACTTTACTGCTTTATTACTTAATTCTGAATGGTGCGGCTCCTATTTTTATATAGATGAGGTTAGCCCCTAATAATATGAAAACTAACACAATCTAATGTAATCAATCAACTATAGATAATATCGTATCCATACTATCTAAATATAAAGATATGCATATGACTATTCCTAATATAAAAATATATGTATAACTTTTTCTATTATGAAGATATGCCTAAGATCATATCTTAAACAGCTATTACCATACTGTGCTATAGTACTGAATGGTACTATTTATGCTACAGTACACTCAGTTCTACGGCAATGTATTACCAAGCCGTAACAACACTACTTAAAATATGCTTAAGATACCATAGTCTTCTTACCTATCTTATCTGAAATGCCTTCATGCAGACTATGTAAACAACAATTTTCTCATGGTCAACTGGATAATATGGTTCTATACCATCTGTATCGCCTATTCATCTTTGGACATCAAAGAGACAACGAATTGAACAAATTTGGGGATATATAGCTGTTCACTATGCAATATGAAATTTGATTTCAGAAACCAAATTGGTACTAGTAGAAAGCAACATGAAAAATGCAATAGCTCGTAATTATTTGCATGATGTGTGCATCTATCCTTATTTCAGTTCACAAATGGGGACAGGGTTAGGCAGAAGTTGGGCTGGCCAAGCAACATGTCACCTTCAACACTTCAAGCACTAGGCAATATCGTTGACAGAAACCATAAATTGACCATGGTTGACAGCACAAGGCAGGTGACAAAAAAAAAATCAGAAATTAATAATAGGCATGTTTTTTACGGCTTTAGCTTTTAACTTTTCTATAGTAAATAACTTTTCTATAGTAACCGACTTTTAAACGGAATACCTTTTCAGGATGAAGTCTACTAGTTAATTGTAGTACACATTGTAATGATTTTATCTGTATTAACAAAAATCATATGCGAGTCTCTCTCCGTACTCTCTCGCGAACAGCCACTATTCACCTCTCCGTACTCTCTCGCAAACAGCCACTATTTATCTACTATTCATAAGCCGTAGCTAAAAGATATAAGCTGCAACTACAAAGAACATACTCTATATGTTTTTCGACAATTTGTTGTCGCCAATATCGGTTCAGCAACACACGACCCCATGTCCAGATTTTCATTTGGCATGTTTTGGATGCCTTGAAGGTTGGACTAGTGAGAACATCTGGATTGAGATCTTCTCGTGTTAATGAATTAGGAGGGGGTCGTTTCATCAGGTCTAATCAAACTTAGTGTGATGTGATGTCACTGTTTCCTTAAACAAAAAGCAAACCGTCAAATCCTTGCAGAGAATAAGCAAGCAAGCTACCCCATCAGCAGTTGGTAAAGATCGATCATCTGAAGAAGAGCTGGAAAATGTTCAGCATTTCTCCCATGGGAAGCCATCGCCAGTTACCAAAGCCTTACTTGCAGTTCGACGCAACAGGTCGGCGATTCAGCGTCACAACATGCTGAAACTCATAACAACACCAATGTGAACATCAGAATTGAACAGCCCCATTAGTGAAAGCTGAAGCCCGGAATTAATACCATTTTCTTCAAAGCATGATTCATCACATTTGCACCACACCATGACAAATCCCTTTTCAGGTTGCTTTCTTAGCCCCCACAGTGTAGCCCACTGTCAATGCCTTTGGAGTGGGGGTGCATGCCTCTGACTAACCTGTGCGGTGACCTTCCCATGAAGCAAGTCTGCCACTCTTAGCCAATCTATGATCTATCTACAAGGGGCACTTAATTGCCTACAGCTAGTAGTAGTAAATTATTGAGGACTGACAGAAGCCAAGGACCCCATCAAGAATCCAGGCAAGGTTGGGAAGACAAGTAGGGATGATGCCTTTGTCTCTCAAGGGAAGCCATGGATTGGCCAATCATCCTCTCTCCCTCCTCCCTCCCTTGTCATCTACCGAAAGGCGCGCCGTTAGGTCACCGAATTCCGGTCGCGCAAGATTATATATTCTAGACCAGATTAAGCAAACCCTGCAGGGGCAAATCAGAGAGGACAGACAGTGATAGGTTGTTTGTTCTTTCAGCTGTTGTGAGTCTCCTCCTCAAGATCCTTTTTTTCCTTTAATGGTAAGGAGATGAACTCTCAAGTGCACAGCAGCATCAGCATTTGCTTCGTTTTCTGCTGACCATGCATACATGCGAAGTGAGTCATGGGCAAATAGCTTTTGTTGCCCAAGTCAGGGAAGGGCCACAGCACTCGGTGGTGCGTCAATGATTCAGTTCAGGCCGGCATGGGGCAATGAACAACGTCCCATGTGCACAAATTTGTACTTTGCAGAGAAAATATTGCTTGTGAGTGTGAGACATGCAGAACCATATGTAGTTCCTTAGGGCTTAAGAGAAAGCTATTGCGATCCACAAGGGTGTCTCCCTCTGAAAAACTACTAGAGCAAGCACATGCCCTACACACGCACTTGCAGGTTACTAATAATACACATCTAATAACAATAACCTTTTCTCGGTTCACTAGAACAAGATACATGTAGATAATAACATGCCTGCGAGGTTTATATAGATCTAAGGATTGGACAAAACGGTTACTCCATGTTTCCATGTATGACACTGTATCCATATTGAATGGCGAGCTTTAGGCCCTGTTTGGCACAGCTTCACCAACAGCTTCATGAGCTGTTGTGAGTAAAATTTTTGCTTTTTAGTCCAAAATTTAAAAGTTTTTTACATATGGACCCCTGGAGAAAAGATTTGCAAAAATGGACCCCTAGCACGGCGCCAACTCACATGGCGCCCAGGGTACACGACACGACACCATATTCTTTGGCACCATAAATGGACACGTAGGATCCACGGTGGCACAACACGGCGCCAACGCACATGGCGCCGTAACATTCATGAACGGTGCTAACGTTCGTGGCGCCGTTTACTGGGACTTAACACCGAGCGCAGCCCCCGGCCCCCTCACTCCACTCCTCTGTTTGAACAGACCGAGCAAGCAGAGAGCAGCCTCCGCCGCCGCCCCTCTCTCCCCCCTCAAAATCCACCCCAATCCATCGATTTTCTTCGCGATTTTGCTTCCAAACCGAGCAAGCAAGGTGAGCTCCCTCTCCTCCTTTGATTTGTTGCAGTAGATATGGATTATTTGAGGTACATTTCGTAGGGCAAAAGTTGAAACCCTAGATGAAATTAGTTGGATTTGGCTCGGTTTTAGGTTCGATTCGCAATAGATATGCGTAATGTATTAGCAATAATGTGGATATATCCGTTTCTAGGGTTTGATTATTGTACGTAATGACTGAGATATGTTTGTTTGTTGTGCTATAGATGGATAAGGTTGTGACTTTGCACCATGGTGGTACTGTGAAGAGAAATGACAATGGGGGTGTTGATTTGGAGGGCATGGAAGAGACCACATTGCTATTTACTTCACGTCCGTCGTATGGTGAGGTCATTTATCGCTTGAAAGAGAGGTTGGGATGGACAGATGAGCATGGTGATGTCGTTATGCAAGGATTGATTGATGTTGGGTCGTCAAAGGGGCCGCGTATAAAGAGATTGGTTTCGATTGGCAGCGACGGTGAATGGGATAACTATGTGGCCATTGTTTTGGACTTAGAGGTCAGAGCACCTGATTTGTTTGTGCAGAGGGTGGTGAGAGATCAATCGCCTCCTAGGGCTGCATTGGATCCCAATGACTCACCGTTGGTTGGGTCACCAGATCATGAAGAGGTCGAGGTGCAAGTTGTATCCTCGGCTCAAGTATGTGAGGTTCCATTGACTCAGGTAGAAGCTGACTCTGAGGATGTCGATGACCGCTTTGTTGGTGGATTCGACGAGGAGACAGTGTTTGAGGAACCCATGGTTTGTGTAGCATCTAATAGGGTGGATGTACAGCTTGCAGGAGACGAGGCTGATTATGAGGATGCGAGGGTTGTGGACTCAGATGATGACAGACCAGTCACAGGTTTGACGTCTAGCGAAATTGAGATGTTGAGAAGAATGTTTCCTGGCCGTGATCCACTAGTGTCCGATTATAATGACCTGAGCAACGCACATAGGGCTGTCGCGGATGGAGGGCAAATGCAGAGGGACGTACCTAGGCCTGGGGCTAGTATCATAATTCAGAAGGGTCATGTCTTTGAGGATATGTCGGCATTGAAGATGTGGTTGAAAGAGTACTCGATCGTGCACAACCGTCCATACCGGGTTAAGAACTCATACGCCAAACGTCGGTACACCATCAAATGTGAGAGCACAGGGTGTGCATGGAAAGTCTGTGCCAGGAAGGTGAAGGGTACGGAGAGGTTTAAGATTACAACTGTGGATGGACCGCACAGCTGTGGGTCTTCCGAGCCCAGCCAGAAACATCGTCAGTTGACTTCTCGGTTCATTGCAACCCGCCTGTACCCCATGATAAAGCACATGCCGACGATGCGCGTGGCAGCAGTGATAGAGGCTGTTAAACTAAAGTGGCACTACACAATCAAGTATGGGAAAGCATAGAGGGCGCAACAACGTGCTTTGAAGTTGATTTATGGTGATTGGGAGGAGGCGTATGAGCGTTTGCCGGCCATGTTGAACGCAATGAAAGCGGCCAATGCAGGAATGCGGTATGAGTACGTGCCTAAGCCCGATGTATGGGTTAATGGAAGACAGATTTTTTTTCGAGCATTCTGGTGCTTTGGTCAGTGTGTCGAGGCTTTCAAACATTGTAGGCATGTTCTGTCAATTGATGGGACGTTCCTGTTGGGCAAGTATGAGGGAACGTTGTTGATTTCTATTGGCTGTGATGCGGACAACTCGCTTGTGCCGTTGGCTTTTGCTTTAGTGGAGAAGGAGGACAAATCTAGCTGGGCTTGGTTTCTACGGCTTGTACGGATCCATGTGGTTGGCCCGGGGAGGGAGGTATGTGTGTTGTCTGACAGGCACGCTGGGATCTTGAGCGCCGTTAAGGAAGTGATACCAGGACATTTACATGTACATCATCGTTGGTGCACAAGGCACCTTGCAGAGAACTTGTTCAAAAAAGATGGGGTGAAGGCCAACTTTGCACTTTTCGAGGAGGTATGTCGCCAGAGGGAGGTAAAGCTGTTCGATGAGAAGTTAGAGGAGTTGAAAACGAAAACTAATGCCGAGGGTCGTGATTGGATAAGGGGTTTAATGAGGGATGTGCACAAATTGTCAAGGGCTCATGACCCATTGGGAAGGAGGTATGGGTTCATGACTAGCAACATGGCAGAATGCTTCAACGGGCTGCTTAAGGGGGCACGTGGATTGCCAGTTACCGCAATTGCGGTGTTCACTTTCTACAAGTGTGTTGCATGGTTTGTCAACCGGCACCGGGAAGCCTCAGACATGTTAAAGGCATATGCACGTTGGCCACCTCGTCCTCACGGCTTCATTACCAAAGCGAATATGCAAGCCAATGAAAATGAGTACCACTGTTTTGACCATGTGACGGGCAAGTATGAGGTTGTTAAGGGTGGAGGGACAACCGAGAATGGAGAGCTCCGAGAGGCCCGAAAGCATAAGGTCGTGATTACATCCTTCACATGCACATGCGGTGTTCCCGACAAGTTCCATTTTCCATGCTCCCACATGGTGACCGCATGTGGGGCCCGGAATGTCGATGTTGAGACCAAAATCCCGAGACTATTCAGCGTGGATGCGTTGGTGAGGACATGGGCCCTACGGTTTGAGCGATATCGTGATGAAAGCGAGTGGCCACTTTACTCGGGTCCCAGGTTCATAGCGGACGCGGGGTTACGTTGGCACAATAGGGGCAGCAGGAAGCGGTCAAGGTACAAGATGGACATGGATCGGATACCTGGTCGCACCAAGAGGGGTAGGGCAAATCCCTTCGTTGAGGACCCACAGGAGACACACTGCGGTATGTGTGGTCTATTGGGTCACAATTCACGGACGTGTCAACGTCGTTCCACTCAGGTTAGCATCGTTAGGTCTAGAGAGCATAATTTTTAGATATTTTGTTATTTTTATCACTAACGTAATTTTGAATGCACAGGATGGCGAGGTACCGGCTGGTGGACGAGTTCTACGACAAAGAGCACCGCGGCAAGCTCACGATGATTCACATACTGCGTCCTCCAACCCATGATGATGAGAGTTGTGTGTATGTGTATGCGTATTTTATATGTGTGCATGACAATGTATGTGTGCATATATGTATGTATGATTTGAGATATATATATATGTAAAATGTATGCATCTAGACTTTATTCAGTTATGCGTATGTGTTTTATATGTGAATGTATGTATTTTGTATATGTGCATGTGTGCATGTGTTTTGTATATGCAGAAACAGACAGCTCTTTGCTGTTTTTTCTGTAGGTTTTCGTAGCACGGCGCCAAACACTCTGGCGCCAAGTTATTGAAAAACGGCGCCAGTAACTTTGGCGCCGGGATGTGGCGCCAAAGTTTTGCGCGCCGTATTTCAATACCTCGGCGCCAGAGTGTTGGGCGCCGTGCTACGAACATACGGCGCCAGGGTGTTTGGCGCCGTGAGTACTGCACTTGCATTAAAACTGCAAGCTCGGCCTAGTTGTTTCGTTCCATCCGCATCCGCACAAATAATACTAATTGACATTCACCAAATGAATAAGCACAGCCCAAACCAAAATAACATACTGAGTGCATACGTCCACATACATACATAGTCCACATACATAGTTTATAAATTTTCAGAAAAATATATACGTCCGCATACATCAAACTACTAAGTGCATCGAGGCCACTTCCCCTTTCTCTGAGCATCAGGGTACTGCTCAAGGGCTGCCTTGGCACGCCGCGCTCTCTCTAGCTTCTTCTGCCTTTCTCCCTTGCGCTTTGCCGCGACCCTCCTACGCTCCTCCTCACGGTGTTCCCTCGCGGCATCCTCCTGTTTCTTCTCCCTTTCCCACCTCTCCTTTCGTTCTTCATCCCACTTCTTATTGGCGTCAAGATATTTTTTGTCATCCTCAGCGATCGCAGTGTCGATCCACTGCTCAAAATCACAAAGCGGTGGAGGCTCCTGCAAATGTACGCATTCGTTAAACCAACAGAATTAATACCAATTCGATGAATCGACAATACAACATACCATCTTGCCGAGGACAACGGCGGCACGTGGCGGATCGAACGCCCAGTTGGCGCACATCCAATACCTCTGCCTATATGTATCCGGATCATCCGACCTTTCCACTTTGCAAGGATCGCCGCAATAACACATCGGCACGGGAACACCGGATGGAGGTGGCAAACGAGTGGAGCCCATGACAACCTAAAATGCGAAATGAATAAGATTTATAATTTTTCTCGTTTCTAACCCTAGGTTAGCTAGTTACCCAAATCAAACCCTAATCCAACTAATTTCAACCCTAAAAACGGATCTATACACATTATTGCTAATACATTACGCAAATCTATTGCGAATCGAACTTAAAACCAAGCCAAATCCAACTAATTTCATCTAGGGTTTCAACTTTTGCCCTACGAAATGTACCTCAAATAATCCATATCTACTGCAACAAATCAAAGGAGGAGAGGGAGCTCACCTTGCTTTCTCGGTTTGGAAGCAAAATCGCAAGAAAATACGTTGGATTGGGATGTGTTTGGGGAGGGGAGAGAGGGGCGGCGGCGGAGGCTGCTCTCTGTTCGGTCTGTTCGAACAGAGCACTGAGGGGTGGTGGGGGGCCGGAGGCTGCGCTCGGTGTTAAGTCCCAGTAAACAGCGCCACGAACGTTAGTGCCGTTCATGAATGTTACGGCGTCATGTGCGTTGGCGCCGTGTTGTGCCACCGTGGATCCTACGTGTCCATTTACGGCGGCAAAGAATATGGCGCCGTGTCGTGTACCCTGGGCGCCATGTGAGTTGGCGCCGTGCTAGGGGTCCATTTTTGCAAATCTTTTCTCCAGGGGTCCATATGTAAAAAACTTTTAAATTTTGGACGCAAAAATTTTACCTGTTGTGAGCTGTTTTTTTTGCCAAACACCCTTTTTGCAAACAGCTTCATGGGTGAAGCTCCTTTTTTTATGCTCTCACAAAGGAATGGGGAGAGGTGAAGCTGAAAAAAGTAGCTTTTCACAGCTCTCTCCCTCAGACCCGCAGTTCTAGGAACCCACTGCCCCTCTGGTTCACCAAAATTACACGCATTTGCCACTAGTCCATCCCGTTCACCTCTCCTGTTCACGAAACATAAACAAGGCACTAATATTGCTTCCTAATGATTTTATTTTTTTATTTTAATGTTTTAATTCATACTCATTCAAATATATTATTTTTTTAATTCATATGACCATATACAAACATACAATTCCAAATGTTAGAACAAGTCAGGTAGACAGGGGCATCTTGGACAATTGCCCTCTCTCAGCCATGTATGAAGCTGTTTTGCCAAACAATTTTCCAAAACAGATTTAGCTTCATCGGTGAAGCTGCTCGTGAAGCTGAAACAAAAAAAACAGCTTCACTAGTGAAGCTGAGCTGTGCCAAACGGGGCCTTAATGTTTAGATTGCAGAAGATATCCGATATGCAAAATGGAATTCACACAATGAGTCATGAGCAAATCGTCCTGATCCTTCCCCATAATCTGATCTATGTTTTATATATCTACTACTTAAAGAAAAAAGTTGATAGTAGTTCATCTACCCCTTCCCTCACACTTTTGTCAAAGAAAGGCTCGCTCTTGTACAATTTTTCTCCTCTATTAGCCCCCTAACAAAATTGCAACAAACTGCCCTATCCCAATAAACTACGATCTTATCCTGACAATTTTATCTCCTCTTTATCAACATTCCTAACAAAGTCACCACAAACTATGATATTGATTCGTCCAGTGAAGCTATTCCTCTGAAGTATCTCAAGTTGGGTTGGTCCAACGGTGGCCCAGTTGGATAAAGGACTCCACACCCAGATACTAACCGGGCCCTTTTCTAAGGTCCGTTGGTGGGTTGGCTCAAGCTCGACACAACGAGGACAGCAAAGTCCAAGCCCAAACCCTCTCCATCAAAACGCAGCCGCCGGCCGCATCCCCCGTCCCCTTCTCCAAGCAAAAACATAGCTAGGGTTTTAGGTTTTTGGAGAGAGAGAGAGAGAGAGCGATATGGACAACTCCCCCGAGCTGCAACGATTCCTCGAGGTGAGAAGTTCTTGCTGTTGGTTGTGATGTGGTGTCGGGGATCCTGTACTGTTTCTATTCTGTTTCCACCTTACCGTGGTGTGTTTGGGCGTGTAGCTGTTGATTCGCGGGCACGGAATGATTAGGTTGTGATTTAGCGGCGTACCATTGTTTGTTCCGGATTTTCGGACACGGGGTGCGAATTTGTTCGTAGGAGGACTGCCTCTCTGTCGATGCGATTACTGGTGGATCTGAAGTTTCTGTTTGGAGGAAGCATTGGGGTGTGAAGCGGATTTGAGGATGTAATGTAGTCTGCCTTGAGTATGTGTCTGTGATTTGATTGTGATGCTTGTTAATTTCTGGATTGTTTAGTTGGGCTATGTTGTGAACGGACAGAAGCTGCTTCTGTAATGAAGCCAGAGGTGAATTTGGCTTGGCATCTAGACCAAAGGTAAAGTGGGTGCTCGAGGAAGCACGTGGTGTGTTTTGATGGCTACTGTTTGTGATGCAAGTAGTGGTAAATTGAGAAATTAGTTGTTTACTCAGTGTATAAGGTGTGTGTGCCCCCAATTTTAGAATCAGATAGGAAACAGTGAAATACATTAATTGATTAAAGGGAGTGTGGAATTTTAAAAATGGGGGATAAACATGAGGTGGTTTTCAAAGTTGGTCCAGAGAATCTGATTTTTTGGCATGCAGTTGTGCTTCATTCTCCATATAAGTTTCCAGACTCTTTTCTCATACCTATTTTAGCATCAATTTCAAGATGTTTTGGCCCAGAAAAAAAATTCGATGGCCATTTTTGTGGCATTTCTTAATGCAGCTGTAAATTTACAAGGAATATAATAAAATGTTGAGTTCAGCTGGTAGATGATGATATAAGCCTTCTTTTGTCATCTGTCTAGGTTCTGCTCTTCATTCTTTGAAGATACCTTCTGCAGGTGCTATGATTTTTGGTGTGTTTTTGTGTTCTACTTCTACGGTGATAAATGTAGGCTAATATATATTATAAGATATTAAGGCTGCAGTTACAAACTTACAATGCCTATATGTTCTAAAACTGATCAGAAGGAGAACCCCAATGGTTAGCTGGTTGTAGTCTGAATGTATGATGGGCATTACTGCATTAGTGCATTAGACAATTGGTGTGCTATTCTTCATGCTTTCACTTGACATACTTGCTTAACTTTGTTTCCATGCCAATTTTGAGTTGCTTGCGTATCAGTAGATCTTGAGTAGCCATCAATGATAACAATGTCACAAGCTTGTAATGGTACATCATTTCCTGTTGTTGTGTATGAGAATAACATTACTGTTCTTGCTGCCTGTTGCATCATTGATCCATTTTGTGGGGGTCAGGATTGTCAAACTCACTCTATTAGTTTTTATAATATATTTTAGAAAGATATTTTCGTTTCTCCATCTTCATATGCTAATTGAAATGGGGGCTTCCATACCTCCTTTATATGTATCTAAATATGTACTGGCATTCCTTTGTAGTAAAGCAGCCATTGTTGCTGTGTCTCTAGTAGTATTAAGAGTTAAAAAAAGACTCCCAGGACTTGCGCATTACCTCATGCTGTATATGTACCTACCCTCAATCTTTCTGCGCACAACTGATTATGTTGTTTTCGTGACATTCATCAGAAATTTATATCTGTTTCTCATTTAAATGTTTTTTTATCATCCATAATTTTGCTTAATACAGAGCCCTACACATAGTGGTGATTATTTTGCTATCGATGACCACACGATATCAAGCTTGTCACCCATGCGAAAAACTCAGTGCAATATGTTGATTTGTTTTATTCGATGCAGACATGTTAGTTATCTTTTGTAACTGGGTAAAAAAAAAGTCTCATGTGTGAAGTTCTTTTAACTCTGCAGCAAGAGAAGCAGAAGATGATGGTGAGCGAGATGGTTGGCAAGCTGACAAGCGCGTGCTGGGACAAATGCATCACCGGCACGCCAGGAAGTAAGTTCAGCTCCGGAGAAACAACTTGCCTGACCAACTGCGCCCAGAGGTATCTTGACATGAGCGTGCTGATGGCCAAACGGTTTGAGATGCAGTAGAGCGCTGGCACCCAAAGCGATTACTTCACCAAAAATGTCTTCAATTTTTCTCTGAGCTTCCTCAGAACATGTGAACATTTGCGAGTTTTAGCAGTGAAAGATTTAATGTACCTCCAAAAATCTAATCTACTGTTGGGCAACTCTTTTTAGCTCTGTTTGTGCTTGATCCTTGATGTCGCTAGCCTTCTTATGAAACCACTACACTTTCATTCTTCGATCTCTTACAGGCGATATCCCATTTCTATTGCAGCCAATCTGTAGGCGATGATGTCTTCCACGAACATTGTGATGGAATTGATTTATCTTATTTTCCCTGAAGCTTGCTTGTGTGGTACCGGGTCATAACATCCCTCTAATTTATACTTGAATGAATACCATGGTTGGTGGAAGAGGCGCAATGTGTGGCCTTCATAATTCTGCCCATAAGGTTAGCTAAATAAAATCAATTTTTGACGAGTCCTCATTACTGGTGAAGAAACACATCAACTCAAATATTTACAGGGAAAATAAACTTGTAATAATAGACAAAAATTTCAACAAATGTGGACAATAAGTTTGGAAAGGCTTCTATAGCTGATCAGCTGAACTAATTGAGATGATCAGCTAAACTAATTGAGAGGTAACAAACCACAGGATCTTTTTCAAAGAACAGAAAAGAAAGGAAAACTAACAAACGGAAGGAGTAATACAGAAGAAAAAAAGGAACGGGCCAAGTGGGCCATAAGCTAAGCCCATAGGCCCATATCCAGAAGCCTCGGCTCTCCAGTTTCTTCTGCCGCAGCCGTGTTCCAAAACCAACTAAATATTGCAAACCAAATCTTTAAAGTTTTTAAAAATTTCAATAAAAATATCATATATAGACGAGGGATGTTCTTTATCCATGCAAAATTTTATGATCAAACTCAATTTAATTTGTCTTTTTCATATATTGCAAACTAGGGTGAGTTTGATCCCCCGAAAGTTTTCATAGTTAAATATCATCTCCTCCTCTATATGTGGTATTGTTTTTAAAATTTTTGAAAATTTCGTTAACATAGTTTTCAGGGGTTTATAAAATTTAGGCCCAATACGTCCTCGCGACAAACACCTCGCTTGCGGCTTAAACCTTTCTCTCCTCTCGTTTCCGTCTCCTAGGGTTTTTACTCCCATGGCGTCAGCATCGCACGTGCTCCTCCTCTGCCGCTCCCCGCGGCCGCATCCCGCCTCCTCCGCCCGCTCACCGCCGCCGCCGCATCTCGCCTCCTCCGCCTGCTCGCCGCTGACGCGACTCTCCCAATATGATTGTTTTGAATTTTGGGCTGTTCGCGATAGAGATTACAGAGAGATACTCGTTTGTTATTTTGGCTGGTACAGATATTGAACTTTTAACGTGTACTACAATTAACTTTAGATTCTGTCTTTAAAAAAATACTTTGTTTAAATATTAGATAATGTAGCAAAAGTAAAAGCTTTTTTTTAAAAAGCTGCAAAGAACAAGAGTTATGTTTTTTGGCTTTTAGTTTTATATCTTATACCAGCAGTCACTATTTATTAATAATTATAATTTATTAAATTAATAAGCCGTAGCCCTATGACGATGAAAGGCAATAGCTGCTAATATCTATCCTTGTTACTGCTATGATGTCAATAAGCTCCTAAAATCGTTACCTAGACTTAACCCGTAGGCCGTAGCGTCGCACGGGTGTTGGTGTTGGCGTGGCTAAACGGGTGAGAGAAAATAAGGTGGACGATGGTTATTAATATAAAAATAGATTAAAAAAAGGTTATATAATAATTTTCTAGGAGGTGTTTGAAATAGGAATTAGTATTTGCCAAACAAAACCTTGTATTTCTCCTGGGCCAGGCCCATCTGCAGAAGTGGGCCCAGATCACACGTCGCGAGACGCCACACTGCTACTCCGAGGTGACCACGTCCCTGTCGTCCAACGCGAGGCCCAGCCCCGCAGACCTTCTCCTTCCTCCCCCCCGTCTCCGTTTCGACGCCGCCGCCTCCACAGCAGCGCTCCTCCCCTCCTCCTCTCCGGGGGGCCTCTCGGTGCGGCGGCGGGTGCGCCGGGGTCGCTGCGCTCGGGAGGTGCTGGGGGGTGGGTTGGTTGGTCGTCAATCGTGTAGGAGAAGGTCGCGTCGGGGGCAGGCTCCCTAGGGTCTCCGTCCTCCGAGGAGGCGGGATGTACATGCCGCAGCCATCCCGCGGTGCAGGCGGCCGTGACGCCGGCGAGCAGCCTAGGGTTCACCAGGTTTGGGAGGGAAGCAACGTAAGCTCTCCCTCTACTTCTCTCTCTCTCTCTCTCTCTCGATGTAGGGGTGATCTGGATCTGGACGTAGCATTACGCTACGTGCAGTGATCAATTAGGTGTTGTTGAAATGGAATTTATAGGTTTTTTATGCGTGCCTGATGTTATCTGCCGAATTGGTTGGGAAATCACTCGATTAGGTGAATTTTGGGGTACCCAGTTCACGTTTTTGCAGTTCCTGCGACGCGATTGGAGGATTTGGGTTCGAATTGGGGAAACTTGCTGGCTTTGCTTCATGTGTGATTCGGGAATTAGGCCCTTGCCCCGTTGCCGATTTGACATGCTCTTCTAAGGCGGTAGGCTGGCTAATTGGGTTATTAGAAAATGACTAATATTTGAACTATTTTGTAAGTTGTGTACTTGGATGCCTGTGGCGCAGTAATGCTGTCATGATAAGCACGAAATGTAGGTCCCAATTGGAAAAGATGCATAATTAATTTGGTTTTGCCTTCTTTCTCTCTCTCATCATATTGAGCATATGCAATCGTGAATGTGGAATAGATATCACATATTTACATTTGCAGCGTGTTGGATAGATTGAAGCGGAATTTATCTTTGAGCAGGACATTCAATATATTTCAGTTGGAGTTTTTGTGTAATCCACCATTTTGTTGATTGGTATGTGATGATAGAGGATTCTTATGATTTATCTATGAGAATGAATATGCTTTAATTGGAAATGATTTCATTGAGTACATGGGTGAAAATGAAATGAACATCTGTGCAAAGTTTTGAGGTTACACAAGTAAAGATGTCTCCAACAATGATAACTTGATAAACCATAGTTTTGGACAACTTCGATAGCTCACTGTTTCATGAGTTCTAAGTCTGTTAGTTCATCAGCATGTTTTTACCAGTCATGTAAATTGTGATGTTTTTGTTTTCCTTTTTTTTCAATTGGCATAATTTGTGATTGAGTTCTGCACTTACTAGTGAACCAACAATTATTCTAGTTAACTGATATGCTGGACTGTGTTCATGTTAATATTTTCATGAGCTTTGTCGTATGGCTTGAGCACTAGGATAGATTGTATTTTGTTCGCTTTCCTCTGCATTTGACTTGATAATAACAAATTTGGCCCGCTGGGTTAAATAGCAATCTGAAATGGTCTGCGAAAGATAGACTTCTTTAGCTTATGAATTTATGATGTCTCGGTGGCCTTTTGGAATGCCATCATTCCCTGTTTTGTGAGCTTAAACTTAAATCCAATATAGGCTTAAGCTCCTCCAAACAGTTTGCTGCTTACAGGGCTTCTCAGGGAAGCTCTTGTTGTTATTCAAGTTGAATGAATGTTCGTATGAGAAAACATCTATGTTTGCTATGATTACCTGCAATCGGATTTGTTGGACTTTGCTGGTGACCAGTGTTCACCAAGGCGCTAGATGCTAGTCGTACAACAGACTAGCGCTTAGCGCCTAATCGCCATCTACAACAACAAAACAACAAAGCATTTTGTCCCAAATAAGTTAGGGTAGGTTAGGAATGGAATTTTCTCAAGGTCAAAAAGATGTGAGTCTTGAAAACTCACAATGCTAAAACCCTAAGCTGTACATCCTGCTATTTGAGCCGAGAGTCTAAAACACTACCCCTAACTTTCTTGTAATTCCGGTACGTGGATCGCTAACTTCCATGCGCTTCTATCCAAAGCTAATTCTTTAGATACATTCCAATCTCTCAAGTCTTTTTAACTGCTTCCTTCTACGTTAGTCTTGGTCGACCTCTTGTCTCTTCTTACATTTTCAGTACGTTTTAAAATTCCACTACGTACCGGTGTTTCAGGAGACCTTCGTTAGAGATGTCCAAACCATCTCAAGCGATGTTGGACAATCTTCTCTTCAATTGATACTACCCTTATCCTATGTAGCACGGACACGGATACGTCGACACGACACGACACCGACACGGGAATTCGCCGTTTTCCCAAAAAGACCGATACGGCGACACGGCTATATATATATATATATATATATATATATATATATATATATATATATATATATATATATATATATATATATATATATAATTTTCTATGTTTCCACATGCTTATTAAACTGCAAACAATCAAGCATAAATGTTAAATAAGCAATCAAGTATAAATGTTATTGCATACTGCATAAATGTCATTGCAAACAAGCAATCAAGCAAATGTTATTGCATACTGCATAAATGTCATTGCAAACAAACAATCAAGCAAACAATCAATCAAGTATAAATGTTATTGCCGACTGCATCTAAACCATACTGCATCATAGAATCTAAATGTTGTTATTGCCGACTACATCTAAAGTTGTAAACCATACCTGTGCGGCTGTGCCGACTGCGAGGCAAAGGCAGGCGGCGCGCGGGGAGGAGGCTGGCGAAGCAGCAGAGGCGCGCGGGGAGGAGGCCGGCGAAGTAGCGGAGGCGCGCGGGGAGGAATCCGGGGAAGCGACGGCGGCGCGCGGGGAGGAGGCTGGCGAAGCAGCGGAGGCGCGCGGGGAAGAAGCCGACGGCGCGCGGGGAGGAGGCCGGCGAAGCAGCGGAGGCGCGCGGGGTGGAGGCCGACGGTGCGCGGGGTGGAGGCCGGCGGCGCAGCGGAGGCGCGCGGGGAAGAAGCCGACGGCGCGCGGGGAGGAGGCCGGCGAAGCAGCGGAGGCGCGCGGGGAAGCGGCGGCGGCGCGCGGGGAGGAATCCGGGGAAGCGACAGCGGCGCGCGAGGAAGAAGCCGCGGAAGCGGCGGCGGCACGCGGGGAGGAAGCCGCGGAAGCGCGGGGAGGAAGGCGGCGGCACGGTGCTTGAGTAGGCGGCGCGATGCTTGAGCACACGGGATGGGAATGGCCGAATGGGTCTCGGGTAGGGTTAGGGTTAGCATGCTTGAGCGCACGGGATGGGCCGGCTCTCTCCTGGGCCGGCTCTAGGCCAATTGTGTCCTGGGCTGTGTCCGATTCGTGTATTTACCGTGTCCGACACGTGTCGAGAATTTTAGCAATTAAAATTAATTCCAAAATTCCTCGATACGTCGCCGACACGTGTCCGAGCCATGTCCGTGTCGTATCCGTGTCGGACACGGATACGGCAGTTTAGACACGTGTCCGTGCTACATAGCCCTTATCTTATCACGTATATCATCATTACGGATGCGATATCGCCTTCTGTGACCACAGATCCACCGCGGCATTCTCATCTTCGCTACACTCATTTTTTTGTATATGTTGTCTTTTAGTCGTCCAACATTCTGCTCTATATAGCATCATAGGTCTAATCGCGGCCGCCGCCTAGGTGGGAAAAATCGGCTTGGCGGGCAAGGTGGGAGGGTGGCCTTAGGCGCTGCCTAGACCCAATTTTTAGAACACTGCTGATGACATCCTTATATCTTTGCATTTTGCAGGAATTCTTCTTGCAAGGGAGGTTTATATTTGGGCCTGATGTGAGATCCTTATTTCTCACTATGTTCCTCATCATCACACCAGTGGTGACCTTCTGTGTGTTTGTCGCCAGACACCTCATGAATGACTTTCCCAATCAACGGGGTATCTCAGTGATGGTAGTGGCGGTTGTCTTCACCATTTATGTAAGCATACTAGTACAGTCACTTCTTCATTTCTTCACCTCTTATGATAAGTATTAAAATTCTTAGCCATTACTTCTCCCTTTAAAATGGTTTTAGTGAACTTATTTTCTTTTGTTTACTGCCCTGTATCTTGCACTGAGTACTTTTGTTTTGATGATAAATTTTCTGCATGTATTTTCTAGGGAATATGCATTTTGAAAATACAGACATAACTGAGCCTTTTGTCCTTTCCTAGGATTTGACGCTACTTCTTCTTACATCTGGTAGAGACCCTGGTATAATACCTCGTAATACTCATCCTCCTGAACCTGAAGGTATTGATGGGAGCAATGATATTGGAGTTGGTCAGACTCCACAACAATCTCGTTTGCCTCGGACAAAGGATGTCATTGTAAATGGAATCAGTGTGAGGATTAAATACTGTGAAACCTGCATGCTTTACCGACCACCTCGATGCTCACACTGTTCTATTTGCAATAACTGTGTGGAACGGTTTGATCATCACTGTCCATGGGTTGGCCAATGCATAGGTCTGGTAAGTTTTTGAGGTTTCTAGCAGTTCTGTACTTTTTTTTTAAAAAAAAAGCATGTTGCCTGTGCACGCCCACAGGTATTCCGGAGTCGCTCTTTGTGTAGATAAGAGTTCCAATGACTTATATTGAAATCAGTTGAGTCTAATCGTAAGCATATTTGGTGCAGCGCAATTATCGGTTCTTCTACATGTTTGTATTCTCCACCACGTTACTCTGCCTCTATGTATTTGCGTTCTGTTGGGTGTACGTAATCAAGATTCGAGATGCTGAGCATTTGTCAATTTGGAAGGCAATGTTAAAGACACCAGCCTCAATTGTTCTGATTATCTACTGCTTTCTTTGTGTGTGGTTTGTCGGTGGTCTGTCTGTCTTCCATTTCTATCTGATGAGCACTAACCAGGTTGGTATTAGTCCCTTTCAATAGCCATCTCCTAAACGCAGCAGTTGCAATTCATTAGCTAATCCATTTTCCTTTGTAGACAACTTATGAGAATTTCAGGTACCGCTATGATCGGCGGGCTAACCCGTATAATACAGGTATTCTGAACAACTTTCTAGAGATATTCTGCACCCCTATTCCTCCTTCGAAGAACAATTTCCGGGCAAGGGTCACAGTAGAGCAAGGGCTACAACAAGCACGCGTTGCATCTAGGGGCTTCATGAGCCCCAACATGGGCAAGGCTGTTGGAGATCTGGAAATGGGCAGGAAACCAATACATTGGGATGAACCGAGGACGGCAGCTGATATTAGGGACTTGGAAGTAGGTCTTGGGGGCTTGTTGGATGAGAAAGAGGGTAGAATAGCCCATGCATCCCCAGATCTGAGCAGAGATGACCTTCCAGCTGAGCTTATGGAAGGCCGAGCTGGCATGCATTCGAGGCGATCAAGTTGGGGTCACAGAACTGGAACCTCAGATTCAGTGGACAGCATCGCTCTGCAAATGGCTGCTGCTGGGGAAGCTAATGGGGGCGGCCATGTTACAACGAGCGGCGCACGCTAGCAAAAGAAAAAAAAAACAAGCTCGTCTCTGCGGTAAGTCGGGTTATTGATCAGGTTCCAAAATGAAGTACTATGTGTTTACCACGTGTGCCAGGGTAAGGTCCTGCTGGGTCAGTGTAATTCTAAACACGCTTCCTGTTGTTCCGTCCCTGGTAGTGCATCAGACAGCTTCTGTTTAGTTTATTTGGTGTTTTAAGAAAGTAGCCCAGGAGCTCAAGCTCCCGCCCGGTTTGGATGATGTATCTGTATATATTATTGGAACAGTTTGCGACATATTTTGTGTTTGGTTTGTCACGCTGCGCTTTCCTAGAATGCCATTCAGCTGTGTATCTTCTCGGTTCTGTACCTGAAATTGTGAAGCTCGAGCTACAGTTAATATATGCTGTTCTGAGTCGTAGCAGACAGACATGCCGGTCACTGGTCTTGGCCTGCAGCTCTGCGCTGCAATGTAAAAGGCCCAACCAGTGGCGGAGGACGGAAAAAAATGAGGTGGGGCGGATCGAAAGCAATACTATTCAAGCTATAATATTAATCAGACCCATCAACAATAATCCAAGTGCAAAGATATTTAATAATGCAAGGAATTATCAGTTTCATCATGTCCATGGAATGGTTCACCTTGCAAAGCCAGAAAACTCACAATACCCAAGGATGTTTCCAAACGAGTCTCATACCTGATAAGTGATTCTTTGCTATAGCTTGAAACCTTATGTTGGACACTTGACCTTTGGTAATCAAAATCATCAAAAACTGTTCTAGCTTGATTATGTATGCTATTAGCCCCACCAACATGCACTCGAAGTGACATGTATGCATTCTTCCATTTTTGAAACCCAACTTTTGTAAAGACATCATAACCAAATTTATCATCCATTCGATCATGTTTAAAAAGATAACAATAGAAGCAAAATGCCATATCCTTCTCCAAACTATACTCCAACCAATTATATTGCTTAAACCAATTTTTTTGAAAGGACCTTTTATCCTTTGAGGGGGGAAATTATGACCGGTTGGTTGAGTCGGGCCCTTAGCTATGAAAGCCCTCCTAATTTCATCTCTAATATTAGGATCAAATCTATCAATTGGAATACGAAGCCCCGGATCAGAAACAATATAATCTGGGTTGAATTCAGTTATAAGATCACCTTGCACTGTCTCTTCTTCAATTACCTCTTCCACTTGTATAGAGCCTAATTATATTTGTTCTTGCAGCTCTTCCACTTGCCCAGCACCAACAGACTCTCCCACCTCCACTTCAACATTTCCACTTTCACGAGTGCTTGGGTTTGTGGCATTTGAACCCCGATTAAAATAGCTCTTCAAATCTAAACACACAAAAGCAAATAGACAAATAAATTGACCTATGAATTTGCAAAATGTAAATTGACAAATGGAAACTGCATATCAATTATCAAATATCAACGACACTCCTAATATATGCCTCACCTCTCTGTGATTTTCCCTTTCCCCTTCTATCCATTGCTCAAGCCTCAAATCAAATGCTAGTATGCCACAATATATGCCGGCCTCAAGCCTCAAATCAAATGACACAAATCCACAAATCCACAAGTCAACAGAGCTGCAGAGAGCAGACAAATCCACAAACTCCTAAATGGCTAAATCCTAATATATGCTGCCAGCCTGTCGCCACAACACAAATCCACAAATCCTAATATATGCAGAGGCCAGAGAGCAGAGAGCACAGAGCAGACTGCCCGCCCGCCCGCCCGGCGCCCGCCTCCCGAGTCTCCCGCCCGGCGCCCGCCCGCCTCCCGAGCTTCTGGAGACTGGAGTTGCTTTCGGTCGCCGTCGCCGATGGAGGACAAGCAGTCGGCAGCTGAGGCCTGAGGGTGAAGTGCCACAAAGAGACTAGGGTTACATTATTGGGCTATTGCTATTGGATAGAGGGGTATATGGGGGTCTATTGCAAAAATTTGAGGTATAGCCCATGCCACACCTTGCCCTATCGGGCCCTCCGCCCCTGGGCCCAACCACCTTTTCATATGGGCTTCTTCTCCTACCTAGTTTGGAACTAATGTATCTAGTAGTGGTGCAGTTGGAGCATCTACGAATAGATATTTCTCATCTTATATCCTATTCTACATTTATTTCTTAAAGAGTCGGAGTTGGACATAATTAGTACTGAATACCTATTTCTTCTTTCCGTATTCACTCTACAAGCCTTCGAATAGAAATTATCTACTTCTTTTCCATCCTTATATAAGACATTGAACAATATAGGGTGAAATTAGAATGAATACGGAGAAACTAATCATCAAGATGTCGAAGCAAAGGCACTTAGTATTTCTCGCTTGTTTAGATGCGGCAATCTACTTATCTGTTATCTTGTTTCTAAGTGAAGTCACGATAGACTTACTTATATTACTTAACATACGGATATATGTGGACGGATATCATTCATTCCGTATCATATTTCGTATTTTTTTGGAGTCGGAGTCAGACACAGATAATGCCAAAGATACCTATTTATCCTTTCTGTATTTGCTCTCTGTTAGCTTTTGATCGGTTGAAATGGAAATTATCTATTTTGTTTGCACCCCATTTTCTAGGTTGCTGATCATCACTGCCTGCAATGCAATGCAGATCGAAGACCAGCTGAATCGAAATTGGCAGCGCATATGTAGTGCACATTATTCAGGCACGTTTCCTATTTCAAGCCGACCAATCCATCCTGGATTCCCAACAGGGGCAATGCAAATGAACACACATCCTAACAACAATAATTGTACTGTGTGATCCTTCCTGCCAACGCCATGTCGCCATAGCCCATGCAAGCATAGCCTCGGTGCTCACAATGAGAGCTTCATGCTTGTGGACCGTCCAATGATGGGTGGATGGATATTGGATGGCTCGCATCGCATTATACACCAACTACTAGCTAGTAGCAAGCGTGACAGTTATCTACTCCATCTCTCCACCTGCTGTACATGCATGTTCAGTTGGTATTTCTCTCTCAATGAAGTGAGAGAGAGAGCATTGCAGTGTTGTGACTTGTGAATGAGTCATGGGATCAAGGTAGGTGAGGTCGCCTACAGCTAAAGCTGAACGGATGGGCCAATGGCCGATCGATCACCTAATCCCAGATCTTTTAGATCAGGGACAAAGATATATCATCCAATGATGCAATGCAACCTGCAGCATGCATCCTAGATGCAAAGCAACTGCAGCTGATCATGCTGCAGGTGATCTTAGGCTGAAGCAGCGAGGTAGGTGAGTGAAGCTACCTAGTGAGTGCCTGCTCGCATCTGCTGCTGCATGCGTGGTGCCCTCCAGCTCGAGCTGCGCTCCGTCCATCTGATCATCTTTCTTTACCTCGAAAACCGTGACAAATTACTCTAACTTGGGAGTTTTAATCTACTTAGGGAGAGGTTAGGTTAGAACCGGCATGACCATACCAACATTTTTGAGGATGCCTAGCTAGCTGCCAGCCTTTACCAGTACTGTAATATATGTGTTCCTTCCAAGATGCACACAAGATTCACATACATAATTTGCAAGTTGCGCTACTGGAAGTGGAAGAGGGCAAAAGGAGAAGCGGCCGAGTCAGAGTGATGTGTCGAAGCACGCAGGCACGCACACACAGCGCAAAGGTGAAACTTGGGAGTGAGTGAGCAACAGCTAGCTAGCCATAGCCGAGCGAGTGTTCGTGCCCCAATACTGCCGCAACTATGCCTGCAACTTGCTAAGTTGCCTCCGGTTGCTAGCTGCTATATACCTCAACAATTAAAGCTAGCAATCCATTGCATGATGTGTGTATGCATGCATGATCAGATCGGTATCCCGGCCGAATGGCAGGGGCATATGCTGATATGCATGGCTGGTGGCCATCGTTTCCCCAATTCCAAACCCTATACCGCTCTACTCTGCACACTGTTTTCTATGCCATTCCTGCCAAGTCACTCACTCACTAACACATGGAATATTCTTTTCTCCCCTCCTCCCTTTCCCTTTTCCACTTCCACTGGCCCTAAAACAAGTTGCGCGCGTGTTGGTGGGGCCTGTATGTCAGTGACTGCTCGTAGGGGGTGGTTTGTGTTAGAAATTTAGGCAAATTACGACATAATTTAATCCAGAAATTACCAATTAAAATCATGACAAGGGTTGTGCTAGTACTATTCATTTTTAGAACACTAAACAGTGTAACTAACTCTATGAACAATACTGTAAAGATCAGGAACAAAATGTTATACCCAGAGGCGGGGCCAGTGCCAGAGGCACCGGATGCGCCGTTCTGCTCAGTTGACATAAGCAGCTATTCGATGTAGTCGATCTCAGTTGGTGCAGGACGAGGTACGCAGTGCAGTCCCTTGAACGGCCTTCTGGAAGTAGTTGTACTTGCCGTGTAATGGAATGCCGCCGGGAATTAGCCGATCACGTCGTGTATAGAAGCGAGCAGTCGTGCTGAGCACTCCCCAAAAACCTGATCGCCCGCCTATCCGTGCAGATGTCACAGCTGGACGTGGTTTTGGAGGCCTGCTCTCCCAAACGCCTGTGCGCGCAGGAGCTGGGACGGGGAAAAACTCGGAGGAGCAGCTCAACAGAGAGGAGAAGGTGTGGTTTCTGTGTCTCGCTCGAGGCTACTGTCGACTCCCAAGCTTATACGCGTGCCAAGAAGATGAAGAGACAGGAAGCGTTACCGGGACAGGGAGTAATCGCAAGTAACGGACAGTAACTCTCGCACAATTACTACTTGAAACCGACGGAATCAATTCCGGTAACTGCTCACTTAATGCCTTCATCAATCCATGCACTTAGCATTTAATATGGGCCTTAGAATTTATTTGATTTAATTGTTGAATTAAAAATGGACCAAGCTCAAATTAAATCCAACAATCCCCACCAAATTCTAGGGCACATATGAAATACTCTCAATTCTCTGTTATTTGATATACCAGTGTTTCGATGGAGACTGTTAAGTTGAACATCCACCTAGAACAAAGGTTACACTTTTTCACAACTGAACAATGGACTATGCCTTGAATTGACGGTTTTGTGCGAAATAAGTTTCACCTAAGTCCTTTACTGATACTAGGCTGCCTAAAGCATCCCCTCTGGTTGGAGCATATAAGTCAAACTCCTTGGCCTTTCATGAGTATCTAGAGATCACCCAAATCTCATAGACTGTGACCAGCAGTCAAACTCATATAGGTGTGTGTTCCTCATAAGATGTTCTGTAGGACAACATCTCTGCTTCAACAAGCCACTCGGATCACATTAAGGTATAAACCAACCTGCCTTACAGGATAGGAGAGAAGTGCATCTCATACGACATGGACCTTGTTAAGGGTCTCTCCTCACAGTCTACCACTAGCTTGTTTCACCATCCTACTTCACGGGATCTCCGATCACATAGGACAGGTTACCACTATGATAGACTTCACGTGGGTCTCAAGCCCATCTCACTCGATGCACTATCTATCACATTACGTGACAAACCCTTAGTGAATTGATCTGCCAGATTCTTAGACGTATGGACATAGTCCAATGCTATCACTCCGGAGTTTCTCAATTTCCTGACAGATTTCAACCGCCTCTTTATATGCCTTGTTGACTTCATGTTGTCCTTAGAACTGTTCACTTTGACAATCACCGTCTGATTATCACAGTTCATAGAAATAGCCGGTATAGGTTTTTCAACCACCGGTAAATCCATAAGGAGTTCACGAAGCCATTCAGCCTCAACAGTGGCGGTATCCAATGCTGTGAGTTCTGCTTCCATTGTTGACCTCGTTAAGATGGTCTGCTTGCAAGACTTCCATGAAACAGCGCCACCTCCAAGTGTAAACACATATCCACTTGTGGCATAAATCTCATCAGCATCAGATATCCAATTGGAATCACTATAACCCTCAAGTACCCTTGGATACCCAGCATAGTGAATCCCATAGCTCATAGTACCTTTTAAATAGCGCATCACTCTCTCAAGAGCACGCCAGTGATCATCTCCCGGATTTGATACAAACCGGCTTAGTTTGCTCACAGCAAATGAGATGTCAGGTCTCGTTGCGCTAGCTAGATACATAAGTGAGCCAATGATTTGAGAGTATCTTAATTGATCCCTTGCTATTCTTCGATTTTTCCTTAATAGCACACTAGGATCATAAGGCGTTGGAGCAGGTTTGCAATCACTATACCCAAAGCGACTCAACACCTTTTCCACATAGTGAGATTGCAGAAGTGTCACCCCACCATTGCCTTCTCTCAGTAGCTTGATATTAAGAATAACATCAGCTACTCCCAAATCCTTCATCTCAAAATTATTGGACAAAAAGTCCTTAATCTCCTTAATCACATTAAGGCTGGTTCCAAAGATCAGTATGTCGTCAACATACAAACACAAGATCACACCTTCACCCCCGCCATAGCGATAGTACACACATTTATCAGCTTCATTCACAACAAAGCCAGCAGACGTTAATGTTCTATCGAACTTCTCATGCCATTGCTTAGGCGCTTGCTTCAGGCCATACAAAGACTTCAATAATTTACACACCATGCCTTCTTGACCATTTGCTACAAACCCATCTGGCTGATCCATATAAATCTCCTCCTCTAACTCCCCATTTAGGAAAGCTGTCTTAACGTCCATCTGATGAACGAGAAGACCATGAGAGGCTGCCAAGGAAAGTAATACTCGAATTGTGGTCAATCGAGCAACAGGTGAATAAGTATCAAAGAAATCTTCGCCTTCTTTTTGGGTGTAACCCTTGGCCACAAGCCTTGCCTTGTACTTTTCAATAGTACCATCAGGCCTAAGCTTTTTCTTGAACACCCATTTGCAACCTACAGGTTTGCACCCGTAAGGACGATCAATGACTTCCCAAGTTCCATTAGACATAATAGAATCCATCTCACTCCGTACTGCTTCCTTCCAAAAGTCAGCATCAGGAGAAGAATATGCCTCTTCAATGGTTCTTGGAGTGTCATCCACAAGGTACACAATGTAGTCATCACCAAAAGACTTTGCAGTCCTTTGTCTCTTACTCTTTCGAGCGACTACACTGTCATCCTCCTCAGGATTTTGCACACGGGTTTCCTCAAAGTGTTCTATCGAAATATGTTGCTCATGGGGTATTATAGGTTCATGACTAAACGTGCTAGGTGATTCTTTCATAGGAAATTCATTCTCAAAAAATGTAGCATCTCTGGACTCCATAATAGTACCAACATGCATGTCAGGTACTTCAGAGTTTATTATTAAAAACCTATATCCCACGCTGTGTATAGCATAACCAAGGAAAACACAATCAACAGTTTTAGGTCCAAGTTTGCGCTTTTTGTTGATTGGCACATTCACCTTGGCCAAGCAACCCCAAGTGCGCAAGTAGGAGAGATTCAATCTTTTCTTTTCCCATTCCTCGAATGGTGTAATTTCTTTATTCTTTGTAGGAACTCTATTCAGGACATGACAAGCAGTCAATATAGCCTCACCCCACCATTCCTTAGATAGTCCCGCTGTCTCTAACATGGCATTAACCAACTCAGTTAGAGTGCGATTCTTTCTTTCGGCAATCCCATTTGATTGTGGTGAGTATGGCGGTGTCCTTTCATGAATAATTCCATATTCCATGCAGAATTCAGAAAATTCATTTGAAAAATACTCTCCACCGCGATCAGATCTTAACCGTTTAATTTTCCTCTCAAGTTGATTTTCTACTTCAGCTTTATAGATCTTAAAATAATTTAACGCTTCATCTTTTGATTTTAGCAAGTACACGTAGCAAAATCTAGTACAATCATCTATAAGTGTCATGAAATATCTTTTGCCACCTTTAGTCAACTCGCCGTTCATCTCGCACAAATCAGAATGAACTAGTTCTAATGGTGCCAAGTTCCTCGCCTCTGCTGCCTTGTGAGGCTTGCGAGGTTGCTTAGATTGCACACACACATGGCACTTAGAATCTTTGACTAAAGTAAATTTCGGGATTAAATTCAGATTTGCTAGCCGCGTCAAACAGCCAAAATTAACATGACAAAGCCGTGAATGCCAAATGTTCGATTCATTCGAATTAGTAACATTGTTTGCAACATTATTACACACATCAGACAAAGATAAGCGGAACAAGCCTCTGCAATCATAACCTTTTCCAACAAATGTCCCATACTTAGAAAGTACACATTTATTCGATTCAAAGACTAATTTAAAACCATCTCTACATAGTAGAGAGCCGCTAACTAGATTCTTTTTGATAGAGGGGACATGCTGCACGTTCTTTAATTGCACGGTCTTTCCCGAAGTGAGCTTCAGAATGACCGTACCAGCACCAAGAACACGCGCATGCGATCCGTTCCCCATCAGCAAGGTTCCAGTCCCGCCATTCTGGTAAGAAGAAAACAAAGAAATATCAGCACACACATGAATATTAGCTCCAGTATCCATCCACCACTCAGGCGAATGACAGACTGAAAGAACAGTAGGTAAAGAATTACCATACCCCGATGTTCCTGCATCAGTCTCGCTAACAACCATGTTTGCAGACTTCTTGTCCTGCTTAAATTTGCGGTCTGGGCACTCACTTGCCCAGTGATCCTCGCTCCCGCAAACAAAGCAGTTCCCTTTGTTCTTTTTCTTCTTAAACGTGGTTGTTTGCTTAGTCTTTGGTTTGTTCTCTTGCTTGTTCTTCTTCTTCTGGTTGCGAGAAGCATTGAAGTTTTTCTTCTGCACCAAATTGGCACTAGAAGACTCAACTCCTTTCCCACGAGTGTCTTTTGCCCTCGCCTTCTCCTCAACATCAAGAGACCCAATGAGGTCAGCGACACTGAACTCTTGTCTCTTGTGTTTTAGAGAAGTGGCAAAATCCCTCCAAGAAGGTGGTAACTTGGCGATAATACCGCCAGCCACAAACTTGTCGGGTAACACGCATGGAAAATGCTCGAGTTCCTTTGCCAGTGCATGTATCTCATGAGCCTGTTCCACTACAGATCGGTTATCAACCATCTTGTAGTCATACAGCTGCTCCATGACGTACAGCTCACTACCAGCATCGGAAATACCAAACTTTTTCTCAAGTGCTTCCCACATCTCTTTGCCAGACGGCAGTAACATGTAGACGTCCACTATGTTTTCAGCGAGAACGCTAACCACAGCGCCTCGAAACAGGTTATCAGCAACCTTGAACATTTTCTCCTCCTCTGGAGTAAATTGTTCAGGAAGCCCCTGCACGACGTGGTAAACGCTCATAGCCGTCAACCACAGGACCATCTTAGCACGCCACCGCTTGTAATTTGAACCATCAAATGTATTCGGCTTAAGAGCAGCAGCAAAACCACTAACCGAAAAGTGCCTAAAATCAGGTTTTTGGATTGTTAGAAATTTAGGCAAATTACGACATAATTTAATCCAGAAATTACCAATTAAAATCATGACAAGGGTTGTGCTAGTACTATTCATTTTTAGAACACTAAACAGTGTAACTAACTCTATGAACAATACTGTAAAGATCAGGAACAAAATGTTATACCCAGAGGCGGGGCCAGTGCCAGAGGCACCGGATGCGCCGTTCTGCTCAGTTGACATAAGCAGCTATTCGATGTAGTCGATCTCAGTTGGTGCAGGACGAGGTACGCAGTGCAGTCCCTTGAACGGCCTTCTGGAAGTAGTTGTACTTGCCGTGTAATGGAATGCCGCCGGGAATTAGCCGATCACGTCGTGTATAGAAGCGAGCAGTCGTGCTGAGCACTCCCCAAAAACCTGATCGCCCGCCTATCCGTGCAGATGTCACAGCTGGACGTGGTTTTGGAGGCCTGCTCTCCCAAACGCCTGTGCGCGCAGGAGCTGGGACGGGGAAAAACTCGGAGGAGCAGCTCAACAGAGAGGAGAAGGTGTGGTTTCTGTGTCTCGCTCGAGGCTACTGTCGACTCCCAAGCTTATACGCGTGCCAAGAAGATGAAGAGACAGGAAGCGTTACCGGGACAGGGAGTAATCGCAAGTAACGGACAGTAACTCTCGCACAATTACTACTTGAAACCGACGGAATCAATTCCGGTAACTGCTCACTTAATGCCTTCATCAATCCATGCACTTAGCATTTAATATGGGCCTTAGAATTTATTTGATTTAATTGTTGAATTAAAAATGGACCAAGCTCAAATTAAATCCAACAGTTTGTACGTGTGGCTGGGAGCTCCTGGCCATGGTACTATGTTGAGGAGGAAGACGACCCTAATGGCCGTTTTTTTGTACGAAGCTTCCTCCTTGGGTTGGGGTACGTCCTTCTTCCTGCCTTTGCGGCTATGATGTGGACGGGAGTGCGTGCTAACAATGTATCCTTGTCCTTGCGCGCGATCATGGCTCTGTATTTGCATCTTGGAGTCGTATGTATCCGAGTCACGGAACTAGCTAAAACCAGCTGGAATCAATGGGTATTGCTCTGGAGATGCTTGCTGGTTTCTGGCAAGAACCATCTTTTCTCGAGAATCCATACATCCCTTATCGGTGTATGGAGAGCTATTTCTCGAACACAGGCTGGTCAGGTTCATCCTCAATGGGAAAATGGAGCATAAACAAAGACAGGTGTAATCTTTCGAAAAAGAACTTTATGGAGAGAGCACTATGGGATGAGTTGGTTATACATGAGAATTTTGCCTCAAGCTTCTTTTTTTTTGGTTAATTTGAAATTAATTAGGATGGTTTGGAAATGCATGTTCTCATGGAAAATGCAGCAGTGTGGAAACTTGTTCATGAATGTGTCCTGGTAAAAGTGGTCTTAATGTGAATGCCATTTTTTTGAAAAACCTTTTGAAATTACAAGGGAAGGTGCACATTGGATGTCTTCTACCTATAAGCTTAGGGCGTAAGGTCAAAGATATATACCCACCACATTTTCTTAAAGTGATTTTTAATAGAAGTAAGATAAACTTAGGCAGATGCATAAATAGAGAGGTCACTGACCCATTCCTAATCTGACAATGACATATTCTTACAATTATCAAAGTGCCCTCAGGTATACCCTGAACCAAATGAAATCTAGCTAGTCCTTAATTACCAGTTGGCTAGATCACATTCACATTTAGCCCCAATTAAATTTCTTGAAATCATAGGAAAACTCTGAAGAATAAGGTTTACATCAGCATATAAAATTTAAGAGGTGATCAGTATATATGTCTACGTACCCTTTCTTAAAAAAAAAAGGAGCATATATGTCTGCCAAACTCGCATGTATGCTTTACCAGTGCACTCTGCTGTTCCCGTATGATTGGGCGCTCTATGATTGGAAGGCCTAGCAAGCAATCGTTGACTAGACAAAGCAATTACAAATCATACAACCTCGTACACGCGACGACATTGCTCACAAGAGGCACTTTAATAATGCATCAGTGGCCACATAGACCACAGCACACAGGATAGGATGACACCCCAAAACAATTGCTACTAATTGAAATCCTTGAGGAGCTAGCATAGATGCATATATACCAACTTGCCATTTTGGAAGAACTAATGGCCAGATCAGCTCTGCATTGGCAATGCACCTGGATCAGAAATTCCAATGGTACTGAGATATACAGCAATACACGCGCAATAACACTTCATCTCAATTATGGTGTGTGCAAGAAAAGGGAAGACATCTCTGCTGGCTCCATACGAATGTTGGTTTTATTTGGGGCTGATGGGAACACGGTCGCCGTATTCCCGTCCTTCTGTCTAGATCTATACATGAAAGCTAGAGTTGTAAATTAAAGTTAAAAGGATGCGATGATCGTATAGATTGAACTTTGTACAGACATATATACAGTGTGCATGCCAATTCTATAGGAGGTAACTTTGGCCAACTTGGAGGGGGAATGATCAAAGATACGCTGATACCATGATGGCTTGGGCTGCATTGACATATCTGCGATGAATCATTTGATGCTCTCCTTTTCGCACGATATGGTTGATGTGCTCCTCTCACTGGCCGGGTGAAGGTGAAATGGTATTTGCAATTGCAAGGGGGTCAGAAGAGGAGAGATGAGATAGAAAGGGGGAAAGGCCTAACCTCCTACTGCAACTGCCACTAGTAAATTCGCTGCAAAGTTTTGGTCCGACCACCCAAGTTGCCCGGCCGGCCGCGCATCTCTTATCCCCGGGATCTTCGTGCGTGAAACAAGATTGGGAAAATGGGTACAGCATTACCAGCACTAGCTAGCTGCCTATCTAGGTTAAAAAGATTTGTGCATGGTATTGTTGGATTTTTTGTGTAGATTTTAATATTTATTATGGTTATTGTTAGTTTAACTTAATGTGAAATTATTCGTATTATTGATGCAAGTGATAGAGAATAATTTGATGTGGAATTTAACTCGAGAAATTAATACTTGATATACGAACAGCTGTACTGGAATATGGTAAACATATTTATTAAGATCGAGTATATTGGAATTTAATATACATGTATATATTTAACCCGGGTACTACACAGGACGGAATAACTAGGTTTGTTTTGCATAATCGGCTCAACAGGATGTTGACTCACATGATTAGATTGGAATTGATCTAATAAATAATCTGATCATAGCGCATGACTCACATATATGTGCTAGAGACTAATATATTTTAGACTCATAAAACTGGCTTATCTGATCGTAGTTGGTGACATGGTTTAGGATGTACCAAAAACAGGTGGGTCACTTTGTAATACCTGAAAGTAGAGTCTATAAATATATCTCTACCCTCTAGTCTCATAATGTAATTTCGAGCGGCACCACGAAAAAGACAGAGAAATAAAAGGTAGACCAAAAAGGCTCCATAAAATCAATTTAGAGTTTGAAGAAAACCCAATAGGTATCAAGCCACTGCTCTTGATTATCTCCTCATGGGTTTTCCCAAATTAATTAAGCACTGTTAAGGTGCTTAATTGGGCCTTAACTCTTCTTAACGGAAAAACAATAAGAAAAAGAAGAGTCTACGAACAAGATAGAAAATATGCTTGTGAGATCATGCGAAGGTCACTCTATGTATATGATGAGTATTTTGATTTTGCTTGTATTTCGTTATCGAAGTTTGAGTTTGATTTTATATCATTTACTATGTGGTCTTGCTGTCTGGTAGACAACAGTCTGATCGGCCTGTAGAGGTGGCCTAATAGATGAAAGGTCTGACCAGCCATGCGTAGTGATCTGACCAGAGGTTCTCGGGTGGTCTGACCGGCATGGGTTACGCGGTCAAACTGGTCCCCTATTACCAGGAGAATTAAGTCTTTCTGTGGTGGTTTGACTGGCCATTGGTTGGTGGTCAGACCGGCCAGTGCTGAGTTGAGTTAGTTTTGGTTGTGTTAGTCATGGTGGGAGTTCATGCAAGTGTTGATTATGGTGTGGGTCCATGGAAATATTAGTCATGGCATGATTATATGTAGTGTGAGAATCTTGACATGGGTGTTAAGTGATGCATGATTTGATCGATTATGTTGATGAGAGTTAAGTGCATGTCACTTGTGCTCGGAATAGTTGTTTGTACTTTGGTGTGTAGGATGCATGGTGATTGTTGCAGTCAACGATAAGAACAAGGCTAGGGGAGGTGTCCTGAGGCCATGGTGTGTCACGTAAGTTCAAGTGGAGTATCATCTCAAGCGAAGAAGCACGGGAGAAAGACAAGGATCATAATGAGGCAAGTGTGTGTTTGTGGTGTACTATTAGACTTGAGCGTTTCAAGTGGTGACAGTCCTCGGGGCAGGCGTACAATCTTGGTAGTAAGTTATTGGACATCATGGACATTGTGTGGTGGTTGCTTCAAGGAAAAGCACCGTGAAGGCTGTTGGGTGACAATTGAGGAAATTGTTTGACACTGGGTGGAGAGGCCGTTTGCAAAACTGTGGCGGTGGCCTAAGGTGGTTTAGGTCGCATCTTGGATGATAGAGCATCTTATCGGGATATTGGAGCCATGTGGCAGTCACGTTTTGTATGTGAGTTACTGGGTTCTCTATTTATAAGTGATTATATCCACTAAGAGTTTTCTGGTTGCTAGGGTTTGGCAGCAGATGAGGAGCCTCCACTATATAAGTCTTTATATGTATTGAGAGAAAATCGTCTCTTAGGGTTGAGGAGAGAGATATTAGGGTTTTCGTGTTTTGGAAACTTTGTATGTACGCTCTAGGCTTAGAGCTTTATCCTCTATGTGGGAATGGCTATAAAATATTTCTCTCCAAGTGAAATGAACATCTAAACTTCGACGAATTGTGTTGTGCTATGGATTATTTCTTGTGCTTTTGATTTGCTTAGTTTTCTTATTTAGATTTCATCTACTCTTAATCTCTCTTGGTGCCAAGGATGTGTAAGAGGTAGAGATATCTCTTAGAGATCATATCCCACCCATCTAAGCACTTTCTATGGAAAATCCTTGTAATTGCCTAGTTTTGCTTAAAAGATGTGTGATTTTGGGGTTTTGATCTTGAAGGTGTTTTATCTGGAGTTTGTTCTGTGATATAGTTTGCTATGATATGCGAGAACCCATCCAAGATCATCAAAGACTCACGAGCAACAATATATCGAGGTTTCTCTATTTTGCCTAATTTTAGTGCAACCTTCCTTGTTTTGGATGAAGGTCAAGACTTTGGTATTGATCTTCACGTTCCATGATTGGAATAGGCTCATGACATCCTAGAAAGAATTCATATCAAGTTTCATCATGTCTAGACAAGTGGTTTAAGGGTCAACCTTTTTTGGCAGAGTGTCGTGCTAATTTCAGCTTCTATTTCGATGAGCAGTCAAATCACCATGACCTGAGCAGTTTGACTGCCCTGACTGGTCCAATCGGTGTGACACCTGTGGTTAGACTGATCGATCGATCCAACCGGTGGTTAGACCGGTGAGACTGTGTTATCTTGGGTACTTTGTGATTTCTAGCTCTTGGCTTTGGTGTAATTTGAGGGTGTATGTTTCACTGTATTATGTTGCTAATAGTAGGAAAAAGATTTCGACAAGCGTTCACCCCTTCTGACTCGTCATATCCGAACCTACGATGCTAAAGGTTAAAGGGCCAGAGTGATAGGACTGCTAGTTTTTTTAAAGTGAAAAGACAAAAAAGATGTCATTTTCATTAAATTAGCTAGTAATTGACACGACTGTTTTGTTCTCAGATTGTTCTAGGTCTTTAGCCAGTTCAATGGCTCCACTAGAGGTGGAAACGAGTCGAGCCAAGCCGGCTAGAGCTAGGCTAGGCCAAGCTCGCCTGGCAGAGCGGCTCAAACCAGGCTCGGCTAAGCTCGCCTAGAGGAGCGGCTCGGCTCGTTAAGAAAACGAGCTAGAATCCTAGCTCAGCTTGGATTGTTTCCTGGTTCGAACTGGCTCATGAGCCCTTGCGAACCGAGCTGCCAAAACCAGCCAACACAGAAGCAGTCAACACAGGAGTTGCTAATTAAACACAGAATGCTCTTTTCTTAATCAATTCACTTCATATAACTTTATGAAGATTACACAAGCTCCTCAAGATTTCGCAAGCTCCTTAAGATGACATGAATGCTTACTACTTGTTGTACTTTTAGCTTTCATGTAGTAGGCTATCTGTTCTCCAGTTCACACTTTTGTAAAGCTTAACTAGTTTTTTTTCCTGTGTCAAAGATTGCCATTGAGGTAAGGAGGATTGGCTCTGAAAGTAAACGTTGTTTAGAACTCAATCTAATCATGGTTCCTACTCTCCAAAATCTAGATAACTCTCAAACCTAATATTTGCAATTTCCCCGTGCAGCATTTTATTTACTCATAATTTGACAGTGTGTCCATCTTAAAGATTTGAATGCCATCCTCCATTATAATAGAAAATTTGAAGTTGCTGATAGCTCTGTAGGAAAACAGTGGGTGACCAGAATCTGAAAACTGAGAGTCTGTCGGTGTAATATCCAAATACACGTGTATGTGTTATTTACTGGTGATTGCATTGGGCATTTGGGTGCCATAAAATCTAGCGAGTAGTGTTTTCTAAGCATTCCATTTTGCTCATTGTAATAGCAGGAATCTATGAAAATCGTTGAGAATACAAAAATCGAAGACCAATTCACAGGTTATTGGGACAAATAAGAGGAGAATGCATGGCACCTACAACTTGTACAACCACAAATAAGCACCTAGCAATCTAAAACTCATGTCTTGTAAGTATAAGAATAGAACATGCACCTAGAACAAGGACGCCCTCAAGCAGGGAGATGTGGGGTCGGGTCGTCAGGTGCAATCTAGAGAGGGGGCGCCCACAGACCGGGAGAGATGTGGGGGCCGGGGATGAATTGGGGGAGATGGGGGGCAGCGACAGCGCAAGGGCAGGAAGAAAGATTGGCGGTGGGAGGTGGGCAGGAAGAAAAATCAATGGCTGTAGGATCGTCGATGGCAATCAGAGGGGGTAAATGATTGTAATCTACATGAACCTTTTTTCTAAAATCTATTTTTTAAACTGCTAATACTTTAAAAATAAAAAACTAATAAATAGATTAAACTCACTACCAAAGTGCAATTCTCAGCCATAGCTTATCAATGCATGCATAAAATAATATTTGTGCACATGCAAAAACAAGAGCACACTTACCATCTATGCGTGTAGCACCTGGTCTTAATTGCAAGTGATTCAAAGTCATGTGGAGTTGTTGGGTTGCTGCTGGTTCACGCGAAGTCTAGCATTTGTGTGCATGTAGACTGAGAAAACAGTTGACTGCCAAACAGATTCAAGTCCGGACTGAAGCAACCAACACAACGCGTAATTACTCTAGCCGCATCCAAAACGAGGAATGAAGCCGACGCGCATTGCTGTCCAACCAAAGAAAACATTCTCACATTGTCTTGCACGTCTCCCACACAGCGATCGAGGCAAAGAGGGACGTCACCGCGTGACTGATTCGGGCAACGCGAGTGGCTGAGCGACACATGGGAAAGCGCTGAACGAGCTTGCCTCGGAGCACCACGCAGCTAAGAGACGCACGGAATCGCATGCAGATTGAGACGACAAGACGTGAATGATGCGAAGCAAACGCGCTGTTAGAATTCTCCTGGGAATAGATTTAAACTTTATTTTTGAATCATTGTGGATACAAAGTGCCCTCCTGGCACCCCTAAACCCTCGCACAAAATTAGTATATCCAAAAGCCACGGGGTTAACCCCTAACCCCATCTCTATTTATTGTTTAGGGCTCAAAACCTGGACTTATACTAAGTTCACGAGTTCTAATCCAATTCCAACAGCAAAGGGACTCGAAACCCTTTCTAACACGGGTTTTCCAAAATTCCAACTTTTTTAACTCGTCACGTGTCGAAGCCTCCAGGACCGCACCTCCCGTAGCTTCTCCATGCATCATCCACCACGAGTCGTAGTCTTCGGATCGCACTTCCGTAGCTGCAACACATATCATCTATCTCTGATCTCCATGCGCCCCAAGCATGAGCCCAACCATCTCATGACTTCCTTCATCGTCTGAACCTCGGATATTCCATCCTAGTCTCAATCCACCTCGTCACTGACTATGATCGCCTCCATACTCAATCTGCACATGCAAAGACCAAAGAACATTTTTCCGATACAAGTTCATCCCAACTTAACCAACAACAGTCTACACACATGCCACATACCTCAAATAACAGTAAGCAACATCACCAATTATTTATCGTAAATTTACCATTGTCAATTATTCATTACCAAAATATCATAGACCATGCCACATGGTCTAACAGCGGCCAATCGGGAGATATGTGGGGCGGCGGCAGCGTGAGGGAAGGGGAGAAAGAGCGGCGGTGTGTGTGGGGGAAGCAAGAGCGGCGGCGATGAGATCAGTAGCAAAGGATTGCGGATGGGGAATTGGGAGAAAATATGTGGCTTACATCGTGCGCATGTGCTGATGTGGTGCAGGCTTACAACGCATATAGTCTGGTGCGTTGGCTCGTTCGAGCCGTCGAGCCGCTCGCGAGCGGCTCAGGCTCGGCTAGTTACTGAGCCAAGCTTAGACCGCGGCTTGGCTCGTTGGGTGGTGCTCCAAGCTTAAGCTAAGTCGAGCCGAGCCGCCTACGAGCTCAAGTGGCTCACGAGTCTTGATCTTTTTGGCCAGCCCTACTCTCCACAATATATTTGTACTTTGATGGAACTTTTCTAGTCAACTAGCATCCAAACCGAATCATCACCATGTGTAAAGCGTCTCTGACTCTTTGTATTTTTTTCTTGAGAATTACGTATAGATATTTACCTGAACCAGACTAAGGGGCTGCTCTAATTGGCCTTTTCCGCTGCCGTTTTTTTATTTTTATTTTTGCTAAAATTGGACTTGTTAGCTTTTTCTGAGTCATTCAATTAAAAAAATAAAAAATTAAAAAAACACCATTTTATCTTCATAGATAGCTCAAAGAAACAGGGGGAAAACCAAAAGCCATAAAATAAAACCAAAAACAAAAAACAAAAAAACTGAAATTAAGAAACCGACGTATTTTAAGTGGATTCTAAAAACCAGAAGCTAGAAGCCAAAAAGAGCTGGTTGGAGCTGGCGAGAAGGGCATGGTGTGCACATGCGTCAGTTACGCAGAGCACAGGCAATGCCGGTAGCATAGTCAATTGCGGGGTGCAAGAGGCGAGGAGGCGACGTGCATTAAAGGCTCGGTCGATGCGCGGCGAGGCGCCAATGGGACGGCAACACCGAGGTGGTGCGCACGGAGGTGGCAGCGACGGCAAGTGGGCGGCGCTAGGCACAAGGGAGGAGGTGGTGTGAAGAAATGCGCCAGCACGTGGAGAAGGCAGGTAAGACCGAAAAGGAAAGCAGAAAAACGAGGATACTTGCCGAATTGGGAAAGAAAACCAAATTGGACCAAAATTCAGATAAATTCTGAAATTTCGAGGTGTTTCAGACACGTCGATCACGTCTAGGATCAGTTGTGCCGTTCTCGAATAAGAAATAAATGTTATGTTTTGGGCTAAGCCACACATTGACCGGAGCTAGTGGACGGCTGCTTCGTGCGCCTCCTCTCGTCTCCAGCCGTTAGTACCATGTACTGGGCAACCAGAAACCACACATTTCAGTCTCCCGGTTCATGATGGGGTAAATGCAGAGGCAGTTGGTTCATAGGAAGGATAGTAAAAGAGACCAAAAAAAAACATCATCTAAAAATCTAGGTGATATTCTGATGGTCTAATAGGGCTTGCAAAAGTAGCTGTGAGTAGTAGTACTAGAACATTAGTAACAATCTCTTCTTTCTTTTCTTTTTCTTCTCTTTTTTTCAGAAAGAGGACATTTAACTATCTTGAGTACAGCATAGTGGAGAGGAAAGGTTCAGAGAAGCACACTTACCTTTGGTAGTTTTTATACACAAATGAGGTAGGCTCTGCCTAAGAGTAAGTTTCACAGCATATCTGCACTAAGGTCAAATTAGGTGCTGTATAGCTAGAATCTCCAGATCTAGTTGTCCTTTTTGCATTTTTGGACATGATAGGATAACAGAGCTTACCATCTTGTGGCCGTCTCTTAGCATGAATTCATTTATGCATGTCTTTTGAATGACTCGTAGTTAATATTGGCATGATAAGAACTAACTACCCCATCTCGTCTAATTTTGATATGGGATACGACAACTTGATGAAACATCATGACACAAGCAAACGTCGAATTTCACAATCTTTTTCTGTAATTGGATATTAGAATGCTGCTATGGTCAAGAAAGCTTCAAGAAACAAGAAACTTGAGACCGGCAAGTTACAACTCATCATCAACCAGATTCTCACACAACACTGCAACAAAAATGGCCCTGTATGAATTTATGGGAAAAATGATGGTTAAATTTCTCTTTTCTGTGGTTTACAAGCTACCAAATTTGCTTGAAGAACAGTGAGGTGTCCTTGAACAGTTGCATCCATTGATGGAGAACATTGAGGTGTCCTTGCGTTCATTGATGGAAAACATTGAGGTGTCCTTGTATTCATTGATGGAGTTACATTCATATACTAAGTTTTGGAAACAACTAAAATTGGAGGCTAGCTTCATGTCTACATGAACACTTCTCAGCAAATCTATCCTCTTGGGCTAGCTGGTTATGCAACATTGTTATAAAAGGCACCATAAAAGTAGATGATAAAAAAGGAAGACAAGGATTTAACGTAAAAAAATCTTGTGAGAAAAATCATGAACACGCAATGGCAGAATTCACTATATGAGGAGAGCAGAATTCACTATATGAGTAGAGATTACAATTACAGAGAATTTCGATGTACTCAACCGTACGATTACATAGGTACATATATAGACTAGGGAACAAGAGTTCTCAGTTTTGGATTAATAGTGCATGAACAGTAGTGTACCGTACTGGGCAGCCTAGTTGCTATAGTGCCTGTGTGTCCAGATTTAAATGGCCAGGTGGGCCGGCCACTTTGGCCTAGCTATGCGCGCTGCCTCCTTGGGCCCTGCTCTAGCGTGCGCCAATCTCGGCCGTTGGCATGCGCTGAGTGGAGGGCCGTGATGCAACCACGTCGCACCAGAGGTTGTCGTCTACCTCCGGCCGATCTCACCAGCGGGAAAATACTGGAATAATCCCTGCCATGACTTGGTGCTGGCGATGAACTCCCGCGGTTCACATTGGTACAAACGGATTCAACTTGAGACGAAGGTTCCATTTTTGGGTCTTGCAAGGAGTAGGGATGGGTGGTTATGGCCGACGGTAGGAGAGAAGGTGGCGGCTTCATTCTCAGCTTTGGAGCTCTCCGGTGGTTCTCCAGCGAGTTCAAGAGGGTTTTAACCTTCTATGGGAGATGAGAAACATCAATACAGTGGAGGTTTTGGTTGGATAGAACTGAGCCGAGCTATCCGCGGTGAGGGTGCTTTGGCTGGCAGTGGTTTTCGGCAGTGAAGCTCCACATAAATGCTCATGTCCGATTGAGTCCACTAAAGTGATTAGGGTGTAAAGAAGGTGTTGTGGATGAATGCAATTGAAGTTTGATAGAGGGAAGAAGAAGATGGTGCATAGAGCTCACCAGGCTCAGGGGAGAATGGCGGAGGAGCTGCGGTGAGAGAGAGAGAGAGCTCGATTAGTTGGTTTTGGTGTGAAATTAGGAGTGGTGTGAAGCTCTCTGCGATGGTGATTATGTTCTAAGGGGGACGGAGTGCGGTGGGAGCAATGAGGCGGTTCGGCACAGTGAGGCAAGTGTGGAGGGGAGAGAGAGAGGGCGAGGCTCTGCCAGGGAGCGATGGCACGGGTGAGGTGGCACTGGTGGCTTTGCAGAAGTTGGCGGATGATGACGGCTGCTGGTGTGGCAGTTCGCACATGTCGGGTAGGGGAGGCCGAGCCGCAGCGGGAGAGGCGCTCGGTCAAACAACGCTGCGGGAGGGAGGGAGAGTGAGGTCAGTCGGGGCGGTGAGCCACTGCGTAGTGGGGCTGGATGGCAGGAGCTGGCAGGGCGGGTGTGAACACTCGTGAGTGGCACGGCCGCAAAACAGAGCTGAGGCGAGCAGCCGTGTGGGCGGAAGGAACAGAGAGGCGGTGGTGGTGGCGGCTTCTCTGAAGGCGCCAACGAGTGAAGGAAACAGAGAAGCAAAGAGGGAAAGCAAGAATTCAAAGTGCTCTGCCAATTTGAGGAAGGATTTGAGAGTTCAATCAAACTCCAAAAAGAAATCAAAAAGTTCTGAAATTTTGAGATGTTTCACCTTCGATGATTCATCTTACTATGTAGCTGCCGCCTACTGCACGGACGTCGTGTGATGCCGCCTCTTGGTGTCGCACGATAGCCGCCCAAGGAGTCGTCTCCTCTCAGGGCAGCGGATTGGATTTGAAACCCGAAACTCTGATACCACTTGTTATAAAATGTATAACAGAAATATATGATCAAGAAAATGGTAGACAAGGATTTAACGCGAAAACTCTTATGGGAAAAAAAACACAGACGCACGAAGATGAAATTTGCTATATGAGAAGATAGTACAATCACGGGAAACTTCGACGTAGCTTAACCATGTAACTATAAAGGTACATATATAAGTTAGGAAACAAAAGTCCTAGGAGATAACAAAACCGAGATGAGGTAGGCGTATATATTTACTTGGACACGAATATGAATTCGTATGATATTTTAACAACCATAAATAGTAGTAAGACTTACAGTACGCAGTTCTATGGACAGAAACTGTCCTAGTTGAACAAGCGCCTCTAAAAATGCCATCCACTAACAATTTTAGCACTCCTGTTGTCTACAAGAAAACTACGAACTATATGTACTGATTTTTCTTACTTTCCTTTGCAAAATGGGACACTGGAGCCTGCTTAACTCTGTTAAGGGTATTTAGGTCTTTTCCCATATGTTAGGGTTTGTGTCCTTGTGTCATGTGTACTATATATATGCCCCTTGGGCTATTGCAATATACAAGATCTATTCCTCCTTACATGGTATCAGAGCATGGTTTCAAAACCCTAGCTCATCTCCAGCCCGCTGCTGCCCCCGGGAGGAGCTTATCCCGGGGGCGGCCATCCACGCCGGCAGCCAACCACTGCGCCCGCTGCACCCCGTTCTTCAGCGCGCCGTCCAGCCCCACCCGCGCCTCCACTGGCCCACGCCACTCCCCACTCGTCGCCGACGACCGCGCCTCCGCCCTTCCCGGAGCCGCCGACGCCACTCCTTCAGCCCGGGCCGCCTAGATCCAGCCGTCGCCCGCCAGATCCCGGCTTCCCGCTGGCCGGATCCGCTGGATCCAGGCTTCCCGCCGCCGGATCTACTCTCCCCAACGCCAGATCCAGGCGGATTCGCCGCCGCCGCCTCCCGGCCGCCGTGCTCGTGCCTCGCCCGCACCGCCGCCCCAGGCCATGCGAAGTCGCCACGCCCGCACTAGATCCGGCGGCCTTCCGCCCGGATCTGTGCCGCCTGCGCCGCGCTGGGCCGCCCGGCGGCCCACTTCTTCCACCGCTTGCCGCCTCCCTGGTCCGCCTGCGCCTGTCACCGACTCCACCGTCCCCGCCTCCCGCGATCCCCACTGACCGCCGGCCCTCGAACGCGTTGCCTCGGATCTGGGACCGTCGCGCCTGATCCGGCTCTCCCCCGCCCGACGCCGCCAAGTCCGGATCCGGCCGCCTCCGGGCCACATCCGGCCGTCTCCGCGCCGCCGCCGTCGCGCCGATGCTCCTCCTGGCGGTCGCCGCCGCGGCTCGGGCTGTCTGCACCTGTGCTGCCGCTGTCAGTGCTGCCTTCACCCCAGCCGCCGCCGGATCCCGCCGTCGCCTGTCCCGGGGAGCCGCCTCTCCCGGGAAGCCCGCCGCTTCTTTCTCTCGCGGGCGCAGGAGGGAGTGAGTAGGCGGGCGGGAGTAAAGAGAGATGGGGAGGGAGTGAGTCTGAGAAGAGAGAGAGCTGGTGATAGCTTTTGATGGCTGCTCAAGTTGCTTCGCTTCAGTCGTCGTTGAGTCTTTCTGTTTGAGTCTTCCGTTGCGTCCATCCAAATCCATTGCTTCTCCTTCATATCGTCAAAGTTGTGCGAGTCCACAAAATTTCTGTCAGTCAGCTGACTGCTTTGCTAGCCACGGTTCATCCTCTCGGATGGGTGTGGTTATCTCTTTTCCTTTTGCATAGTCGCAACCGCTGCTTTTATCTTTGAGCCGCTACAGATCGTAGATGTCTCTATGATGTCGCCGCTTTTCTTTGAGCTACCGCCCCGAGTTTCTAAAGCCGCCGCGCTTGTTTTTGCACCGCGCCTCCGTTGCGTGTCTTGTGCATTGCGCCGCCACCCTCTCGGGCTTCGATCTGTGCCGCTATGCTTCTATCTCCCTTTTCGGCTTGATTCGACACAATTGTTCAAGGGCCGCACGCAACCAGGGGCGAAGCTACGTGAGGTTGTCGGGGTCGGCCGACCCCGACGATTTTGCTGTAACCTCTTATAGCCAGCGATTTTTCACCACCTTGGACCCCGGTAGAAAATATGTTCGACCCCAGCAGATTGGCAGCCCAGCAGTCCGGCCCATCTTCCGCAGTCCGGCCCAGCAGTCATGACCCCGGTGACCATTTATCCTGGCTTCGCCCCCTGCACGCAACGACATATTCAAGACATGAATTTTGGATTTTCTCTATTTTAGTGTCAACCCTTCCAAATGCAATGCTATTGCATACGCTTTGCATTTGAGGGGGTGTTAAGAGTATTTAGGTCTTTTCCCATATGTTAGGGTTTGTGTCCTTGTGTCATGTGTACTATATATATGCCCCTTGGGCTATTGCAATATACAAGATCTATTCCTCCTTACAAACTCATCTGCCTTTTCTCTCAACATTCACATGACTTTCATCTTGCATGACAATGTTGCTGCCTCAAGAGCTGTGCAGAAAGACATGAATCGTATCAGATATGGAACGATGCAGCCAGAAAGTATGCAGCATCTATGCACAAAACTCCAACCCAGGACAATAACGTGATGTACTTCTGCAGCGGCTATGAGCCTGAAGGGGCCCAAACTCTGCATTCCAAATCTCTTGGGAAAAAGAGAGGGTGACATTAGCTTGTTTCTTGACCCTTTTTTCTTTTGTGAAAATAAGCTTGTTTCTTGACATGAATCCTCTGCTGGGATCAGAACCAAATGATCCATGTGAAAACATGAGAGACTGAGTAACACTACTTCATAACGAGAAAGTCTGATTTTTTCTTTCAAACCCAGAAAGTCTGAATTTGAACCGTCTGCATCTCAAACATTGATTATCAATCAGATGAACGGGACTCTCAGAATGGACTTTTCATGCATATGATCAAACATTTTTCTCTACAAAAAGTACATCACCGTGATCAGAAGTAGTAAGCAGATCTATCATCGACCTTCTTGAAATTAAGCACGCAAAACCCTATTATTAGACGCATTAATTAGCTTGCAATCACTGCAGATACATTCTCCAAAAACCAATAGTACTCCATATAATGAAAGGAACAGAATGGTATTCAGAAATGGTATCACAGATTGATTACAAGCAATCCTAGCTAAAACTGATAGTACTAATTCACACGGTTCCAACCAATAATCTGTACGCAAGTACGGTTCCGCTACGTGTGTTTTCTCCTCCAAGGCTCCAATCAGAGCTCTGGTCATAGCTAGCTGGTCACTTAGTGGAGGACAGTATGTGCAGTACTGTTATTGATCAAGTCACTTTTCAGTGTTCATAGAAGAAGCAGATGTATTCTGTGTTTAGGTTTACCCCACCAGTAGTCAATGAATATCTTTGCTTTTGTCGGCTAAACTGTTCATACTTAGGGCTTATATATGGGTACTATTTCTTTTCACTTTTCACTGTATCTTTGCCCTTTGCGAATCAAAGATCTTCTTGGGAAATGATATTTCTCGGCCCCTAACCAGGGAGGCAAAAGGTGATTAAGTTGTTTTTATAATCATCTAGTGTAAATTGATTGTGGACTAGTATGCAATACTTAATTTGATATGGTGGTTCTGCAATTTAATTTGTGCGCGCCTGAACTTTTTAGAACATTATCGAATTTTTAGATGGTCTTCTCCCTTTCATTTCTTGAGAATTGTTTGGTTTTACATAGCATTAATTTGGCAGTTTGGAGAGACGAGCACCAAAATCTAGCAAATAAATGAATGGTGGTTAATCTCTTCCATGTGAACTGATTGTTAGCTTTTGGAATTTATTCCTTCAAATGCAATTCCTAACTTCTGGAATGGTTATTACTCCAAGTCAGTAACCTAAGGCCTAACAAACAATTAATGATGCGGCAACAAATTGACAAACCCCCTTCTTCAAGTTTGATTTTTCCTAAGAATAATCATGGTTACTCCAAAAAATAATAAATAATGATTTGGCATAGGCAACTAATTAGTTAAGGTTTTTAATGAAGCTAGCATCACTATCTCTAGCTTTGACAACTTGGACAGTGAATAGGCCAAAATCCTGACATACTGATATTACTAGTAAAGAAAATCTTGATACAAACAAATTAATTCAGCAAATATATGCTAGAAGCTTCATCCTTTTCTCTTGGAAAACAATCGCCTCTTCTTGTGAAAATGACTCTTCCTTACAAACATTTTTCTTCCTTTCTCTATTAATTCTTCCCATCTGATAGTTGAAGCACACCTAGAAAGTTCAAGTCCATTCCGTAAATCTGGTTTGTATTTTTATAAATGAATTATGGAGGCATTTTTTTCACTTATATATAACCATGTGGTTCGTTTGAGAAGGCAAAAAAAAATATACACATGGCATAAAGTAAATCATCAGTGCAGAAGGATATACGTACATTGAAAGTCCTATAATAGTATTTTCGGAAGACATGCATGCATGCTTGTCCTTGAACTGGGCATTTACTTCCCTGAATTCTTTGTTTGATTTCAGCAGATTGCACACGAACTTCACTCTCTGCGTTCTTATCTCACAGTAAGTGTCGATCCCCAATTAATGCATTTTCGAATTAACACATTACTGATCTATCTGGCTTAATCAGAGTCACCAACCACCAAACCATATATCTCCAGGCCACATTTTCACCAAATTCTATCTCTTCCATGTATGTTGCCTTGGAAAACCATTCATCGATCGCAAAACCTCTGTTCCCGGCCACATGTTTATTTACCACTAATTAGTTACATGCATCATACTCACATGATTAATTTGTTGCATCTTTCTCCATGATCATACATCTTTCTACAAATGAACTACACAATTCGAGTTGTGATAACATTTCTACTTGTGAGGCAAGTAAAAACCTATATTTGCCTATGTTCCAAACGCAACAAAATGTTGGGTGGAGTGTCGTATTACCCTAGCATGCACGGCCACATACATTCTGAGTGATATAAAACGCACAACAAATATAGAGGACCAAAAAACGGGAGACGATGATTTAACGTGAAAAATCCTTGTGAAAAAATCACAGTCGTGTAAAAACAGAATTCACTATATGACGAGAGATTATAAGTACAGGGAACTTCAGCATATCTCAATCATGCGACTACAGGGGTACATATATAGGTTAGAGAACAAGAGTCTCTAACGGAGATGAAACCTGAATTAGAGTCTATTGCACTAGCCATTGCCAAGTCCAACATAGCTCAGTGAACATGTCTGGCTTGGTCAGAGATCCGAATTCAGATCACATTTTAACAATCTCCACCTTGAGACGAATTTGCTCCTATAGTCGAAATATGCAAATGTCCTCCAAATAAATATTTATCAACAGACCTTGTGCCTTGAAAGTCCATAAGACTAATTTCAATAAGAAAAACAAAGATAGTCTTATCCAAACGCTTCTCACGAAGCAATATTGAGCAAACCACCATCAGATCTAAACACACAGCTATCAACAAAGCAGACGAATAAATCTGAATCTTTAGTAGTTCATAACCCCAGTAAAGTCTGCGTCTATACAAATGACCACCTGAAACAAATGTTCAATCATCAAACAGCATAAGCCAAAACATTACATGTGGTGTTGGATAGATAGCGAAGAATTTATATCATGAAGTCTAGCATGCTTCACCTGAAACACAAAACTCGACAAACAACACTCATTGAAAGAGTAACTTGCACATGTAGCCATCATATACATCAAATTGCCGATTTTAAAGGTAACTGAATTCCATGACATGGTTGCAATTGCTCCTATAAAATTATCCGGATGAAAGAAAATTTTGTGTTGTCAATAGAGTATAAACTACAGTAGACCTATCATATCGAGCTACGACAACTGAAAATGTTGTAGTGTCCATGCAAAAAAATCATTGCATTTAAATTCTTCATCTCAGATTGAAGTTAAAGCAAAGTCTTCACTTTTAAATAGCAAAACTCTAGGGAGCATCATGCTAGCTGCCATCAGAGTATCATCAAACTTCTGAAATTGCATATTGTCAAAGCCTCCATAATGGTTGTGCAAGAAATCCAAATTATAACATATCCAAATGATAAATAAAACACCAAATTCAGTTATTCTCATAACTAACATTATTTTTTCTTTTTTCTTTAAAGTCTCATCGATCAAGCGTAGCCCAAATTAACTCATTGTGTTAAAAACCTATAAGTCCATCTTAGACTATATATGTGCGGATCTTGCAGCAGCAACTTGTAGTAGACGAGAGATTGTCGAAGAAATCATCAATGATTAATTCCGCATAAATGCCGTTAATAATAGACACAACAACCTAAATGGCAATGTACTCTATCTTCAATGAAAACATGCAAAGTTGACAACATAGCTTCTTCGTAGAATGATCGATTAAGATAGAAGATCGCTGATGAAGATAGTACAGAACAACACCGTGGCATGATGCTAGCCGACGTAGGTGATGATGTCGACGGAACCAGTGCTAGAACAATCATAGGGATAGTGTGATGGTCGATACTCAGTACGGAGTCGAATCGCGGAACAAAGTCCAGTGAGTTGAAATCGCTAAGTCAAGGCTATTGGAATATTTTGATACGGTTCCTTGTGTGCATTTGGCTATAGTATGCAACCTCCTTGTTACTAGATCGCTTCTTCTCGCAACATAAAAGGCTTTGCTTCTTGGGGACGGGCGACGGTGAAGCTTGTGCCTGTGATTTTTTAAGACGGGTTAACAGAAAAATTATAGTAAAAACTATACTGAGTTCAGTTGTATCGATAAAAATCGTATACAACTATTATTCTCTGCGTACTGTCTTTCGCGAACAGTCAGAATTTAAATATTTAAGCCATAAACCATAAGCCATTAACTCAAAAGAACCCACCCTATATATCGATGGCTTCCTCGGGTTACATGATGAGCAGACAGCCTTTCTTTTTTGTTGACACGGATGCTGGCTTTGCTTCGGACACAGAGACTGCCCTGCTCCGGATTCAATGTTTGCAGGTGTTTGACGTGAAAAATCGCTCACGGATTTCTTACCCCGGGGTACAAGGTGCGGGGCGTGTCAGTGTACTAAAGTACACAAAAATAGATAAACACAACAAAAGTAGAGAAAACATGTATTTATTCATTCATTTGGGAAGAACAAATTACAAGCTCCTTTTATATATATGCACTCCGTAGCCTGCTTTGTGTAGCAGATCTAACATAGACGATGTGGTGTCCTAGTTCCTGGGGCCTCGAAAGGCTCCCAGTTAATTACATCCGCAGGGTAAACCCACAGAATACCTTCGATTAAGCTGCGCATTGGTTGCCGTCTTCGGTGTTCGCTTTATATTCTCCATGCAAGGGATGAATAGTTAATGAAGGTGTGGGCGTTGGCATTATTCATAGCCTCGTCGGCTTATGGGGCCGTTAGTAGCATGGTTGTTACACTGACCGTGTCCGCTCGTACCATTCAACCTCGTCAGTATCGAACGGACACAACGGAAGTGATTTGAAGTATGCATGATTAACGTCTAGCATGACCAATCTGACAATAATGACAGCAAGAATCGGTGTCGAGGACATATCAGTAGCCAAGGGTCACATGGTCGAAATCCATCGGGTGTCGCACGTGGTCAAAAGTCATCAAATTTGGAACCCATTGAGAAATGTATGTGGTCGAAATCCACCGGAAGATGCCCGTGGTCAAAATCCATCATGATCAAAGTCCATTGGGGGCGCTTTGTGGTCAAAAGTCATTGTGGTTGAACTCATCAGAAGATGTCTGTGGTCGACAATCATAGTAGTCGAAATTCATCAGAAAATGTTCGGGGTCAGACGTCACTGCGTCGAACTCATCGGAGGATGTCTGTGGTCGACGGTCATAGTAGTCGAAACTCATCGGAAGATGTCCGTGGTGGAAATCCACCATGGTCGAAACATGTCGGAAGATGTCCGTGGTCAAAATCCACCTTGGTCGAAATCCATCAGAAGATATCCGTGGTCGAAATCCACCAGAAGATATCCGTGGTCAAAATCCACCAGAAGATATCCATGGTCAAAATCCACCGTGGTCGAAACCCACCGGAAGATGTCTGTGGTCGAAATCCACCATAGTTGAAACCCACCAAAAGATGTCCATGGTCGAAACCCACCGGAAGATGTCCGTGGTTGAAATCCACCATGATCAAAACCCACCATGGTCGAAACCCATCGTAGTCAAAATCCACAGGAAGATGTCTGTGATCGAAAGCCACTATGGTCGAAATCCACTGGAAGATGTCTATGGTCGACAGTCATAGTAGTCGTACAACGTACTCGTAAAAGTGCTGTGGCATATTGGTTGTAGGACGTAATCACTGGATTACTATAGCACGTGGTCGTAGAACGTACTCATAAAAGTACTATAGCCCAGAGGTTGATCATCACCATATCGCCGTGGTCGTAAATGTGTTGTAGCACCATTGTCGAACATCACAGTATTACCATGGTCATAGGGCGTACTCGTAAAAGTATTGTAGCATACTGCGTCGAACGGGGCACCTATGAAGCCTGGTCGTAGGGGAGTGCTCGTTGGAGTACTGAAGAACTGTGATCAGAGACCTACAGCCGAAGAAGTATACATACAACGGGCAGTCGACGCTGCTCGAGTACGATGAGTGGTTGAAGGCACTCGACTTCGGCAAGCGTACGGAGAGGCCCGCCTTCGTGAAGCGGTCGGAGGCACTGGACTTCAACAAGCGGTCAGAGAGGCTTGACTCTGGCAAGTGGTCGTATGCGTCCATCTCCAAGTAACGGTCAGAGACGTTCGGCTTCGACGAGTGGTCAGAAGCATCCGTCTTCGAGAAGCGATCAGAGGCACTCGACTTTAGCATGTGATCAGAGTGCGCATCTTCGAGGAGTGGTTGGAGTGTCCATCTTCAAGGAGCAGTCGGAAGCATTCAACTTCGACGAGAGGTCGGAGATGTCTGTCTTTGTGAAGAGATCAGAGGCGCTTGACTTTGCAAGCGATCAAAGATGCCTACCCATAGGAACGATCAAAGGTGCTCTGCTTTGCGAGTGGTCGGAGGGCATGCTCATAGGAAACGATCGGAGGCGCTCAATTTTGCGAGCAATCAGAGACGCCTGCCCATGGGAAGTGGTCAGAGAAACTCGAGAGTAGCATCATTCGCCTCGCCTTGCAGAGCCATCATCAGATCGGACACACGTGCAGGTCAAAAATCTGGTATATGACGGATCGCTACAGCCGTGTATAGAGATGGCAATGGGTACCCGATACCCGAATACCCGACGGGTTTTACCCGATAAAGAAACGGGTATGGAAAATTTTATGTACCCATGGGTACATTATTGGGCGAAATCCTCTACCCGCCGGGTAGGCGGGTGCGGGTGTGGGTATATACTACCCATACCCGCCTACCCGCGGTAATGAATACCCACATTAGACAACTAGACATCCCACTCAAATGTTAATTTTATTATCTACTTGTTGTTGATTGTTTATTTGTTTGTCATATGTTGATATGGTCATGTCAAGTATGTTTATGTGATGTACTAATTTTGATCATTAGACGCTTTTGTGCTTGGCATGTATGATTAATGAATGTCTAAATTGATGATATTCTTATGTGTTGAACCGGGTATACTTGCGGGTACGGGTTACCCGTCGGGTAGTAATACCCGCGCGGGTACGGGTATGGGTAAATTTTCCTACCCGCGTGCGGATACGGGTAACCCGACGGGTAAATTTACACCTAGCGGGTATGGGTATGGAATGGCAATACCCGATAGGTATTTACCCATTGCCATCTCTAGCCGTGTAGCTTGGGCTAGGACGATCGAGCTACTGGTAAGGGATGAAGGGGCTTTGCATTTTAAACTCGGGGGATCGGCAAATGATCAGCGATCTTGCCAGCATCTTCGTCATGACCACAGGCCTTTTGACGCCAAACTCTACAATGCCTAAATGATGGTATTGCCAACAACGATCGTGGTGCTTGGCAATCTTCCCTACACGCTGCCATCTATCAACATGCGAGATGGCTAAATAGCAGAGAAAGGGAAAAGAGGAGATTTACCTTCCGGAGCAGAGCACGCCATGGCCTTGTCTTGTGCAGACTATTCTCCTGAGTTCCTCCGCCTTCTCTTCCTTTCCCCTGAGTTCGTTAGGGTCCTAACTTGTCATCGAGTGTTTGATCTGCGTTTTTTCTCTGCGCCTGTATTTGCCTCTCTATTTCTCCCTCATTTTTCTCTTCCGTCCTCCCGTCCCCTTGGTGAGTGGATGTGCTTCCCCTTTTATAGGCGTGGGCAAGGGCCGTAGGCATCGTACGCGACTCCCACGTGGTGTCGATCAATCCATTTAAATTGAGATAAAATTCCTGATCGACTACGGATTAGTTACCTTCTAGAACTCTGCTTTCCATATCAAAAGATTTGTTAATAATTACTTCCATCGAATGGGGACATGGTGCGATCATCTTTCTATTGTGAAGACAATGCGTCCAAATCAATCTTTGCTTTCCATCCCTAGGCATAGGTTTTCGTAAATTAGCCACATGTCTTGCAATCAGTCGAGAACATGTGGGCGTATGAAGCACGGCGCTGCAACTGATTGAATTGTGGTCGTAGTACATGGTTGAAGCGACCATGCTCAAGCAGGCATGATCGACGCAACGCGCTCGTCTCAATGTGGTCGTAGTACACACCCGTAAAAGCACTGTAACAAGCTTGGTTGAAAGGAGTACTCATAGAGCACTACGGCGCTGTGGTCAGTGGTCGTAAGCTTAACTTGTTAGAAATAAAGAAGCCATGGCTGAGCGGCCCTGATGATGTAAGGTGACACACTGACCACTTTATGGTTTTGTTTCTCGTGCTATTTCATGGCTCGATTATACCAAAGTCTTTACCCAACATATATCTCCCTATTTGCCCCGACTTGACATATTTGCACAAAATCTGGTCAAACAACAGGATAAACGCCTGAGTGGCCGATCAATAGTGATATGCCGTGCTATGCTGATATGGATGCCCTTGATGATGTCGTGCGCGTGCTGCCCCAGGAGTCGTCTGCTTCTGAGGCGCAGTAGCGTGAGTTTCGAATCCAGAGCTCTAATACCATTTGTTATAAAACACACAGCAAATAGACGGTCAAAAGAACAAGAGATGATAATTTAACATGGAAAGCCCTTGCGAAAAAATGCACGAAGGTGAAATTCACTATATAAAAAGATATTACAAGTGTGGAGAACTTCAGCGCATTTTAACTGTGCAACTACAAAGGTACATATATAGGGTAGGGAACAAGAATTTCTAACAGAGAAGAAAATCGAATCAGAGTCGTTTGCGTCGGCCATTGCCATGTCTGACATGGCTCGACGAACGTGTCTGACTTGGATATGGATCCGAATTCTAATCAAACTTTAACACTGAGTGTAGAGAGAGAGAGAGAGAGAGAGAGATTTTCATCAGAGTAAAAGAAAAATCAAGCCCAAGAAAGCCTAGATTAGATACACCAATGTAACGCAAATATGCAACGCGGTTGTGGTTGATGAATCATATGAATATCAATATATCATGCGGCTAGTGGGGAGAGGGCCACTTATTACTGTACAGCACCAGGGGCCAAAAGTGGAGGCGCTCCAACTATATAAACCTGAGCCCATGGCCAAGGCCAAACCACACATCAGTTGTAGTGGCATTAGCATTCCTCTCTAGCTAGCTTCTCTTGTGTCTCAGGGGAAGGAAGTAGGGAAGGGATTTAGCTAGCTAGTCTCTCTCCTCTTCCTATCCTTCTCACTAATTAACACCCTTGATTATTATCTTAACCACTTAATTAGTCGCAATGGCAGGAGGGTTCTTGTCCATGGCTCACCCGGCGATCACCCTCTCCGGCGTTGCAGGTAAAAATGCCATGATCTCGATGGCCAAGTACATCGCATGCACTTCAGTTTGGTTTGGCCCCATGCCTATTTCCTTCCTTCGTGTTGCATTATCCTTGATGGACATGCATGCATGATCAATTGAGCCTTTTCGATCTTCCAAGCTGCTACATTTTGTGGTTTTTTCGCATCACCTAGTAGTTTCTTTTCATGTGCTATCCGCCCTTCTCTGCTAGATTTTGTATACCTGACCGACATGACGACGTAAAGACTTTCCATCCATTTTACCTTATCTCCTAAACTTCTTCGTTGTTAGTCGAATTAAGCATGTTTTATTAATTCTGTCTATCTTAGCATTTCTTTTTGTTTGCGCCATATTGCACTATCGAGTACACACCTTTGGTGTTTCTAGGCATGCAGCTCACACAGTACACCAGACAATATTTTCATCCTTTTTTTCCCCTCTCCTTCTTCCTGATCTTTCTGTCTCCATTATTTATCTACTTTTTCCTATTTAGCAGTGATGGACACAAGTCATATACCTTAATAAGTGTGGTGTAGGCAGCTCAAGCCTAGAGCAGGAAGCACCTCCAAACCTAACACCTCCCACTTTTAGCCAGAACACATGCTGAGTTGCTGACCACACACATATATACATTGCATCCCCTGGCTATCAAGTTTTCAGTTAAAGATTGATTTCTGTATATATATATATATATATATATGTCCTGAAACTCCATTTTGCATGTAGCAATGCATTAATATTACCAACAGCTCACCATGCACTCTATATCCTAAATACGCACTGGAAGCTACTATATTCCTTCTTGAAATGGCGATTGGTTGAGCAGTGAGGGAGGCGTGTGCCTGCACCTTCCTTGCCACTGCACCAGCTGCAGTAAATAAATAAAAGACATGCCATATACCGGTGTAGATCACTAGCTACATCAAAAACCATTACATATTCTACCAAAAAGAACCTGGCCTATTGATCAGCTCCAGCCATTCTTGTGCTCTTCCCTGCATACGTATCCATACCGTTTTAATTCCTTAACCTAACACGCACGTACGCCGTGGGACACGTGCGCGCGCGTACGTGTGTGAATGGACTGAAAGAATGAAGGTTACTGACAAACGGTGTCGTTTTCTTCTCTGCAGGAAACATCATATCCTTCCTGGTGTTCCTTGCGCCAGTGTAAGTCCTTACTGTCCCACGTCGATCATTTCAGATTCGATCTCGTCTCGATCTATCGATACATCAATCGTCTAGTGGCTAGCTAGATAGGTAGGTATCTGGTTGCAATCTTTGGCTGGTTCTGACCGATTGATCTGACGATGTTTTTCTTCTTCTTCTTCTTTCTGGTGCATGGGTGAATGCAGCACGACGTTCCTGCAGGTGTACCGCAAGAAGTCGACGGGCGGGTTCAGCTCGGTGCCGTACGTGGTGGCGCTCTTCAGCTCGGTGCTGTGGATCTTCTACGCGCTGGTCAAGACCAACTCGAGGCCGCTGCTCACCATCAACGCCTTCGGCTGCGGCATCGAGACCGCCTACATCCTCATGTACCTCGTCTACGCGCAAAGGAAGGCCAGGCTGAGGACGCTGGCCTACTTCCTGCTGCTGGACGTGGCCGCCTTCGCGCTCATCGTCGTCGTCACCCTCTACCTCGTCGCCGAGCCCCACCGGGTCAAGTTCCTCGGCAGCGTCTGCCTCGCCTTCTCCATGGCCGTCTTCGTCGCCCCCCTCAGCATCATCTTCAAGGTGGTCAAGACCAAGAGCGTCGAGTTCATGCCCTTCAGCCTCTCCTTCTTCCTCACCCTCAGCGCCGTCGCCTGGTTCTGCTACGGCCTCTTCACCAAGGACCCCTACGTCATGGTAATTGCAGTTGAACACAGGCAGTCAGGCATTGACATTGCTCGCATCTATCTAACTAGATCTCCGACGACCTTGTTTTAACTAATTCTTGGTTGCGAATCTTATTCAGTACCCCAACGTTGGCGGCTTCTTCTTTAGCTGCATCCAGATGGTGCTCTACTTCTGGTATAGGAAGCCCAGGAACGCCGTGCTGCCGACGACGAGCGTCAACATCGCCCCGGCCGCCGTCGCGCAGAGGGAGCTGATCGAGCTGCCCGCCAACGCCGTCGCCATCCTCTCCGTGAGCCCAGGCCCGATCCTCGGCGTGCACAAGATCGAGCTGATGGCGGCGGAGCAGCCCAACGCCATGGACAAGGAGGCCAAGGACGCCGAGATCAACAAGCCGGAGGTCATCGAGATCGTCGCCGCCGCGTGAGACCGACCGACATCGTCAACGGCAGATTCGATGCAGATGGACAAGTGGTGATCGTACGTACGTGCATGGATGTGTGTGTGGATCGATCTTTAGTTGGTTATTGGATTGCGTTTGTGGTATTGGCTGCTAGTTACGTTCAGCTATCGGGTTCGTCTGTCTGTCTCTCTCTAATTAGTAGTTTGGTTGGTGTTAATAAGCGAGCTGCTAGTACGTTGCAGTCTCATCATGGTCCTTAGTCTGGTGTGTGCTTACCGCGGTATGAGTTATTGGGAAGGTTAATTGTAACATGGCATTGCATGCAGGTTCTTTAATCGATTGATTTAGCTGTCCCTTTTAACTTATTTTCTTTGCTGGCTCGACCAAACATGATTGATTTCTCTACATATAGATGGTTCCTCCGTAACATGATTCATGGTCCAGGTTAAGTAAACATGATTGATTCTCTATATACAGATGGTTCCTCCATAACACGATTCATGGTCCAGGCAGGTCAAGTTTGCAAGTACTTCTTCTTGTGCTACTTGCTTCCCAGCAAATTAAAGAACACTCCAGTAATTACATATCTACATTACATTACTAGGCTAGCTAGTCTCTCCTGTACCGAACAAAGCCTGTAAAAGAATCCATCGACCAAGGGAGAGAATTGAGATGGAAGGTAGAAAAGAAAAATGGGAGAAAGAAGGGAGTAGAAAGATCAGTTCAAAGTTGCTGCAAAGTGGATGGAAGTGGTGGACTTGCCCTAGGGAACAGGGGGAACGTGAGGCTACCAGCCCACGACGTACATGGGGGTGTACTGCCATCCCGAGGGAAAAAGGTGTTGATAAATATCATCTGAATATTTTTTTTAATTATCATTTAGATTTCTGACAATTGGATTAGAGATTGAACGGCCATGAGTTATCCCCCTTCAAAACAAATCTCCCCCTTTTCCAAAAAAAATGTCCCTTCTCTAAAAAAAAGGCCGTTGGAGCTCTAATCTAACAGTCTCAAATCTAAATAATTGTTAGAAAGAAAAATCCAGTGATGTCTAGACACACCCGAGAGAGAGGGAAAAAGAGCAAATGCTGCCGCAGAAACGAGAGCATGGTGGCCGGCCGGGCTGGCCCCTTGGGCGACGATGCTTGGTCCGCTGATCGGCGCAGGCTGGCCGGGCCTTTGGAGTGGAAGAGGGGGCCGGGCCGGTTCTCTTTTGCGGTGAGACTGTACGTTCGCCAGTACGCGCTGCGTCCGGCCGGCACTCTCGCTTTGCTTTCTTGTCAAAAATCTTCGCCCAGGCACTTGAGAATTCCTCTTCCTCGAGGAATGATAAAAGTGCAAGGGTGTGGTTGTGCTGGGACAGTTAGGATCCTCCGGTGCGCAGAGCACAGCGCGTAATCTTCCTCGAGCAATGATGATGTGTGTAATCTAGTGCAGTTTGCGCGTCCGCTGGCGGTGAAGTGGCCGGGTCGGCACGCTGCCGGTCTGCTGCCTTCCTTCCGTTCCGCTTCGCCGCCTCCGCGTCTCCCGTGCTGTCCGCCCGCTCTCTATGAGGGTGTCGCGTCGCGTCGCACGGGCTGTTGAAATTAATCTTGATGATTTGTACATGGTCGTTAGTGTCATGGTCAACGCCACACGCGAGAAGGCGTGGTCGAAGCAGTCCCAAGAAGCCGTGGTCGAAGCATCGAGATGATGCATCGTGGTCGAAGCTTCGAGTCGTCGTGCGTGATCAGTAACAACCACGTTGTCTGTGATCGGTTTCTACCACGTTATAAGTGATCGTGACGACAGCGTTGTCTGTGGTCGGATACGACCACGTTGTGCGAGGTCGATTTCGACCACGTTGTGTGTGGTCGCTACGACCACGTTGTCTGTGGTCGGATATGACCACGTTGTCTGTGGTCGCTACGACCACGTTGTCTGTGGTCGGATACGACCACGTTGTGTGTGGTCGATTTTGACCACGTTGTCTATGGTCAGATACAACCACGTTATGTGGGGTTGGTTTCGACCAGTGTGTATGGTCAAGTACGACCAACTTTTGTAACAGTCAGTGGCCTCTGTAGCTACGGCGATCACTGTAGCTGTCGTCAGCGCACAGCTCGGTATTGGCAGCAGTTGCGGTGAGTATTGTAGCTGTCGGCAGTGCACTGCTCAATTTGGGCAGCAGTTGCGGTGAGCACTATAACTGTCGTCAACAGGCTGCTCGGATTGGGCAGTGGTTGCGGTGAGCACTGTAGCTGTCATCAGCAGTTTGCTCGGATTGGGCAGTGGTTGCGGTGAGCACTGTAGCTGTCATCAGCAGTTTGCTCAGATTGGGCAGCGGTTGCGATGAGCACTGTAGCTGTCGCCAGCAGTTTGCTCGGATTGGGCAGCGGTTGTGGTGAGCATTGTAGCTGTTGACAACGCTCTGCTCGATGTGGGCAACGACCGAAGTGTCCATATATAAGTCGTAATGTAACTCGAAAGCATAGAGAATGTGAAAAAGAAGGAAGAAAATTGCCCCAAATACTCTCTGCCTCGTCCGACTTGTTTCTTCCAGTCCTCTGTTTTTCACGGTAGTCGTAGCCACCGACCAGAGGTGCTCTGTTCACCATCCGACTATAGAGCGATCCGATCATAGTGTATTTGGATATGCAGATCCGGTGCCGGTTTCCCCAACACGGGCGACGGGAATTACCGTACCGCGGTTTGGACGGCCAGCGTGAGGTAGATCCGCGGGCCTGGGACCTAGGTGGACCGACGCGGGTCGGCGTTGCCCAAGCGCGCCGGCGGTGTGCGGGTGATCAGGCCGCGCTCGCTATCCGCAGCTTGGCCCAGGCGCCGAGTTGGTTGCCCCCCGAGAGCCGTCCGTCTGCGCCACACCGCGGGTCGTGTGAGACAGTGTGCGCGATACCTGCCGGCTGCCGCCGTGCCGGTCGCGGGCTCGCGGCGCCGGCGCGTAGCTGTTGCCCATTCATTGCGGCCGGGAGCCTCCCTCGATCGGCTGGGGTTTATGCTCTGTATCCAAGCGCACACAGGGAGCATAGCAAGCGCGCGTGGCGTGAGTCGAAAACTACAACTCGGAATACATCAAGAATTCAGGACTGACCCCCGTTCATCAATCAGCATGGCACACGACAGCGAGTCGCAACGATCAGCAAATCAAGGATTTTGCAACCCTTCTTGACCCACATCTTGCAACCAGACAATCAGTTTTCGACAAAATTCAACCAAGCTGAAGTGATCATGGATAACACCCCCAAAAAAATCAGCATTCAGATTGTTTTTTTTTTCAGAGTAGGTGCATGATCAGATAGAATGATGCGGCAAAAAGATATGGAAGGTATAGCTGACCGTCAGGAGAACAGTTTATGCAACTCATATCCCACCATATTTCTTTAGTTTTAGCAAGCACCAGCTATATTTCTCCATGAGGCCATGACGCAAAATCAAATTCATGAGTAGTATGCCGCAACAAGAATTTGTCCAGCAATTGATCCTATGGCCTTCAAAGTTAATTATCTTAACTAGAAGCTTTCAAGCTTGCCTTGAGAAAAGACAACATAATTTTTCTTATGAGCATCATCCTCACAAAAAGGTGGACCTTAGCAAGCATGACTTGTCTATTTTACCAAAGAGCACCAACTTGCTATGCAACATGACCTCCGCAATGCACAGTATATAGATTGCATTGTTCATGCTGCTAAAAGTCAAACAGACACTGATGCATCCTTTCACAGAAACACTACTGGGTTTCTGATCTGATGTTTCCCATGTGAGAAGTTTTTCTTCTGTTTTCTGCATTTGCCCCTTCATCTACTACAGCATGAGGTTGAAGATAGGGTGCCAAGTCAAACAGGTACTGACGATATGGTGGCCTCATGTTTCATGAATTCAAACTCCGTGGCAAGGATGAAGACACTTTGTGGTCACGAGATTTGGATATCACATCGAGAAGACCTTCAATAACATCTTGAATCTTAGGTCGATGAAGATCGTCTTCCACAATGCACTTCTTCGCCACGGCAAGAGCCATGGAGAGCACACCCACAGACACGCGCCCACACAACCTTGGATCAACTAGTTCCTGACAGTTCTTTTGATCATTTAACTTACCTCTTGCCTGCAAAAGGTAACGTTTCTGAAATTATAACCTAGGGAGAAGTTAGGAGATCAGGTACTTGCTATAAAGTTACACAACCAAAGGTGTAGCACATCTCCAAGCCAATGACAAAACAAAGAGTAGAAGATACCAAACAACTCTCAGATATTATTCAACTTCAGACAAGTATCACATAAATCCCAATACGTCCCATATGTCCATCAGTTTAACTATCACCGTTGTGTCCAGAAAAGACCATCCATACATTAGCGGTGCTTCCAAGAAGCTCAAATGAGCCACTACTCCAAAACTTGCTCTTCAATGTCACAAGGGAAAAAGTCAACGAGTTATAAGCTATATACAGGGGGAAAAAAGAAGATGAGGAGAAACCTAAAGCTAACCGTATTGCTGGAAACAAGAAGCATACCCAATAAGCTAGATTCTGTTCTGCAACTGGTCTTTTCCAATCAAGGGCTTTCCTTCCAGTAATGATCTCCAAGAGCACAACTCCAAAACTATATATATCTGACCTAATCGATAGGGATGCACACAAAGAATACTCTGGTGCCATATATCCAGGTGTTCCCTTCAGTCCAGCTGTTGTTGCAATAAGCTCATCACCAGTTGGAGCAATTTTAGCAATCCCAAAATCAGAAACCTTCGGCTGAAAGTCCTCGTCTAATAAAATGTTGGTTGATTTAAAGTCCCTGTGGATGATTGGTGGATTGGCTTTAAGATGGAGTTGCTCCAGACCCCTTGCTGCACCAAGGGCAATCTTCATTCTTGTGTCCCAGTCCAAGTCTATATTATCATCTACAACAGTTCAGCTCCTTTATTAACAAAACTTGAGACTTCACACTTACTAAAACGAAAAATCTACAGCTAAGAATTAGCATAATTCTATGGAGAACATCGATAAACATTAAATTTCTACAAAATTATACAGATCAAATTGAACGAAAGAATAATTTGCCACAGAAGTACTAATACATTGTTACAAAGAAGCTGCTAAGCTCCTTTGCCTCTTTCTTTTGATTTGCGACATCCACGGGTCACATAACACGGACAGAATTGCGGCTTTATACCTGGAGTGACATTTTTATGTGCAAAAAACAAAAAAATCCTTTTTAAAAGGAACCTGGATTTTTATACCAAAGTCACTAGAGCCAAGAAATCCAAATTGACCTAGATTACAAGTGCAATATGCAAAACATAGAAGCAAATAGTGCAAATGACAAATTCAAATGGTTTGAGAATGTCGATTTACAATAGTAGTATTGTCCAAATGCTACAAAGACATGTGGCAAACAGAGCAGTCCAGAAATGAATGAATTGATTTGCTTTCAATAACACAAAACTCCACAACAGAAAACACCTCGTGGAGCTGCCTACCCGATAACCCCAACTATGGAGAGTCGGATATTGTGCTAAATCCAAACTTTCAAAAAAGATCAGAATTAATGTACCAAAATATTTTGGTTTAGGTTCTCTATAGGTTTCCTTTTTATAAATATATGTAATCGTTTGTCTCATTTTGTATCCCTTTTCTGTACTCCAATCACTATAATTGTTCTCTAAGAGTTTGTATATCTTTTTTGGCATATTTTCTGGGTACCCTACTGGTTTCCATCAAACAACAAGAATTATTAGTTTCAAATAACTGCACCAGCACTTTTAATGTTACTTTTTGATCTGTTGACGAGTTAATTTGTAGGCAAGATGCCAGTGTTACCTGCCTGATTTCCCAACTAACTACAATCAATTCCTATAACTATAGGAAAGCAAGTTTTTTTTTCTCGAACACGCAGGAGAGCTGCGTATCATTATATAGGAAAGCAAGTTCTTCATAGGTAAAATACAGATTGAGTGCAAGGATGGAAAAACTCACCACTTAAGCGTTCACGCAAATTCCCCAAGGGCATATACTCATACACAAGAAGGCGTTCGCTTCCCTCAGAACAGCAACCAATTAGCTTTACAATATTTGGATGGTTCATTGAGTTGAGCACGTAGACCTCCTTAAGGAACTCATTTTTCCTATGGATAGCACTACTGGTTGCATCGAAACACAACCGCTTCACAGCAACCTGGTTCAAATTGACAATGAATTGTTAAAATATGGAAATTATAGTAACTATCCAGGTACAGTACAGAATTAGACTTTGGCATCTGGTAGTTGGTATGCATAACATTTTGTTGTTTCCCTTCAACAAAATAGAGGTTTCTTTTGCATGTATTAGTGTGAAGACTGCAATGCCCCGCTGCAACTGAAAGGCTGCTCTAATACATTATATGTGTTTGTGTTCAACAGTTTCATCATTCCATCTAAGGTGAATACGGAAAAGCAAGAGAAACATACTTGATTTCTAGCTAATCTGGCCATAGCAACTAGAAGATGCTAATGACGATCTCAGACCAACTTTGCCAAAGGAAATTGAATCCTAATGCACCTAGCTACTTACTCTATGATTACATAATCACATCTCCTCATTCAACTTAACAGTTACATGGTGGAATCATTTTAAGATGCCAGTACTATTAACATAGTAACAAAAACTGACCTTTCCAATGTCAGGTAAGTGGCCTTCATAAACTTTGCCAGAGCTGCCAGAGCCTATCTCGTGGTTCTTACTGAAATCAGCGGTTGCAGCAGAGAGCTCTGAGAAGCCAAACGTTTCCACTTTCAATCTGAAACTTGGATGCTCATCATCTGATCCTGCGAAAATACTCACGAAAACATCTTTAGGTAGCTTAAAACCAAACATACCTCAAAAAGAGACCAGCAGATTCTACAACAGAGAGGATCTTGACTCAAATATGAAACTACGTATTGGCGTATTTCTCCCAAAAAACTAAATTGCACAAATCTATCTAGGAAGAGCTTGAAGTGAAGAAGAAACTAGAGTCATATCACTGTCGTTTCTGCAGACAATTTGAAGCTTCTCAGAACAAATAAGTCATCCGCGCTAGGAATTTAAGAAATCAAGAATAAGCAAAGGAATTATCCAATAATCCTACATTTCTTTCTAAAAAACAAACCATAAGAAAATAAATGAAGAATCCTACTCAAATGACGTACGCTTCTAGGAAGTAGGAACAAATCAAGATGAAATTGGTCATTTCTGCAAACAACTCGGACTAAAATCAACGAAAGGAATGCAAGGATCCTATAAGCTAACGATACTATCATAATGTAAGTAAGCATAGTCGAAGTGAAAGAGAGAGAAAAGTAAAGAAGGCCAAGGACTCATTTCTTCACCAAATAAGAAAAAAGAGAGAGAAAGAAAACCAGAACTCAAATACAAACCCCGCAAAAAAAACCCTTAAAATTTACCCAAGAAAAGACCAAACCTGTCGCCGAGATGGTCTGCTCTTTCCCTGAATCCTTTAGCTTGAAGCAACTGCCCAACCTCTTCATCCTATCCCCTGCAAAGAAAAAGAAAAGAACCCCAAGAAACTTAACCAAATCTGGCGGGGAAAAGAACTGCTCCAAGCCCACGAGTTCAAAGCTTCGCAGCTACCTCAGAGCACGGAATTCGTTCTTGGGGGTGAATTGGACTCGCTCGCTAGGTGCGGTTATTGGGAATCGGGTTCGTGGGGGACGAGCGGAAGCGAGTGAACTGGGCGAGCTCGGCGGCTTTGGGTTGGTTTGGGTTGGCGGAAGGGAAGAGGGGTGGATGTGTAGGATTCGAATCCTCTGCCTTCACACAGTGAAGTCACGGTGACTTCACGCGATCTGAGCCGTCCGCGGGAGAAACAACGGCCCAGATCAGATGTTGCTACAGTATTTTTTACTGTAGCTACAGTATTTTTTACTGTAGCTACAGTAAAAAATACTGTAGCAACATCTGATCTGGGCCGTTGTTTCTCCCGCGGACGGCTCAGATCGCGTGAAGTCACCGTGACTTCACTGTGTGCGAAGGCAGAGGATCCCAATCCGGATGTGTAACCATGGGTCTGCTCTTTTTTCTGTGGCTTTTGACTGTGACTTATGACTTTTAAGTTATTTGTATAAGAAATTATAAAGTAACAGAAACTTGCGTGCAGTTTTTTACCAATATAAATGAAGTCAGTAAAGTATGTACTATAATTAACTAATAGACCCTATCTTGAAAAAAATACTTCGTTTAAAAGCTAGTTACTGTAGAAAAGCTGAAAAGCAGCTTTTAGAAGCTGAAAAGAACAGGGCCTATGTGAGTCTTGTGCAAAGTATAATGACAAGTGACGGGTATTTGTATTAGTTTTGAATTTTCAGGGAACTTTTTATAAAGTTGCTTTCTTTCTCTAGTGAATTTTCACGATTTTGTGATTCAAGTTATATAAAACTACAGAATTTTAGGTATATAACACATAACCCTAAGGCCCCGTTTGGCACAGCTCTAGCTCCGAAATCTATACTGGATCTGTAATTTGTTGACTAAATTAAAGTGATTTAAATATTTTTATTTAATATATAATATAAATGAAATGAGTCATGTAAATGCACTTAACATGCCTGCAACTCTAGATCCAGGATTTCCTAGAGCTACAGATGACCAGCTCTAGGAAATCTACAGATTTCCTAGAGCTAGAGCTCTGCCAAACGGAGCCTAAATATTATAGTCTTACAGTTTCATAAAACTCTACCTTAACAAATATGATCTACTCTTACATCTAACATCTAGGGCCCATTTTATATATTGTCAGTTTTTAAAAATGCCCATTTTATCATTGACCTGTCAGCTATAGAGGCCCGTATGCTATCTGTTAGAATGATCTCAGGGCTTTGGCCCAACGGCCAAAGCCCATCCCTTGACCGCGCCCTGATCGGGGGCGCCCAGCCCGTTTTGGCTGGTGGGCCCCTGTCTCCAGCGCTATAAATACAGAGGTGGGGGCCGGGCGGCACGCATCACGAGGTTGACCGCGCCGCCGTCACCCCACCGACAAACCCTAAAACCCGATCTGTAAGAGGGGGCGCTGAGCCGACGGGAAGCTCCACCGCCGCCGTTCACCGCCGCCAAGGGGACGCCGCCGCCCGGGACACGCCGCAGAGGAGCCCAGCACCTCTTCCCCGACCGTCGCTGCCCGTGCGCAGATCTTCACCGCCGAACCCGAGATGGCCTCATCCTCCTCCAACGCGTCGGAAGGTTGGTACCCCCTCTCCCTCTCAGTGTAGCACTCGAACCCCAAGAGAAAAGGATAGCCCCGCTAGATCTACCCTAGAGATCCTAAAGAAACTAGGCTATCAATGGTATCAGAGCACCTAGCGTTTAGATCTAGACGGAGGAAAAAGAAAAGAAAGAAAAGGAGGGGAAAGAAGAACCCTAACCCTAACCCTAACCCTAGAAAAGAGACGACTGGGCTTACCTGGCCGTCGTCACCGGGCCGTCGTCGTCGCTGGCGTGCGGGAGATCGGCCGAGTCTTGGGCTCGCCGACGCTCCATGTACGGGCCACCGTCGGCGTGCGGCAAAGATCCGAGCGCGCGCGCTCGGAGGGGCGCCGACACGGAGCCGCTCGACGGCGGCGCGCTCCCTCTAAGGGGAGCGCGCACGCCGGCGAGAGGGCCCATGGCGGCGCCGGTCTTCTCCTTCTCCGGCGGGGTGAACGCAGTCGCCATCGCCGCTGAGACCGCTCGGGAGAGGGGAGAGGAGAGAGTGAGGCTAGGGTTTTCGGGGGCGTCCGCCGCAACCCGTTTTGATCGGGCGAAAGAGGCGCTGAGCCGTCGGATCGCATCGGGCGGCTGAGATCGCGCCGAGCCGCGCGGGCGGGATTCGGCCCAGGCGGGCGAGTGAATTCCCGGCCCAGGCCCAGGTTGCGGCCGGGCGCGGGGGGCGGCGCAGCGTCCGCGCGCGCGAGAGAGCAGGCCGCGCGTGAGGCGTAGGCGAGCGCATCCACGCGCGAGGCTGCGCGAGAGAGGCCGGCCGAACGCCGAGCGGGCCGTGCGCATTCGGCCGCGCGAGCAGGCCGCCAAGGCCGCAGGCGGGTGGGCCGCCGCGGGGGCGCGCGCGCGCGAGGCGTTGGGCTGAGCAGGCCGTGGCCGGGCTGAACGGGCCAAATTGGCCAAATGAACAGTAAAATTGTTTTTTTTATATTTGTTGTTTTTCAGAAGTATTTGATGATGATTTTTGATTGAAATTTGACCCAAAATTTCTGGAAATTTTTGCACCAACGTGTTAAATTTTCAGAGATTAAAAGAGAATAGTTATGTTGCTTCTGAATATTGAATTATTTTAGAATAATTACAGTTTCTGCTGCAAAAAGTTAATATTGATTGTTTTTCATTATTAAATTCGAACCAACGGGAGAATTTAATTTTGAAAAATAGATAAAAAATTCCCAAAAATTTATGATATTGTTATTTTCTGACCAACGTTGTCAATATCAATATTATAAATTTTTAATGTTGATTTCATGCATTATTTCTATTTCTGCCCAACGGTGATGTAGATTTAATGTATGATAGAATTGTTTTTAAATTGTATGTCGTATTTTTTGACCAACGTTGAAAATAAGGCATATGATTTTGATGTTACGTTCTCACTGTATTTAAAATATTTTTTCAGGAGGATACAACTTAATGAGTTGTATTAGAGAAATCCCCACTCTCAAAGGTGATAATTATGGAGAGTGGAAGAAAAAGTTAGATTTAGCTTTTATCTTGGCTGAGGTGGACTGGGTCCTCACTACAGCACGTCCCACTGAGCCTTTGGCGCCAGTAAGGGAACAGAATGAGGATGACACTGCATGGCAGAAAAGACAGAGGGATCATGCTCCCTTACAGATGTCTTATGATCTTGACATAAGAAATGGACCACAGCCAACAAGAAATGTATGGCTGTGATAAAGAACACAATTGAGCCTGCTATTCTGGGCTCAATTGCAGAGTGTGACACTGTCACTGAATACCTTGATAAAATAAAGAGTCAGTTCACTGGCTCTTCAAAGACTTATGCTACACAGCTGATTAAGCAGCTGGTAACAGAGAGGTATTCTGGCGGTGGCAATGGCATAAGAGAGCACATTCTTAGAATGAGCAACTTGGCATCTAAACTGAAACCGATGGATTTGGCTCTCAAGGATGAGTTCCTTATTCATTTGGTTTTTGCTTCTTTGCCAAAAGAGTTTGACACTTTTGTTGTCAACTATAATATGCAGCCCGAAAAATGGGACATGGAAAAGTGCATAGCCATGTGCGTGCAAGAGGAGGAAAGAATCAAAACCTCACATGGTGGTTCTATCAACTTTGTGAGGGAAAACAAGAAAAAGAATTACCACAGTAACCCCTTCTCAAAGAACAAAGGCAAAGCCTCTGTACATCAGCCTCAACAGAATAAATTTGCTGTAGACAAAGACCAGTGCCTTCACTGCAAGAAGACGGGACACTACAAGAAGGATTGTCCTGACTACTTAAAGATGATAATGGCTAAGAAAGGTGAGAATATTATTACCTTTATTAATGAATGCCTGTATGTGAAATATTCGAAATCCACTTGGTGGATTGACTCAGGAGCAACTGTTCATGTTGCTAATTCATTACAGGGATTCCGTTCGACGAGGACTACGCAAAGAAAAGAAAGATGCATTAAAGTTGCAAATGGAGTCGAAGCTGAAGCTGAAGCCGTTGGCGATCTTTCATTAGAATTAGCTAATGGCTCCACTCTTTTACTTAGAGATGTCCTTTTTGTACCCTCTTTACAGAGGAATTTGATTAGTGTGTCAAATTTGGACAAAGATGGTTATGATTGCAATTTTGGAAATGGCAAGTGCGAAAAAATGTTTAATAAAGAATGTGTTGGTATTGCCATATTACAGAATGAGCTTTATTTGTTATCATTGTGTGATGATGTGAATGTCGTATGCGATAATGAGAACGTTGCGTGCGAGAAAGTGATTGAATCCTCGTCTACGAATGTAAACAGAAAACGAAAGAGAACTCTAGATGAGTCATCGAAATTATGGCACTGTCGTTTAGGCCATATTTCGAGGGGGAGAATAGAAAGACTAGTTAAGAATGATATTCTTCCTCCATTAGAGTTCTCAGACTTGGAGCAATGCAGAGAATGCATTAAAGGAAAATATGTAAAGAAAATTAAAAAAGACGCTAAAAGAAGCACAGGAGTTCTACAAATTGTTCACACAGACATTTGTGGTCCTTTTCCTGTGACAAGTGTGGATGGTTATGACTCGTTCGTAACATTCACGGATGATTACTCCCGTTATGGATATATTTATCCAATCAAAGAAAGAAATGAAGCTTTGGATAAATTCAAGATATTTAAGGCTGAAGTTGAAAACCAACACGATTTAAAGATTAAGATAGTCCGATCTGACCGTGGGGGGAGTACTACGGTCGACATACCCCATATGGACAAGTTCCTGGACCTTTTGCAAGGTTTTTACAGGAAAATGGCATAGTGGCCCAGTATTCTATGCCGGGCGAACCTCAGCAAAATGGAGTAGCTGAAAGACGCAACCGTACCCTGATGGATATGGTGCGAAGCATGATGAGCTATTCTACACTGCCATTGAGTTTGTGGATGGAGGCGTTGAAAACCGTCATTCATATTCTCAACAGAGTGCCTAGTAAGTCGGTGCCCAAAACACCATACGAGTTGTGGACAGGAAGAGTTCCCTCACTAAACCACTTACGTGTGTGGGGGAGTCCTGCTGAGGCTAAAGTATTTAACCCAAACCTTGGGAAACTTGATCCCAAAACAGTAAGTTGCCATTTCATTGGCTACCCTGAAAAGTCAAAAGGTTATCGTTTCTACTGTCCAGACAGATATACAAAGTTTGTAGAAACAAGACACGCTGTCTTCTTAGAGGATGACATGATGAGGGGGAGCATGGTAGCTCGAGAGATTGACCTTGAAGAGAAGCTGGTGTATGCGCCCACTCCGATGATTCAAGAGCCATTTTTCACACTACCTGCTGTCGCTGCACCGACGGTGCAAGACACTGTGGTGCCAGCACCTGTTATTGTTTCTCCCGTGGCAACAATGAATGAGAATGAAGAACCTGTTCTTCAGGATCATATAGAACCTATTGCCACAGATGGGGGGGAGCAACAGCAGCCTCAAACAGTAGATGTACCAAATGAGGAGGCCCCGAGGAGGTCTCAAAGAGTAAGAAGATCAGCTATTTCTGATGATTATCAGATTTATCATACAGAGGAATTTCAAATGGAGGATGATCCCACCTCATTTGAAGAAGCCATGAGAAGCGAAAATTCCTCAAAATGGCTTGAGGCCATGGAAGAGGAGATGAGGTCCATGAAGACTAATAAAGTCTGGGACTTGGAAATTATTCCTAAAGGAGCCAAAACAGTAGGCTGTAAATGGGTCTACAAGACAAAGCATGACTCCCAAGGGAATGTAGAAAGATACAAAGCGCGACTTGTGGCAAAAGGATTTACGCAAAGAGAAGGGATTGATTACAATGAGACATTTTCTCCAGTCTCATGTAAAGATTCCTTCAGAATCATAATGGCATTAGTAGCACATTATGATTTAGAGTTACATCAGATGGATGTAAAGACGGCATTTCTTAATGGGGATTTGGAGGAAAATGTTTACATGACACAACCAAAAGGTTTTGTCGTGGAAGGAAATGAAAGAATGGGATGCCGCCTAAAGAAATCGATTTATGGGTTAAAGCAAGCTTCAAGACAGTGGTACTTGAAGTTTGACAGTACAATAAGAAAATTTGGGTTTAAAGAGAATGTAGAGGACAACTGTGTTTATGCAAAGTTTAAAGATGGGAAGTTTATCTTCCTAATCCTGTATGTGGATGATATCCTACTGGCTAGTAATGATGTCAGTCTGCTACTGGAGACAAAGAAGTTTTTGTCCTCAAACTTTGATATGAAAGATCTTGGTGAAGCTTCGTTCGTTCTAGGGATCGAAATTCACCGGGATAGAAACAAGGGGATATTGGGACTGTCACAAAAGGCATACATAGAGAAAGTTTTAAAGAAATTTGGTATGCATAAATGTAGTCCATCACCTGCACCTATAGTCAAGGGCGACAGATATGGGGATTTTCAATGCCCCAGGAACCAGTATGAGATCGATCAAATGAAAGCGGTTCCATATGCTTCAGCTGTCGGAAGCTTACAGTATGCTCAAGTGTGCACACGCCCTGACTTAGCATTTGTTACCGGGTTACTTGGCAGATTCCAGAGCAATCCTGGAATAGAACATTGGAAATTGATAAAGAAAGTCTTGCGCTATTTGCAAGGAACAAAAGGCCTCATGATGACATACAGAAGATCAGATTCACTCCATATAGTGGGGTATACAGATTCTGATTTTGCGGGAGATGATAGAAAGTCTACATCCGGATATGTATTCACTCTCGCTAAAGGAGCTATATCGTGGAAAAGCTCAAAACAAACCGTCACTACATCGTCCACAATGTATGCCGAGTTTGTAGCATGTTATGAGGCTACGGGGCAGGTGAACTGGCTAAAGAAGTTCATACCCGGTTTAAAAGTGGTTGACGACATCAATAGACCACTTAAGTTGTACTGCGATAATGAACCCGCAGTAACGTATGCCCACAACAATAAGTCAAGTGGTGCTGCCAAACACATTGACATAAAGTACTATGTTGTGAAAGATAAAGTTCGGGATCAAATTATAAGTCTGGAGCATATAAGTACCGCAAAGATGTTAGCGGATCCGCTTACTAAAGGCTTACCACCCAACGTGTTCAGAGAACATGTAGCCGGCATGGGTTTAAGGGAAAGCCTATGATTCCTGGACTAAAAGATGGCCCAAAGATTAAAGTAACTATTTCAGAACAGAGATGTGTATTGTAACTGTTGAATCTATCGGCGATTGACCGTGACGATGAGATATGTTCTATGCACTAATCTGTGATGGAATGTGTAAAGTCAAAAGTAATTAAAGATAAAGTATAGATTGAGATCAAGGGGGAGAATGTTAGAATGATCTCAGGGCTTTGGCCCAACGGCCAAAGCCCATCCCTTGACCGCGCCCTGATCGGGGGCGCCCAGCCCGTTTTGGCTGGTGGGCCCCTGTCGCCAGCGCTATAAATACAGAGGTGGGGGCCGGGCGGCACGCATCACGAGGTTGACCGCGCCGCCGTCACCCCACCGACAAACCCTAAAACCCGATCTGTAAGAGGGGGCGCTGAGCCGACGGGAAGCTCCACCGCCGCCGTTCACCGCCGCCAAGGGGACGCCGCCGCCCGGGACACGCCGCAGAGGAGCCCAGCACCTCTTCCCCGACCGTCGCTGCCCGTGCGCAGATCTTCACCGCCGAACCCGAGATGGCCTCATCCTCCTCCAACGCGTCGGAAGGTTGGTACCCCCTCTCCCTCTCAGTGTAGCACTCGAACCCCAAGAGAAAAGGATAGCCCCGCTAGATCTACCCTAGAGATCCTAAAGAAACTAGGCTATCACTATCCAATCGTAGCCATTTATTTCCAGTGAACGGTGTGGATGCAGGCAACCAGGACCGGCAGAGTGACTGTGATCGTTCCACTCAATAGCTACCCCGACCTGCAGGCAACTGCTATCGTCAGTAAGGGTGGAGCAGGCACGCCTCCATTGCCTCCGCTACCTCCATTGTCGCTGCCGGTCAACTGAGGCGGCCGATGCATACCTGGCCAACCACCACAATCCTCTTCTTCCGCACTACCAAGGAGCTCAGATGTAGGCATACTTGTCTCCCTTATGAATCTGATGGTTATGTCCTGTTTACTGAGATGGTTTCCCTTATTTTCTTCTATGCATTATTGATTTTGAGTTCTCATTCTTCGTTTGCTCTTACTTCTAATTACGCATGGCTCGGAAGGCTTAGGGTGGTCGCCATGACAGCACTTGGTGGGGTGCATGTGCCGGGAAGCATGCACTTCTATCCAAGGGCGCACAGCGGTGCTACAGGCTCGCCACCAATGACATGATAGCTAAGCCGGCTGTGGTACTCTCGGCCATGCTAAAAGGTAAGGTGAAGATAATGGCCTACTAGATGCCGAGCTGAGGACTGGCAAGGTTCATGGACGACGATGGTGATGGCCGCATTGCGGTTCAGTTGAGCCCCTTCTCTTGCTGTCGCGGTCGTCGTGTCCTTGCTCCTCTCCTCCATCTTGCCCTACTTTCCTAGCTCCTCTCCTCCGGCTCTCCCTTACTATCTCTCTGTGGTGGCCGTGGGAGTGGATGGCTTCAGTGGGCTTTTTGGTGGATGTGCTTGCATTCGGTTGGCTTTGTGGCTTCAGCTAGGAGAAGGAAATGCAATGGTTTCCCCTTCTTTGTTGGCTTTGCTATCTGGGTGAACTCTCGGTTGGGGAAATGAAATGGGGCTGAGGTGAGGTTCTATGGGGCTGGCTTGTGTTGTGCTAGCTTATAAGAGTATGGTTGGCCAGCCTTCTGGCTTTGTGTAATGACTAGGGTGCTCTCGCCTTCAGAAATAGGGACGTTACACAGGCCATTTCACCTGCAGGTACCCTAAGATTGGATTAACAGATGGTTCATGCAACAGCTCTTGTAAATCTATGTGCTTACAACAACTGCATAGAAGTTTCCAAGTCAAATGATATATACAGGTACAAGCTCTCTTAGTCCATTGATCTTGCTGAATTACTAGAACAAAAGACAAGTTCTTCGAAACAGTTAAGCTTCATGTTTAATAGGTATTGTGCTGCATTATTAGATTTCTGGTGCAAACTCCCTGGAGTTGGTAATTTTTATGTCAACCAGTTTGCTGATATGGGAAATTGGGACATGCACTTGGCACTTCGTTCATGGCATCTTTGTAGAGTACAGCTATTTTATCCATTGCTTTGTTGATACTGCTGTATTCTTATCAGCAACATTGTCCACGCAGATGCGAAACAGCATATGCTTGTGGTAAAGATCTCGTATGCAGTTAATGGGTGGTTATATTTGTTATGGCCTTCTTCCTCGCATTATGTTCTTGAATAAAGTACCTAATAATTGGCCTGTATGCACCTAAGAATTATTTTTTTACCAAGATTGTTTTAGGCTTTTAGCCCATGCGGACAAGATGGTTATAGCCAAGTCAGAAATTCATAGCTCATTCTTCTGTCTAGATTTTTTCCCATTGGAAGTAAATCTTTGGTGGTCTTCGTATCCAATGAGCTGACTAGTTTGAGAAGTACAATTGCAGCTTAGTTTGATCATGATATCAGCATATATGAAAAAACTGGTTGGATTATTTTCTTAGCTGCTTTTGTGATATAATGCATGTGAAGGCAGAGACAATAGTGTAAGAAGCTCGACATACCAGTGCTTACTGATTAGCAATATTTGTTCTTACAGCAAGGGTCGACAAATTCTATGTATGTTTTAAGCTGTTCCTTGTATTCGCTTTAATTGTACTCTTGTTATTCAGCAGGCCATTAGTCGAGCATTCTAGGACGGAAACTGAGCCTACATTAACAGTCGATACTATGGTGTTGCTCGATTAGACTGAAAAATAGTTTATAACTAAAATTTTACTATAGTTAGTTAAAATTATACTGTAGCTGATGGTGACTTATTTGACCTAACTAAATTTAAAAAATAAAAATAGAAAAAATAGGTTAGCCCATCACGGACAAATGCAATCCAAAACAAGGAAAAAAGAACCGACAAAAAAACTAGAAAAATTTTTAGAAAAAATAAAATTTATAAATAGTAAAAAAATAAATCGGAAGTGAAAAGTTTAAACTGAAATAAACAGGAACTATATTAGCGGTTAGCCGCAAACACGTGAGGATTTGCTGACAATTTGACAAGAATTATTATTATTTCTCGTGCATCGGGCCATACATGGGCCTATAGGCGCAAAATGGCCCATTAATGGGGGGCGTGTTAGACTGGGTCAAATTGTACGGCTATCGAACCGTCGTCGATGGCCGTAGAAGCACGTTACAAGGGCAGTAAATAGGCCTTAAATTCTCACATGCTCAGCGTAAGTGGGCCCAAGTGTTACCGATATTTTGACAAGGTAGGCCGTAAGTGGGCTGTCCGCTGTAAATGGGACCAAGATTTTGATAGATGGGTTGGAAGTGGACGTATCATTTAATTCCGTCTTTGTGGCTGAGTGCTGTTGGGCCGTAAACTGGACCGAAATTAGTGTGAATTAGGGATGAAAACGGAACGGAAATATCTCGTACCGAACCATATCGTTTTCTACATTTGACCCGATCGAATTCGTATTTTCGGACAAATTCGAATTCGGTTCGAAATACGGAATACCAAATTCGAAAACGGAGCGGAAACGGTTTAGACGTTTTCCGACCGTTTTCTACTTTTCTACATTTTATTCGGAATATACCGTATTGTAAATACGGTTTAAACCGAATTTGGCCCACTAGAAAACCAGATCTCACCGTCAAACAGCCCAGGCGCCCAGCGCCCCAGCCCAATTCCCTCTCCGCAGCTCGCCGGGCCGCCCACTCTACTCCACCTTCCTCTACCTCAACACCGCCATCTCCGCCGCTCCTCCACCTCCGCGCCACCACTGCCGCCGATGAGGCCGAGCCTCTCTCTTCCTCTCTCCAACCGCGCCTCCTTGCCTCTCTCCGCCGCTTCTCCGGCAGCTCTCCCCTCCGCTCTCCGCTGCCTCCCTGCTCCACCGCGCCGCCACACCAACCGCGTCGCCCCTCTCCTCTTGCCCGACTCCGGCGCCGCCCCTACCTCTCTCCGCCGCCTCTCCTCCCTACTCCCTTCTTCTCCACCAACTGCTCCTCCGCAGCCTCTCCTCTACTGCTCCACCTCGGCGCCGCCTCTTCATTCTCCACCGCATCTCCCTCTTCCTCTCCTTCCACCGCGCCTCTTTCTCCATCTCCGCCCCCGCTGCTCCTCCTTCTCCACTCCCTTCCTCTGCCGACCTCTTCTTAGCCCCTCAGATCCGGCGCCATCGCATCTCGCCTCCACCCGTGCGCCCAATCTCCTCGCTGCTCCTCACCGCGCACCTTGGCGCGCCACCAGCATCTCCCTTCTCCGCCTTCATATGCTGCCGCTCTTACATCTCCAGCCACCGAGCTCGACTCCGGCGCCACCGACGGCCTCACCAGCTCACTTCACCGACGGTCTACTTCATCGACGGCCACTGCTTCTTCTACGCCGCCTGCCGCCACCACTTCGCCGACGGTCTACTCCACCGTTCACCACCACGCCGGCACCGCTCCTCATCTTCACCGACCCAACTGCTCCCTCTGCTTCATGTTCTTCAAACGGGCCATTCCAGTTCATCTTGATTTTCTTCTAGTTCTCAATTACTGTTCATCTATTTTCTTCTTTGTTGATCATGTATGCACTATGATTGTGAGATGAGAACTGTGATTGTGCATGTGCTCACTGATCTGTGATTGTGGTTTGAGATCTATGCAATGCTTTTGTGATGTTTATGTGATTGTGAGATGATCACTGTGATTGTTGTTTATGTAATCTGCGGCATTTTTCAAGGGAATTTTACTGCCACTCTGTCAGGTAACCCTCTTTACAGTAAAGAGTTACTTAGAACACATAGCATATCCATTTCCTTTGTTATGTGCAATCTGGGCCATTAGTATCTCACAGTTTCTTTTGGATGGTGCATGAGCCATTATTATCTCTCAGTTTCTTTTGGATGGTGCATGAGCCATTATTATCTCTCAGTTTCTTTTGGATGGTGCATGATTGCATTTCTTACCCAGTTACGTTATGTTGTAAAAATTCTAGCAAGCTCCATGCCCAACCCAACAATCTGTGATTCAAAGGAGTTGTATTGTCAATCATGTAACCATAAGGCATTGAACAACAGCTATTTCCTCTTTCATCTACTATGTCTACCGGGTCTCACTTGCCTTTTGTCACTCCATAATCGCATATGATGACTGCAGGAAAGGAATTGCACTCTACGTGAAGCAGTAATTATTGGTAGTATTATCCAGAAAGTCACCATTCCTCCACTCCATGCAAGGTTAGCTGAATATAGTATAAGATTCATGTCTAAGATGGTTGTGGAGTTGATGTCTTATCTCTACTTGACATTTTGATGCAGTGCAGCATTAATGAAACTAGCAGAGATGGAGTACTGTGGCACTACTAGGTAAACTGTGGCACCTTGAAGTCTCTATTCTCATTATGCATAGAATTTAAGATTTCCATAATTTTGGCCAATAAAGTTTTATTTTTGTGACTAAGCAATATGTTTTTTGGTCAGTGAACATTACCAGTTGAATGACATTTCTTTTCGTACATATCAACTGTTGATATAGTATACGAATTATAGTTGATTAACTGTTACATGATGCAGAAAAATTACAATACTCTTTACTTTACCTCTCCTTTTGCCTATGTTTGTCTGCAAATTTATATAATGTTTTCTAGGATGATGTGAATTTATATCTTCTTTTAAATATATAGTTGTTACTTGTCCTAATATTTTTTTAATAGCTTATTATTACCTTGAGCATGCTGTAACCTAATCTATCTCTTGCAGTTACTTTATCAAGCTATTTCTAGATAAGAAATACGCTTTGCCGTACCATGTGCTTGATGCAGTTTTTGCTCATTTCATGCGGTTTCTTGATGTACAGAGGATCATGCCTGTTATATGGCATCAATCACTGCTTGCTTTTGTGGAAAGGTTAGTGATGGATGTGTAAAATTATTATGTGTACTTGTTAATTATTATATGCACTTGAACTTGATCATGCACTTGGTAATTGTTATGTACTTGGTCACTTGTTAATTGTTATGCACTTGGTCCTACAGGTCGGTATTCCGTATTTAATTTTCGTATACCGACCGTGTTCGACATAATTCCGCTCGAATTGGTTCGTTTTCGAAATTCTCGATATTCCGTAAGTTCGCGTTCGTTTTCGTGTCCGGCTTTACCGCTTTCGCTTTCGTTTTCGTATTCAAATGTAGAAGTAGAAAACGGTTAAGGAGTTTTCCGACCGTTTTCATCCCTAGTGTGAATGGACCGCAAATGGACGGGCCGAAAATTTTGACAAGATGCCCGAAAATAGACCTTGTACGTGCAGCCGTCTCTGGGCCCGAGCCCTATTAGGCCGGAAATGAGCCTGAGATTCTGACGCCGTGGCTTTGACGGCCTAATAAACCGCAGGGGGCGTAAATGGCCCGAAACTATTACACGAATGAGCCGGTAATTGCATTACATGGGCTCACTGTTACCACTTATGGGTCGTTAGTGGGCCTACCGTTTTAATTAGATGGATCGTAAGTAGGCCTTATGCGTGTAGTACGTCTTTGGGCCCGAGTGCAGTTGGTCCATATATGGGCCTGAGATTCTGAGAACGTGACCATGTGAGCTTTTAAGTTATTACTCGATGGTCCTATTTTCATCAAGTGGGCCGCAAATGGGAGTGTTCATCGTTTGGACTATATGTAGGCCTCTAATGTCAGGATTTGGACTAGTTGGGCCCAAAGCGAACTTTTTTAGCGGATTACTGGACGTAATTACACCAGCATTTTATGTTGGACCGTTCGTTTAGCCCGGATTTAGATTAACCATGCGACAATGGTCCTCAACGCATCCAGCTTGCACGATCAGCAGGCCATACTATACTACAGGACTTATATTGGGATTTGGGAAATCGACCGTAATCGCTCAAATGAGTCCCTAATCTACCTTTGGCGTCGTGGTTATAAGCTAGTTCTATCCTACCTATAGGATCTTCACCTTCTCAAAAGAAGAAGAAGAAACGAAACGAAAACAAAAAAAAAGTACAACATCTATCTACACAGTAAATGGGTCTTGGACTCTTGGTGATGGACTACTGCGAAATGGTCAGAGATACTGCTTTGTCCCTGACTCATTAGAGCTTTAGCTTCTATATTTTTAAGTTTATCCTTTTCTAGCTTTTTGGTTTTTAGGGTTTTTTGTATTTCCTATTTTCTTTATTCCTTTATATTGTCCATAATATATTTTTAAATTTAATTACGCTAAAAAAATCTAACAACAGCTATAGCGAAAAAAATGCTGCAGCATAAAAAAAAACAGAATGTCGGGCTTAAAAACCTAAATGGGCATCACTGTCGATATATCAGCAAAACTGCAAAACCAGCGTATCTTCAGCGGGCACCATCCTACTACAAAAACTACTCGCATCTGAACGATAACTAGCGCAACAGCAAAAAAAAAGCTCAAATACAGCGCATCTAAATGGTAACTACTCGCCATCAGCACCAATTCATCGTCGCATTCAAGGGATCAGCCTCCACTCGTCGGCGGAGACCCCGTGGAGCGCACCCTTCATGGCTGCGGCGGCGGCGGCGCTGCTCCTGTCTGGCTCGGTGGTGGGCAGGCCGAGACCTCTCCTTCGCCGGGGGCATCCGACCCAACAAGGCGGCAAGCGGTGCGACGCGGAAGCGAGGCGAATTTGGTGGTGATCGGTTGGGCTGTGGCTTATGGCTTATTTCACTGTAGCTGGTTGAAATTACACTGTAACTGAAGGTGGCTTATTTGGTATACTTAAATTTAAAAAATTTTAAAAAAAGAAAAAATATGTTAGCCCATCACGTGTAATACAAACGAATACAAGAAAAAAAGAACCGATAAAAAACTCAAAAAATCCAAAAAAAGAAATCAGAAAAAGACGAAATTTAGGAATAGTGAAAAATAAGCCAGAAGCCGAAGCCAAAACGATCGGAGATTTCTTTTTCAGACAAGACTGAAGGGAAGCGCTTTGTCGACTAGCGAAGTCTACGGTCCATATGCTTCAGAAAGCGCGGTAATTCCCGATCGCACGGTGGAAATCAAATGTAGTAATCAATGTGACGTACCGTTCTCGTCATTTCCCTTGTCGTTTTCGGTTTAACTCTGTTGCTTATCTGTAATTGCCGCGCTAGCTAATTTCATCACTTCTGTAATCGTTGTAATGGGCTATATATATATTCCGGAAGTCAGCAGAAATGAAAGCAACGATTGATGAAGCATATTCCCAGTTTTAGGTAAGAGTAAAGTAGCTTAGGGTTTGCTTCTTCTAGCCGTCCACAAAAATTTCCCAAAAATTCAGACAGACCATTTCGGATCCTGATAGAATTGCGGAGGCGGTGGTGGCCAGGCCGCTAGGGTTAGGGTTTGCTGCTCTCGAGAGGAAGACACGCCGAAGAGGATGAAGAGGCGAGTCAAAATATGTTTTACACACTAGCCATCTTAGCACTCTGCTGTCCCTCCCAATTTCATGATATTTCACCATTCATATCGCATAAAATAGCCGCCAGATGCTTTCAATTATAGACATTGTGAATGAGAGATGACGGGTAGCATTACGGAGTATTTAATTCAGAATACATCAGCTACTTGTGTTCAGTAGGTTCAAGCTTGATAAATGAAGAGCACATCAACAGATACAGACGGTCCAATGCCAACAGGTGGACTAGCTAGCTGGACTAGATGGCGCCGCGAATCACGTCGCTCGTCATGAATGTCCTTCCTTGCTCGCACCATATTCTTCAACAAGCTTCGTCACAAGTACCATAAGATCGACAAACGCGCTGAACGATGCTCGCAGAAACCGGGCCTCTACTGCTTCAAAGTGCCTGGACTCACAAAATAAGAGGGGTTTCAATCAAACACCGCATGAAGCAATGCAAAGGCAATTGTTAGAAATGTCAGTGTGGATTTACTGACACGATAAGCTTGCCACCCGAAACAGTCATCTCTCTCTTGACCTTGTCAGGCTGCAACTGCGATACAACACACCAAATAGAGTTATCGACAAACATGCCATGAACAAAGAGGAAACATGAGGAGTTCATGAAGGCAGGCAACATGATGAAAGGTAAAATAAAACTTCTTTACCTCCTTGTCAACAACTAACGTTTTGTAGACAATGGATGCGTGTTCCTCGGATGCATAATCAACTTCAAAGTCACTGCCAAACAATAAGGTTAGTACTGCACTCTAAAATTTCTCCAGGAATCATTAACAACAGAAGCAAAATTGCGAATGGGCAGGACAGGTAACACAACTGCATGAAATCATTGCTAAATTCATATGTTACGTTTTTTACACAACACTGTGTGTAACTAGCTGAATCTCAAATGAGCAAGGTTGTGAAGGTAGCAGAGCACAGGATCCGGAAAAGCAATAGATATCAACCTGATTACCACTAGTTCATGGATTTTTCGGTAAGGCTGGGTTTGTCAAAATAGAGCCACGACCACAAACAACCAATTCACACAAGTTTTCACTAACTTTTAGCATTGATCGTTCAGGAAACCCATTGTTTCATAACATTATTCTAAAAGGTCGAACGGTAAACTCATTGTTTTGCCGGACTTTCCATAAAGTGTTAAGAATAGGAATCCTGCTTGGTAGGGAAGCTAGCACACTGCACACCATCATGACTAGCTCCGTGGTTGATTATTACAGCTTTCTTACTTGCCATGTCAACGCTGAAGAAACAAAGCTATCGGTCTAACACAAGTCGTTTAACGTGTGGCTTTATCAAAGGATACTCCGTGTTCAGAACAGAGATCAAATATCCCTGCTATTTCGCTTCAAAAATCTAAACGAACTTAAAACACTAGATTTTTTAAAAAAAGTAAACTAAAAGCACTTGATGTAATATACTACTAGGAACACTGGATTGGGTGCACGACATCTCAAATTTTCATGCCTCAGTATGGGTGGACCGGTGGAGTGGAGAGATGCTTTATGCCTAAAACCACCGCTTGCTTCTTTCAGGCAATCCGTCGAACACAACGCACGCAGGTGGAACCACCGTCACACGAGGCAGCAACACGACAAGCACTCAACAGAGAAAAGCTGCACAGATCGCTGAGCAAGAAAGCTACGAAGCACACGAACAAACCGAGATTACGATCCTACAATGACATGCAAATCTGACCAGAACAACGTCGCCACAGGGAGGGTGAGAGGGAGAGAGGAGTCACCAGGTGAAGTCCCAGCCGGAGGAAGAGGCTGGTGCAGCCATCGCGGCCGCGGGGGATCCGTCCCGCGAGAGCTCCGTGCTCCGGTCGGCCGAGCGCGCGAGAGCTGTCGAGGAGACGGCGGTTGGAGGCCGCGCCGGCGCGGTGCGTCGTGGCGAGCGCGGAGCACAGGTGCGGTGCGGGCTAGGGTCTGCGTGGCGTGCGCGCTGGCCGCTGGATGGCGCCGTGTTCACTGTGTCACACTGCTGTAGATGGGCTGCGTCGTTAGATTCGGTGGGCCTCTTCGGCCCAATCTACATAGACGAACGCGTACAATGATTCTTCGCCCCCAGTTCTTTTCAGCTCTTTTCTCAAAAAAAAAAAGTTCTTTTCAGCTCATAATTATTTAGCGCTAATCATGGTATTTTTTATAGCCACACGGTATGCTGCACAGTTCTTACTTTTTTTTCACCGCTCGTTCTGTTCTTTTAAAAATCACTAATTTCAACCATAACTATTCGTTTGGCTGAAAATAAATTATATTAGTTGCAATTAGTGGTTTTTAGAAAGAAAAGATAAGCGGTGGAAAAGCATTCAGGTAGATTATGCTACCCCGATTCATCAGTGTTCGAAAGTTGAGCGTTGAAACAACACCATCATTCAAAATAAGCCAGCAGCAAAGTGTAACAATAAACTAGCAACCAATAATCCTTTACAGACCACCAGAGTTTACCTCAATGCAAAGTGCAAAATATGGGCGGTGATACTGATGCACTGGCAAGATCGATTATTGCTAGCTTGGTAGGACACATCAGAGTCATGAAATAGGAGCCAGAGATGAGGTTCACATATAATAATTTTATGTTGGACTGCATATTTTGCTGGATATGGTCTTGTCATATACCAGATGGATTCCTTTCTAAAACTATGGATCCTCAACGAACGTTAGCTGGATCACAGATTGCAGGCTGATATCAGTATTCCCGAAAGGCATGCAACTCTATATCATCATATAGAACATACAAACACATGAGTACCTTGATATCCCTTCCGGTGTAGTTTCTGCTCCTAGCTGCTCCAAGAGCTCCCTGGCTGTGGTTACATACTGCAATTGGAGGCTGTCAATGCTAGTACACAATCCATTCAAAATGACAATGACTAAAGAGAAGATTCATTGGCTACCGCCCAGTAAAATTGAATAAAAACAGAATGAAGCCCGCAATGTCGCATCACCCATTGTCGTAATAACCGTTTTAGCAACAAAAAAAAGAAGCAAATCGTCATTGAGGTTATATCTTTCCTCTACTCTTTTAAATTAAGTTCTAGAACACCACATGTTCAGGCGTTGAGCAGAAACAAATCATAATGAAAAACTAATAAAATCAGAGGAGCTCCCCCCCCCCCCCCACCCCACCCCATTTCGTCTCTTTTTTAGATTGCCGTGGGCCGTGGGAGGGAAGACGACAGAGATGGTCTCCCAAGGCCCATATATTTTTCTGTGTGGCTGGGTCTAATGTTTACGGTTTGTTCGTCTTATATGGAAAAAAGAGAGAGAACATTCCTTCTTTTTGATTTGTGGTTTATACTAATTAATTTTTAAATAGATATCTTTTAAGATAGTGTTTATAAATTAAATATAATAGATACTATACTGATTTTAACTATACCAGCCAAAATCACACGCTACAATCTCTCTATCTGTTTCCTTTCTCGCAAACAACCATAATTTATAAACCATAGTCGAAAAGAACGAACCCAATGTTTATGGTTTGTTTGGAGCATTGGAATTTCACGACAACTTTAATACAGATCTTTAGCAAAACCCATCGTCGCAAATGGAGCCTTCTGGAGGCGTTTTCTTGCCGGAAAGTCTTCATGCAGGGGCATTAATTTCCAGCTCCAGGTCAATTGATCCAGTAAATGCATGCCTAGTCAGAGTTCCAGAGACAAAGAAGAAAGAGATTAACGCATTTGGCAATGTTAAGATCACTGGTTTGCGGCGGTAAAGCTTTAACCATGGAACACGATTCGATCTGAATAATTGAGAGTAGAGTAGACGACTGACTACCACACTAAATGGCGCAGTAAGTAATATATTGACTAATCCAGACAACGTCGTGTGCGTAATCTTCTACTCCACTCCATGCCTCCAAATCTGCCTTTTTCCTTTCTTTTTTCTTCTTCTCCTCTTCTGCTATTTCGGTCTAGGTGTCACTGCAGCGCCAAAATATCAATACAAGAATCCTAAGGTATTCACAGTGCATAGTTTCTATAGGTTATGTATATGGCTGCGGCTTATGGCTTTTGGCTGAAATTTTTGAATTTTGGCTATTTACGGCAGAGATTATGGAGAGAGAAACTCGCTTGTAATTTTGGTTGATATAGATGTTTGGCTATTAACGTGTACTATAATTAACTTGTAGATCCCGTCTTAAAAAATACTCTGTTTGAAAGTTAGATATTGTAGCAAAAGCCAAAAACTGATTTTAGAAACCATAAAGAGCAGACGTCTGTTCTTTTTGGCTGCGGCTTATGACTTTTAGGCTGTTTGTACGAGAGATTATAGAGTAACAGAAACTCACGTGCGGTTTTTGCCAATATAAATGAAGTCAGTAAAGTATGTACTACAATTAACTAGTAGACCCTATTTTAAAAAAAATACCACGTTTAAAAGCTAGTTACTGTAGAAAAGCCAAAAAACAGCTTTTCGAAGCTAAAAAGAAAAGGCCCTATATACAATCTTCTCAATATATTGTATAGCAACTATCCCACTTAATTAATTTCCTAACATCATCTCTCTCCTTCCTACCAATCCTCACCTCTAACTTTCTTGGGTTTCTCAAATGGGTTGTATCTTGCATGAGATAAAACTCCACTCTCTCTTTCTTAACTCTACTTTCACATCAGATTTGATACTACATGGTAGTCTACACAAACTGGAAGAACCCATTGGATTAAGACATGCACATACCCAGGTGTTAAACCCTTGGGCAATGGATGTCGATGTGCAGGTCTCAGAATCTGGCAAACAGATCTCGATGCAAACTGACAAACTGGAAAGGCACGTCATGAACTTGCTGACCAATGCATATTTCCAAGTCAACTTGCAGCCAATCAAGTGACATTAGTTTGCAGGTTTAATCAAATGCATTATTGCCCTTCAGCCATTCGAGCACCGGGGGCGGACTCCTGCTCGAGTAAACCTCGGGTTTTGCATTATCTAAGAACTTCCAGTTTTGCCAACCGCGTCCCTGAACTTTTGATCATATTACAGCCATGTACATCAGGACGTTTTCATCAATCATCGATCGCAGTCGCGACATTAAATTACCATCTTAACCTTGAAACATACTCTGGTTTCGGCAAACATGGTATCAAAATGGTCATATCTCATATGGCAGCAAATGATTCTGGGCCTTTTTTTTCTGCTGTTTTTGGTTTTTGGTTGCGGTTTGTGGCTTTTAGACTATTTATACGAGAGATTATAGAGTAGCAGAAACTCATATGCGGTTTTTGTCGATGTAAATGAAGTTAGTAAAGTATGTACTAAAATTAACTAGTAGACTCTATCTTGAAAAAAATACTCTGTTTAAAAATTAATTGTTGTAGAAAAGCTAAAAAATAACTTTTAGAAGCTGAAAAGAAATGAGCCATCTGTCAGGAAACAACTGAAAGCGCCACTAAGTTGTAACTTGTGACCCCATTATGCAATATGAGGACAATGCAAGTACTTTGTACCTATTAAATCATCAAGTATTTAATGGAGGGGCAGGAAGACCACAGAATCTCATCATCCAATCTTAAAATTATCACACACACACACACGAAGAAGCAAGGTCCACATAGCGCAGTATATATATGGTGCAGCACCCTTCAGGCCCTCTCTTCAATACATCATCTAACACCCAATGATCCAAACTTGGCTAACACTCTGAATACATTACTCTCACAATGACATCAAAAGGATAAGGCCGGCCACACTTCATCGGCTCTAGTATGATGGAGAGCCTGAAGGCCGGCCTACATGCCAGCAACCTTCAGTTTCAGTAATCAGTCGGTGCTACTGCTCACTGCGTTCATAGCTAAGTTTGTTTGTGTTCATGAAGGAGAGAGGGGTCAGGAAAGGGCTGATCATGAAGACCATCGACCGGTGGCTATCCAAGCAGAAGGGCCGGGAGCCGCCGGAGGGGCGCTTCGCGGTGTACGTCGGCGGCGGCGCGGCGAGGGAGCGGTTCGTCGTGCGGACGGAGTGCGTGAACCACCCCCTGTTCAGGGCGCTGCTGGAGGAGGCCGAGGAGGAGTACGGGTACGTGGCGGACGGGCCGCTCGAGCTGCCGTGCGACGCCGGGGCGTTCGTGGGCGTCCTGGAGAGGATCGAGCGGGAGATGGCCGAGGAGAAGACGGTCAAGTGCGGCGGCCTTGTGAGAGGGCCCTCAGCGCACCGCATGATGACGATGGTTCCGGCGAGGCCGCCGATGATCGTTGGCTGAGCGTTTGGATGTCCTTGTCGACATTTCTTTTGATTCCGTGCACAAACTATGTCGGTGCCGATGCATGCATGGTCTTCGTCTTGTAATTGTCAAGTGCAGTAGTGATGTAGTGCTATGTACATATACAGTGGATTTAGCGTCATAAGTTTCAGCAATATTTAGACTGGCACAGTTTGTTCTTACTCATGGAGCTAGTATAGCTGTAAAGGAACAGATTGATCAAGAATGTAAAATTTTCAAGAAAACTGTTGTGACAGAAATATATTAACACAGCGGCAAGAGAAGTGCGACGCCCTATGTAATTATCTCAAGGATAATCACACTTAACGGATTATTATTTATGTGATCAGTAGAACATTGCTCCAACGAATAATAAATTTTTACCAGAGTCGTGCACCAAAATAATATGTAGAAGTTGTTTTTTATTACAGTATTTGCCACAAGAGCTATGACCTTTAATACAAATACATAAGCAGCAAAAGATACAAGACATATACCCTAAGCTTCTCATGCTCGGCTCAGCCAGACGCCTACTCGTTCCAACGGTAGTATCTAGTTATGGTGGATCTAGCGTCTACTTCACCGGATCTATGGGCTGCTCGTTGGCTCGGTCGGCCCAACGTAGTTGCTGAGCTCTCTGGCTATTTCAACCTATCGGCTTCCTCGGCTACTCTAGCTACACGGCCTCTAGCTACTCGGCGGCCCCCTCAACCTCCCATTCACCCTCATGGAGGATGCCGTCAGCTGAGGATTGGTCCTATGTTGGGCTCAGTTCTTGGCCGATGGTTGTGGCTGAGGCAGTCTCATGGCTCGGCTTCCTTTCCTCATTAGTTCTACCTTCTCCCCTACTCATTTCCATGTCTATGCATTTGATATAGTTATTATTTTTTATGCTTGTATCATTTTTACCACACCCGGTTCTTGGGGGATTCTAGTGGTCATGCTGTCGGGACTGGGTCTTGGGGGTCTCGCTTGGGAGCTGTCTCCCATGCCCAAGGGTGCTCATGGCTCTAGGATGTGCCGTTGGTTGCTGTGATAGCCACCGGTTGGGCTAGGTGGCTTCTTCCTCCCTCTCAGCTGCCTGGCTTAACCAGCCGAACCGAGGTGGAGTGTGTGCTAAGCGTTTTTGTGTGCCTCTTTGGGATAAAACCGAAAGGGAAAGATGGGAGAAAAGGAATGGTGGGAAGGAAAAGTGGCCTTACTTATGTCGGGCTGAAAATAGGAAGCTTGTTGGTGTTGGTGTTGGTTGTGGTGTGCTCCTCACACGATTGCGGACATGGACGAAGGTGTGGTCGAGGCTTCCTTGTCGCTGTCAGGGAATGTTGTCTTGTGGTGGTCGTCATCTTGTGCTAGTCCACCTAGTCGGCCTCCTGGCCCGTGGTCCACGCTCTCCTTCATCTTCCTCAATTTTCTGTCTCTCCTTCTCCGATGCTCCTCTTTCCTCACTTGGTGGGCTATTGGCTTTTGGGGTGGATAACTCTCCGGCTTTCAGCCCAGAGAACAATGTTGAGCCTTTCTTGGCTTTGCTTGGCTCTATGTTCTAAGATGATTCTTGGTTGGCTTTGCTCGTGTGAGGGGGCTAGAGTGCTCTCGGTGGTTTTGCAATGCAGTGGGCTCTCGGCTAGCTTTGGTGCTCTCGGTGGTTTTGCAATGCAGTGGGCAATGTGGGAGGGAGGCTTCGACTGCCCTCCTCTCTCACTTGTTGTCAGACCCAGATTTTTCAATCTGAATCTTACTGTGTTTCACTGCACTAATCCCTGGATCAGTAGTTAGTGCACACAGGTACATTGCTGAATCATTTCATGCATAATCATCCATTATATTACATGAATTGAAATACACCACATCGGGTGATAGTTTACAAAAGGGGCCGACTAGGCCAAATGTCATTATTACAAATACGCACAGCGAAAATACAGCAAAAGCAAACCCAAATCCACAGGCAAGCGACTGGAAGGTACTGTGTGCATTATATGTCACCAGCTAACTAGTAACATACGTGCACACAACGCCATATGTCTACTTGTCCATGATTAAATAGCGAAGCCTACGCCTTAGTTTCCTTCGTCATTCTTCTCCTCCGTAGCGGGAGCTTCCTCGTAGGCGTAGTGGTCTTGCGCTCCTGTTTCTGGATTTTTGCCGCAAAGCGAGCGTGAGCACTCCGACCCCGTGCTCAGCGAATCAACACACAGAATGCAGTATATAACATGTATGGCTAACCAAATGATGGCTTAGGTTTATTTTCTTTTGCGAAGAGTGCTTTTGAATACAATTATATAAAAATCCTTAAGACCTAGCATTTTGAACACACGTATATGTTGAATGCGGTAATAATAGTGATTCAGATTCCATCCACCGTTACATGGCATCTGCACCATATAGCAACTTCTTTTCAGCGTTATAGCCGCTTAACTTAACACTGGGACAACACCTAGGACAATTCCAAACTAGGGCCTTACACTGCCCTTTTACTTTTCCAACCCATCATAAAGCATTTTGAAATAGAACTATATCTGGTTAAGTTTCCATGTCCGCCCTTGACCGTGGGCGCGGCTATTCGAATAGTTTTGACTCTGCAGAGTTTGTACACTTTCACCACAAGAGACAATCAACTCATTGCCCCACACGATTCCTTAGTCATGTGGTTGAGCTGACCATCACAGTGACTTTTCAAAGTATCTAGACCCTTTTTGTCATCTCACCCCTATGGGAGACTGCCCACTTGCGGTGGGTCCCATATGTTGCACGGGATGTTCCCCACAGCTACTAGCGTACGGGCTCCACTCCCCTCTGCGCTAGCACGACTGGGAAACTTCACCCTCCACTCGGTGTCCCTTTAGGCCTTCCCTTGCCCCTGCATAATTACTTCTCTCCCCCTATTAGTGAGATGAGTCCAAAGTTTTCGATAAATCTACTTAGCCAAGTTGTACTTTACAGACTTGTGGTTGTACTGTTTTACACGGGTGACATGATAAGATTCGGTCCTTAGGGTTATCTGGGCGGTCTATCAATAACTCACTTTGTGCTTCCACTGCACCACATATTCACATTCAATAACTCACTTTGTGCTTCCACTGCACCACATATTCACACACTCGAACTAGTCCGCCCAGATATTTAAGCATGTTGAGATTTTTGGAGGATATAAAATAGTCATGTCAAATATGTCAGTCATTCCCACCATGACTGCCCAAACCATTTTCTCATTTATTAAAAGCGATCATGATGTATGGGGCATTTCAGCGCCCCCTGCGTATTAATGCAACACTAAGCATATCATATTATTAAGGACTTATTTTTGAAATATTAGTATTATGCTTTTGCTAGGGCGACAAGGTTTTCACATTCAATCATTCCAAATGAGGGGTAATACTATTCAAGGTAAACATTGGCATATAACTAGAATATCAAGTTTAGCATGTATTTTGCATAGAAATAACAGCATGCATTTTGTTAATTTAACACCAAGTAATTTGCATAAATGTGGGTTCAATATGATCAAAGTATTGACTCGCCTTGGTCACAGTGGTCGGGATCCGGATTTTCTGGTGCTTCTTGTGCTGCTGCCTCGATCTCCTCTTCTTGCGCTTCGTAAGCTATTTTAACGCGCGCCAAAAATTTGTACAAAAAGAAAAGCAGCAAATCAAACCAAATAACACCAGAAATTCAAATGAACTCTAAAAATTGTGATTTCAGTTTCATTGGATAGATCTTGATTTTAGATGAATTTAGAAATTTGTCTCATTCAATTTGGAGTTAAAATGAAAAAGTTATGATCCTTTAAAGTTCTCAGTTCAGTTAATTCCAAATATTATCAAATTTCTGACAGTGGGTCCGACATGTCAGTTTCTTTTTATTTTAATTCTTTTATTGCTGTGCCGCTGACAAGTGGGTCCAGGTACTGTTCACTGGGGTCCATCTGTCAGCAGGGGCTCATTGCAGACGTGTCACTGACCGGTGGGGCCCAGCGGTCAGTCGGCCGCTCCAGCTGCACAGGCCGACAGGTGGGGCCCACCTGTCAGTAAGAAAAATAAAAGAAATCGCTCGACCGCGCGCGCGGAGCCGGGGCTCGAACACGCGACGCGGGAGCAAGGGGGAGGGAGAGTTAACGCTGTAAGCCACTCGGTCGCCCGAGCGATGCTTACCCATATAGGGTAAGTATACCTTTTGAGGTAGCTCCGGGAGGCGGCCGGGCAGAAGAGTCGGGGGCGACGGTGGCCGGCGGCGTGCGGTGGTCGGGAGGCTCCGGGGCTGCGTGGAATACAATCCCCGAGTGACGAGGGAGCTTCTGGCGGGGTCGGTGGGGACGGAGGGGCACGGTGGCGAGCCGGCGGCGTGCGACGGCGGAGGTTCGGGAAGGCTGGCGTCGCCGGCGAAGTACGAGCTTCGGGAGATGCGGGGAAGACTGGGAACAGCTTCGTGATGCTCCGGAGATGATTCACGAGCGGTGAATCGAGTTACCACGGCGGGAATCGGCGGGGAGGGCGGCGCCGGAGTTCGGGAAGAAGGAGGGGACCGACGGTGATTAGGGGGCTCTCGGCTTGATTGCTTACGGGGGAGGGTGGAGGTGAGTAGTGCGGCGCGATTGCAACTTTCAGGGGGGGCTTTTATAGCCGGAGAAGCGGCGCACGGCGTGGGCGGTATTCGGCCGCCGCTATTCACGCCGGTGAGGGGAGATGAATCAAATCTCCCCGAGATTTTGTGGAAGAGAGAGGTAGCGGGGAGGTGCTTCCCCCCTCCTGTAGATTCTTAGATATTTTTCCCGTGAGGTGAGAGAGGGAGAGCGGATTGGCTGCGCAGGGGAGTGAGCGCGAGCGAGAGAGCGGCGCGGGCGCGTGGAGAAGAGAGGGAGGAGGGAGAAGAGCCTGACAGCTCGGTCCCACCAGGCAGCGAGAGAGAGGCGCGGGTGGAGTGAGGGCCACGGCGCAGTGAGGCGCGGGGTGCGCGCGGGAGATGGGCTGCGGGCGCTGGCGCGCTGGGCCGGGCGTGCGTCCGCGCGCGGGGAGGGGCTGGGCCGGGGTGATGGCCGGCCCGGCCGAGTTTTTCTTTTTCTTTTCTTTTCCATTTTTATTTCTTTGATTTTTCTTTTGGGTTTTCTTGTGTGTATATATAGGTATACATATACATATATTCACTTCCTTTCCTCCTGGAAATTTTATATCTTTTATTTTGCTAATATTTGTTACATAAAGATTATTTTCTTGCTATGTTTAATTGTATGCTTACATATACATATACATACATATGTATATATATATATGTATATATATTCTTGTAAATACTTATTATTATTTTTACTTTTATAGTTCTTTTGGATCATCTTTCCAGATTCTTCATTTGATGTTCCTGTTGTATCATTTTATGTGTGATTTCTTTCTTCTTTTTAAAATTCCTTTTATAAATTCAAAAAGCCAATAAACTCCAATTCAAATAAAAAGCAATTAAAATAATCCAAAAACTCCATAATTTATTATTTATATTTCCCAGGATGTTACACTTGTTCACAACTAGGAGGCTATCTTCTTATCCTCATTTGTGTCTTGGTTCCTGTGGGTTCGATTGACCGATGGTCTGAAATGTGGGTTGTGCATTGTTTCTAGATTCTTTGTGGCTGAGGTAAGTTGATAAAAGTGTGGGTGTTGGATTTTTTTAAAGTTGAATGAAGAGGCCCACTTCTAGTGAGAAGCACCGATCGACCTGGGACGGTCTGAGAATCTCGATGAATGCCACTCTATATGACTCTAGGAGTCAGAGGATACGGATGGCGATTGTTTCCCTTTTTCTTTTTATTTTCCCTTGGATTGTTATTTTGTTTGCTCTCCAATTACAAAATAAAACCGAGGGGTGGCTAGGTAAGGCCAGCTTGGGGTGTTCTACATAGGCAATACGCGGAAACAAGGCAAGGGATGCTACACAATACTTATTTTAGGAAAGTAGTTTTTTTGTATTTGCATAATTCTTGTAATTAAAAAGGATTGTAATAATGTCTTTATTTCATTATCGAGGCCAAAGACCAATTGGTTGTAATTCATTCTTGTAATTAATATGTTGTAATAATTTTTATTATTTTCTTAATGACTGCTGATTTTGTTGTTTAGAGTTAATTAGAGCTCAGGTTCCTTCAAGAAGTTACTCCGGCAAATATGGCATCACCGATGAAGCCACTTCGTAGCAGTAAGCGACGCCTACCTAAACAATCTAAGCGCTGGCGATTTAAAAAATAACCCGGTGTCAAGCCGGCAAACCACCGTGCCGCGCTGCTATGTCAAACCCATCGCCGAGTAATCTAGGAGTACCTTTACATCGACACAGTCCAACAAGCAACGATGAGAATAGATTCAGCAAACTGCTATCCTACCATGTACAGGGGTTGGTATTTGGGTACCAGGAACCAAGAACTGCAATGCCAAAAAAACACAATGCCTACCAAAAGGCAAAGGACTCTAGTAATATTGAACGGTGGAAGAAATTCTACGTTCGCCCGACCAATCATTATACGGTCAACGATAACGGATATCTCACACTAATGTTGGATGTCTGAAGGAGGAGCAACCATAACCATGTACAGCAAAGAGAGAATTGGACGGAAAACCACGACCGCATTGCATCTGCTACCTCCGGATGCGAGCAACCCACGGCCACGCCTTCTTTCGGTGCAGAGGTGACGCCCACAGTTACAGCCTCTTATGTTGTGGAGGTCGTAGAGGTGACACGAAGGACTGCCTGGGCGCTTAATTGGGAAAGCTTTGATTTGCAGAAAGCCTCCCATGATTCAGCTGTTGGTGAGGCAGCAGGTGTGCCGTCACTTTCGCCACAACTTGAGGCTTGGGACTTCTCGTAGAATACCTGTAGCTCCAGTGCCAGGTTGCGAGCAGCCTCCCTTGATTCAGGAAGCTGGTCACTAAGCTGGTTTGCTGTGATCTGGATGAGCTTATCCATTCCATAATCTTTGATTCCCTCCACATCCTGGACAGAAAATAGGCCATTGTTGTGAAACAACTGAAGTGATGTTGTACCCTTCATACTTACGAGAACAACCAAGAGTAGTTAGTACATGCAGATTCACACTACACAAAAATTAATATGCTCAATCTCCAGTTAATGTTGCCCTATTGAAAATGACTGGAAGGTGTGAGGCTATTTGAACATACAGACTATAGCTAAACATACATTTGCCATCTTATTATTCTCAACACATGAAATCGCCACCACATGCACTAGATCATTTTTTGGCCAAGCCCCAGATCCATCTTATGACACAGAAAGTTCAAACCATGCATCTATATGTCCAAATAAACTAAAAAGCTCTGGAAGAACTTGAATGTAAACTCTAACTAAGCCCATGGATAGAGGAGCACTTCAGACATCGGAAAAAAGAACTACAAACTGTACTGAATTAATTCTTTGGCATCTCTCAGGTTTTGGAGACAATGAGATAACAACTGGGGCGAGAGAGAGAGAATTATCAGGTGAGACATTCACTTACAAGGCGTGGTACACTCTTGCTGAAACACATTGATGCTTTTGCTCGAATTCGTGGATTCCTGTTCTTGAGATAGGGCTGCATTTTCGGCAACAACACAGAAGGGGAGATCCAGCTTGTCATTGATATAAGAGCCGCCTCAGCAGCTTCACAAACAAAGCGTTTATCTTGTGAAGATTTTAGAAATAGCTGCACTAGCTGTGAACACATTTGACAGAGAAGATGTTTAGTTTAGAGAGAGACTTCTCTTAGTACAGGAAATCATCATGTGAAAACCAAATAAGTGAAATTGTGAATAGAATATTTGAGAATGGCAATACACACCAGTGGATCAATTGAGCCGACCATTAGGTCACCATATGCCTCAAAGATGTCAGCACAGGTCATGAGCGCAGTTTTACAGACAGCACTCCTTGGATTCTTGACAGATTTCACAACAAGAGGAACTAGAGGTTCCCTGCAATTCAAATGATTTATATCAAACAATTAAATGGTTAATAGAAGAGACGTGATATAATTTAGTAGCATCGGGCATGGATAAATGGTGTCTGAATCTATCAAAATGTTTGTCCTAAAACACAAGGCACTTTGGATGGAATATACAGGGAAACTACTTACAGCAGCTCCTGCAATCTTTCCTTGTGATATATTGCCAACTGACGAACATTATTAAGAGCTTCACATGTCATAACCCAGTCCTTTGAATCCAACCTTGCAACTAAAGTCTGTCTAACAATAGAAAATGGCAAATCTTAGGGCTTTAAAAATCTCAAATGTAAAAAAAAAATCAAGAATCTGAACAGCTAGTGGCATACACTAAGGCTTGCGTCAACATCTGGGAGATCTGTCAGATTCTCAGAATCGATATACTCAACATCTGTGTTTCCAGACTCACATCCATTAGTCACAGCATCAGGACATGCAGGTGGAGCATTTTCTTCCTTGTTGACACATCTGTTGCCGTTTAGCACAGGCTTGATGATGCAGGATTTCAGAGAATTGTCTTTGGTTTTCTCCAGCTCTGCGGATTGAGCTACATTGAGATCTTTCAGCGCGTTTTCTGACATATTCACACCCTGCATAGAGCCACAGAGGATTGGCAGAAAAGGAGATAAGAACAACATGAAGATAATGGAGTATCTCTGATAATTGTGTGGAGCATTTTCCATAAGCATACGGTCCAGCCGTAGTCAAACCATTCCATCACACAACGAAATAACAATGCAAATATCGTAAGCAACAGGAGCTACAACATAGATAGATCCACTAGTCTAGATTAACTTTCATCAAAGTTAATCGACCATGAAACCACTCCCAGGAAAGAGAGAATCAAATCCACTACAATGGGGTGTTGTGGATCTCTACTTAATCCATATTCCCCTAGGTGTAGATCACTCTCTACTTGATCCAAATTCCCCTAGGTATAGATCACTCTCTACCTGATCCAAATTCCCCTAGGTGTGGATCGCTGCAAGCCTTAGACCACAACAATTTAACTTACAATTACAGGCGCGCACTCCAAAGTCCAAACAACCTCGAAGCACCACGAAGCGCAGGAACACCAGATTTTACCCGATACCTAAATCCGAATCACCACCGCAATTCCAACCAAGATCACGAGGAGGCGATCGGAGGAGGGGAGGCGATGGGTTACCTGAGAGCGAGGCGGCCGGAGGGAGACGCCGCCGACGCGGCAGCGGAAGGCGGCAGTGCGGGGCCTGTTCTTCTTCTCGTGCCGCTGCCGTCTTGGCATGGGCTCGGGGGCGAGTGGGGCGTCAAGTTATAGTATGGAGTCGGTGTCCTGGTGCTGTTGGTGGCGTTTTTTTTCCTACGACTGTGACTGGGTTGTCTATGACTCTGTTCAATGATTTTTATTTCCATGTATAGGTGTTTATATAAACAGCCAAATATCGATAGACTGTTTTAAAAATATTATTCTGATAAACTATTTTGAAAGGCAACGAAGAAATCGTCCTATCTATTTATTTAAAAGAAATTATAAATTTATAGACTAAAAAGAAGTGACAATAAAATACCACTTATTTATTCCGAGTGAATCTATGGACCGAAAAGTAGGGGGCGTTGGGTTTTGGTTTGGATTTGGCTTGCGAGAGCTGTATCCAGGTACCTGGAAATCTTGGGAATCATGTCCTTGTAGCATGCTTGGATAGGAGTACCATATGTCCATATGTGTGGTCCCATACATGTTGCTTTACCTGCATAATCTTTCTTCACGCGCGTCTTTCATGGTAGAGGATAGCATGATATTCCTATGAACTTAATTTCTTACTCTTGATTTTTTTTAAAAGTAAAATGCTTAAGAGTTGGTTTTGATGTAAGTGAATTTCAGAAAAAGTGTTTATCAGCATAGCTTTTAAGTTTTGCTACTCATAATCTCATAGGTAAGATAAAAAGCTCACTACAAGGTAGCACAATATATCAAATACAAAGTTGAACCGTTTTCCTATAGGAAGTATTTTCTATACTCTCAAGAGTATATACTAATATTTTCAATATACCACTTTAATACTAATTCTAAGATACTTCAATGTGAAGTGATTGAAAAAATTTCACCGAAGTCCTTTATTGTTGTGCTATACCCCTTATAAAGGAGTATCTACACAAATTATGCTATAAAAGTTAGACTTTGATAAAAAAAATTTATGTAATTTACTTTGCAGTATCTTATAATTATTATTAGAGTATACTCAAAACGATTAATAGATATAACAACATCATTTAAGTGTTATATAATAAGTGTGAGCACGTACTCCAACAGTATGAAATTATAATATATATATATATATATATATATATAGGATGTTGAAATAGGGCACCATGGTGCCCAGGCAACATGATTTCAAATGCATCAATTCAACATAAATTCGGATGTAGTTTTTGAAAAATATTAGTTTTAGGATATATACACATCTATAACAATTCAAATGAAACATATACCTTTGAAAAATATATTCTATTTTAAAGTTTCGAACGAATTCAAACCACATGATTTTTTTATTTGTATATAATCAATACATAACTACAATCAAACTATCATAAAAAAGTAACTACAATTCGAATTTCTGTTCAAACTTATTTGAACTAGTTAATAAACTAATTAAACTCGACATTCAAAAAAAATTAATTTTTTTGCACACAATACATAAAGAAAATATTTATTTTAGATTATAATACCCTAGTAAATATATATATATATATATATATATATATATATATATATATTCTCCAAGCGCAAAACTGACGATTACAGATGGCCTGTATGCAAAGACTTCATTGGATTCCGTAATAATTCGGCAATAATTAAGGAATCCCATTCCATCTGAGGTGGCCGGGCCGACTGTTGGGTCGGAGTTGGGGGGATTTAAATTTAAAAATTCGAAAAATCGGGAGGAGTGATTAATGGGCGGCGGCGGTTGCGGGTTGGTGGTACAAGTCCACCGGGAGAACGACCCCTACTACTCTACTCGGCTCAGCTCACAGCATGGGCCACGTGTCAGACCGTGAGGAGGTGGGCCCTGCGGTGAGGTCATTTACTATCCGCTCTAGGCGGAGGAACCGAGTGGCCGGCCGGCCATTTCCGTTTGGACGCCGGCGAGGTTACGTTGATGAAAGGCCGGTCGTTTGTAAGGTTCACCCCGCTCATTTCAGCTTCTGACTTCTGCTTTATTTTTTATTATTCATAAATTTCATCTTTTTCTGAATTTTTTTGGTTTTTGAGCTTTTTTCCGGTTCTTTTTTCCTGTATTCGTTTGCGTTGTCCACGATGAGCTAGTATATTTTTTCTATTTTTAATTTTTAAATTTAATTACGCCAAATAAGTCACTTTCAGCTACAGTAAATTTTCAGCCGCTACAGTGCACTTTCAGTCATAAGGCACAGCTTTTCAGCCCAACCGAGCGGGGCCATTGCTGGAGGTAACAGTAGTGTTGCCAAACACAAGATACCAGCAGTGGGCCAGTTGCAGACCAGAAATAAAGCAAAGGTGAGAGTAAGTTATGACATATTACAAACTTTACTAGATGTATAAACTACATCATAGTAAAAGTATATAAACACTACATCAAACAACAATAAAATTACCCTGCCAAAAAATAGAATAAAATTAATGTAGAGTAACGATAAAACATATAAATCATTATGTACCTGAAGTACTCTAGGAGCGATAAAATCAGTTGGCCATGGCAAATCGATGCAATTGGCTTTCCTTTATGCATGAAACCTTTCACCAAGCTAATGACTTCATCATTCAACACAAAGGTACTCAGGAACTCAGTCCACCAGGGATTACAAGTGCATCATAGCTTAAAGCATCCACACTGTCAAATGATGATGTCAATGCAAAAATCATGACCAGGCTTCTCACTGTAAGTTTTGTCACCTTCAAAGTCATGAATGGCAGTGGGGCGTTTTTCCTCGGCACCCTTGTCAGGGCAAACTACATCAACATGGTAACCAAGAGCTTTAAGATAATGAAACGGGATCATAACCTCATAATTCTTTATGTAATCTTATTTAGCATGTAATTAAGTAAAAAGGTTCAGTACAGTGGTTATGACTTATGACAAATGCGAAAAAACAAATAATAAGAATATGAATTAAATTGACTATTCTCAAAGTATACTCTACAAATGAACAATATTCTTTTTATTCAAGCCTGCTACAGAGCCTCCAAGTGCTTTTTCACAAAAAGCTAATGAATATCTCTCCATCTAACAACAATCCTAGCAAGTAGCAATATACAATTCTAATTAGTTATTTCAAATTTGACACTTGGACTATGAAACTAGGAAGTAGCAACTGATCAATGAGTAGTGAGGCAATTTATAAACCTCTGTGAGGCGGCTCTACGAGAACATGATCCTTACATGCACCAACCTACAATAGTTAATACATGTCCTTTTAGATATTAAGAAAAGTTTTGTATTATGATTATAGAATCCCTCTGCACTCGATAAAAATTGACTCACAAAAAAATAAGGAAGCAGATTGATCTGGAGGGGGTGGAGCCAGAGTTGGAGGCAGAGGCAGGAGGCGGCGGCAGAGACCTGGAGGGGCGGAGTCGGAGGCGTGGGGCCGTGGGAACCTGGGTAGAGCTGAAGGCCAGAGGGCCTAGATGTGGCAACCTCACTATAGGGATGATGTGGCTGGGAGGACGTACCTTGAGGGATGAAGCCGGACACGAGGACCTGTGGGCCCTGGGCGGAGTCGGAGGGCCTGGGAAGAGGTGCTAGGAGAGAGAGGATCGGAGGACCCTAGGGTTGGGAGAAAGGAGGTGCACTACGCACAAGGGATTGATTGGCGTTTACTTTGGGGCTACAAAAATGGGAGGTTTAGTGGCTCATTGAAGTCAATGGACTAGACCGGGGCTATAGCCCCCTAGCCCGGGCCTTAGGTCCTCCCATGGATACCAGTACAGTGCCATCTCTTAGGATTAAGGAACACTTGCCCATATGCAATGAATGGTGAGGCACGGACACTTTGGGATGTCCATGAGGCCCTATACGGTTTTTATTGTGTGTTGCATGTCGCATCTTAAGCCAGATACAAGAACTACTTCGAGCCGGCCCAGTCTAACCTGTCTCACGGCGGATCTCACGATCTCTTGCTCTCTGGCTGGGCCGTTTAGCCCACGTACGACCCCCAAAACCCTAATCCCCGCAACGGACGGTCAAGACCTCAACATACCCCCCACCCCACATCCAACGCATCACAAGCATCCACGTCGCCCCAAACTCGCTTCTAAAAAGGGCGCTCGCCCGCCTCCACTCACCTCCTCCTTCCTCCTCGCCGTCTCCCCTCCCCGCTCGCTCCAAGCAACCGCCGGCGAAATGGTACGCGCCTTTTCTCGTTTCCCTGCTCTCGCCTGTCTATTGCAGCCTCCTTACCGTGATCGAAAGGGGAATGTTTCGTGATGTTTTTGGGGTCGTTTTTGAGCTGGCTTACTTGGATCTTTGGTGTTTTGGGTTAGATCTAGCCACTCTTTGCCGGCAACTTGTTCCTAATTACCGCGTGCTGACCGTAAAACTTGCAGGCCCCGAAGCGAGGTGGCAGAGCGCCGGTTCCGATGAAGAAGAAGACGGTACGCCGCTGTTTCCTGAAATCTGCGTGCTTTCCTTTTGTTTCCTTTTGCTTTGTTTCGTTCTTGGTGTGATTCGGTGATGTGTTGGTTGGTGCAGGAGAAGGTGACGAACCCACTGTTCGAGAAGAGGCCGAAGCAGTTCGGCATCGGTGGCGCCCTGCCGCCCAAGAAGGACCTCCACCGCTTCGTGAAGTGGCCCAAGGTTGTGCGCATCCAGCGCCAGCGCCGGATCCTCAAGCAGCGCCTCAAGGTGCCGCCGGCACTCAACCAGTTCACTCGCACCCTGGACAAGAATCTTGGTATGCTTCCCGTCCATTTACACAGTTTTACCATGCTTGTTGTGCAGTCATTTGATAACAGTTCACACTGGTATATATGATAGGTTTGATTGCTTCATGCTAAGCTCTTTTGATGGGGTAGGGAGCAGTAGTACACAAGAACTGCTAGGGTCTAAAGTCTTAATTGTAATTCGCAGTTTGCCATCGGTGTAAATGGATGTAGAATTGTATTGAATTTGGCTTAAAATTATAGGGAGTGTTCAAATTTTTTTGGTGCGCATAACAACGCCCATGTACTTGTACCTATTTGGTGCTAGGTTAACGTTAAAGCTAATACCACTGGTTTAGGCATTGGTGGGACTGGGATGGAAGGAAGTAGAGCTGGGAGTTATTATGCTTTAAAAAAAGGGTTGGCTTAGTGAATAGAGGGTTCATATCAATTCCAGAGAATTATCGCTGAGCTTGAGCGGCAGGCTGGTGTTTTTTAGGAGTGGATGCTTTGGTCTTAGAGGATGGAGGATGAAGGGACATAGCTGGAGAGTGTGATACGATCATACGAAGGATCAATATTATGATTGTAGTGGAACAGAGAAAGGAGAGGTGGATAGCTAGGATATGTGTGCTGGATGGTAGGCCTTGATAGGTTTCACTGATCCCATGTAGGGCATGAAAGACCATACTTTATGTATTTGTGTCTAGTGCACTCCAGTAAGGAATTGTAGATGTTTATTGTCATAGTTAACCCATTGTAGTCAAACTTTTTGAACTTTGGCCTTCGCTATTTAAAAGTAAACAGAACTGCCATATGAAACTGTAATATTTTCATGTGGCCATTCTAGATGCTTTGAAGTATACTGATGGTCAAAGTTGGAAAAGTTTTGATTGCAAAGGTTAGACTGTGGCAAATACTTGTGAAAATAGGTAGTCCGATCAATTTGGAAGTAAACCCTAGTAGGTGATGACAGATTTCTGTACTCTATATGGGTTAGTGAATTTTAGTGAGGTTAACCACCCACAAACCTATATTATCTTGAACGAGAGCCAGGCGAGATGGAAACTGATGGAGATGATCTTACGGGTAGGCTACCCTAGTTTTGTTTAGTAATCCCAAGTAAGGTGTAGAATTATGCCCTATTAATAGGCGGTGTTCTCCAATAGGGTTTACCTCTACTAGATTGCAGGAACATACACTAAACATGTTACCAATAGGCTTTTAGTACCAACCATGTGCTGTAGTAATCCACTGGTTTCCTGTATGCATCCTAGACTTCTTAAACTAGGATTGTTGTATCTGCATATGATGAAGCAACTTTCTGAGTTTTATCATACTTGGTATGCATCTGCTAGTTCCCTTTCATTAGCCTTTTTTATTTCTTCTCTCTCAAGTGATGTATTATGCTGCAATAATCTTTAAACTAGAATCAATTCATACATGGTCTCACTGTTAGCTATTTTTGTAGTCTGGTCCATGGAATTGTTGCTTGCTGAATTACTGTTAATATTAGTTCTCTGTACTACTATTCAATGCACCTTGTTACTTTTTAAGGATAGATGGACTGCATAGGTTGTTTATCCTGTAATTTTCTGTGAGGTGCATTCATTTAGGCCCTCCAGTGATTTAGTAATTTTGATTGTTGTTAAACTTGCCTAATGGCAATCTTTTATTTCAGCGACAAACTTGTTCAAGATGCTTCTTAAGTACCGCCCTGAAGACAAAGTTGCCAAGAAAGAGAGGCTTTTGAAGAGGGCCCAGGCTGAAGCTGAAGGAAAAACTGTTGAGGCAAAGAAACCAATAGTCGTGAAGTATGGCCTTAACCATGTGACCTACCTTATTGAGCAGGTAAAATGATAAAGAGTGCTTTCTTTAGGCATCAAACTGCATTATGTTAATAATTAAAATTGGTGTGGTTCTCTGCAGAGCAAGGCCCAGCTGGTTGTCATAGCTCATGATGTTGATCCGATCGAGCTGGTTGTGTGGCTCCCAGCCCTTTGCAGGAAAATGGAGGTTCCTTACTGCATTGTGAAGGGGAAAGCTCGCCTTGGATCGGTATTATTTCTGTTGCCACTTTTGTCTGCTTGGTAAATGTGTCGAAAACTAATGAGCTAATGGTTGTAGATTGTTCACAAGAAGACTGCTTCTGTTCTGTGCCTGACCACTGTGAAGAACGAGGATAAACTTGAGTTCAGCAAGATCCTTGAGGCTATTAAGGTGGGTAGTTGTGAATTCTTCGGTTTTGTCTGTATCCATCTTTGCTAATGGTTTGTCCACTGACATTAACTTACTCTTTTCCAGGCGAACTTCAATGACAAGTTTGATGAGATCAGGAAGAAATGGGGCGGTGGCGTCATGGGCTCCAAGTCGCAGGCGAAGACCAAGGCCAGGGAAAAGCTGCTCGCCAAGGAGGCTGCACAGCGGATGAACTAAATTTAGTCTTGTTAAGCCATTATCCTGTTCTTCTCTTGTCCTGATTTTGGCGAGAAACTCGAGTAGCGTGCAAGCATACTGTGATTCTCTGGATCTTGAGCCATTTTGTCTGTGAGACCTTATCTCTCCTATTTAAAAATATGAGTTGGTCATCATAGTTCATCTGCCTCTCTTCATCTAAAAAAAGAGAGTCGACGTGTGCGCTGCAACTTTCGGTTTTTGCGTGCCTTTCTCTCTCTTGTGATCTTCCCCTCTTCCATAATTATAACTAATTCTTGAAAAACTGGATCACGTACATTCCCTCTATCTTGTATTCCTCGTTGCGTCACCCTTCCTCCTTTTCCTTCTCTCGGTGTCCTGATTCGTACTGGCAGCGGCGACAAGATGGCATGGCGAGCTTGGAGCCCCTCTGCGTCTCTACAGTCCGCACCACGAACACCCATCCCTTTCTCATCTCAACCCCTTTTCCCGATTTGCCTCAACCTCCTTCCTCGCCAGCGACCAGAACGAGGGCGCTCACAACTGACTCAATCCGATCCGAAGGCGGCGGCTTGAATCTCATCATCGACGGCGATGGCAAGGAGGTGGTGGTTGGGACCAACTTGTTTCTTGTTTCCTCTCTTCTTCTACTGTGCCCTCTTCTGTGGTTTACTAGGGGATGGTGAAGTATGCAATATAATAAGGACATCATTTTTTTGAATACATATAACACTCATCCATAAAATGCTAGTCAAGAAACTATGACGATGGCATATTAATGATGGTTAAATTATCAGATGAGTTCGTTTTTAGGAGCTCATCATTTTTCCATTGAGAATGGATTGCTACTAAGTCATGTGATGTTATTTTACTTAGGAACCAAGGTGAGAGGAGCAACACTACTATCACAATAATTCTAGACAAATTCGGAGTCAGCCTGACAATACGGACTTAAAATGATCATAACTTTCATATATGGAGTTCGATGGAGGTGTTCGAGTACTTAATGGAAAGCTTATGATAAGACATCTCTTACAGATTTGGCCTCACCTTAAAATTAGTTGTCTATACATCACAATCATCAAAGAGATGTGTTGCGTCACTTGTTGGGCCAACTTGGGCTTTGTAATAGTGTTGGGATTCGAGCCCAAGTTGTGTGCGCCCCTAGTGGCGTACGAACCCTAGGCGACCCCTCTTGAGCACCACCTCCTTATAACCTTTGTGATCGTCACTTTAGTCCTTAGGCTTGTTCAGATTAGTCTTCCACCGTAAAATTTCATCGTGTGTTCTTGTGTCAATTAGACCAATAGCGGCCCAAGCCTAAATCCGTGGCCGACGCGCATCAAAAAAAGTCAGGCCTCGTGCTCATGCACCATCGCTTTCGCCCACAAATTCCTGCGCTCGCGTGTCGCAGGACTTCAGTGGGCCTGACCTTCGTGCGTATGCACCGAGTCTGGCTGGTAGGGGGCCCATATTCTGCGCTCCCCAGGTGCAGATTCTCCACACGTCGCCAACCCGTAATTCCGCGCTCACGAAAGGGCTACTTCCACGAAAAACAACAGCCCATGGCAAATCTTACAAAAAGGGGTATCAACAGGCCAAATATGCAAAAATTCACCAACTGCGATTGCAGGTCTCAACTCATTTGTGTTTCTAATTGATATTCGCAATATTCAAATTGTTTTTTATCTTATTCTTGCTCGTTCTTTGATTGCTTGTAGGAATTTAATCTCGTGTTGTAATGATAAGAGTGTGGTATAACGATTGCAGAATAAACTTAATTATTTTAGTTAAATAGCCTCATCATCAATATCATATTAATTATAATTATCGTTCTCATTAAAAGATCAAGTCAAATCTCTTCGTCACAACGGCTGCAACATAGTGTGTTCGGGGGTTACGTGATCTTAGTGCGGTGATGGATCCCGGATTTGTGGCAGCAAGTGCGTTGGTGGTCTACAGTGGCGGCGAACCGAGGTTAACGAGGTAGGCGATGGTCGGAGCATGAGCTCCGTGGGGACGAGACCTCGAGGCGATCTGGAGAGGAGTCTGGAGGCTGAACTCGAGCTTCTAGAAGTTGGGGGGATAGGAACAAAGATCTTCAACCTCGGGCCACTGTAAAGATCGGCGACCTCAGGCCACCGCATTGACGATGGCAACTTAATCTAATTCCTAGCCGATTAATTGACTCCACATGGTCCTGCCCTTACTCGAGATCCTTCCGGGTTCTCATCCCTCTCATTGACTCTATATCATACCAATTGCATGCTAGTCATGCCATGGCGGCAGCATATGATTAATTTTGTGAAGATTTGTGTTTAATCAGTGTAATTTCTCTTAACATTTTACCTTTTTCTTGGTATTTTGGCATTTAGCCCACTTCAAATTTCCTATGCGTTCTTTCATAATTGCGCTCTTTTTTTGAGACTCAGCTGCTGATGTTTTGAGACATAGGAAAAGATCTCGAATTTGTGACGTGGTAGAATATTGTGGAATCGACGCTCTGGTTTGGGCTGGGATCCATGGTCCTCTTCTCCTTCATCTTTTCAAATGAGATCATCTTCAGACATGTACAATCTAATGCTTTTTTACCTCAAAATTTTTGCTTTCATCTATGCTTCCCTCGTACAGAATAGCATTTGACGACACTTCAAGTAGGTCTACTTTGAGGTTATATTATTACTTTGGTTCTGAATTATGTTGAATTTGACAGTGGGTGCTCAGGTGGAGGCTGAAAATTAGTTATGTGGGCATACACAGGTTGTTGTTGATTGCTATATTTGTTTTCTGTGCTAAACTTTGTTTAGGGAACGGACAAATCCTGCATCGCTATGGGCTCCACTGCGATGGTGCTTCTCCTGCTAAGGAACTGAGGATGTGTCCAGGTTATGCTGCGGTGTAGATGTGGAAACTCTGGACCGAAGCCACGCCGATTTTTGAGCTCAACATTGTTGTCCCAGCTCTCAGGTGATGACCTTCCAACTTATTTTAGTTAGGTGTGGAAAGCAGTGAGCTCCTCTGATTATTTTTTAATTACAAATCGGATACGTTCTTACAAAGTTACAAAGTAGTAAGCTCCTCTTATCACTTAATTCTTTAGTAATCTACAATAACTAGGAAATTGGACATTCATTTTGCTTTATAGTATTGTGTTAAATTATTTTGTAAGCTGTACAAGCACCCGACTATATTTTAGCTCAAAGTTATGTAAATTATATCATATTGACACAATGCTATACTTTCAGTTTGAAAATTGTGATGGATGTCTTTGATCCTATCATGTGTAAAGGGATTCTTTTATCTAGACTTCCATATACATGTTCATTTTGAAAAAAGAACTCTTTTTGTGAGGGATAGCCAGGGGCGGACCCACTATGGTTCATAAGTATTCAGTTAAACACCCAAAATTATTAGCAAAAAACTAATATATACTAGGTATAATACATATGTATACTCATAATTAGGTCAAATTCGTTATTTCTATACCCAACCAGCCCACTTTCCAGCGAACTCTTGTTGGCCCATTTTGCCATCCCATCCTACTGGCCCAATTTGGCATATGATGTTGGCCCATTTGCCCATCCCCCTAACCCTAAGTCCTAACCAGAACTAACCACCAGAGAGGGAGGGGCTCAGACAGCTCTCAGCTGGTGACGGTGCGCGTGTGGGGACTAGTAAGAGCCTAGAGCAGTGGGGCATGGCAGGGGCAGCAACCAGTAGGCGGGCAGGGTGCAATCCACACCACAAGGAGCCATGGAACACGAGCGAAGCCAACGTGGCAACCGACAACCGTATAGATGAAATGTTTAGAAAAGCAAATAATCTCTCTGAGCTTTCTATTATGCTTGTTCAAACAAAGAAGAATCTCAATTATGCAATTATTTATAAGCTTCTCAAATCGGTGCTAATTCTTTCCGTAGCAACTGCTAGTGTTGAGAGAGTGTTCTCTTCAATGAATTATATAAAGAATAAGCTAATAAATAGAATAAGAGAGCAATACTTGAATGATTATTTGATTACATTTCTTAAGCAAGAGTTTTTTTCTGCAAGTTAAAGATGATGATATTATATCTCACTTTTAAGGCATTAAGCATTGTCAAGTTAAATTATAATTTTCTTAATTATTTTTGTATTTTTTAATATTATTTGAGATGTTGTCTCTAATATAAATAATTTGTAATTTATTTTTTCTATTGTGGTCCTTTATTTTTCTATTCAACAATATGTTTATAACTTCGAACACCCATCGTGCAATCCTTGGGTCCGCCTAGCATGAGTTCTTCTTTTGTGAGAGATAGCGTGAGATGCCATGTAAAGAAAGTTTTCCCCAATTAATTTGTTCTGTGCTCTGTACATTTTCAGAGTGCTTATCTGTTAGCTAAAGGGCTGAATAGAAGATTTTGTTTAGGAATTATTTGTGACTGAGATAATCTATTCAAAAGTTTTATCTAATATGCCTGTGCATATTTGTAGTAATTTTTTAAATTTGGGTCAATGTTGTGGCTTGTGCTGTTCAGAGGAAAAGATATATTGCTGCACTGTCTCCCTGATACGTACTTAAGCCAACGAAGGTCACAAATGCCACACTTTTGCACATGCATATTAGAGAATAGATCAACAGACACCTCATGATCCCATCCTGATCATTCTTATTATGGGTCTATGTTGAGTGTAAGAATGCGTACCATAAACTCAACCAACTATCCATTGATTCAAGCTAAAAGATCATATTGTTTCAGAAATTGTGAAGGCGAATTATCATGTGGATTTGTTAGATATGTGAGTTTAGGGATTGCAAGCAAACACAGATGGCCTTTAGTGACTAGATTACAATTGAAGTCTGAATTTGAATATTTGTCAGTTATTTTGCCCAGGCAGGGCAACTATTGTAAAGTCTCGTGCCCAAGAAATTTTTTTAGCCCTACTATTGTTCTTACCACTATCATGACAAGCCCTAATTATATGAAATAACTAAGTAAAACAACTAAAGAAGTACCCATAGATTTGAGCCTTGATTGTTTTTTTGAGTTTCATGCCTTTGGCGTTTTGTTCCAAGATGATAGCAGGAAATCATTTCATCTAACAATTTTGATCCGTATCATGAGATGGCATAGAGAGCGATTTTCCTATTGTACCGAATACCATCTTTATGTTCTGATCTGCCATGATCCCTATTTTCTCCCGATTTTTTCCCGTGATTTATTGTTTATAAATGCTCTCTGTTAGCCCAGACCATTGGAGTAGCTACAGTTCAAAGGTGGCTCTCAGTCCCATGTTGTCTAACAGTTCACCTAATCCCTTGTCACCATATTTCTATTGGTAGATACAAGATACAGGTTAGCTACATTTCAGCATTAGTTTGCTTCTGTTCATGCAGGTCCTGGAGAGAGATACTAATGTGAAGCTGTTAGGCAAAAGAAAATGTGCATAGTATTTGATTTTCCGTTGCAACATACGGGCACACACACTATATTGCTGAAGTACTCCAGCAGCTAGCGATCTGGAACAGCCAGTCAGACGAGGGAATGGGCTTTCATGGCATTCTTAGATTAACAGCAGTGTCGACAAGTGTATGCACAAGGTAAACTATCTGTACAATGCAGGAGGCCAGTATCACATTTCAAGTATATGCAAACTATTTACAAACTCCGTCGATCCCATGCCTCATTATTCCCTAACCTACGTCAGATTCGTTTGTATGAACAAGGCCGGTCGTGTTATGAGCAGCAGCCTTCTCAAGAGTAGGACCCGATCAGCCTGAACCCCTGAAACGAGCCCTTGAGGAGGTTGCCGAGGATGGACACCGCGCTGCCCTCCTCGACGGGCTTGATGGCGGCGTGGCTGTCGCGCTTCACCCTCAGCACGGCGTGCCCGAGCTGCTCGCTCAGTGAGTCCATGGTCTTGCCGTCGACGGGGTTGCCGTAGGCGTCCGACACGTAGAAGGTGTCGTCGGCGAGGCCGTTCTTGGTCGAGATAACCGCCCGGATGATCGACAGGCTGTTCTCGCGGAACGCGCGCGTGATCTCCGACAGGAGCCCAACCCTGTCCTCCGTCTTCACCTCCAGCTCCAGTCCCTGCAATTGCAAGGACGAACGCTTGTCACTCGCATGCAAAGAATGCAAGGAAGATGTGATCGGCGAGTGAGTTTAATTGTCCGTACGTCCGAAGCGCGCCTCTCGATGGCCGCCTCGAGGCACCGGACGAGGCGGATCCGCTCGGTGTCGGAGCGCACCGGGTGCCCGTCGACGTGCCGGATGTAGTATTCCTGCAACCACACACCGCCGGAAGATGAGCAATCTTGTCAGGTAACTATGGTTTGTGAGACATGCGCGCGTACTTGGTAGGCCTCCTTGCTGCTGCCCTCGGCGTCGACCGTGCCGTGGAACACGACGTACTGCAGGTCGGTGAGCGCGCACAGCGTGTCGAACAGCAGCTTCGGCCGGTCCTTGCACCGCAGGATGACCACCGTGTAGCGCCGCTCCGTGCAGTCCATGACCGCGACCTTGGCCTTGGGCTTCGCAACCTTGCCCTCCTCGCCGCCGGGGTCCTGCCCGCCGTCGCCGTCTCCGTCGTCGAGCATTAGCCTATGCAGGCGCCTCTCGGCGTGCGCCGCGCCCACGGACACGGCCGTGTTGCCTTTCTTGGCAACGCCGCCGCCGCTGCAGCCGCAGCCACCTCCGTCTCCCTGCATTACGTTGCAGAGAAGCTCCTGCACCTTGGACAGCCGGCCCGCGTCGCGGATGGGGAGCCCGGTGGCCTCGTCGGTGATCTGGATAACAGCGGCGGCGCGCCTGTCGTGCGTCCACACCTCGGCCTTCACAATGTTGCAGCTGAGGGAAGCGAGCACGGCGCACACCTCGGACAGGAGGCCCGGCCTGTCGGTGCCGGTGAGCTCAATAGAGGTGGACTCCTCCGACGGCCCAACGCCAGCAGCCGGCCCGCTTGCCGGGGGCACAAGGTAACCATCCTCTGATTCTAGACACTGCAGATGAAGATTATCAAGGTAAGGCATCTCGCAAAGTAGCTCAGGTTAGCAACATCAGAGCCAGTAAATGCACACTCACTCTCTGAATGCAGTCAATGATCTCCCTGTTCACGAGCTTGCTCCCGTCCTGATCGGTCACATTGAACACTGAACATGACATAAGCCAAGTCGATCACAAGCAAGTCAAGCAACCTTACTGCCAAGAAACTTGCTGCGCCTTGCATGATTTTTGCACGGGAGCACAAATCAAATCAAAGGTTTAAGAGACTTAGTATTATCATACCGTCCATGAACCAGTTGCCGTCGGAGGAAATGTAAGCCTTGGTGACGACGAGGTTGAGGTCCACGAGGACTTGGACGGCTTCCAGTAAAATGCCGTGCTTCTTGACCCTATCAACCTGGGCAAGATAGAAGAAGAAAAGTCTCAAGCTTTGTCAATCAATAACCAGTGCAAAGGTAGAGGGGTTGGTTAGGTATTTAGTTGTTAGTATGCATGGTCCTGCAAGGGAAGTACAATCTTACCCGGATGACAGTTGCATTGTCGCACGAGTCATTGTCTATCACAACCCTGCAAAAGATTCACAGATTCACACAGTAACTAATTAAGCAGGGACGTTGCATTGTGGCAGTGATAATAGCTAACGCTATTACTAGGTCAGCTGATTTGGAATTGATTATCGACAAACAGTCGGGTTTGGAAGTTGATTAGAGCGACAGTTGGATTGTAAAGCCTCTTTACAGCAGGCAGCATAATAAGAATCACAGATTCCAGATAGCCCTTTGCCAAAAGGAGAGGGGAATCCAGGAAGGACGTCTGTGAGCTTCAGACAACACGACAGAGCTACGAATATGGCAAAGAATAAAGGAGAACAGGGGGGGGGGGGGGGGGCAGATTTTTTTTCTGGAAACATTAGATATGCAGGAAAGATTTGTGTTGTGATTTGAGTTGAGAAAATTAAGGATTGATTGGATAGGGAATACGGGCAGTAAAGATTAAATCAATCCCAAGGATCGGTTAAGATTCAGCAAAATGGATTCCATGATCAGAGGAAGAAACGTATGGAGTGCAAAAATCCGTAGAAAAACGACGCATATGCTAATTGCGATGAGAGAAGGACAATAGACAAACCGGAGTAAAATTCCACTGTAGTAATTTGCAGAAACGAAGGAAAAAAATATTAGTGTGGACAAAGTTGTCCAAACGGCTATTACAAAAGCAATAAAGTGCTTATCACATGAAAATTCTTACCAAGTCCAAATCCAATCCCAAAATCCAACAACGATAAGTTGCCACAGACAAATCAAAATCAAAGGAGAGAAAGAAACCATAAACATATACCAACAATACAAACCAGTAGTCTAGTACCTGGGTGGGTTCATCCTCCTGACCAACTTGGCATACTCGTCGTCCTCCACCATCTCCTCCTCCAACTCCCCGCACCTCACCATGACAGCACAGAGCAAGAACACGGCGCAAACCAAGACACAACAAGGAGCCAAAGGCTCCAGATAATTTATCTGTAGGGGAAGGAGCGGAGCTGTGGAGTTGTGAAGCGGAGGGAAAAGGACGCGTGGGAGGAGGAGGAGGAAGAAGGATAGTAGCAGTAATAGCAGGAGGAGGAGGGGAGGATGGGGTGGGAGGAGTCGGAAGGGAGGAGGGGGGAAATGAAACGCCGCGCCGTTTCCATTAACAGCGGTACGAGGTCGGTGAACGAGGGATGCGGGCGGAGTAAAGGCAGCCTGCCCCGCCTTGCGGAGGGAGGGAGAAAACGCAAGCTGTGGTTTATAGACAAGAGCGCGTGGATTTTTTAAAAAAATAATCAATTTTTCATTTGAAATTAGGGTAATACACTCGTGCAATTTTTTTATAGGAATGGAATACAATCATCCAACCGTTAGACGGCCAAAACCTGTCGCCCAATGGCCACGCGACACAAATTCAGTCAGTGTGCCGTTGGGCGATAGGATTTAGTCATCGAACGGTCGGGCGATCGCGACATGTCGCTGAACTGTTCGGCAACTACAGGTTCAGTCACCTGACTGGTCGGCGACTGCCACCTCAGCCCATTTTTTCGCAATTGACCCCCCCAACAACGCACGTGGGTAAATGACAATTACTGTAGGTAGGTGATAATTACTAAATTTTATGTATAATTCGTATTTTGTGGAAAAAACGGTAGACAATGTTGGATGATGTATTTGTGATTTTCATAGATTATGAATGGTACTAAATCTGTTAGATTCGCGATAACAATTTGTGATTGTCGTATATTATTGTAATGCAAGAGATTTTTAGAAATTTTTTATAAGGACGATTGAGATAACAACAATTGGTAAGTACGAAGGTAAGTGATATTGTGAAGAATTGAATACAAAAAGACGATGGCATGTGATGTTGCGAATTTAAATAGACTCATAATAAGCTGGGAATAACATGGCGCACAGGGTTTGTTTACGTGCGTAAGAAACAACATCTTGCATGATACAACAAATCGAAGCACTTCTATGTACATATGCGCCTTTCTGGAATAAAAATAAATTCGACCTTCGGGGGACTACTGCGGGACGGTCCAACCTACTGCGTGGATCGGGGCTATTTTCCCTTTCTTGCGAGTTTGACGTTCAACTCCTAGGCAGTCTCTTCGCCTTGGTCGCTATTTTCCTCTTTTCCTCACACTCCTTCTCACGAGCCTCACGCTCTCTGCACGTACACGCGTCAAGATGAGCTTTCATCTTTTGACGTATACGCTCGGTTTGCTCATCGTTGTGGTGCTCCTCCTTCCGGATCTCGCAGATCCTTTTGACATTCCACTCCTCGAAGTCGAGAGTCCACTGGTCATGTGGGTGGATCTCTAGGTCGATCCACTTGCGGTAGTGTAACATCCTGAAATTTCAAGCGTAAAAAAATGTGGAGGTTTTAAAATTCCTCTTGCATTTGCTAGCACTTAAGTTTCTTTTGAGTATCTATTGAAATCTTTTTGGGTTTTGTGCTATACAAATTAATAATCAAGAGTACTCCCAAATGCAAATAATAATGTTGCAAATTATAAAAATAGAAAATGCCATTGCAGATTATGAATTCAAAGTACCAACATCTTGAATTCAAATGCAGGTCAACAAAATCTAGGGTTGAATTTTCAAAACTTATGTATATACAAAGCTTAAGTAAAAAAAATTCACGATTTCACTGCTCATGCCAAAAATTTAAGCCAGCAAGCCCTAATGCAAATTACAAGCTTAACCTTGAAATTTTACATTTATCCTTAGCATTTTGCTCTCTGCTTCATTTTCCTACAAGTGGACCCCACCACCTCTCTCTTTTTCCTCCCTCTCTCTCTTTTTCCCTGCCGCCGGCTCCCTGCCTGCTCTTTCTTTTCTTCTTCCTTTTTCTCTCCCCGAGCGCCTGCTGCTCCTTTCTTTCTTTTTCTCCTTCCTCCCCCTTCCTTTGCGGACGAGCTTCATCCACGTCGTCTCCTTCCCCCTGCGTCTCTCTCGTCTGCTCACTGCTCTGCTGCGTCTGCTCCCGAGCCGTTCCATCCCTGTCTCAGCTGCCATGCGCCCACGTCGCCCTCCACAACGCGCGCGTTCCACCGCTCCTCTTTTTCTTCCCCGCGCTGCCCGAGCCGTCTTCTCGTGCGCAAGGCTCGAGCTCTCTGCCCCAGCACGCGTAGCACGACGGCATGATGCCAAATCCAGCCGCGAGATCTTATCCCTGCCCCGCCGCCTGCTGCGTCGCTCGCCAACAAGACCAAACGAGCAGGTTCCCCGATGCCGGCCCTCCTCATGTGTCTATAAGGGTCACCAAAGCCCCCAATGTGCTCCCCACACCTCGCTCCCCCTCCCCTCACAGCTAATCGAGCTAGGGACCCCCAGATGGTAGCCGGCCGTGTTTCTCCCCCAACTCCGGCCGACAAGCTCACTGCCGATTGAAGCGACGTCGGTCCAATTCCTCCACCCCGTAGCATCCTTGGAGCAACGTGAGGTCATCCCCGTCCCTGGCCGGGCCTTCCCCTACCTCTCCATCGCCAGCACCGAGCTCCTCCCCGATCCGTCTCCGCCTCCCGTCGCCGGACTTCTACAGCCTCCCTCGTGCCTCACCGATCGCTCAGGTAGGTTTCTACACCCGCCAAGAAACTTCCCTAGCTGGCAATCGGGCTCTAACACCACGAATTGCTGCGGCTGCCATACCCCTGTTCCGCCGCCGCCCACGAGAGGCACCGTTTGGTGCTCCGGCCGAATTGGCTGGCGAGGCTCCGCCGGTAGGTAGGCGCGAGCGTAAGCCGTCCATTTTGCGGGTTCTCGTCCCCGTCCACCGTCCCTGTCGTCGGCGGCGACGCTGGCACTGACCGCCGCTGGGACACACTGTCTTGAGCAGCTCCAGCGCATGTCGCCCCTTAATCACCTCTGTCCTCAATTGCCCGAGGCCCCTTCCCAACCGGTCAACCGAACCAACATAGCAACGGCCCCAGGATCGAGTCCAATCTCTGCACCTTTAACCTTCTTTTTGCCTTCCCTGTTAATAACCCATTTTAAGTAGTAAAAATTAAGGAAATTGGGAAATAATAATCCAGGGGAGTAATAAAATTTAATTAGAATATCAGATAGGGTTATTTGGAATGTAGTATCAAGTTAAATGTTATATATAAATGACTAATGTTAGAGATTTAAATCTAAGTTTTAAATTCGGGTATTACCAAAAGATGACTTTGAATAATGATTCAAGATTTCATAAAGATAATGGATATCATGCGTAGTTATAAAAGTAAGGCCTTAGACAAAAGAATACCCCTAGTAGTAATTGAAAGTACTTAAAAATGTATGCCATAGTAGCTAAAGTGCCGCTAGTAAATAAATCTCCGCAGTATATATATATATATATATATATATATATATATATATATATATATATATATATATATATATATATATATATATATATATATATATATATATATATATATATATATATATATATATATATATATATATATATATATATATATATATATATATATAGCCAACAAGGGGAGCGAAATAAAGTTAGGAGTAGCAAGTTTGATCCTAGGTAAATAGAACTCAATTAAGACTAATGGTGACCTTGCGTAATTATCCAAAAGTTTCATAAAAATTTTAGATATCATGTTTAGTCATAAAAGCGAGGCCTTAAATTAAAGATTATCCTTGATTGTAAATAGAATACACGACCTAACAATCACCATGCTGCCATTTAATAAACCTTGGAGGTAGATTCTGTTAAGCAACAAATATTAAAAACATGGGGCTAATCCACAAATAGTACTGAAGATTATCAGGATAAAGATGAGTTTAGTAAAGGGTTAACCCTAGACCAAACGGCATGTGTTAGAAACTAATGTGCTCTAAATGTGTGTTTTAAAGCTTAACTATTAGTCAAAAGTATGTTAGGAAATTGAGTAAAAACTTGTTAGGTTGTGCACTCATGGAATAATGAATTAACAAATGAAAATGTTCTAAAGAACAAGTCATAAACCCATGTATTTTAGGTAAAAGAGGGTTTAAGTTTTGATTAGTTATCATGATAAATAATTAGTGTGCCTTTAGTATCTAATTTTAAATCTAAATTATTTACTAAAGTCATTAGTAAGGAAAAGTAGCCCTGGATAAATGTCCACATTTAGTAAAGATTACCCCCACTTAAAATATAAACGTTTACGCCCTAATATTTATCATGCCGTCATGAAATAAATCCTAATGTTAGGTTTTGCTAATTAGCAAATATTGGGATATAGCCTCGCTAAACAAATAGGTTTTAATTGAAGCTAATAACAATCAAATATAGAGACCTTCCAAGTAAATGTATACATAAGCATCTGTAGGTATACATATAAATAAGCGGTTAGAGAAATGCATGCAGCCATTAACACGAGCAATTAGGGTCACATAATGCTAAGTGTCAAGCCTTACTCAGGTTGCTAAGTTTAAAGCTGAAATTTGAAATAAGGTTAGGCCTAATAGTAACCAAAGCGTACATGAAATAATAATGATGTCATTAACTAAACCTTAATATTAGCTTTAATAAATAATAATGATGAGCATGAGTTAACGAGATGTGGCCCATGCAACTAAATCCTAATTTAATTTGAAATAGGCCTAGTGACACTAAATGCACATAAAATGTCACCCATAAAATGCTATACACCTACACTCTAAAATTCATTCGGTAAGCCAATATGCCCTGAAAAGTAGCGTTTGACAAGATAATACCTACTCGTAAGTCCATCCTAACTCATGAAACTTCCTTGACAAATATAAAAAAATAAATAAAGGAAACTGTAGATAACAGGATCGAGGCATCGTTTTCCACCACCGGCATTGCCTCAAATCACCCAAATCACCTCTTAACTTACAATAAAACAAAAGATAAATTTATTCGGATTTATTGGATCTTTTGAGTTATTTGCTTTTATTTGGATTCAATCGTTTGTCGCGTAATTAGAAATTGGGAGTTGTGAAGACTCATTGGATCAAGCGAGATCAAGCTCGAAGTGAAGATAAAGACCAGAGGCTAGACAGAAACCATTGCGTGAGCTCAAGACCGCGTAAACCGCGTCAGGCGAGTCAATACTTTGATCATATTGAACCTACATTTCCTGCAAATTATTTTTGTTTAAATTATCAAATTGCATGCTGTTATCTTATATGCAAATCCATGTTTAATTTAGAATTCTAGTTAAATGCCTATTATCTAACTTGGTTAATATTGCCCATCCTTTGGAATATTTGAACATGAGAACCTTGTCACCCTAGCAAAATTATAATAGTAACCTTTGGAAAATAAGTCCCTAAATATATGCCATGCTTAGTATTGTTTAGGTACTCATGGGCGCGAGAGCGCCCAAGCATCACTTTTTAATACTGAGAAAAATTGGTTGGGCAGTCATAGTGGAAATGACTGATATTTGTTGACATTGTTATTTTATGCTCCCAAAAACCTCAACTTGCTTATTTATCTGGGCGATTGGTTCGGGGGTATGGTGCAGCGGTGCACGAGAGTGTGGTTTGTGGTAGAACCGCCCAGATACCAATAAGGACTGAATCTTGTCATGACCTCCTATGTAAAACAGTACAACCACAAGTCTGTAAAGTACAACTTGGCTAAGTAGACTTATCGAAATCCCGGACTCATCTCACTGGTAGTGGATTGATGGGGTTATGCTATGGCAAGGGGGCCTGAAGGGACACCAGGTAGGGTGAAGTTTCTCAGTCGTACTAGCGCAGAGGGGAGGGAAGCCCGTACGCTAGTAGCAGTGAGAAACATCCCGTGCAATTAGATGGGACCCATCGCAAATGGGAGAAGCCCATATAGTGGGATGAGAGAAAGGACTAGATACTTTGAAAAGTCACTGTGATGGTCTGCTCAACCACACTTCTAAGGAATCGTGTGGGGCAATGAGTTGATTGTCTCTTGTGGTGAAAGTGTACAAACTCTGCAGAGTCAAAACTATTCGAATAGCCGTGCCCACGGTCAAGGGCGGACATGGGAACTTAACCAGATATAGTTCTATTTCAAAATGTTTTGTGGGTGGGATGGAAAAGTGGAGGGCAGTGAAAGGCCCTAGTTTGGAGTTGTCCTGGGTGTCGTCCCAGTGGTAAGTTAAGCGGCTATAACGCTGAAGAAATTGCTATATGGTGCAGATGCCATGTAACGGTGGATGGAATCTGAATCGATATTAATAATGCATTTCCTTGTACATTATGATTTGTTCCAAAATTGCTAAGTCATAGGGCTTTTTAATTAATTGTATTCAAAAGCACTCTACGCAAAATAAAATAGCCTGAGCCTCTCCTTTGTTAAGTTATGCATACTAGTTATTTGCATTCTGTGTATTGGCTCGCGGAGCACGGGGTCGGAGTGCTCACGCTCGCTTTTGCGACAAAATTCAGAATCAGGAATCGAATCACCTCGCCTCAGCAACACGATTGGACAAGCTGGCCGAGAAGCTGAAGATGTCAAGGGCTAGGTCGCGAACCTCCAGTTGGCTGCCTGTGGGCATGTCCTGAATGTCCCACCTGTGTGCTTCGTTCTTCCGCTGCTGCAATTTAATGATTTCGGCCTAATCGGCCCATGAGTAAGTCTACTATTAAATTTTACGCTTCCGCATGATATGTATTTTGATATTCATTACTGTAACTGTGAGCACTATCTACTGATCCAGGGAATAGTGCAGTAATCACAGAGGAATCCGGATGTTAATATCTGGGTCCTTACAGCGATGGTATCAGAGCCTATCAACTGCAGGTCGTGGCCTAGTTAGCTTGGCCATTAGTCTTATGACTAGGAATATTTCTTTAAAATACTATTTCCAAAGATATAAGTTACAGTGCTCATTCTCGTCTCTCTTAGATGATTTCCTCTCATCTATATGCTACCCTAGCCATTTTACTTCTGAAGCTCTCTTACCCCAAAGTTCAAAATGAAGAAATCAAGTACTCCTCTTGTAAATTTTCTACAAAAATACACTTTGGGTTAAGAATCGTGATGCTGAACCTTGAGGCTTAACCTCAACAATTGTTTTATCCCTGGAGGAAACAACAGTGTGAATTTTGGGTGAATGTATTGGTGGAGATTAAAGGATTAGATTGACTAGATTGATGAATTAATAGAGTCTTCGAGGAATTGGAGATATGATAACAAGTATCAGAGTACATGCTTGATTAATAACATTATTCCTGGAAGATGTTTATAATGATGAATTAATTCGAAGGTTGTCAGTGAAGATTTAGGTGGATACTAGAGGAGCAATTATGATTTTGAATATAATCCTGGATTATTAGGAAGTCGTGATACAAATAATGCTGGTGGATTTAAAAGTAATAATGTTGAATTCAGAATTGAAAAGTAGATAGATAATAAATATATAGGTTCATCATTGGAGAAGCAAACTATGGATCTAAATCAATAACACCAAATTGGATTATTAGGGAGTCTCGATACAAAAATCATCATTGGATCCAAGACAAGGAATACTAGATCTTCATTGGACTAAGAAGCTGATCAAAATGGCAGATAATAAATAGGAGAATTGGGATCATACAGTCATAGTGAAATCTGAGATTCGAATTATACAATTATGGTGGAAGTTAAGATTTATGTGAAGATTAGATACCCATGGCTGGATTAAGGAAATTGAAAAGACACAATAGGGAGTGTAGGATCGGTGAATCGGATAAATATAGACACCCGCTATTTGGAGTTTCAGACGACAATAATATTGTGACTAAATACTGAAGGAAGATAGCTTAAGAGCAAATTGCAAAAAAATGGAAGTTGACTGATCGAGGCTGTTGGATTTTAGGCCTTATGTATGAAGATTGAAGTGAATCAAATCATTGATGGATACTGGGGCGATTGTACATCTATATAAAAAAAAGTATTGCAAGGTTGCGTGTTTTCAAAACAATTACAAGAACGAGTACTACTAACCTCCCAATGCCTTCCTCTTCCTTCTATGGATTTCAAGAGAAAATTTAACTCACTTTTCTTACCTTCGCTTCAAAATTTAAGATTAGGATTGTCGAAGACGGTCATGAAGCTAAGGTGGTTCCGTTCTAAAACGGACTATGCCGATAAACCCTGCCCCCTTTTGTGTGTGCTTTCCCGAGTAGACGTTGTACTGTCGCAAGGTTTTCATTGGGTCCTGTGCACTGCCTTTTTGCCCTCAGGTGTTCTATTTCGCAGTCACGGGAAGAGCTTGCTTTAAAAGTTTGCGTGGTTATATATACCCCAGCTTCCGGGTATATTCTCTTGAAAATTTGAATGGGTTTAGAATATCTTATCTCTACGGTTAATACTCACCCCATGCTAATTCCCCCTCACCCCATTGCTGAAAACCTCTTCAGGTCTGCAGGCAAGAGATAGTAGATAACCAAGTCAACACACTTGAAGCTCTGAAGTGGAAAGAGGCAACATCTCTGAAAAAGATAACAACTAAGAAGCCTTAGCCTGCAAGAGGATCAAGACTCAAGTCTCTATTCCGCGGTAGACTCACTATTCCAGTCATCGTCAAGGCATCCTCAATGGCCAAGAATAAGGCTAAAAGCAAGAAGCAGGAACCAATGGTTTTTACTCACTTTGGTCCCTACCGCTCGTCCAAGTATTCGCTCAGATCCACTTCACAAAGACAACTAAGAACAAGTCGCCGCATGATGGGCAACCGCACCACTACATTAGGCGGACCCCGAAAGAATACCATCTGCTTCTATTGCGGAGAAAAAGGACATGATATGCGTAGGTGCCCTGAGAAAAGGAATCTAGAAAGATTAGCCGGGGATGCTATCACCACCAATCAAGGCCCTCAGAGGAAGCCGGGTCATGGGTTCAACTGTTTCATATGCAGTGACCCAGGACATTATGTGAGAGACTGCCCTCAACGGAAATCGAACAAGCAAATGATGGATGCCGTCACCCTTAGCTCCAACTCTGCCAAAGGAAACCCTCTCGACTTCAAAGAGGAACAAGCTGTAACTACAAAAATGCCGCCACCCGACCAGGAAACTTCCTTAAATAACATATGTGTAGAATGTGGTAAAGCAAGACTTGTCAGGCCTGAAGTTGGAAAGGAAGACTAATATCAGACGTCGCTTATTTTAAGGGGGTAGCAAGAATAGACAAGAAAGTCGGGGGACTACTATGGTGTATAAGTACTTTTGGAAGTATCGAACTGATGTATGACTATTTTGGAGGTGCAATGATGATGTATTAGATTTAAGCAGATCAGACTGAAGAGATTTGCAAGGCTGTCACGACAAGCCAAATCCGGGCACCTATTGCTAGCCAATATGACTCACCCCATTCTTTCTGCTCTACCGGAATCTCGGGGTCGAGATTCTTTTTAAGGGGGGTAGGTTTGTAACATCCTGAAATTTCAAGCGTAAAAAAATGTGGAGGTTTTAAAATTCCTCTTGCATTTGCTAGCACTTAAGTTTCTTTTGAGTATCTATTGAAATCTTTTTGGGTTTTGTGCTATACAAATTAATAATCAAGAGTACTCCCAAATGCAAATAATAATGTTGCAAATTATAAAAATAGAAAATGCCATTGCAGATTATGAATTCAAAGTACCAACATCTTGAATTCAAATGCAGGTCAACAAAATCTAGGGTTGAATTTTCAAAACTTATGTATATACAAAGCTTAAGTAAAAAAAATTCACGATTTCACTGCTCATGCCAAAAATTTAAGCCAGCAAGCCCTAATGCAAATTACAAGCTTAACCTTGAAATTTTACATTTATCCTTAGCATTTTGCTCTCTGCTTCATTTTCCTACAAGTGGACCCCACCACCTCTCTCTTTTTCCTCCCTCTCTCTCTTTTTCCCTGCCGCCGGCTCCCTGCCTGCTCTTTCTTTTCTTCTTCCTTTTTCTCTCCCCGAGCGCCTGCTGCTCCTTTCTTTCTTTTTCTCCTTCCTCCCCCTTCCTTTGCGGACGAGCTTCATCCACGTCGTCTCCTTCCCCCTGCGTCTCTCTCGTCTGCTCACTGCTCTGCTGCGTCTGCTCCCGAGCCGTTCCATCCCTGTCTCAGCTGCCATGCGCCCACGTCGCCCTCCACAACGCGCGCGTTCCACCGCTCCTCTTTTTCTTCCCCGCGCTGCCCGAGCCGTCTTCTCGTGCGCAAGGCTCGAGCTCTCTGCCCCAGCACGCGTAGCACGACGGCATGATGCCAAATCCAGCCGCGAGATCTTATCCCTGCCCCGCCGCCTGCTGCGTCGCTCGCCAACAAGACCAAACGAGCAGGTTCCCCGATGCCGGCCCTCCTCATGTGTCTATAAGGGTCACCAAAGCCCCCAATGTGCTCCCCACACCTCGCTCCCCCTCCCCTCACAGCTAATCGAGCTAGGGACCCCCAGATGGTAGCCGGCCGTGTTTCTCCCCCAACTCCGGCCGACAAGCTCACTGCCGATTGAAGCGACGTCGGTCCAATTCCTCCACCCCGTAGCATCCTTGGAGCAACGTGAGGTCATCCCCGTCCCTGGCCGGGCCTTCCCCTACCTCTCCATCGCCAGCACCGAGCTCCTCCCCGATCCGTCTCCGCCTCCCGTCGCCGGACTTCTACAGCCTCCCTCGTGCCTCACCGATCGCTCAGGTAGGTTTCTACACCCGCCAAGAAACTTCCCTAGCTGGCAATCGGGCTCTAACACCACGAATTGCTGCGGCTGCCATACCCCTGTTCCGCCGCCGCCCACGAGAGGCACCGTTTGGTGCTCCGGCCGAATTGGCTGGCGAGGCTCCGCCGGTAGGTAGGCGCGAGCGTAAGCCGTCCATTTTGCGGGTTCTCGTCCCCGTCCACCGTCCCTGTCGTCGGCGGCGACGCTGGCACTGACCGCCGCTGGGACACACTGTCTTGAGCAGCTCCAGCGCATGTCGCCCCTTAATCACCTCTGTCCTCAATTGCCCGAGGCCCCTTCCCAACCGGTCAACCGAACCAACATAGCAACGGCCCCAGGATCGAGTCCAATCTCTGCACCTTTAACCTTCTTTTTGCCTTCCCTGTTAATAACCCATTTTAAGTAGTAAAAATTAAGGAAATTGGGAAATAATAATCCAGGGGAGTAATAAAATTTAATTAGAATATCAGATAGGGTTATTTGGAATGTAGTATCAAGTTAAATGTTATATATAAATGACTAATGTTAGAGATTTAAATCTAAGTTTTAAATTCGGGTATTACCAAAAGATGACTTTGAATAATGATTCAAGATTTCATAAAGATAATGGATATCATGCGTAGTTATAAAAGTAAGGCCTTAGACAAAAGAATACCCCTAGTAGTAATTGAAAGTACTTAAAAATGTATGCCATAGTAGCTAAAGTGCCGCTAGTAAATAAATCTCCGCAGTATATATATATATATATATATATATATATATATATATATATATATATATATATATATATATATATATATATATATATATATATATATATATATATAGCCAACAAGGGGAGCGAAATAAAGTTAGGAGTAGCAAGTTTGATCCTAGGTAAATAGAACTCAATTAAGACTAATGGTGACCTTGCGTAATTATCCAAAAGTTTCATAAAAATTTTAGATATCATGTTTAGTCATAAAAGCGAGGCCTTAAATTAAAGATTATCCTTGATTGTAAATAGAATACACGACCTAACAATCACCATGCTGCCATTTAATAAACCTTGGAGGTAGATTCTGTTAAGCAACAAATATTAAAAACATGGGGCTAATCCACAAATAGTACTGAAGATTATCAGGATAAAGATGAGTTTAGTAAAGGGTTAACCCTAGACCAAACGGCATGTGTTAGAAACTAATGTGCTCTAAATGTGTGTTTTAAAGCTTAACTATTAGTCAAAAGTATGTTAGGAAATTGAGTAAAAACTTGTTAGGTTGTGCACTCATGGAATAATGAATTAACAAATGAAAATGTTCTAAAGAACAAGTCATAAACCCATGTATTTTAGGTAAAAGAGGGTTTAAGTTTTGATTAGTTATCATGATAAATAATTAGTGTGCCTTTAGTATCTAATTTTAAATCTAAATTATTTACTAAAGTCATTAGTAAGGAAAAGTAGCCCTGGATAAATGTCCACATTTAGTAAAGATTACCCCCACTTAAAATATAAACGTTTACGCCCTAATATTTATCATGCCGTCATGAAATAAATCCTAATGTTAGGTTTTGCTAATTAGCAAATATTGGGATATAGCCTCGCTAAACAAATAGGTTTTAATTGAAGCTAATAACAATCAAATATAGAGACCTTCCAAGTAAATGTATACATAAGCATCTGTAGGTATACATATAAATAAGCGGTTAGAGAAATGCATGCAGCCATTAACACGAGCAATTAGGGTCACATAATGCTAAGTGTCAAGCCTTACTCAGGTTGCTAAGTTTAAAGCTGAAATTTGAAATAAGGTTAGGCCTAATAGTAACCAAAGCGTACATGAAATAATAATGATGTCATTAACTAAACCTTAATATTAGCTTTAATAAATAATAATGATGAGCATGAGTTAACGAGATGTGGCCCATGCAACTAAATCCTAATTTAATTTGAAATAGGCCTAGTGACACTAAATGCACATAAAATGTCACCCATAAAATGCTATACACCTACACTCTAAAATTCATTCGGTAAGCCAATATGCCCTGAAAAGTAGCGTTTGACAGGATAATACCTACTCGTAAGTCCATCCTAACTCATGAAACTTCCTTGACAAATATAAAAAAATAAATAAAGGAAACTGTAGATAACAGGATCGAGGCATCGTTTTCCACCACCGGCATTGCCTCAAATCACCCAAATCACCTCTTAACTTACAATAAAACAAAAGATAAATTTATTCGGATTTATTGGATCTTTTGAGTTATTTGCTTTTATTTGGATTCAATCGTTTGCCGCGTAATTAGAAATTGGGAGTTGTGAAGACTCATTGGATCAAGCGAGATCAAGCTCGAAGTGAAGATAAAGACCAGAGGCTAGACAGAAACCATTGCGTGAGCTCAAGACCGCGTAAACCGCGTCAGGCGAGTCAATACTTTGATCATATTGAACCTACATTTCCTGCAAATTATTTTTGTTTAAATTATCAAATTGCATGCTGTTATCTTATATGCAAATCCATGTTTAATTTAGAATTCTAGTTAAATGCCTATTATCTAACTTGGTTAATATTGCCCATCCTTTGGAATATTTGAACATGAGAACCTTGTCACCCTAGCAAAATTATAATAGTAACCTTTGGAAAATAAGTCCCTAAATATATGCCATGCTTAGTATTGTTTAGGTACTCATGGGCGCGAGAGCGCCCAAGCATCACTTTTTAATACTGAGAAAAATTGGTTGGGCAGTCATAGTGGAAATGACTGATATTTGTTGACATTGTTATTTTATGCTCCCAAAAACCTCAACTTGCTTATTTATCTGGGCGATTGGTTCGGGGGTATGGTGCAGCGGTGCACGAGAGTGTGGTTTGTGGTAGAACCGCCCAGATACCAATAAGGACTGAATCTTGTCATGACCTCCTATGTAAAACAGTACAACCACAAGTCTGTAAAGTACAACTTGGCTAAGTAGACTTATCGAAATCCCGGACTCATCTCACTGGTAGTGGATTGATGGGGTTATGCTATGGCAAGGGGGCCTGAAGGGACACCAGGTAGGGTGAAGTTTCTCAGTCGTACTAGCGCAGAGGGGAGGGAAGCCCGTACGCTAGTAGCAGTGAGAAACATCCCGTGCAATTAGATGGGACCCATCGCAAATGGGAGAAGCCCATATAGTGGGATGAGAGAAAGGACTAGATACTTTGAAAAGTCACTGTGATGGTCTGCTCAACCACACTTCTAAGGAATCGTGTGGGGCAATGAGTTGATTGTCTCTTGTGGTGAAAGTGTACAAACTCTGCAGAGTCAAAACTATTCGAATAGCCGTGCCCACGGTCAAGGGCGGACATGGGAACTTAACCAGATATAGTTCTATTTCAAAATGTTTTGTGGGTGGGATGGAAAAGTGGAGGGCAGTGAAAGGCCCTAGTTTGGAGTTGTCCTGGGTGTCGTCCCAGTGGTAAGTTAAGCGGCTATAACGCTGAAGAAATTGCTATATGGTGCAGATGCCATGTAACGGTGGATGGAATCTGAATCGATATTAATAATGCATTTCCTTGTACATTATGATTTGTTCCAAAATTGCTAAGTCATAGGGCTTTTTAATTAATTGTATTCAAAAGCACTCTACGCAAAATAAAATAGCCTGAGCCTCTCCTTTGTTAAGTTATGCATACTAGTTATTTGCATTCTGTGTATTGGCTCGCGGAGCACGGGGTCGGAGTGCTCACGCTCGCTTTTGCGACAAAATTCAGAATCAGGAATCGAATCACCTCGCCTCAGCAACACGATTGGACAAGCTGGCCGAGAAGCTGAAGATGTCAAGGGCTAGGTCGCGAACCTCCAGTTGGCTGCCTGTGGGCATGTCCTGAATGTCCCACCTGTGTGCTTCGTTCTTCCGCTGCTGCAATTTAATGATTTCGGCCTAATCGGCCCATGAGTAAGTCTACTATTAAATTTTACGCTTCCGCATGATATGTATTTTGATATTCATTACTGTAACTGTGAGCACTATCTACTGATCCAGGGAATAGTGCAGTAATCACAGAGGAATCCGGATGTTAATATCTGGGTCCTTACAGGTAGTCACATAGCGGTTTCGGGGACTGCGGGTAGATAGGAGAGGTTGTTAGTGCATACTTTGAAAGACAATTAGTAGGGGGAACACAGTGCAATTGGTCTTTACCGACTACCGATAGTTGCTCGTGTCCTGACGATGGTCAGAATAGTCACAGGAGTAATTTGTGCAACCCTAGTTATGCATGCCCAGGCTGAGTTGCTGCTTAGATTTGAAGAATTTGCATGGGTCCCTGCACCTATAGAGGGGCGGTGTTTTCCCCCTCGGGTGGTTGTTGTAGCAAATGCTCGGTTGGAACGTTCGAGATGGGGTTGCTGCTACGAGGGATCATTCCGGGGAGGTGCCCTCCTTGCTTGTTTGTCACGGGCCGCAACAGACCGTGCTAGTTCACGGGTCTCCTCCCATTGTTTCATCATCTTGTCCCATTGCTTCTTTTGCTTTTGTTCATCCCAACGTGGTGAACCAAGTTCTGGTGTAGTGTTGGGTTTGTTTGTATAGTGTTTTCCCTCAGATCTCTTCCACCTCATTTTATAGGCCAAAGGGTTAGCCTGGTGTAGGGAGCAGTCACATAGTACTTTGTAGAGTCATGTCTTTTCGATCTAAAAAGCTGAGGAGGTGTAGTGTTGTCATGTCAATCTGAAAAGTTAGCGAGGCTGAGTGTTGTCACTACGTAAAACTGTCCTCTTTAGTTTTGTCACTGTGCAAAGCTACTACCTTTGGTCTTGTCACTGCGCAAAGCTACCTCGTCTGGTCTTGTTAGCGCACAAATATGCACTATTTGGTCTTGTCACTGTGCAAATCTGCTTTATCTGGTATTGTCATTGTGCAAAACTGCCCCATCTGGAAGCTGCCCTGTGTGGTCTTGGCACTGCATAAAGCTACCTGTCTTATCCTGTCACTGCACAAGTTGACTCATTTGGTCTTGTCACTACGCAAGGCTGCACACCTTTCATTGTCATGTCCTGCTTTGTAGAGGTCTGTCTTTTCGGTCTGAAAAGGTGAGGGTGTAGTTTTGCCAATTCTCTTTGGGGCAAAGCTGTACGAAGCTAGCACATGATCCGGTTTGTCATAAAGCACGCCGCCTCCCCCCAAGGGCTATAAAATGCACGCCCACCCCCTTGAGAGTAGGAGCACTTGTGTAGCGAACCATAAGAAGAACTACCTTGTCTGTCGTAGAGTAACCTACCATGGCAGACGCCGAGGGGTTAGTCGAACATGGGTCATCAAAGATAGACCTTCCCCTAGAAAGGATAGAGGATTTCGACCCTAACTACCGTTTGATGCCAAACAGGCAAGCTCAACCGGTGTGGCTGAAATGCAGACATAGGGAGGAAGCAGTCATGCAGATTGCGGATAGCCATTTCGATGTCGGGCAACATTTCTTCTGATACCTACACTCTAGGGGTACAAATAGGCAATCATTTATTTTATATTACTGCTAATAGAGTTTCGATGCTAACCCTCCTTTGCAACAGATTGTGAAATACGAATTTGTCCGCTGGATCAATCCTCCTCATGAACACTATGTTGTGAGGTACGTGGATACATTGTGAAAGTAAATCTTTGACTTGGAGGTGCGGATTGAAAGTCTCAAAGAGGACAACGATGACCTTCGTCAGTAGATACAGCGTGGGAGGGGCAACAAGGAGGTCGTCAATATAGGAAGTTTGTACGATCCGACATGCTACTACACGATCCCTAACTGTATATGTGCGTGCCACTATAACGATGGCCAGCCATGTCCTATGCGCCCCTCTCTGCAGCACTCCATGTGGGTAGTGTAAGGCACATTCTACCAGTAGGCATATACGGACAAGGTTGTACCATAGTACTCTCCCCTGTTATCCGCAGTTATGTTCAATGTCCTAAAGCATGTAATTGAATGTTTTATGCATCACTGCGATTGCCACTTGTTGAGTAGACTGTTCTAGCGGTGCGTCGCCTGCATTGAACTAGAGGCGTCGACATAGATCAAACAAACAGACATCGTAAGGAGTACAAATTAGAACGCAATGAAATTGCAAACATAACATAGTAAGTAAGAAATGTAAAAATGTAAGTAATAAAGGAAGAACAAAAATACAGCTAGCGCAGGCAGAAGGCCTGTACTAAACCCCTCAGAAGAACCCCCAGCACCCCCTCCGTCGCTACCTTGGCCCACTCCGGCTCCGCGTCTGCATCTTCTCGTACGGTCCCGCTTGGCCCTCCTCTTTTGTGTTGGGTGTCAGGGCCTCGACATGGTAAGACGCTTAGGAGACCTGTGAACATGAGGTTCCAAAACTGGAGGGGTGGACTGTAGTGCCAGCTGTGTGGGTACTGGTGCACCACTGAGTTGTGACCCAAAGAGAACCTTTGGGGGTGTAGGCTGAGGTCCCGTGCCCGTCTCCTGGTTAGCCCAATCTGCAAGATAGCAGTCTGTATCGTCCTGGCCTAGGGAGACCCCAATCCCTCAGGGAAATAAGACATGCATTGCAAATATCGTTAGTTCGTCTAGTAAAGGGATGGAAGCAAAGAAACGGAAACATGGTGTACCCTCGTCTAGCACTATGGCGTTGTCAAAGCTATCCGAAGGGTAGAATGACACGTCAAACGTGCCCTGCATGAGAAAGCTAGAGAAGCCCACAGGATGCACGAACTGCTACACTGGCGGTGTACGAGGCCATGCCCATGCTGATCTCCTGGCCTCGTCAGGGCGTGGCGGACGTGGCCACGGTGACCCTCCCGCACGGTGTGATGTCGGATAGGATAGTGCTGGTGGACATATGGAGTATGTGAGAAAATTGCTATTATAGGACGCGAAACAATGGGCTTCGCTATTATAGGACTCCAATCGTTGACTTCGCTAAAACGACCTTTGAAGCGTTGGCACTTTGTTATACATGACATTTGGTCCTTTTAATCACTTTTCTCATCTAAAGTACATGTATTTTGTCATGGGATAACATTTTTGCCCTTGTGTGTTTGGAGGGCAGGTGCCGCGCGTGGGGTGCCCTGGGCAGGCAGGCTGGACGGTGGATCGCCGGGCTGGGGCTCCATGTCGGGGTTTTGGGCGGCGGAGACGAACAGTCGGAGTCGGACAAAGGAAACGAAACGTACGAAGGAAACGAAATGTCGATCTCTTACGTGAATGAGGCAGAAGGGCAATACGGTCACATCATGGCAAAATACATGTATTTTAGTTGAGAAAAGAGATTAAAAAGATCAAATGTCATCTATAACAAAGTGCCAATGTTTCAAGGGTCGTTTTAGCGAAGTCGACGTTTGGAGTCCTATAATAGCGAAGTCCATTGTTTCGCGTCCTATAATAGCAATTCTCTCGGAGTATGTATTAGGCGTCCACGTGTCAACCTTTGAGAGTCTCGTGCACGAGAAATGGGCGAATACACATGCTCCCATGGCCTGCACACGACAGAAAATTTCAAACTTGAAAACTGCGGGGTTTACCACGCTGAGATAAATCTTGGTAACCCCCAAATTTTTTTAATGCCGGTTTTTTTCCGCACATGGGTGTGCCAGTAGGTGAACTGTTGCCGTGTACCGTGACGTGGCGCGTCGGATGCAACGGGCCCCCGTACGTTAGATTGACAAGGGAGGCGGGAAGGAGACGTCCACGTCACGCGGTAGTTCATCCGAGATGGCGCGACGGTGTGGGGTTCGGCCACGTCACCTGCATGGGCCCACGTGTTCGTGGAACCAGCTTCATCCGTTCGAGTCCGTGCCATAGACAGCTCGCCGCGAGTAGCACTTTGTTGCGAAGAACTTGCATGTACAATTTGTAATTTGTTGAAGTGTATATTGTCTACATTTGCTTTTTGGCTTAAGACTTTGAAAGGATTGATTGGTATATATAATTTAATATGGTATTAAAGTCAAGAGATGATAATAAGTTAAAACCTGACTAACGCAATATTAAAGGAAATAATTACAACCCAAATTTGTTAAAACCTCGTGTGAGTCTAGTTCTTACAGGTCTAAGATCCTGTTATCGCTAGTCTGAGTGCCCCGAGATCCAGTGCCCATAACGTACTATGTCTAGTCTAATGCTCTTTGGGAGAACAAAGGGTGAGTTCTTTTGAATTTATCGTTTATGGTTTATAGTTTAAATATTTGAATTATGACTGTTCACAAGAAGCAGTACGTAGTGAGAAATAGTCGCATACGATTTTGGCCGGTATAGCTGAACTTGGTACACTCTTTACTATAATTTTTCTATTGAGTCTGTCTTAAAAACACACTGTTTAAAAGTTAGTTATTATAGACAGTATAAATATAACCTAAAAGTCCTGCCTTTTCTTTTAAGTCAGCGGTATCTGACACGCAATCTCCTGCAGAGTTTTTGTCTAATATATTATTCTATTTCAGGATTCACGGAGGAAGATGAGTACGATTGATTCATGGATATATAGATTGAGAATTTGAGATAACTAGAATTACAGAAATTAAGGGTTTCTATGAGATGAACACGCACCTCTGGAGTGAGATGAATATGCCTCTAGCTCAACTTAACTGGATCGTTCTAGTTCTGATCAAACCGTTAAGTAGAAGGCAACCTCATGCGCCTTGTGAGTAAACGGCAGATTAATATAACCATATCAGACATCGTCTTGCTACAGGGAACCCTTTGGTAGCACAAGATATACTATATCTTTCAACCATCTTGCGTATCCGAGAGAATCTTGCGAAAGAGAGAGCGAAACCAACTTGTTGGACAACGAACGGCATTTAGTATCATGGGGCCAAAATTTCCAGCTCGGAGAGAACGTCGCCAAGTATGATCTTTGGCGACGAGGACAGGATCGATCGAGTGGCAACTGCAGAAACAATTGACGAAGAAGCCTGACAAATTGTTTCCCAGTGCGGAGGCGCGTGCGAGCATGCACACTGTTAGTATGTGTTTGGTTCATGGGACCATGGGGGATGGGATGGGGCGGTCCTCGTTCCAGAGCTGTTTGGTTCAGAGTCAGGTGGGATGGGGGATATCCCTCTAGGGAATATTCTGTGGATATGCTCTCAAATTGGGGATGATCCTATCCCCCAAAAATGAGGGGATGGTGAGGGATGAAGTGGGACGAGTGGCTGACAGGTAGGCCCCGTCCCTAAAAAATGGGTTGGATCCATCCCGTCCCACCATGACTCTGAACCAAACAGAAAACAGGGACCGTCCCGTCCCGTCCCTAAAAAATGGGTTGGATCCATCCCGTCCCACCATGACTCTGAACCAAACACATGCTTAATTACTAGTGCAGGTACTGTGCGACTTGTGCCCAAGCTAGGACGAATGCAGCTTCCTTGTTCTCCTTCTCTATTTCCGTTCATGCTTCCTCATATATGTCAGCAGCTTATTCATTCTACTTTACTTTTTGTGGAGTCTGCAATAGTACTCATCCCTTCCAGACTACTGTCACGTATGAAAAAACACAGAAAAGGGAACGAAAGCTTGATTCAGCTAGGACTGGGAAGCTCTGTGCTTACAAAGGCGTTCGATTCGTACGAACTGAAGCATTTACGTACAAGCACTGTCTCGTGGCTGGCTACAACATGGATGCAGTGTTCATCGTAAGTGAATATTCTGTAAATATCATCTCACGTGCTGCACGCCTGTTTGTAATTTCTTCCATGTCTTTTGCAATCATGCAAAAGACAGCTAACACGTGGCGATCAAATGGAGCAAACAAGAGATGAAATAATGAAAGAGTGAAAGATAGCTAGGTAGATGATGAACCAGCCGGGGAAGCATGCATGGCTACCAAAGAAGTATTATGCCCAAGAGGCCAAGAGTGAAGTGCAAGCTTCTAGTTCTAGATGGTGGCAAGTGGTTCTGCTCATTTCAGTTTGAGTTTCTGACTTATTTTTTATTATTTATAAATTTTATCTTTTTCTAACTTTTTGGCTTTTTTTGATCTTTTTTGCGTATTCTTTTTTTTTTCCCTATATTCGTTTGCATTGTTCGTGATGGGCTAACCTGTTTTTTCTATTTTAATTTTTTTTAAATTTAGTTAGACCAAATAAGCCATCATCAACTACAGTGTAATTTCAGTCAGTTACAGTAAAATTTCAATCATAAATAACTTTTTTCAGCCTAACCCAGCGGCACCCTAATCTATCATATGCATGGATAGAATAGAATTAGAATCTTGGCATTCAGCACCCAACGCAATTGCGCCAGCTTGGTACGTAGACGATTCCTATTAGCTAATGTATTGTGCATATGCAACGTACTAGGCGAAAGCAGCAACCAACCTCTAGAAAAGAGGGAGCTGCTTACAGATTCACCATGTGAAGGGGAATTGAATCAAAATCCGGAATTGTTCTAGGAATTATAGCAAAGTAATATTTCCTTAGCGCAAGTGGAGTTTGTTATCAAGATATATATCATGTCGCCAATATTTGTTCGGAATTGGTGCCTTTTATTTTGGAGCTAGCTAGCTAGCGCGCACCGGCGCCCAAAGTTAAGGGGATTCTACCGAGCATATATAGCCCAGCTTCGTTCTACTTGTGTGCCACGATGATCTTGCTAGCTGTTCATATATACTTGCCGATCGAATCGTGTGCGATGCGATGATCTCTGAATGTTCCTTCGGCTGGAGAACGTCAACTGGACAAGTTCACCTGAATTGTCTAGTCTTCAGCATCTCTCCCTCTCTGAACTTTCCTTCAGAACCTCTGTTAATTGCAAGCTGATGTAATAGAATTTCGACGGTTTGACGACACACCCGAACTTAGATGTCGGGGAAAAAATTCTATGGCATGCATATGGGTGCTAAGTACGATCATATGGTATGCGGCCTCTTACAAAGCAGATACCTACGTGTCAAGCGCAAAATGTAAAGCAATCGCGTCATATACCTTCTCCATTCCTTCTTCCCAAAACTGTTGTACCAGTCTCAAATGACCTAGCTTGACAAGTATTACTTTTAACGGTGACAAGATCTGTAACATGCGCCTATGTTAGGTTAGAAATTCGCCTAAATTAACCTAGAAATTCCTACCATAATGTGACGACCCGCATTATTACCATGGGGTAATAACGCCAGTCAACGGATTATTATTCGTTTTAGCAGATAAAACATCGCTCTAACGAATAATAAGCCACCAGAGTGTTGCAGCAGAACAATAATTAGAGACAAAACACGATATTACAATAATATCGCCACGCAGGGCTACATTTTATTACAAAGCCTCAAAGGCTTGAATATCTCATACTCAACACAACCTTCGCACGGGATGCCCACCTTGCACCTATTGCAATCCGAGTCCACGGTCTTCCATCCAAGCAATTTCCACTTGACTTGCTATTCTCTGAACTGACATGCTCCTAAGCAAGGGGAGATTTATAGCAAGGGTGAGTACAGAAGTACTCAGCAAGCGTTATTAACAAAAATGCACAACATGCTGATCCTTTTCACATTTAGGAATCTCAATTCCTATTCTCAATTTCTTACTCATCTTTATACTCTTTTTCTTTCTCAATTTCCTTCCCATGACATAGAAAATAAAGTTTGTTGGTTTTGAAAGAAGTCCGATTTATTAATTTAGAAAACTACTGAACATACGCATGAACAGCAAAAACCCCCATAAGTTTCCGTAATTCTCCTTTCCCGGAGACAGGCATGAATTCATGATTTTGATAGCATTGCGCAAGCTTGTATCACTTTACCCATCATCACTCTGCTCGTGTTGGCTCTTGGGATTATCCGCAATTCCTTTGAAGCGGCGCCCAGAACAGAGTACAGTACAATTATCTCTAGTTCAGTAATTATATCTCCACCCGGTTATTCACAATCAGCAGCCTACACAGACCCACTGAAAACAACATAACCGTTGGCTGGTAGGGTGTACGCCCCTCACCCAGCCCCCCTGCCAGCGTAATATAACGCTGAAACATAACCCGCCTGTGGGTTCTGCCCCGGTCTTATACCGGTCTTGGGCCTATTCCCTAAATAAATCACTCCTGTGGAGAATATAACACCTCACTAGAGTACCGACTGCCCGTGAAAACGGAATGTTGGTTGATACGAGTTGGTACGGTCTGTCCATACGGATGAAGTTTGTAATCCCTTATATTCTATTCTTATGCAGAGGTCCCTCCCTTGCCCACTCACTGCCTCCCCTGGCAACCTCTGCCCACCCTTTTTACTTAACTTTAGTGGCCAACTGCTCCATCAGTTGCCATTTATTCATTTCTTCACATATAGCCATTGCTTGATTTAAAACCCTTTTATTTCTTTCATGCAAGTGATACTAGATTAATACAAAATACTTGTTTTACGAATATACTCCGCAGAGGTGTTCAAAGGAATGCTTGCCTGGACTTTTAACCATATACTCGGTTTCAAGTAGGATCAGGTGAAATCACTCCCGTAGCTTGGATTGTCGCCTGCAATTAAATACGTCGACTACGACTTAATCTCTGGAAATATAATAAAATACAAGTTATCGATGTGTTTGTGCCCCTAAGGTCAGATCTCGCTCAATTTAACCCGATTGCGGTAATTAAGGTGAATTTCTGTACACTACTCGTTGTTCAACATTATCGCATTAACGTCATGAGATATGGTTGATTTAGTAGGTATGCCTAGCATTTTATTAATGTTCCTAGCAATTCTTCACTACACGGGTTAATTTGAATGCATGCATAATTATAATGGCGAATATTATTCTAGTCAATCTCGCGTATGCAATTAGGTTTATTTAATTCTTCAAAGGTTCGTATATAATTATTCATCTTCCTAATTCGTTTTAGATCTTAAGATTACTCAATGCATTTTCTCGTATTAGTGCGCGCAACGAGTTGAATTATAGATCCAAAATAAAATGGTCTCATGTATCAATTACTTAATTTCTTAATTAAACTATATTCTGGTCCTTATAGGATTCATACACTTTAATGTAGTCCTGAGCACAACTTTACAGGTTAACTGCTATTTAAATCACCGCTTGCAATTTTAATTGTTATACAATTTCTTAACTTGACGATTACTATTTTGACTTAGCTCGCTATTCTAGTCGTCGCATATAGTTTTAAATCTTCTAATAGTTATGAATTTACTTTTATGATTTAAAATACTTATTAGTGGGTTCCTATACTTTATAATCGACTAATAAAAGTTATCTGGTTATTTAAATGTGCAAAAGAGGGGTTAAATTGACATTATAACAATTTACTTCGTATATGCAATTCCAGCCTACGGGCATCATTTGACTCATCTTTTATAACCAAGAATATTTATTAAGACGGTTATATGATTTAACACTATCTGGATTAATTAGGTATTTAGGTACGATCCCAAACGACTTAATTAGCGATGCATTAATTAAATCGGCATACGTTATGCTTTTACTCTATCGCTGGTAAATTAGTTATTCTAATTATTATAAATACTGATTAGCGGATTTCTATTGCTTTGATGATTAACCAATTTATCTGCGTATTCAAGTCTGCAACTAAAAGGGTCTTAAACTATAGTACTTTAATTAAATCCTTAGGCGTACAGATTTAGTCGGCGTATACTTTTCATCGTCGGACCACAATTAGTTTGTTCTAATATTCTGAAGAACTCAGGGTGAATTTCTATAGTTTAACTATTATTACCCAAATCGTCTAAGTAATGGAATATATTGCTGAGCGGTTTAAATAACAATACACAGGTTAAGAGTATATACTGGATCCATTCTAATCAATTGACGCTTTTGGTTTATTTATGGGATCCTAAATATGTATTAATAGAATTCCACAAGTTTATACTACCAGCAATGTTAAATAGATATTACTTAGGAATTTTAATAATTTGAACGACAATGTATCGATTCAATCGGTACTCGCCAAATTTTAATCTACTGCCCATCCTTAATTAATCATGACTACTGACTTGAGATAATTTGTATTTTAGTATGATTAGAATAATAATAATAGGTTCTTTAATCTACACTAACTTAGTTAAAGTTAAATATTCACGAAGACAAATTTTTATTATGCGCGCTTCTCCTCTCTCTTCTCTCTCTTTTCTCTTTTTCTTTTCCTCCTTTTCCTTCTCTTTTTCTCTTCCTTCTCTTTCTTCCGCCCGACCCCTCCTTTTTCCTGGTCTTCGGCCGCCGCCTGCTCATCTCCTCCCCCGTTTCCCCCTTTTCTCAGCGCCTCACGCCTCCTCCCGATTCGCTTCACACCGCTGCCGCCTGATTTCTTGGCGCCTCCGCCCCTCGGTTCTCTGCGCCTCAACTCCTCCGCGTCGCGCCACCGACGCGCCTTCCTCTCCCCGGCCTCCTCCGCCGACGCACCTTCCCCTCGCGCCGCCCTGCCGACGTGCCTCCTCCGCTCCTGGGCCTCCCCCCTTCGCGCCGCCGGTCCGGGTGTGCCGCGCCGCACGGCTGCGCACGGCTTGATGCCGCCAGATCCGTGGCCTAGGGTCCGGATCCGGTGCCTCGGCCCCCCCCCCCCTAATCTACCCCGGTTGCTTTCAATCTACTTGCTATTTCGCTTGTATTTTACGGGGTTTTCTTATGTGATGCAGGCAGGGAGGTGGTTACTCCGGTGTGGTCTCGGCCGGCTGGACTCGCCCGCACGCCGGGGGAGTGTACGGCGGCAGTTCGGTAGAGCTACACCGCGGTACCCACAGCCGCCTTCATCCCCGGTAATCCCGTGCTCTTTTACTCTCCTCTACTTTCCTCTTCTACCTCCAGTGACTACCTTGTGTGCTGATTCATGTATACTAGTGGTGCTACTCTATGGTTTCTTGTGATTTGCTACGTGTGGTAAGCTAATGGTAGTGTTGAGATGACTATTGAGTTCATGAATGATTGGGGTTACCTTCAACGGTGGGGTTTGGGTTGCCGTGGGAATGATTTGGGGCTGCTGGTGGTAGTCGTTCACTCGGTGGTTGTGGCGGTTGTGCCCTCGATGGTGACCTCCTCCTACGGTTGGTGGCCGATGGCTGGTCCCTGGCTACTTTCCTCCTCCGGCTTGGTGCTGCCGGCTGCTTGTGGTGGCCTCCTAGGGTTGATGGTCTCTTGGCTTGCGGTTCTCCTGCTGCCATCACGGTCGCCTTGCTCCCGTCGGCTTGCCGCCTTCACTTCCTTGGCCTTCGGGCTCCACTCGATGTCTGGCCTCTCGGTAGTGTTGGGGACTGACTGGGAAGTGCTGGGGAAGGCTTACCTGGCCTCTCTCTGTCTCTCTGTGCTCTTTCCTCGGTTTGGCTGGTTGATGTATTAGCCGTGAGATATTTTGGCTGGCAGTGCTGTCTGGCATGCTTGCTCTGGCTGGGTGTTATCTCGGTTGCTATTGTGCTATGTGGTGAGGGCTTTAACAGGTGCCTCTCGGTTATGGTTTGGGCTTGAAAATGGGTTCTGGTATTTTGGCTTTGCCTTAGCTGATCCCTATACTCCAAACAGGTTTGTATAATAATAAAAATACCGTGTGATGAGCCTATGGTTGTGAGAGGTGCCGACTGGCCCCCGGACGGTCAGGTATCTCCGTGAACGGATTACCCCGCCCAAAGTTAATCCCTAGGGCTCTGACGGATATTCGCTTTTCTTCCTTTTGTTTATTTTTATTTGTTCTTTTGTTCGGTCTTTTTCGGTCTTATAATTTGATTGTTTAATCACAAATGAATAACGAGGTAACAGCAACTCGACGACAGTCTGATCCATGTATGAAATGGCCTAAATTGTAATCGGGCTTTCTCTTAATATTGATGTCTATCAAATAATGTAATTTCTACTCTCTGTTAGTTTTGGATGAAATAAATATGTATGAGATGAACTTGGATGTAAATTGAATCATATACTTTCTGACGGAATACCATTGGATTGCAAACTCTTAATTATTGAGATGGTTATTTGGTTGAGATATGGAATTGTATATTTGTTGTAATTCAGATTGTCGCTATCATGTAATGCAATTTGTAATACTTTTACTTGACTTGATATAAATCCTAATTGTTGTTCAATGGATGTTATTGATTTTACCATCTACGGATTGTAATAAATTACTGTTGTACTACGGACTGTTATGTATATAATTTAATTGAGTTGAATACTGTACTAGCTGCGCAACTAAATTCTCTTTCTCGCTTTAGTCTATATAATTTAATATTCGTCCTCGTTGATGAAATGGTAAAAACAACGCATGATGTTATCGCTCATTGATTTCAATTTATAGAAAATTTTAAATTCCCTCGTATTTTTATATTATCAATTAAGTAATTAATCCTACTTAACGTCTTAATTCACTAATTAAGGTTAATTAACGAAGTGGGTTGTTACACATAATCAAAGAAAAAAAAAGGAGAAAAACATGCACCACTTGCCAGATTATAATGGTGCAGATAGTATACATGAGAACTGTTACAATCGCATAAGAAATGCAACATGATTTTCAATTTTAAGCATTAGGGTAACAAATATAACTCTATTTATTTCAAATATAAACGTATTGTGGGGTATCTAACAGAGCAGTTGCGTGACAACTTCTTCGTAAAAAAGAACAATTAGGGACGAGAGATATCCAGGCTCTACTAATTCGACATCGACACGGCAACAAGCCGGTGATGGTCGGCACGATGGAGTGGTGACGATGTTCCATCATCGCTGCATCGGCTCAACTCAACACCAAGATCGTGTGGTTATGCGATTATCCCGTATGGTGGTTGAGTGCGACGCTAAAGACCCTCTTTTTTGGATTTTAGGATGGCTTAAAAACTGAAATAAATGAAACGATTTTTTCAAATGATTTTTTAAAGCTCTTTCTCAAAATGGCTATTCGAGCCTATCGACGTGTCTGCCAACCGTATCAACATCTTAGCCGTCCACCACAATCTTAAAATATACAGTCATAATCTATCAGCCACAATCTAAAAAACATGACCAAAATATCCACCACTATTTGTTGGACCGAAATGGCGACAGAGGGGGGTGAATGACGCTCTCAAAAAAAATTTATCCCCGACAAGTACTGCCTCCTAGTCTCCTCTCCTATAGTTACCAGAAGCTATGAAGAGGAGAACTTAATTTCTCTGCACCCTCAAGAATCATAGCAGAGAAGGAGAAATGAAACCCAAAGAAAAATTTCAGACTTTGAGGATTACTCTCTGAGAATTTCAGACTTTGGCAATTTTCAGACTGAAAAGGCTCAAACTTCAAACTGCAGTAAAGATTGAGATTACTCTCTGCGAATTTCAGTCTAGACTAATAGAGAACCATCTCAAATAGCTAGAGAGACTCGGGAAATCAAGAAATGCCATCTCAGAAGCATGTAATTCAGAATATGCCCAAAACTGAAAATTACTGGCAGCAGAGACAAAAACTTAAATTCCCACTCAATCCTTAAATCTTTGGCCACGAAACTTTGAGGATAGCTACTTAATAGCCATAGGAATCTGCATGCCAAGTTTCGTCATTTTTCATGAAGAGAATCAAGAGCAGAATGAGCAAAATCTGATCAGGAACAACTCAAAATCCAAATTGCTATCTCTTCACTGATCCCTTGGCCATGAAATTTTGGGACTAGCTAGTAAATAGCCTCTGGACTCTCCATGTCAAATTTCAAGCCATCTACCGAAGGAAATCAAGAGTTTCTCCAAAACCCTAGAAACTGAAATCATGAACAGAGGGAGGCCAAAACTTAAAACTGAAATTAAAGTGAAGATTGCTCTTGGAAGACTTGATCAAATGATCTTGAGGCACTATCCCATCACTGAGCAACCCATTTTGCACCTCCACAGCAAGAACCAACTCAAAACTCAAAAATCCACCAAAGAGGCATCGAAGGCAAAAATACCAGAGAAGCACGATCTCAAACAAAAGCCACCTTGGATTGATAATGAGGAAGAGAGATACATGATTACAAGAAGTATCAGCTCATACAATCCCTACAACCCCATACATGCTTGAATGATCAAGAACTCTTCACTCAATCCTCTCCTCTCCCCATCAAAAACACTCTCCCTCTCTACATGATTTTCCTGAAGAAACACACAGAGGGGATGAACGTGGGAGACAAGGTGCTGCTGCCCTCAACCACTAAAGAGCAAAGCAAAACCACCTCTCAAAGCCTCTTTTGACTCTCTAAAACCCTAGCTCTCTCCACAATTCATACATGGGCATGCAGCCCCTCACACGTATTTATAGCCTACGGCTAACGGGTCTCCGCCCCGTTACATCCGCTAAATCCAACGGAGCCTGCTCCCGCTTGTGCAGCCACGCGAAATTCCCGATTCGCCCCTCCTGCACCTTCCGGGAAGCTTCCGCGCTCCTTGTCGTCCACGACTCACAACCACGTCGAATCTCCGCCGTCTTCGACACATCCGACCGTTCTGACCTCGACACCTCTCTGTGTCTAGTCCGGTCACCTCGTGTCTCACCACAGCTCCGCTTCGACATCCTACAGTCACACAGACAAGAAACACGTCGAATAGCACCGCTCGATACATGAAAGCGTAAATACCATCATACTTACCACAGATGAAGTCCAAACCTGTCGAAACCAAGAATAGGCGTTCTAAACCCATACGACCAAGTTTGACCAAGTCCGACCGAGCCCGATTGTGCCACGCAACGACTCGACTCCGAACCACTCAAACCAAACTCGACTCACCTAAACTAATGTCAATTACTCATCACACACATGTGATCACCTCTACATGGTCCATCACTATTGCACCATGCTGCATCACCACTCATACTGTAGGGCTAACACTGAGATTTTCTTTCAGGATTGCATCAGTGTTGCAGTTGCATTGATCGCCACTCTACTGTGGATACTAGGATTTTCTAGGAGCCTACTTCGAAGGTCCCACGAGGATGATTAGATGGGCCTAAAGCAATTATTCCTTTTTTATTTAGGATTTTTGTACATCACGTGCCCCGTCAATCAACATGGCACTTTTGTATAATATCACTCAGAACAATTTGCCATGAGTTTTTACCTAGAGTCAAAATTCCAAAATGAAAGATTTAAATAAAACTAAATATTACCTAGATTTGCAGCTTGAGTATGTTCTAAAATGAATATTAGTACATCAGTCCGCAGACACTCAAAAGGTGTTAAAAAGATTCAGTTTTGAAAAGGCGTACCCATCGAAAGTATCATGATTGGAGATCTTTACAACAAGATAAGGATCCGTGCCAACCTAGGAAAGAGGGGGAGGAAGTCCTGAGATCGGAATTCTCATACTTAAGTAAAATAGGAACACTTATGTATTTAGCAAACTGCACTAGACCGGATATTGCATTTGTCATAAATCTATTAATAAGATATAGTGCAGAACCCACCAAAAGGCATTGGTAGGGAATAAAGGATATCTTTCGATACATCCAAAGAAGCAAATACCTTGGACTATTCTACAGAAAGAACCAAGACTTGAATATGACTGGTTATACAGATACCGGGTATCTGTCGGACCCGCATACAATTAAGTTACAAACAGGCTATGTATTCCTGTGTAGTGGAGCTGCAATTTCATGAAAATTGTCTAATAAAGTCTTGTATCAAGTTCGACGAACCACTTAGAAAGCATAGCGATGTACGAAGCCGCACGAGAATGTACTTGGCTTCGACGAATGATTCATCACATCTAGTAGTCATGTGGATTGAATATTGTGCAAGCTCTCACAATTATCTATGAAGATAATGCAGCTTGTATTGTACAAGTACAGACGGGTTACATGAAGAGTCATCTTACAAAGCATATTAATCACAAGGTCTTCTATACTCATGAATTACAGAAGATGGACAAAATTAAGATATTGTATACTAAGTTATGTGAAAATTTTGTAGATTATTCACTAAGTCACTTCCAGCATCTAACTTTGAAAGATGTATATGTGGAATTAGAATGTTGAGACTTAGAGAAGTGCATAACTCAGAGGGAGATTCTTTTCGAGCTCACTATTAAAACTTGATCACGAAGATCAAGTATCCAAAGAATAAATTATGTAGATTAAATAAATTTGGGTGAATTGTACTCTTTTTCCCTTGACGAGATTTTCTGAAGTTTCTCGACCAAGGTTTTTAATAGGCAATTACTTTTTCTTTCATTTTTTCACTGGGTTTTTATGGAGTTTTGATGATGCATAAATGTGTCGGATGAGTGCCTAAGGGTAGTGTTAGAAAACTTGAGACTAGGCCTGAGGTTTTGGCTTATGGTGAACACCTCACATCTTAGTCTATATATAGAGGTCCCAATTATTATTCTTGTGCCTTTTGGAAAAGAGAAAAGCAATAAAAAAGAAAGAAGTTCTCTTCTTATTTCTCTGCGTTCAATTTATTATTTTGTATTATCTATATTTGATTTATTTTTTTATAGGAGAAATTGATATGACTGAATTCATTAGCAACCGTTCCTCGAGGAAGCCGTCTTTAACAGAATCAAGGAGTACGGATTGGTGGTATCGCATCGATACGGCCGGTATGACTTCTCGGACATTTTTGCAACAAACCATGAACGTACAATTATTGCTCATGCAAATTGCAGCGTTCCCTCCGTGTGGTACAAAACCTACCCGTTCTCTCTATTGACTACCGAACTACTGCAAACATATGTGAAGTGAGTAATGTTTATTTTACACTAATTCAAGCGCCAAGACTTTAATCTCTCAAACCTTTGAAAATAACAAAGTGCAAATTTTCTCCCAAAAACATGAAAATTTTCTTATCGAAGTAGAAATCTCATAAAAAAGAAGGGAAAAACATTTCCATCATGATAAAAGGATAGGAAACCATAAAGAAAAGAGAAATATTATCCAACGATATACCGTTGAAGGCCAAACCAATGGGATAGGTGTTGCGCGTGAGATCCAAGGTATCCAACGGCCACAACCATTCTCATGAGATGCATTTCCCAACCCTCTTATTCCTCTAAAACTTGTTTTTAATCAAGACTAGGTTTGAATTTGCAGGAATTTTATAGTTTTAGATTTCAAACTCGTTGAAACTTTAAGATTTAAATCGGGCCGAAATCCTCTGAAATATGTTTGAAATTCTTCAAAACGTGATTGAACCTATTGAAACCTAGGTAAAACGTTCCTGTGCATTAAAAAATACCATCGATATGAAATCACACGTGTTTTTCTTTCCATTTTCGCGCATGAATAGAACATCATTCTATCCATTAATTAATTAACGTGATCGAGCACACATCTGCATTTTTTTAACGAGTCATTATTTGTACTAACTTCGACAGAAAAATGGCATAGTGGAACCCCATGTAAAGGTTGTGCTATCACATGACAGACACGTGGATTCCAGTCACCTCATCTCCAAACTTAAGTACTCCTATTCAGCTGTTTGATCCCGCTCCAAATAATTTTGACTTTTGGTTTATTTGAGCTTTCGGCTTATTTAAACCAAAAATTACTTGAAACATGACATTTTCTAATTTTCGCTTACTAGTTTAATGCCCGTACTTTGCTACGGATTAAAAAATCGTATTATCCTAACACATCATCATCACGCTCGGTTTGCTCTACACCCTCGACTTTGCCATTGCGCTTGGCCAAGCTCTGCCTTGGCCGGTGTCAGCGTATCGCGCTTCCGCTCATGCGTTGCTACAGATAAAAGAAATCACATTATTTGTATTGTTATAGATAATAAAACCATATTACCCAATACATTGATCCGCCCTCCCTGGGCTTGGACTGTGCCTCGCCATCGGCTCTGCTGCAACGCATGACCGAGGTGTGTCTCAAACGTCTTCACCACCATGCTCGGTCTACACCACTCCTTTGGCTCCACCACCATGCCTGGTCGAGCTCCACTGAGACAGAAAATCAGTAAATAAAAATCTCAGTATCATCTGATATGTTCTTTTTGCCAATTAAAATTTGTAGATTCATTCAAGCTTACTACTGTCATATTTGATGCCTGTAGACATTTCAATAAGCAACCTGTAAGCTTTGATGTGCATATGGCCTCATTGCTGCTGTCGACCATGGCCACCATCAACGCAGTAGCCTAAGTCCCCCATAAGCATGCCAACGAGCCTACGGCCGCTTCCAGACACCAGCTGCTTGCTTGCCTCCTGCTCATTTCACAAACGCATAGGTCCATGTCCTATGCACTTGATCTCTTCACAACCCAACCACGAGTTAATTAGTTAATGCATGTTATCCATATGTTGCAATGAAAAATAAAACCTAGGAGTAAATATTGTGTTGTAGTTATATATTTTTATGAAAGAAATAGAAGTTTGTTTTTGCTTGACCTATGACCTACCTCTAAAATTACATACAACCAAAAGCAAGAAGCCAAGACTTGAGATTTTTTTTTTTGCTTTTCAGACAAAGAAGAATTGAGAATGTCATTACATGACATCATCAAAATGATCATAGACGTTTAACTTGTATCAAGAGAATCATGGCCACAAATTTTGTTTACTAATCGACACTGTGAAAGGGCCATCCATATAACCGTTATAAAGAGGTAACTAAATCCATTTAGAACTTTCTCTATTTAGACGTAGCTAATGACCAGCTACAAGAGCCAATATTAAGCATAAGACAAAGTTACACTTCATTAATCAATGTTTTACATCCAGGAAGATAAACGGTTTATTTACAAAAGAGCTCATTCATATGCTATAATCGACACATATGGGTTTACAAGCTTGGATTGGCACGTAAGAACCAGTTTATGCTTTCCAAAATTATTTTGAACGTTCAAAAGATCCACAATATTGTTGCTTGTCTAAACTCCAAATGTGCTCAGTTTTGAAAGTCTGAAAAGCAACATTCCAAAATTTTGAATCTCCATTGCAATAACCCACATTGGACAATCTTTGCAGGCGCACCAGATCATGGTTCATGGCCTATAAATAAATTTGTGTGTGCTTAACTTGGATACCAACTTGTTCTCAAAGATTTTCACATATTTCTCATAACAAAAGAAGATAATCAAGAGATGTGAGAAGTTTTTTCTTATTTACAAGCAAGTAAAGTGAGCAGAAAAAATCTAAAACATTGGAAATAATCAAATAATGGGAAGAGACCAAGCTAGTGAGAATAAACCAGATACTGACCATGAAACTTGGTTGGCAGAGTAGGACATGGTAGCATTGAGCATGATCCCCGCAGGTAACAACTACCCTTATCTCAAATATCAGCTTATGTTCTATGTGCATTTTCGTCTTCATATTGGACAACTTTCAAATTGTGTCATATGCAATTGCCCTGCACTCTTCCAGTAAACCCTGAATATATAGAGAAAAATATTGATGTCTCAACAAGCTAAAATATTTGAAGATTAGAAATATATGTGCAAGGATCATGCCTGTATGGCTATATAGGTGTGCTTCTGTGTCATCTTAAATAATAACATGTATGATTTTTAGAGCAACTTTGATTAGGTGAAAGCTGAGATTATACAAAAATTGCTTGGATTTTATGTAATTATATAAGGTGCATGCTCTCTTTTCTTGAGGTAACATATAAAGGTGCATAACTACTAAAAGTTGGGTCTAGAAATTACCATATACTCATCTTAATCATGAGAAACAAGACATGATACACATAAATTATTTAGAGTCCACCAAAATTTCCCCTGGATATTTTGTATTTGGTAGATGAATTCATATAACGATCAGGTTACGTAGATTGATATCCTACAATATCATACTTCGATATGAGTTGGTCAAGGTTTGCACCAGATACCTCCCATAGTTGTAGTACTTCTATATAAGGATTACAGCTTTGCAAGTGCATGGTCTCATGGTCTGATATAGCTAATTCAGAGAAACAACAGGTAAGTCCTCGCCCAAAAAAAATAGCAAGTAAGATTTACAATTAATTCATGGCTTTCTTGTTCAAAACACAAGGTGAAGAGCAGGATATCAAACAATAGTTAGTAGCAAAGCCTTGTAAAGACTGAAGAGATAGCTCCTTAATTCTGTATTTTAGTAAAAGTGTGAAACCATATTCCCTTAAACATTCTTAGCTGTCCATAAACATGAGAAGTACATAGATGAGAGCTTTTCACTAAATAGCAGCTCCATTTAATACACAATATGCCAGGACATAACATTTTGAATTGCATTTATGCTCACCTCAAGAAAAAAAAGACAGAATAAATGAAAATCCATTCAAGTGAAATTTAATTTAAGTATAAAAGGTAGTAAAAATAAGCATAATAATTACCTTCTGAGTATTGTTAAGTTCTTCATAAGAAATGTATATACCATTAAATTATGCACCAACAATGTTATCAAGAGAGCTGAAGAAAATGGTAGCATCCATCTCCGGAATGCAGTACGAATAAAATCCATGTCCTGGATTACAACTCAGAGCAATGTCCAACAATGATGTTGCAATCACGATTTGGGATACTTCCACAAACCTATACAAGATGATAGGATACATGTTTTGTCAGATACCTATTAATATCAGAACATGTTAGACGAGAACATAAGCAAATTAGCAGATAATAGAACTTATTCTCATACTTCACACAGTTTGTTCTTATCCTTAGTGTACAACCATACAAAATCCTGCACCATTTTGATACCCTTCTGCTCTAGTAGCTTCTACCTATCACCATTCAGCGCAATTTTCTTCAGTTTATATACGGGGTCACTCAAAGATGGATGAGGATCCTTTTTTGTCGTTGTAAGAAGCAGGACACCAAGATAGCAAAAGGAGGTTTGTAAAAGAGTTTGACGGAATATATATAAAATGGTATGTCTTTGCTTTGTTTGGCCTTTAATTAAGGATATGCCATCGGCCATCCCCTGGTGCATCTACAATTGTATAATGACAATGAGATGTAACATTTGAGAAGAAACAATACCCAATGGACTGACAGTGCCAGACACCAACAATGTTATCAACGCATCTGACAAGTACTACATGAACTCGTGTAAATCCTAACCTCCAAGAAAGATCCAAGGTCTAGAGAGACATACACAGAGATTATTGTGTTCACATCATGGTAGCGATCCAGAACCTAGAGTTGGTATTTTTCCTATGGTGGAGATGGGGTAGGCTGCTAGCTAGAGTTGGGGTTTGATGATTGAACTGCTTGAGAGTTTGTATTCAGGCATGTTTAGGAATTCAGATACACGGGCAGCATCGTAGTAAATGTAATTGAATACTGATCGGACTTAGATTTCACATAACCGAACGAATGCAAGGAAATCAAACTGTTCAGATGCTGTGGCTACTTTCTTCACGGAGGCCGACCAAGAGAGGATGAGGCTAAGGAAGACCATGAAGAAGAACGGCCCCCAGAGATCCCAGCCGCGGAGCTCCTTGCCGGGGTCCTCGCGGAAGGGGTTGGGGAAGATGACGAGCTTGAAGTTGCTGACGATGAGGGAGAGGTCGCGCTTGACGGTGTCCTAGATGGACTCGGTGTGCGTGTTGGGCGCAGGGCTGAACCCGTCGGAGGCGATGGGGATGGACAAGGAAGCGGAGGCGGGCCTCACCGCCCGGATCGCCCGCGTCCGCGACGGTGGCCCGCAGCGCCGACGAGGAGACATATCGGCTTGGGGGATTTTTGTGGCGGCGGCGGAAAGAAGGAATGGGAGCCACCACCGAGATCCGGCTGGACCCAGGTCGCCGCACCGCCATCTTCCTTCCGGCGACGAGAGGAACGGGGCGAGCAACGGATCGAGGGGAAAATTTCTATCGGTATCGTATACCGGTGACACAGTCCACTTTGTGTAACGCGTGATTGACATAGTGACACGTAGTAAAAGTACTGTAGCAGCTATTATAAAAATATTTCCCCTACAACTGGTACGGTAGCAAAGGTACAATTATTATTTTTGTACGGGGCTACAGTATTTCTACAGTGCATTTGCTGTAGTGTTCTTGCTGCGTGTCGCCACCTTATTCGCTCGTTACACAAACTAATTGTGTCACCAGTATACAATAGAAATTTTCGATTGAGGGGAGGTGACCACACGAGGGGAACGGAGCAAGTGACAGATCGAGGGGAGGTGGTTGCGTGAGGGGCAAGGGTTGGGAGGTGTAGGCGTACGGAGAACATGCGCAGAAGTGGCGGCCCATCTATCGGGACAAAACTAACAAAGAGAGAAAAGAAGATGAAGATATAAATAAATCACCATCAGAAGTGGATAATCATCACCTACTTCTTTTTAAATAGTAGAGATTCTGGTCTTTTAAGATTTCTTTAAGTTTTTTATCTTTTCTTTTTATCTTTTTTTATTATCCGTAATGATATAACGGTTATATATATATATATATATATAAATTTTTTTTGAGAAAACTAACAGCCGCTACATTACAATTTTAGGTATAAATCAAAGTCACAGTTAGAAACTTAAGTCGTAAGCCAGTTAGAGCGGACCGAATCCTTTCTGCTCTTAAGTCGGAACGCACGCACATGGCACAGCCGATCACTATGCACGGTTGATATAGAGACAACTACGTGCCTCTACGTAATGTAAGGTAGGGATTTCACGTAAATCCCGCCGAGAAAACAAGTTCACTCGGGCAAAGACATTCAGAATTATCTTTTTAAAGAACACATGGAGAAATGCTCGTGTTCCACGGAGATGAGAACGCATCTTCCCGCACGGTCAGGACGGGGCTTTTGGTCGGCCGAAAAATGCCCAAGCAAAGACATTCAGAATTATCTTTTTAACGCGCGCCTAGATTCGATCGCGCGCGCCGGGTCGTCTCGCTGCTGCTTCCTCATTGCGCGTGCGCGTGAGCTCGATCGCGACCGCGCGTCCGTTCCGTGCCGTGACCACTCCTCACTGTGCCGCGCGCGCGCCGGGCCGGCGGATTGGATTGCGCGGGGTAGATACGATACGATACGATACGGCCTGCGCTGCATGCTCTTGGGCGTTGGACGGTATGGCGCGGTGGTACGACCTTACTCTACGGTTTGGCAACAGTAGTTTTTAACTGAAAATTTTGAATTTTGGCTGTTTACGGTACAGATTACGGAGAGATAGATACTCACTTACGATTTTGGACGGTCTAGATGTTGGGTTTTTGACGTGTACATTGTTTAACTTGTAGACCTCGTCTTAAGAAAATATTTAGTTTGAAAGTTAGGTACAATAATAAAAATTAAAAGTCGTCAACTTCAAAGGTAATATGGAACAGACCTTGTATTGGGATTTTGGAGAGTTTTGAGGCTCGATGGCGATGCAAAAGTGGCGTGCAACGAAAGGGACAGCAGGGGAGAGAAACCTTTGTGTCGCGTCGTCTGAGCCCCACTCGAGCCCTGGGATTTTTGTTGTCATGAAATTACACTAGCCTCATAGGCGCGGCGACACGCCGCGCCAGCCACCGTGTGTACCGAAGTAAAAGAGGCAATAATTCGTGAGGAGTTTTTTTAAAAAAAATCGAGGGCACGTACGCAATTTCGAGAAAGGTAAAGGGGTTTTTTGAAAAAAATCGAGGACTTGGAAGGACCTGTTCGTAAGTAAATAAGGGCCTATACGTAATTTCGGGAACCTGCGGGGCGCAATCCAAAAAATTTTTTGGGAAAAAAAACTTGCAGGGACCTTTTCGCGAGAAAAAAGGACCTATACGTAATTTCCGGAAAACACGGGTTATTACCTCCCCCGACCGTACCGTTTTTTGGCGGCCACGCGCCGGCCGCAGCGTGTTAGCGGGCGACGTGGCCGCCCTCGCTGCCCTGGAACCCCCCCGGGTATTGGGGGTTCTGGATTCGGCATGAAAAGGTGGTGCGTCCTGCTGCCACGTCGCGAGTCCTTGCAATCAAAGTCGCAGGCAGTTTTTGTCGCGTGGCTCTGAGGTCCAGCGGCCGTCCGAATTTGGTTTAGTTTATAGCTTCTGATTAAATAAATCGAAAGCAATTTCTCCCAGTCCGATTTGAGCACTTTAATCTTTAAAAACAGCTTTCTAACTCGCTTTCAAAAACGATTTTTTCTAACTCGCTTTCAAAAAACGATTTTTTAAGCCACTCTCAAAAATGGATGATCTTCATCGTCACGTCCACATCTTTTAAAAACTATTTTTTAAAATTTATTCTAAAACTATTTCTTGCAACCGTTACTGTTTCATTTAGAGCCGATTAAAACATCTCCTTAGCACTACCCTCTACAGGGGCAAACTGTTTTGGGATTCTTAATATGAATCACAATGCCCTTCCTGTGTTGTGCATCCAACCGCCCTTCTTGTCCTCGATGCATCTCCTGTTTAGAGATGGCAACGGGTAAATACCCATCGGGTATTGCCATTTTCATACCCGTACCCACTAGGTGTAAATTTACCCGTCGGGTTACCCGTATCCGCACGCGGGTAGGAAAATTTACACGTACCCGTACCCGCGCGGGTATTACTACCCGACGGGTAACCCGTACCCGCAAGCATACCCGGTTCAACACATAAGAATATCATCAATTTAGATATTCATTAATCATACATGCCAAGCACAAAAGCGTCTAATGATCAAAATTAGTACATCACATAAACATACTTGACATGACCATATCAATATATGACAAACAAATAAACAATCAACAACAAGTAGATAATAAAATTAACATTTGAGTGGGATGTCTAGTTGTCTAATGCGGGTATTCATTACCCGCGGGTAGACGGGTATGGGTAGTATATACCCACACCCGCACCCGCCTACCCGGCGGGTAGAGGATTTCGCCCAATAACGTACCCATGGGTACATAAAATTTTCCATACCCGTCTCTTTATCGGGTAAAACCCATCGGGTATTTGGGTATCGGGTACCCATGCCATCTCTACTCCTGTTCCTTGGAAACTCGAAGAGTTGGAGCTCATGGCTTTGTTATTAGTATTTTCTTTCTCTTCTTTGACTGAGATTTCTCTCTCTGCTGTACTCTGATTTGAACTTATAAGTTAACCTGTCATGACCAATATACGTCTCGCATTCATTCTTTCAGGCTTCCCTTATGTAGATTAGATTTATATCCTCACACCAGGGGAAGTAGCAAGTACAGATTTTTTTTAGATGAAGGGAAAATTTCATTAAGTGAATGAAAAAAGTCCCAGCCTCTACAATCCGAAGATCGTATGCAGCTTAAAGGTTACAACCAAGAGCAAACAAGCACAAGAACTAACACAAAGCAAAAGACACAAGATACAGGAAAAAAACAGACACTACGCCTTAATCCTATTCCGGAACTTCCATCCAAATTTTGCAAAGACCTCCATGATGACCGTCTCGAAAATCTGGCAACCATTCTTGAAGATTGGTTTTTCTTCTTCTTTACTTAACAAGGACCAATGCCGGATCCAATATGTTGCCCTGAAAATGACTTGCAGAAAGGTGTTGGTTTTAGCATTATTGAACACCACGTCATTTCTATTCAACCACATTGCCCAACAGAGAGCCGCAGCACCTAGTAAAATCTGATTTTTGAGTTTTGCCCCGATGCCATGAAGCCAAGAGCCAAACATATCCGATATACTAGATGGAGGATGAATTCCAAAGGTGATGTGCACTGTGTTCCATATAAATCTAGCAAAGTGACAATCAATGAAAAGATGTTGTATCGTCTCCAAAGAGTTACAAAAACAATACTTGACACTCCCTTGCCAATTCCTTTTTGCTAAATTATCTTTTGTAAGAGTGACCCCTTTTTGGAGATACCAAAGGAAAATTTTAATTTTCAAAGGCATTCTTATTTTCCATAGCGGATTTTTCGTAGGTAAGACTACCTCTTGAATCAAATTCAAATACATAGAGCGAACCGTGAAAGACCCACTCCTATGTAGGTTCCAAACAAACACATCCTTCTCATTTGTAAGGTTAACAGTCACAACTTTAGAGACTAAGTCGTACCACGCTGTCAAATTACCTTCCACCAAACCTCTTCTAAATGACACATCCAGTGGCGTAGAAGCTAAAACCTTAGCCACAATATCATTCTTTCTCCTCAAAATCCTATAGAGTGATGGATAGACATCCCTTAAGGGTTTATTTCCTAACCAAATGTCCTCCCAAAATCTAACTTGAGTTCCCTTTTGAATTCGAAAATAACCATGAGCCAAGAAATCATCCTTGACCTTCATTAGCCCCGACCAAAAGTGGGAGTCATCCGGTCGTTTATAAACTTGAGTTATGGCTTTATTGGTCAAATATTTCCTTCTTAGAAGATTTTGCCAAACACCATCCTCATTAATAAGTTTAAACAACCATTTACTCAAGAGACATTTGTTTTGAATCCCAAGGTTTTGGATACCCAACCCGCCACAGTCCTTTGGTCTACAAAGTACACTCCACTTAGTAAGCCTGTACTTCTTTTTATGACTATCACTTTACCAAAAGAACCTTGAACAGTAAAAATCAAGTTTTTGTAAAACACCCTTAGGGACTTCAAAGAAGGAAAGCATAAACATATCTAAACCATTTAAGACCGAATTGATCAAAACTAGCCTTCCTCCAACGGAAAGAAGCTTTCCTTTCCAACTGCTGAGCTTCTTTTGTAATCTCTCCTCAATGATGGCCCAATCTTTGTTAGAGAGTTTACGCTGATGCAAAGGAATACCAAAATATTTAAAAGGTAAGCCCCCGGTTTTGCAACCAAAAAGTTGTGCATACTCATGCTCGCAATCCTTAGCACTACCATAACAGAAGAGCTCACTCTTATGAAAATTAATTTTCAACCCGGAAAGTTGCTCAAAGGTACTTAACACTAGTTTAAGGTCTTTGGCTTGGAGTAGATCATGATCCATGAAGAGAATAGTATCATCTGCATACTGGAGGATCGAGAGGCCATCATCTACAAGATGTGGAACAACTCCTTGAAACCTCCCATCAGACTTAGCTCTACCAATTAACGTTGCCAACATATCTGCCACTAAATTAAAGAGGATTGGTGACAAGGGATCACCTTGCCTAAGTCCCTTTTTTGGCTGAAAATAATGCCCTAAAATGTCATTAACTTTAATGCCCACACTACCACCCCTAACAATTTGATCTATCCACTTGCACCAAAGTGGTGAAAAACCTTTCATCCTCAATGTTTGTTGAAGAAAAGACCATTTCACCTTATCATATGCTTTTTCGAAGTCCAGCTTTAGAATCACTCCATCAATCTTCTTCCTATGCATTTCATGTATGGTTTCATGAAGGATAATAACCCCTTCCATGATATTCCTCCCTGCCATAAAAGCTGTTTGAGATGGTTGTATAACCTTCTGAGCCACTAGTGCTATACGGTTAGACATTACCTTAGTAAAGACCTTAAAGCTAACATTAAGTAGGCAAATGGGTCTGAACTGTTGGATTTGAGTAGCCTCATTTTGCTTCGGTAATAATGTAATTATACCAAAATTGAGGCTAAAAGTGGGAGGTTTCCTTTGTGAAAATCAGTGAAAAGAGCCATGAGATCTCCTTTGACGAGACCCCAAAAAGCTTGGTAAAACTCAGCTGGGAAACCATCAGGCCCCGGGGCTTTGTTGTGTTCCATTTGGAATATAGCCTTTTTAACCTCTTCTTCTGTGAAAGCGGACGCTAAAATCTCATTCTCAGTTTCTGAAACCTGTGGTATATCATCCCTAAAGGATTCCATCATTGAGAAATTATTCCTCTCTGATGCCCCAAAGAGACCTTTATAATAATTGGTGATGTATTTCTTAAGGTTCTCATCACCCTCTATAATCCCCTCTTCCTGCTCGAGGCGGAAGATCCTATTCTTCCTATGTTTTCCATTGGCTACCAACTGAAAATACTTAGTATTACAGTCGCCAAATAACAACTTAGTTGTTTTGGCTCTTTGGTACCATTTTATCTCCTCCTCTCGCAACAAATGAACTAACCGCTCTTTATAATAATGCTTTAAATCATTTTCCGTAGCACTGAGAAGCTGAGTCTCAGCTTTCTTATCTAATTCATTCGCCTTCCGAATCAATTCTTCCTTTTCTTTTTTGTATGAACCGCTAACATTCTTAGCCCAACCCCGTAGGAATTGTCTAAGTCTCTGAATTTTAAATTGCCATCTTTGTAACGATGTTTTTCCCCTTTTTTCTTTGTTCCACACTTCCGCCACCAACTCTGAGAAGCCATCACGTAGCAGCCAACCGAGCTCAAATTTGAACAGAGGTTGATTTTTGCAACGAGTATCGTTTCCAGTATCTAGTAACAAAGGAGTGTGATCCGAAATTTCCCTAGTCAACGCCTGAACCGTTGATAGCGGAAATTTTGTTTCCCACTCTGTACTAACCAGGATCCGATCAAGTCTCTCATATGTTGGTGTATCCCTAGAATTAGCCCACGTAAATTTCCGGTTAGATAATTCAAGCTCCCTTAAATCTAAACCATCGATGACGGCATTAAATAAAAAAGGCCACCTATCATCAAACCTATCATTGTTCTTTTCCTGTGGATTCCTAATAATATTGAAATCACCTCCGACAAGAACCGGATGTGTTTCCTTGGCACATGTTTGTACCAACTCTGCAAGGAAGGCCTCCTTAAGTTCAGGTTGAGCAGCCCCATAAACTGCTATAAGAACCCATTGGAAACCATCACCTCTCATTCTCAAGTGGAACTTAACATAAAAGTCTCCCTCATCAAAACTACCAAGGTCAAAAATTTCTAGATTCACCCCAAGAAGGATGCCACCGGACCTACCATGAGGTTTTGACCAGTGCCACAAAAAATCTCGACCACCACAAATATTGTTCAACGCCGCTTTTGGAAAATCTTTCTTCCCGGTCTCCATAAGAGCAATGAAGTCTAGCTTATGCTCTCTAGATAATTCTGAAAGGAACCTATATTTAGCCAAGTCCCTAAGACCTCTGCTATTCCAAAAGATTCCTTTCATTTTGATCGATTTGATTTTCTTTTTTTTCCTAACTATTCCAATTTTCTTATTCTTCTTATTAAAAGATGACATAGATTTATTCTTCTTGAAGACAGTTTCGAATTCACAACTTAGGTGATCACTGTCGTCATCCATAACCTCCTCCATCAAATCACCACATAAGTGACCAAGAGTGAGGTTATTAACGTCATCATCTTCATCACTTTCTAAAAAAACAGCATCACTGTCATGTTCTTCAACAATTCTAGGAAAAAAAGCTGACAGTCTATTGCGTTCTACAATTTTAAGCACCCGAACTGAACCTAAAACTTCTTTCTCATTTTTGCCAACATCTAGGCCTAGGTTGATGAGTTTGGAAGCAACAACAACATCTGAAAAAGATGTGAATGACAGATCTTGCTTGTTACCTTCAACCTACTCCAAATTCTTCAACGCAGGAGGTAGTGGCGCCATCTTGGGCGCCTCCTGTGCCAAGGCCGGGTACTGCAACCTTACTGCATCAGGCAGCTGACGAGCGCCTTCCGGCGCATCCAGCCGTTGGCCAGCACCTGCCGGCATCAGCCCGTGAAGTACCTGCTCCTCCATCGGTGCTTGGAGCACTCCAACATCATTAGATGCTGCTGCTCCATCTCCCTCAACACTTAGCAAATCACCATCCTCATCAGTGAACACAACTTCCACCAACTCGTCAACAAGAACATTATCATTCTCCACAAGAACCTTGTTACAACACTTGTAATTAATTTTGAGATCACAAGCCATATCCAGTATCCGAACCTCCATACCTTTAATTTTTGCTTCAAGTTCTTTAATCTGCTCTGCCATAACTTTAATATTTGCCTCAAGGGTCGCCTGGGAAGTATCCTTTCTTGTTGGACCCTGCGACGACGGCAAACCACCCCACTGGCCGGCTGGAAAGCTGGTTGTTGCCGCTGCATAAAAGCCTGCGCCGCCGCGGCCAAAGCGCCCAGCAAGGCCACCACAGTCAGGACTGGAGCCGCCCACCTGGTAGCCATGTCTTCCCTTGTGCACACCACTATCCATCGCATCACCCTGAGCGTAACTGTTGCCGACGGCTTCAACACCGCCCCCGGCTCCTTGCAACCCAGGTCTGTCCGCTGGCAACGAAACGTCGCAGGCAGACGAACAGTTGTGAGATGAGGCGAGAAACCTGGGACGAAAGCGTCCTCCCCGGGAGAAAAGCTCACACAGCCCGGCTGGAAAATGGACCGACCTGCTCCCAATCCGGATCACACCAGAGCGGGCCAAACTTCGTCTTTCAATTTGGGCCAAAACAAGTTGGCCCAGACCAGTCGACACCGTCGGGCCACAAACCTCTTCAGTGCCCCGACACCACTCATTCAGGGACAACCCTGTTTTACCAAGATTAACCTTCCTCATGTCCTTAACTTTAATCTCCCCCAGCTTACTAACTGAAGACCGATCAAACTTAGGTAAGGGGCCTTTCCAAGGACGAATTTTTGAGGACAAACGCCAGTCCGCTACCTTCTTGGTTATCCTTGATGGTAGAGGCCTAGGATGCCTCACATGGCCAGCCCCACAGTTAACCGAGCCAAATTTCGGAGACTTAATGTTTTCAGACAGCATTGCCTCAGCTCTGATCAATTCGTCTACTGAGAAACCCACTCGCAAAGCATCTCGAATAAATTCTGAACCTGAATTAGATGAAACAGTACTAGCAGCTTCATCTTCTTCCTCAGAGCTATCCTCCCCATCTTCTGCCCAAAATTTTGATCTACTCGTGAAATTTCTATCTCCGACTAGCGGAGCAGAGAACTTGGGAAGATCAGGCGCTGATTGCCTTCTTGGCAACACCCCAATCCATTCCTGCTCAACATGGGATTGCGACTTAGCGCACAGTGAGCCACCTCCATCAAGACGGGTCAAATCCACCATTAACCGAGCTTCACTGAATGGATACTAGCTCCCAGCTCACGCCGTTGAAGAAAAGGAGAGAGGGAAAGAAGAAACGAGGACTAGAGGAGGCGAACAAGACGTACCTGAAGCTAGGACCGGTTGAGGAAAAAGGTCGAACACCTTGCCAGCACCAGCCTCAGGAGCTGCCGCACGACTGCTGCTTGGCAGCCACCTTCACCGGGCTTCGTCCCTCCAGCGCCTCTGCAGATAGCCAGCGTCCTCAACCGCCCCCTCCAGCGTCCTCAACTGCACCCTCTGCCGCCGCCCCCTCCGGGAGCCTGGGTCAGCTCAGCGCTCTGCGCAACGGAGAAGCAAGTCTCCGCCGCCTGCACCCCGTGCACCTCGTTGTAGGTCAAAATTTTCAGTGTGTTTTAGGGTTTGGTGTTAGTGTCCTTATAGAGGTCCTGACGTCCAGCTGTCTAGTCTTGTCATATATCCTCAACTAAACTAAACTAAACTGGACAATGTTGAATAAAAACATCGTACATGTTTTGCAGTTGAATATGTAGTTACAGGTCTGCTGTAAACGATTTCGCTTCTAACTTTTGAAACACGTCGGTTTTTCAATTTTATCTTAATTTAGTTTTTGGTTTTTGGTTTTTTTATTTTTTATATTATATATGATGATATAATTTTTTATATTTTAAAATTTAATTACTTAGAAAAATCTAATAACCAATACAATGTATTTGCAGATGCTACGGTACTTTTTCAACCAAAAGTTACTTTGAGCACTGCCACAATCTATAGGTTCCATCATGGCTAGCATTTCTTTGAACACCTTTCCCTAGTGTATTTGCACTTGTTGATTCAAAATAACCCCTTCTCCCCTTGCTTCATCTTGCACAAAACGATCTCCATTCCTTCTCAGTGTTAGAGTATACGATTTGTATGGTAAGATTATTAGAGGTATAATAGAATCAGTTAGGATTTATATCCAATATGGTTCTTTCTATATCTCTAGTAATCTTCAATATCTATATTATATTGATTTGATATCTAAGTCACATTGTACTATATATATGTTTTTCGAGGCTCAAGCAACACAATCATCCAAGTATTCCAGCTATTCTATCCTCATACATAGTATCAGAGTGGATTCGCATCTAGGCATGTTCTTAGCCACCACCAAATCTCCACTACGCACCACCCCGAGAGAGGCGATGTATTCTCCTAGGGAGTGTGCATTTATTGTAGATAGATGACCTCTCCTTTTCCTCTCCGATCAATAGATCGATTTCTTTTCATCGATCAAAAGATCGGTTCTTTCATTCGATCAATAGATCAGATCCTTTTTTCAGTGTTATCAAACCCGGACCGGCCAGCGACCCGGCCGAGGTCTCAGGTCACTAACCCGGTGGTCAAACCGGTGGGTCATCGATCGGACCGCATGTATTTAAATTAAATTTTTTTATAAATATATATATATCTCAAAAAATAGAAGAAAAAAAATCAACATTACAATAATAGAAGTATAGAACCATGAGGTCCATGGCCAATAAGCAATGCTAAAAACTAAATGACAAATAGCATAGCCATTTATAGTGTGATACCATGAGCCGAGGTTCATCGGTCCATTACCAATAAGCAATAAAGTTATGCATAAGTCTGTAAGATGAAATCAAGCAAGAACAAGTGAATCCCGCATTCTTAAGTTTCGATAATCTGAACTAGCAAAATAAAGGGGTTGCTGTAGTGCAGCACTGCATCTTAAGTTCTGATAAATCTGATTACTTGCATTGCATCTTAAGTTCTTAACTAGCAAAAGAGATACATAATCGTGGTGGAGCAGAGGAGGCGTGGATTGGCTCACCGAGTCACTGAAGGTGCATGGCTGGGTGTTGGGTAAGTCAAAAATGTGAAAAAACCCTAGTAACTCTCCATATTCCAAAACACAAGTTTGCCCATCCATTTCTTATGAGAATGTCTTTAATTTGAGGGTACTTATGTATTTTGCCCTCATGAATATAACCCGGCCGGGTTGCCAGGTCATTTAAAACCAGGCCGAGTCGATCGGATTTCTAGGGTCAACTACATCGGCGGTCCTATGATTGTGACCGGTCTGACGTAATCTCTAGGTTTGGGTTTTTTGGTCCAACCGCCAGGTCGATTCGAGTCTAATAACTATACCTTTTTTTTTATACAGCTTCTTCTTTACTATTGACCATACCTGTCGATCATGCTGACTGCCACTTTGTCGTCTCTCCCTTTGTCTTCCCAGCCACCATGCACTCCGCCGGCGTCCGCCACATCAATCTGATCATGCTCCTCAGCCCCTTTTTCTCTGTGGGTCTTTGATGTGCGATGCCGCTACCATCCGCGCACGGCTTCTTTCTTCATCGGCATCTTTCACCGTGATGATCTCCTTCTTGCCGTTTCTTTTGGCTGCATGCATGCATCCTTCCTTGGTTTTCTTTCTTTCTTTTGTTCTCAACCCATCCACATTCGTGCTTCTTACCACTTTGTCTTTTTTTTTTACCTTCTATTTGTTGCATCGTCGCATGCATATATGCATCCACATGCACACCTCGTATGCCGGTGACGTTCCTCTATTCTCTGTAACTCTCGGCCACTATGCACGCTGTTGGCGTCCGCCACCGAACTTTTTCCTCACAGTTTTTTCTCTACTTCGCCGATACATGTGCGCGATTCACGTTCAGCTCCTCTAGCGACTTCTCTGGCACTCTTCTTTGCCGTCGTCCCTTGCTGTTCTCAATAGCCAACACATATTTGCCTCTAGTGTCCCTCTTTTTCTTTTTCTTTTTTGGGATAGACTATTGCACAGGCGACTGAAATTTTTTTATCTTTCAGTCACTTAAAGTTACACTTTGAATCACCTGAAGTTGCACATGTTTTTTTGGAGGGGAGCTGCAATTTTAGTTGATTGAGAGTGCAATTTCAGGTCACCTGAAGTTGCACTCTGAATCACCTAAAGTTGCAGCTGTTTTTTTGGAGGGGGGCTGCAATTTTAGTTCATTGAGAGTGCAATTTCAGGTGACTGAAACATAAAAAAATTTCAGTCGCCTGTGCAATAGCAAAACTGTTTTTTTTTTGTTATGTGTGTGCACCATCGTTTGCTCTAGCAACTGTCATGTTACACGATCCTCTCTCTCTCTTGCACTATCACTGTCACTGAGTCCTCCTGCTATTTTGTTCCTGCTTCTCCCTCGACATTGCTAGCTAACCTGTGCTACCTCGACTACAGCAATCTTCCTTGGCTGCGATAATCTCGACATCGACTTCTCGTTACATTTTGATGTCTTTTTCATCTACGGCAACCTCCCATGATTTATTTGTCAACGACGCCACTCTTCATCAGCAGCAATCCTACTTCGATGACCACCTCCACGGTAGATAACTCCACCATCAGCTCTTTGCATGGTGCTCCTTATCGGCTTCCTCTTTTTCAGCTTGAGTGTTCACGACGCTCCCACTCTGCCTACAGGGGATGTCAGAATATACAACTTGTATAACAACATTGTTATTATAAATAGAATAAAATTAGTTAGGATTTATACCGATATGGTTTTTTTTCATATCTCTAGTAGCCTTTCATATCTGTATTGGATTAGATTAACTTGATATCTAAGTCATATTGTACTATATATATATATGTATATGTATATATATATATGTATATATATATATGTATATATATATATATATGTATATATATATATGTGTATGTATGTATGTATGTATGTATGTATGTATGTGTGTGTGTATTGTTCTGCACACAGGTGTAGAATGCGTGCCGGAAAGTGACAGTCAACTGCTATGCGTAAATAAAGTTACTGCCAAACACATGTAGAGTTACTACCAGTTGTATAGTGTTGTATAGTGTTACAACTGGCAGAAACTCTACATGCATTTAGTAGTAACTTTACTCATGTACAGCAGTAAATTTCTGATACACAGCATGCATAAACGCAGAATAGTGTAACATTGTGTGTGTGTATCCTCCTACGCTCAGTCGTCTTAGTTCATTCTTTCGTCGATTAGATAGGTAACATCTAGTTTTCGTAATTTGTGTTTTAACTCCGCGCCGTCGATCAGGGCAGCAGGAGAAATAAGCGACGGTAGAAGCCAGCAACAGATGAAACGAAACGAACGATCAAACAGACGAGCAATTTTACACAGCTGCTGATCAAGCATGTTACTTTCATCCAAGAATTTGACATGGATGAACGCGCCATTGATCGGAACTGCGCCCTAGCTAGCTTAGCTAGTAGCTACATTGCCCTGGAGTCTGAATGATTAACCTGCTCGACCTACGAGCACGACCTGATCAGCCCCAGATTGTACAGGAACTTCTCCGACCGGGACCTGATCATGTTCCCGAGCGAGCGCCGGTCGCGGCCCGGCGGCGACTTGGGGCCGGCGTCCTCCCTGACGAACAGGATCTGCTCGCCGATCTCCGTCCTGACGGCCTCGACGACCTGGCCCTGCACGGGCTCCCCCGACGCGTCCACCACGTAGAACACGTTCGCCGCCCGCGACCCCCTCGTCGCCACCTCGGCGTGCGTGACCGACAGGCCGTGCTCCCGGAACATGCGCGTCACGTCGGACAGCAGACCGACCCTGTCCTCGCAGCACAGCTCGAGCCTCAGCCCCTGAATGAAACGTGAGACGCAAACACCAATTAACCCATGTTAATTACATGTGACTATTCTCTTTTACTTATCTTTTTTTACGGTCTCCAAGATATGACTTTGATCATTACTTTTTATAACTTAAAGTCAAAATAAACTAATAAAATTATAATATTATAAAAGTACTTTCAATTATAAACTTAATGATATAAATTTTATATAGCCAATATAGATAATTTTAAACGTATTGATGATCAAAATTTAAAAAAATTGATAGAACGGATTCTAAAACGTAAGTAAAAGAGAATTGTGCAGTGCAGGGCAGCACGGTAGAATGTTTGTGTCGGAGGTCACATGACTACATGAGCGTGGTGCGGTGTACCTCTGTGTTTCTCCGTTGGATGGCGGCTTCGAGGCACCGGCCGAGCCGCTCCCGGTCTTCGCCGGAGGTGACGGCGCTGTCGCCGAGGTGCCTGATGTAGTACTCCTGCAAGACCAGCAGCAAGATGTGTACTATATGAGCATGTGTCCCTTTCTACCGATAAAACAAATATTTTTCTCGTTGTTGTGCAGGAGAGGTCACCAATGTCACACAAAACTAGGATCCCCCTGCTTCACATGCCAAGATCTAGCAGTATCTAACAACCGAGGCATCTCAATTCTCCAGTACCGGTCAAATGTGAGCATCGAAACCGAGAGCTAGCCATCTTTTGCGTACGCGCAGTGGAATGCTATGTGCTAGACTACCAATGCAATGCACCGATGTAACAGTCTCAAGAAGCAAAGCAAAGGCGTGCACCTGGTACGCCTCTGATCCCTCGGCGATGACGGTGCCGTGGAAGACTACGTACTGCATGTCGGTGAGGGTGCAGACCGTGTCGAACAGCAGCTTCGGCCGGTCGCGGCACCGCACGTTCACCAGCGTGTACCCCCTCTCGGCGCAGTCCTCCACCGCGACGACCGGTCGGCTACGGCTCCCGTACGCCGCCTCGGCGTCGGCGCTGGCTCCCTCGCTGTGCTCGCCGCGGTGGATGCTCCGGTCAGCGTGCATCATCTGGTGCAGCCGGCGCTGCGCGTGCGCCACGCGCGCCGAGATGGCGGCGCGCGCGGTCTTCTTATCCCGGCTGCCCCGCAGGACGTGCCGGAGCAGCCGCTTCACCGTGTCAAGCCGCTCCCGGTCGTCGATGGCGCCGCGGGTCTCGGCGTCCGTCACGTACACCAGCGCGGCCATGCGGGCGTCGTGCGTCCACACCTCGGACGCCACGATATTGCACTTGAGGTCGGTGAGCACGGCGAAGACCTCGGACAGGAGGCCCGGCCGGTCCCTGCCGATCAGCTCGATGGCCGTCTGCGCCGCCTCCGCGTCGACCTCGACGCCGACCGACCGGTCCGGGGCCCGGAAACTGAGTGATCCCGCTCCCAGAGACTGAAATCAACAGAACAAAATCAACCATGTTCTTCACATCACTTCACGTAGCACTAGAAATGTGCATGGCAATGAGCTCACTAAGTACAACTGCAGATTGCTCTGCAGTTTGTTCTGTTCTTGGAAGTGAACCATAGTCAGCCACACAAGATAGGAAGCTAGCCATTGCTTCAGTGAAGCCTGAGGAAATGGCGAGGAGTGAGAGGAGCTGTGGAAAGAGCTAGGATTCTTTGTTCTTTACCTGTTCAATTCTGTCGATGACCTGGCCATCATAAAGTTTATTCCCCTCCTGATCCACGACATGGAACACTGCACAAAGGTGAAACAAAGCAACGCCCGCCTCCAGATCAAAAGATTACATCCAAACAGAAAGCCCCTCTCCACATGAGCCCAGAAAGGCACCGGCTTTCTCCTTAATCTTTCCAAGATAGAAGGATGCAAAGCACTTACCATCCATGAACCACTCCCCATCAGAGGAAATGTAGGCCCTCTTTGTGGTCAACTTCAGATCAGTCAGCACCTGAACTACATCCAGCAAGGTCCCATACTTATTTGCACTGTCCACCTGCAGAAATAAAGTGTGAGAAATTTTCTGCCAAGAAATAATGCTTACAACCTGCAAGAATTTGCAAGAACCAAGAACACAGAGCAAAGCTCTAAAAGCTGCGTTGCTTGCCTTCACCAAGGTGGCAGTCATGTCCGAGGTATTATCCACGGTGACCCTGCAAGTTACCAAACGCGATGAACTAGCACAGTTAACAAAGGCCACAGGTCAAAGGTCAGAAAGAAACATGGGGAGGGAAAAAAACGAAAGAGGACTAAACCTTGGAGGGTTCATTCTAATGACCAGCTTCTCGAACTCATCAACCACCTCAGTACTTGGAGACCCAGAGGCCATCATTGTTCGAGGCCTTTGTTTTCTTGCTTGCACAAGTGAAGAAGCTAGCTAGAGAAGGTGGTGAGGCAAAAGGGATACTTCTCCTCTTCCCCTGTTCGCTGAAGTCTGAAGCAGCTCACCTAGTCCTAGCATATATATTTTGGTTATGGGGGAGGAGGACATGTCTACTTGAGGATTTTTGTGTTATGCATTTTCTCTCTCATCTCATGGTGGCTGCCTGCTTGTTGTGTCATGTGTGTGGCTTTGTGGGCAGGAAGTGGTTTAGTTGGTGTCCCTTCACTGGTTTAAAGGGAGATGTTTGGGGGAAAAGACCCATCCCAATGGGGTCCTTGTTTCTGTGCCTGTCCATATTGGACATGGTTGCATGTTACTATATACTGATCCCGGGGAGGGCACTGTGCTCATTTGGATCATACTTCATTTGATTACACAACATGTGTATGTAGTAGTATCATTTACTGTATCTACTGGGGATATGTGTAAGTACTATGTAATGGTGTACTACCTCCCCTCTATGGAGATTGAACAAATCCTGAGATGCTCTTGAGTATTTAAAACCTTTCAGTTTGCCTCAAGCTTGGCCGCTCTGTTTTTCTTAGGGCTTAAATGCTTTGAGAGCTATGCTTTGTGTTGTTTCAATTGAAAAGAAAGGATCTAAATGGGCGTTGCATCTGTATATGTATGGTGAAATTTGGTTGAATGGAATGAGGTATCAGTTTGGATCTTGGACGTATATATAGAGTAATAGAGTGTATCTCGAGTGTGATATTCTCACATGTCAAATTGTGTAAGACATCTCTGACTTTTGGACTGCTCACGTTGTATGTTTATCTGCAAGCCATGGTCGCACCATAGAAAACTGCAGCGACAGATATGGCTCCGTTACACTACAGTGATTATTAACCTTTTCTAAGTTATTTAATTAAATATAAAAATAAAAGAAATTAAAATTAAAAAGCCAAAACCAGAATGAACGGCCATGCACGGCTCTTGCCCTCTTGGATCGGTACTAAAATGAGACTAGGGTGGCAAACGTTGTATGGGATGCGTTGGTGGCGTGGCACTATGGCATTGGTCGTGCTTAGGTTACAGAGAGAGAAAAAATTAACATAGGCCCATGGTATAATATAGCCAAACTTTGCAAAAGGTCAACCATGGACTTGTATTGTGGGCGCCTTTCCTCATAGAGAACTTGTTCTCTTGCAACATATTACATATTGAAAATGACCACGGAGTGGCTAATATGCCACACAGATAGTCTTACAATTAACATAGGAGTGTACCACTTAACTGTCATATGATAATTGAGCGACAAGCATAATTCTGAACGCGCTTATGAGCATGACAGTTGACTCATCGCTCCGACAAAAAAAAAAGAGACAAATGACATGGTGCAGATCCTTTGGATTTGGATCCAAGGGCTAAAAATATAAATAAAATAGCATTTAAGTTTTGCTTAGACACCTTCCAAATTTTTTGCTCCGCCACCGGCCGTTTCTTCCTTGGAGGGTCACTTTCTCTTACAGTTTTTTTTTTTGCTGAGTATAATTTATCCGGGGAAAATTCAATGGACAGAATTATCTTATTGTAAAAGTTAATCAATTTCTCAGGACGATCTTGAGCATTAATTTCCAATCAAACAAACTGCACGGACATACTGTTTGCTCCACATATCTCAATAGGATGAGCATCACTGCGTGGCAAATCCTGGGACTGAGGGCAAGGAGATAGGGGAGAGCAATGGTCCCCCATTTTGTCGATCTTCTTCCACATCTAGCCAACGAGGAGTGTGTTCTTTTAGCTATGGCTAATGATTTATGGTTTTAACGTGAGCGTTTATACGAATAAATCGAATACCGATAAAAAAATACTTCTTGATAAACCATTTTGGGGGAAACTATGAACTGAAAAGGAAGAGACTAGAGTATTAGCATTACCCCTGTGAGCAGATCTCTCATATGGGCCCAGCTAGGATGCCCCTGCCATCTTCTCTTTGGTTCTATCCTCTGGGCGGGTCTTTTTGGCTGTGACTTATGACTTTTGGTTTATAGTTTTTGAATTCTGGCTGTTCGCGAGAGAGTACGAAGAGAGAGACAGTTGGATACAATTTTAGCCGGTATAGCTGAACTCGGTATAATATCTACTACAATCAATTTATAAACCCCACCTTAAAAAGATGTATCGTTTAAAATCTAGTTACCGTAACAAATGACAAAAGCCAAAAGCCTTGAGCTGTTCGAAGCCACCCTCTATCTCTCCTCTCTTTCCTCTTTTGCCCATTCCAACCTTTTCACTTCGCAACTTCCTTAGAATGGTTCCAACTCTCCTCCACGATTGCCGTAATCGGTAGGGATTTGACACCCTTTAGGACACCGTTGTACACCTCGGACATGTTAGTTGTCATGATTCCATACCTTGCTCCACCGGTGTCGTGTAGTAGAGATCACATCTCCAAGTCAGATGCATTCGACTGAACCCATTGCGTGAACTCTCCAACTCTCGTGGAGCCTCCCTCCACGGTCCCAGCTTCAGCCTACTTGAGACGCAGTACATGCTTGCTGGTCTCCTGATTGAGCTGCCTCAACAAGGCCTCGAACTTCTACTTCTGGTTCTGCATACAAACTTTCTTGAACATCTTCATTAGGTCATTGCTATGAAACCTTCTGTGGAAGTTCGCCGTGAGATGCCTCATGCACCAACGGTTCTTCATATCATTCCACTGGAAGGAGGGCTGCGTCCCGTTTTCCATCGTGCGTAACACGAACAACAAGCCTGCATTGCGGTCCGAGATGACACACACATCTGTATGATCTTGCACAACGGCCTGCTTCACATTGGCCAGGAACCATAGCCAGCTATCGGTATTCTCATTCTCCATAATTGCAAAGGCTACGGGGAGTAGCTGGTCATTGGCGTCAGCTGCAATCGCAGTGAGGATAGTACCCTTGTACTTGTCAGATAGGAATGTCCCGTCCATCGTTAGCACTAGGAGGCACCACTTGAACCCTTCTATTGCCTGACGAAAGGCCCAGAATACTCTGTTAAGAACAAAACAATTCGGGCCTTGCATATGATGAATCCGCTCCTTCCTGTTAATGTATGTGCATGGGTTTGATTTTACAATTTGATCCAGCATTCTTGAGGCCAAGTCATACGCCTCTTCATACGTCCCGAACATACGTTGTAGCACCTTCCGTTTCACCTGTCATACCTTCTTATAGCTAACATCGAACCCCACCATATTCGCTACATTTGCCAACAGAAGCTTCGGAGAAATAGACACATCTGCCATCACGAGGTGGCTTATCACCTCCGCAACATATGACGTCATGTTGTGGTGCCTATGTAGTGATGCCGCAAGCTCGCAACTGTGATCCTTCAACACCGTTATCCGGAAGTCCGTGGCAGCGCCCCTGAATCGCTGCGTATGGACCTTACCAGGACAGGAGCCATCGACACACTTGATGATGTAGGTGTTCGGGTTGGACCTGTGCACCTGATATGTCCGGCTAATGTTGATGGCGTATCTAGCAATAGCTTGCTGGGTAGCACTCTTGTTACAGATGCACCACTTTGCCTCCTCTGCCTGTGGCAAAACTAGGGATTCTGCTGCGATGTCATCCAGTCTGGATGACACGTACACAACGTCGGTGGTCACAACACTACCTAACACACCTCCTGCTGTAGCTTTGCCATCTTCGTCCTCTCCTGAACTGGTTGTTTGCACATCCTCCTCCTCACTGTGCACTTGTTCCACCTGGTCCACAAGGTACTCGTGACAATCAACACAAACGGCCCACCATCTCTCCGCACCTTCATTCGCCTGAAATTCTTCACACGCCTCCTCAGGTCTCCATCGCCCATTGCCTCGCCGACTTCTCCTGCACCGGCATCTTCATGAGCGTCAGAGACCAACCCAGGCACTACATCTCAAAGCATCACTAGAACCACCCATGGCGGATAATTCTGTCCTCTCTACGAAATGAACATACACCATTGGCCTGGCATATATTGCTGCGGCAGGGTTGCATACGACCTCCATGTAGTTCGCCCATGAAGCATCACTGGTCACCTTCAAAAGTTGCCACATGGTCTCCCCTGTAGCACCTACCACTGAGGCATACATTGCCTTGATCCGTAATTTGTTCCTTGCGGTGTCCCGATCGAATGTAGAATGCACGCATCTCCGTAGCTCAGGCAGGCTCATGGAGTTCAGATTGGGTGCTCGGATCACGATCCGGTCACAATTTGACAGGTCCGTCCCGTACGGCCCGTCGAGTACGAGACCACCTCCGTAGAACACGAACAAGTCTTGAATGTCACGCATAGCGTACCTAACATAAGTGTATACTGAACCCTCTTAGTATATAACATGCAACAAGCGTACCAGCATACAGCAGCTACCGCACTGTAAGATTTCCATCTTAATTTCGTTGTTTTGCCTATCACCTACAAATACGATTTATAATTTTTATTTATTTGTAATTCTAATTTTTATTTATTTGTTTAGGAATGCACTAACAAATTCCTATATAAATCAAATTACTAATGTAATGTATTTTTTTCCAATTCTCTTTTTTACGGATCTTACTTCAGAATTTCAGTGAAAATTAAATTACAAATTTTCTTTTATTTTCACTCCTAATTTGTATTATTATTGTTCAAATTAATTCACAAATCCAACTAGTAATTTTTCTTCATTTTTTACTTATCAATTCTTATGTAAATCAAATAACTAATTTTTTCAATCTGTTATTTACGGAACCAACAATCGAATTCATATACAAATTACATTACAATTTTTCTAATGTAATTTTATTCTACTCATTCATAGTTAGTTGCTCTTTATTTCTAGCACCCAACAATGCACCATGCTTCATATATGAAGGGTTACACTTCAACATATATTTTTTTTTCAAAGATTGACATGCAGCTCTATATTTCTAGCACCCAACAATGGTGTCTACTTTTTTCTTAATCCGACTAATTGTGACTTTTTTGTTTCTAATCCGGCAACTCGTGCTACCGTATACAAATACAACTACTTAAATACTACTTGTTTTAACGATTAGATGATCTGCACTCACTACAACAGTAAAAAAAGGTCTTCACAAAAATAAAAATACAATACAATACAACATGCTTCATATATGAAGGGTTACGCTTCAACAAATATTTTTCAAAGATTGACATGTAGCAACTTCCGTGAATAACATTTACGCTAATGACGTGCTAATCACTCACGATAAGATTATAGTCGCATGAGGACGATATTTACCTTTTCTTGAAACTCACGAGACGATCTACAACTTTCATAATTACAAAAACTTCAGATATCAAACAAAAATTACTCAAAATCCCGTGTTTGTAGTTCTTCCTTCCTTCACTTCGCTCCCTCTCTTGCTCTGCAATTTTTTTGCTCTATCTACGCATGCAACACTCAAGTCTCCCAAACGTAGGCCATCCTTTGTATTTTATCGCGCGTCTCATGTCACTGAAATGCAGACAATGCAGTAGGGGACGGCCAATTCTGCATGCAACGTGCTTACGCGTGTGCATGTGCTGCAAGAGAAAGAGAAAAGGGATAAGCATGGGCGGCAGCAACCAGAAAAAAAGGCAGCATGAAGCGATGGAAATGCAGGAAATACGGGTTTCGGTGGCTGGACGCGACAGCACACAGGTCGTACGGTCGGGGACCGCATGACTCGGCCCTGAACAGTGGTCGTGCGGTCCCCAACCGCACGATCTCCTCGTGAACAGTGACTGCACAATTAACACGTGTCAGCGCCTCGAAATCGTGCGGTGGGGGAGGGGCTATAAATAGAATTGCAGTTGTTTAGAGACTAGATCTGATATTCTGATGATCAACAGTACTATTTTTGCCCAAAATTCTAAAAAAACAAATACACATTTCTACAGCATTACTGTAATAGACTTGTACTAGTACGTACGTTGATGCAGAGTTGGATTGTTGATCGGCGCACGAGTTGCATGCACGCGCTGTGGAGCTAGCCGAGCCGACGAATCATGGGACGCCGCGCGCGCGCCTCTCGTGCAGCATTTGCCCACTTGCCCGCTCGCCGCAAGCCTATTCGCTCCGCAGGCAACGGCATCATCGATCGCGCGTCTCCAAAATCAGGACGACGAGACGACGCCTTCCAAACCTTCTTCGATCTTTGCCTACACGCCCCCTCGAAACAAATGTCTCTTCCTATCAGCAAATTGCTATCGCTAGCTAGCCATGTAGCTTGTCTCGTACGTGCCCTGCTTTTGCTCTCTGTGAAAAGCTTGGCTGTACTTCAACCCAACATGTGTGACACCTTGCCACATTGCGCTTTTGTTGTGTAGCGTAAGTGGGTGACCGGATGCCCTGTGCGCTTCTTCTCGTGATATAAGGTGCAACCCTTTTTCTTTGTTTTTTCTCTTTTGGGTGCAAATCAGTTGATCGTCTACTACATTAGTAATATGCTGTGTGTTTGATCATTAGGATAAACTAGTCGAATTTTCCATGTAATTGCACGATTAGATACTAGGATACATACGTTTATGTCAAAATATAGACGTGTACTTGTTATACAACTCCAAACATAATTATATGTGATTAATTTGTACGGTGTAGATCTTTCTTTTTCTCCTCTAATTAACATAGCAACTTCTAGCCTTCAAACATTGTCCACGAGAAGCTAACAAGGCAGCTCACGAATTAGCTCGTCATATGATTGTGTTGAAGTCTAATGATATATGGATAGATGTACTTTCGACTTTTCTTGTAACCACTCTTGTGGATGATGTTTCTATTCTTTGGATTTTAATAAAGGTTGCCTGTAGTAAAAAATGAAAAAAGAAAGAAGATACTCACAAGGAGCTACGTATCTTTGTATGCCTTAAGAATGAGAGTGGCCTTCTAACCCAGCCTCAACAACAAGTATACTGTCCTCTGCTTAGAGCAACTCCAACCGGTTCTTTATCCTACTCTTCATTATATATTTACCTAATATGACTCAAGAAATGGACTCCAACCGGTTCTTTATCCTCCTCTTCATTTTTATCGAGTCGCTATTTTCTCCCGGCCGCTAGCTAGATTTGGCGAGCGCCTCCTCACTCGCTTCTCAAATAGCTAAGCCATTGGAATGCTAACTCAAATAGAGAGCTGAAAATAATAGCTAGCCTCTTCATCTTAGGAAATAAAGAGGGAGAAATGACTAATGGGATGGAGTTGCTCTAGGCTACGTAGATGGCCTGAAACTAATCATGGTGTTACCGGTATATATATTAGTAGTACTATGGAAACTAGTTAACCCGGCATGCAAGTGCCAAACCTAGCTAGCCTCTACAGGAGATTAATCTGCAGTTCAAAGTACACAAAGTGTCATCCAGTTGCTGCCTGGTGCACCGCATGTCATCCATGCATCCAAACACCAGATTAATAAAGGAGGAAGAGGGAGTCCAAGAAGAGATAGAAAAGGGTAAGCAGGAGAAGGCTGACACTGAAAATTTATATGGTGATCATTTGGGCTTATTTTTGTGGCTTATGGCTGAAAAGCACTGTAGCTGGCTGAAAAAACACTGTAGATGACAGGGGCTTATTTAGCATAATTAAATTAAAAAAATTAAAAAATATGTTTGCCCATTACGTATAATACAAACAAATACGAGAAAAAAGAACCGGCAAAAAAACTCAACAAAAAGCCAAAAGTTCAGAAAAAGATGAAATTTATGAATAGTGAAAAATAAGCCGGAAGCTAAAAGCTGAAGCCAAAATCTTTACTGTTTTTTCCCCGGTGCTATCTATTTTGCATTTCTAACTTTTAGAGGAATTTTTTAAATTTTTTTAAATTTAGCCTCCTCCTAACTACGAAATTATGTGAGTAAATTCCGCACCAAGTAAGCATAGAAAGCATACTGTAGCTACAGTAAAAATCCGCGCTACAGTGCCACGGAAATGGCATTTCCACGCTCTCCTGGCGCGGAATTTACCATGTGCCGACTTCGCGTAATTCTGCACTCTAAAGAGGGCTAAATTTGCAGAAAAATTCCTCTAAAAACTAGAACTGCAAAAAAGATAGCCCAAAAGGCCCAAACAGTAAAGATTTCAAGCAAAGCAAGCTGAGGCACTGGTCAGCTAATAAACGTAACTGTCCTTTGTGACAAATATTCTCCGCTCCTACACCCACTGCCAAGCCAGCCAGCAGCCTGTCGAATGGATTAGATTAAATTAACACAATAAGAAGCCAGCCGATGGTACAAAGGTCACCATCCCTATTGGCCACATGGAGCAGTTAAAAACGGCATCAAGATCAGTAAACTACACTCACACACCGGACCTATATATGCGCAGAAGAAGGAAGATTCGGGGGCCGGCCTCGAGGAACCTCCTGCTGCTCGGCTGCTCTCCCAACCTTGATCCCTTTGGACTTTGAACCTTACTTTGTCCACGACCGGACGAGCCGCACGCCGTGCGCAGACCAAGCACTGCTCGCGCATATGCGCCTGGACATGCGTGCGTGCCGCACCGCGAATCTCTGCGCCATCCGCGGCCACGAGCGAGAGGAAGGCACGGCAGGGCACGCACTTGACTCCCTCTCTCTCTCTCTCCCCCCCCCTCTCTCTCTCTCCGGTGCAGCGATAGTTGTATAAACTAAGATGATAATATACGTAGAGGTGGAAACGGTTCGAATACGATCAAATAATCTCAAATACAAATATAAATTTATATTTTTAAAACGAATAAGAATACGGATTCGAATATTCTTAAATACGGATACGAATATTCTCGAATACGAATACGGATATTTTCGAATACGGATTTTCTCGGATACGAATATCGGATAAAAACGCATTCCTAGCGGTTTTACTGATTTTTCACCGGTTTTTGACTGGTTACTGGTTTTAAACCGCCTAAATTTAAATTTTGAATCACAAAATTCGTACGGATTCTTCATGGGTTCTAGAAACGGATCGAATACGAATCGAATAGTCTCAAATACAAATACAGATACGAATCGAATAGTCAGCGGCGTGACTGACTGGGGCACCGACGTGTGCGCCACTCCTCGTGATCGCTCTCTTTTTTATCCTCCTTTGTCACGTTACATGCATGGTCTGATTCTTATGTGCCATATGTAGAAGACCTCCCGACATGTGCCATGAGGGTGGGGGATTCTCTAGGGGAGGCCTGTAAACCCCCTCTTTTTCAGATTTTGTTATCTAGCTGCCAATACCAATATCAAAGCAATCCTCTTTCTTGACCATCTCAAGTTTTTTTCATGGATGCACTCTGAACCCTCTCCTGTCTCGAGCTCAGGTGAGCCGTACGTGGCTACATCACGGTGTGGTGCAGCACGACGGGCGAAGGCGAGGGAGCGAAGGAAGCCGATGGTGCCACGGCATTAGCGTGGAGGAGGCCTATGACGGTGTGTCGTGGGCGCGAAGGAGGCCAGGTGCGCCCTACATCGACAGACAAGATGAGGGGAACTGGGGAAGAGAGAGATGGGAGATAAGGGAGAGACATGGGGAGATAGGTTTAGAGAAGGGGATAGAGAAAAGAAAGGGATTGCTTTGAGATTGGTGTTGATGACTAGGTGGCAAGATCTGAGATAGGGCCTCTAAGGAGGGGATTTAGGGGCCTTCCGAAGAGATTTTTTCATATGGGGGAATTTATCTGAGGGAGGCCCCTAATCCCCCTCCTTAGAGGCTCCATTTAGATTTTGCCACCTAGTCAACACGAATCTAAATGCAATTCATCCCCTTCTCTTTTTCATCCCATGTCTTCTCCATGCACATGTCTTCTCCACCTCTCCCACCCTGGCACATCAGAGTCGCACATGTGTCACCACCCAGCCTCCTCGCGCCTCATCGCCGTCCACCGTGCATCGCCTCGCCTCCGCTGTGCCACACCGCCTCTCCCCCGAAGCCGAGCCACCTACCTGCCGCACCGCAGCCTCCTTCGCTCGCTCGCCACTTCGCAGCCTCCTCTGCACCCCAGCCTTGCCGTCGCCCAGCCATGAAGCCGCACTGCCTCGCCATCCCCCACCACACCGCGCCATGACATGGGGATGGAGAAGAGGAGAGGGGCATGGAGAAGAGAAGAGAGGATCACTTTGAGATACGTGGTCTAGGTTAGGTGGCAAAATCTAAGATGTGGCCTCTAAGGAGAGGGATTAGGGGCCTCCCAAGAGAAGTTTTTTTCGAAGGGGTAGGTTGGCTGTCAGGGTCCTGCTCCCTCCCAAAAATATCCCTTAAGAACCCTTAAGAATTACTAAGTACTCACTTAATCTATATGTATTATACACATATGGCCTCCCTCATGGATTTTTTTCCAAATCTCGGCTCCACGTCCAGATCCATTATTTCAAGCCGGGACAAATTAAATAGGTTGTGCTTCCGTGCAATCTAACAGTGGAAAGGCATGGTTTTCAATGCCAACCCAGGCAAGGCAACGAATTTAATTAGGTCCATGCATATGCAAATATAGCTAATTACCATGGAAGTTTTGGATATGTCACCTTTAGAAATGCAGAGTTTTAGCAGGGCACCTTTGTTACAGCCAGAACAGCTCGTCAGCAAGTCGTTCGATGAAATAACCACTAGAGATGGACACAATGTTTTGCCATAGAAGCGTGACATGAACTGATTAGAAGGTCTTGGAAGCTCTCCGACGCTGTGAACCAAAATGACCACTAATGGTTCTGCGTAGTCGAAAGCCAGCCTCTCAGTACTTTTCATCCCACCTATAGCTGGATTTTAGTTTCGACTCCTATCAATCGGTATTATCTATCAGATCTATCGGACGTAACAAAAAATTATCAGCTACAGTAAAAAAGAATTACCCATAGTCTATAACATACCTAACATGCTTGCTGCTTGTGCGGTCATACCGTGCCCATGAAAAAACGAACGGGGCCCAAATTCTCCTATACATGGTCGCACGATCCATGTCCCCATGGTTTCCCATATGCCTCCTCGTGTGAGAACAGTACGTCCAGGTAGGTCTGCTAATAGGTTGGATTAAAACGGGCAAGCGGGTTGGGTTTTTATTTGGATTAGCTTTGAATGGGTATAAACGGGTTAAGGCACCTAACAGATTGGGTTTGCACTTAAAATGGGTTGGATTGATTTGGGGTGGGTTCAAATATTTTGGGTTCGAATGGGATCAACCCCATGGGTTTTCTCTCTGTGGGCTGACATGGGTTCTTGGCTACTTGTTGCCGATTGCGGATTGCCGAAGTGCCGAGTGAATCGAGTGGAGAGGCTAGGGTTTCCAGTGTAAATCGTCGCCGCCGCTGAGCGGCTAGGGTTCCTAGTGTAAATCACTGCCGCCGCCACCACCGCCACCTAGGGCTGTAAAAAAAACTCAAGGCGCATGGACTGTTCGAGTTTGGATCGTTCTAGACTCAATTCGAGTTCAGCTTCGAATTTACAACGAACCGAGCTTAAACCCCATTATAAGCTCATGAGCCTAATCAACCCGAGCTTAAATAGTTCGATAAATCTTATCTCATTAATTTGGTTATAGGTCAAACCAAGTCCTGACTCCTGACCTCTCAGCTTAGTCCTCACTCAACCTTATCCTATTCCTAACCACTGCAGCATTGCACTGCCCAACGCCCCAACCCCAACCCACCTGAGCCAAGACTAGCGACCCCCATTCCCCACTCCCTCCCCAGATCCCTAACCCTAATGCCCTCTACTGGCTCTGCACCTCGTGAAACTTGAGTTTTGCCGCCGGCGCCAGACGGCCCGAGTTCCTGACGCCCACCCCAAATCTTCCCCCCGCCTCGATGCCGCTGGCAGCCATAGCCATTCCACCAAGACTCCCGAATGGCCAGATTTGAGTTCCCTTTTCCTCCCTAATGCCCTCTGCCGGTCTACACCTCTTGCCGTCGACTGCCCGAGTTCCCGACGCCCTACCCCAATCTTCCCCCGGCCCCGACACCCAGGACGCCGACCACGACGGCAAGGCCTAGATCGACCGCCACGTAGCCCTCCTACCTCGATCTCTGCTGTCGTCGATGTCCCCTCCTCCTTTTGCTCTCCACCGTCGAGCTCCCGCTCCTCCTTCGACTCCACACGGCCGCTGCATTCCCCAGCTCTCCTAGATCTCCGTCGCCGAACAACCCCAATTCTAGCTGCCTACGGCTGCAAGCTCACTTCAAATCTTCCAAGTACAGCCTAAGTTGGTAGGCCCTCTTAATTGAACACTAAATTTGCTTCTTTCTTATGCAAAAAATCATTGAGGTTGTCATTTTCCCTCGTTTTTCTCTTATATTTCACTGAACTAGTGGAATTCTTCTCTGAGGGGTCAGATTTGTGAGTGGCATGAAGTGTCTAAAAAAATTGAACTAGTCGGAATTTTTCTGCCTGTGAAATGCTAGAAGTAGCCATCAATATTTTATATGTAGACATGTAGTAGGTTTTAGTAGAAGGATAACATGGGATTACTGCATATGAAATTACCTAAATACGAAATCATGTCAGCATGCAAGTTTGAATTCCTATGTGTATGTGTTTGTGAAGGTGCTTCTATTTTCCTTTCCTTTGGTTTGTAACTTGTATTGACGGTGTGATGTACTGAAATTCTAGCTTATAAAGCGTAAGACTTAACGACTGGTACAGAGGATGCAGGCCCTGTTCGGCAGGGTATAAGCCGGTCGGCTTTTGGCAGCCGCTACAGTACCTAACTTTTAAACAGGGTATTTTCTCAAGACGGTGTCTACAAGTTAAACGTAGTACACATTAAAAGCCCAACATCTATACCAGCCAAAATCGCAAGTGAGTATCGGTCTCTCTGTAATCTGTACCGTAAACAGCAAAAATTTAAAAATTTCAGCCAAAAGTCATAAACGGCAGATAAAAAGAACAGGCCCGCATTCTAATGCTTTATAATGGACCAGAGTATGTCTGGACAGAGTATGTGACAGATATTAACTGTTCTATATGGACATCAGTTATCTGCTCTTTGTTTTTCCAGAATCCAGAGACTAATCTCTTATTAGATTAGTATTTTTCTGTCGGATTACTGTGTTTCCTAGCATGGTATTGTGATATTGTCATATGAAGTCACTGTTGACTGACTAGCATGTACTGCTTCTTTGAAGAGCTTGAGGACCAGGACGTCGCTTCTCGTGCCAAAGGATGTGCATCATCAGCGACAGTGCCATCGCCTGACGTGATGAGTGACTAGAAGGGGTATGAAGCAAGGTTTGTGGCTAGCTTTTTCCAAGGTGAGATTAAACTTCTCTTATGTTGAGCACCGCTCTGCATTCTTACGCTATCCTGGAGGAAATTACAGAATGCAGTTTCCTGTTGTAAAATAGAATGTTGGCCGAGTCCGCTCATATGGGTGAGCCAACTCTTCGTGACTGGACCTTACAACTAATCCAATATGTAATAGACTCAATAATATAGAGGAATGTATCAATGTACTCCTACTTTATGTAATTATTAAGGGGTAGGATGGTAATTTCCTATCCTACCCTACTCATATATATAAACCCTCAAGAAGGACGTGAGGAGAATTCATTTTCCCACGTATCGTCTTTCTCTATTGACTCTCCTCTTCCACTCATTCTTTCTACTGTTTAGTCTGTAACCACAATAGATATCAATTACAAAGCGGATACCTGCGGCTGGGCGCAAGAACGGCATGATGCAGAGAACCAAGAAGCACACAATTCTCCAGCTCAGCCCCTCCATCCTACACTGGCACAAGCAATAGCGGATTGCACAAAGCTTCCTGCAGAGACAAATTTCCAATGTAACACCGGGTCTCTTCGACTAGCTACACAAGCACTCGCCACACCGAAGTGCCTTTAGGTCCTGTGCTCCAAAAAAAACTTGACCTTTTTTCTGCGCAAACAACACGGCTGCCTATTCTATGACCGCATACGATACGGGTTTGATTGGTTGCCTGCAGCATCCTAGCCTGGCCCGTACGAGCCATCCAGGCTAGCCTATTTATGTTGGGCCTGGCTGTGCTGAGAAGCTGTTCGGTGAAGTGCATTAACAGAAAAAATTCTAGTATGCAATGGTTACACAAAGAGAGTTTATGTAACTAGCAAATCGGATGATGATATGTGGCACATGTGCACTGCAGCAGTACTGTAGATGCAATGTAGCAGTACTGTAGTCCGTACAAAAATAATATTTTAAATTACTGTTACAGTACCAGACTTTATGGAAAATATATTTTACAAATAGCTGCCACAGCATTTCACCACATATCGTCATCTGATTCGCTAGTTACACAAACCTCTTGTTGTGTAACCACCGCACAATAGAATTTTTCCATTAGCTGGGGGTGGATGGATGTCTGGATGTGAGAGATGACGTTTGGATGGCTACATGTGGCCTGAGTTTGCTCACCTCTTCTTGTGGGTGGTGAGGATACCCTCTTGGATGGAGATAGGAGCGGGTTTAGAATATGGCTAAGGGCCTGTTCTTTAAGTCAAAAGCTGTCGGCTTTTAACTTTTGCTACAATACCTAACTTTCAAACGGAGTATTATCTCAAGACGGAATCTACAAGTTAAACGATCTACACGTTAAAAGCCCAACATCTGTACCAGCCAAAATCGCAAGTGAGCATCTGTCTCTTCGTAATCTGTACCGTAAATAGCCAAAATTCAAAAATTTCATCCAAAAGCCATAAATCGCAGCCGAAAAAAAGAGGCCCTAAGTCCCTTGTACTTCATTCCGACCTTTTTGAGCAAAAGTGTACCATTTTTATAATTGAGTGATAATGCATGGATTTTACAAGGATATGACGTACTTAACTCGGCCAACATTCTATTTTACATGTAATGCGCATTTGAATATTGTGTAGAATCGAGCTGTTTGCTGTTCAATTTGGCACTTTACATTGTATTTATTTTCATGATCCATGCAACCCAAAGAAAGCTGAACAGCTCTGCGCAACAATCAATTTTGCCATTAGTGTAAGTGATTCATCAGAAGTTATACAAAATATAAATACTGCTGTTTGCACATCAAGCTAATTGGTTACAATTGTTTGCAAATTACAAGTTCTCTACACGAGCATCCGTGGGCATAACAGATGAGTGCGTGATACTTGGTTTGCGATAAAAAAAAAGCAGTAGGCTGTGTGAGTCATAAGACGAGTATTGGAGCATTTGTTACCCAGAAACTTTGTTGGGAATTCATCATTTCTCACAGCATGGACATGTGAACCTGACGAGCAAATAAATCTCATTTCATGGTGTGTATGAGAGAAGAAGCACAGGTACCTGCCTATTCCTAAGTGGAAACGAAGAAGAAGCGTTCGTTTACAATCAGGACATGCAGTACTCATTACTCATTAGCATACTTGTGCCCTCACTTAGTTGTCTCTGAGCTGCAATGTCAGAGTGGGCACGAGAGCCATGGCTTCACCATCAATCGCAAGGGAGTGGTTGTCATTCGTGAAGCACTTGGTTGTGAACTTGACACTGCCAAGAGAGTGGAATGGAGAGATTGTAAGAAGAAGAAGAATTAGCGCAAGGAAGACGAGGAATTCTTTCAAAGAAACAAATGTAAAGATTGGTGCAGGTAGCTACGTAGATAGCGAGAGAGCGAGATAGATACATGTATCTTGTGGTGGTGGCCGCTGCTGCCCTGATATGGAGCGCTTGGACTTGAGCAAGCACCTCGTCTCCGATGTACACCGGCACCGCAAACTTGAGGGACTGGCTTGCATACACCGCTCCAGGCTGCATCCATCGCAAAACCATCACATCACGTCAGAAATCGGAGATCAGATCATGTTGCCGTGCTCACGCACTAGCTGTTTGACAAAATGCAGAGAGGGGTAATAAGGAGCCGAGCTTACAAAGTGGGAGGCGATGAGGGTGGGGAAGAGGGAGGCGACGAGCATGCCGTGCACGACGCGGCCGCGGTCGAACAAGCCGACCTCGCGGGCGACGGCGTCGTCCAGGTGGACAGGGTTGCGATCGCCGCTCACCCCCGCGTACGCCGCCACATCCCCCTCCGTGAACTGCCGCCGCAAGCGCAGCGCGTCGCCCACCTTGAGCACCCCTGTGGACAGCGTGGCGGTTGTTATGGTGTTGGTGTGGACGAGAGGGATCACGCGGGCAAGGCGCACAGGACGCATCGCGGCAGCCGAGCTAGGTGAGGAGGTACACTTCCTGCCTGTTGCTACCCCTTGGTACCCTAGTGGCAAGGCAACTAATACTAGATATTAGAGGACTAGGTCTGTATTACAGAAGGTTAACCAAGGGTAACAGTTTTGATTAAATTATTATCAATCGGGGGAAGCAAACTGACCTAACTATCGAAACAATGGAATCAAGTTGACCTATCGAAACACGGCTAGCCAAGAGTAATAATAGTCACATCATATTACATTGTATTATTAATATGGTACTAAATACTAATAACAAGCTTAGATTTTCTTGAGGTTTTCCTTCCATGGAGTCCACCATATATGCTACAGATGGTAGGCAAACACTACAAAATGGAGCATCAATTTCATGTTGGCATAACAGTACCAAATAGAGAACCCAAGCGCATCATGCCGAATGTGACCTCAGAGGTGATGAATAAAACATTATAGCATAAATCATAAAATACTACAAGAAAAGGAGAAGCTCCCACCATCCTATGTATTATCATACTATTGTAGGAGTAAATTAGGATATGATTCTCATGTAATCCTCAATGGCCTTACTGAAATGTAATATTACAACAGGAAACTGAAATGTAATCCTCCAGGATAGCGTAAGAGTGCAGAGTGGTGCTCAACATAAGAGAAGTTTAATCTCACCTTCGAAAAGGTTAGCCACAAACCTTGCTTCATACCCCTTCTAGTCACTCATCACGTCAGGCGATGGCACTGTCGCTGATGATGCACATCCTTTGGCAGGAGAAGCAACGTCCTGGTCCTCAAGCTCTTCAAAGAAGCAGTACATGCTAGTCAGTCAACAGTGACTTCATATGACAATATCACAACACCATGCTAGGAAACACAGTAATCCAACACAAAAATACTAATCTAATAAGAGATTAGTCTCTGGATTCTGGAAAAACAAAGAACAGATAACTGATGTCCATATAGAACAGTTAATATCTGTTACATACTCTGTCCAAACATACTCTGGTCCATATATAAAGCATTAGAATGCATCCTCTGTACCAGTCGTTAAGCCTTACGCTTTATAAGCTAGAATTTCAGTACATCACACCGTCAATACAAGTTACAAACCAAAGGAAATGAAAATAGAAGCACCTTCACAAACACATACACATAGGAATTCAAACTTGCATGCTGACATGATTTCGTATTTAGGTGTCTTGCCTTATCTAGTATCGAACAGCGAGACCAGATAATGAGAAATTTTATCTCACAACATAGCTTTAGGCAACGTTAGGGCGCAGTTCTGAGTTTTCAGCCTGTCACCATGTGAAATGTGTAAAACCACCAGTGGCACAAATCCAATAATATTACATGTTGCTTTTGTCAGTAAGGGTAAACAATTAAGACATGCAATTTGAAACTTTGCCATGCCAGAGTGACTCAAGTCGTTCAAATTGTCAAAGCAATGACATGAATGGCAACAACATTGTATCTTCAAGCATGACGTGGGAACTGAAATGAATCATCAAGCTGGTGGTGTTAATGACAATAAGGTTGCATCTTCAGCACAAGAACACGGAAACCAAAATGACAAATTGACAATAAGCATATAGCAACAATGGCTCAGTCTCAAGTTTAATCTATAAGGGGTGCATTAGGAGGATCAAGCTGTGAATCATAATCCTAAAGCCTAATGGCATCCAGGCAAGAACAAATATCAATGCACAGAAATGTTAGATTCAACCATGACACGGTATGACAGTAACAACGACCGAAGCTTATTAAGATTTACAATGCAATGACCCAGATCACAGAAACACTTTGGTAACAGATTCAAGTGGTATGCTTATCGCTGACCTGGGCGGCGGGACTCCTCGTCGCGGAGACGGGCGGCACGGAGGGCGGCGAGGAGGAGCGGGTCGCGCTCCTCCGGCTGTGGGAGCGGCCCCCGCGGCGAGTGCCTCCGCTTCGTGCGGCTGCTCCACAAGGAGGCGGCGGCGAGTGATGGCGGTGGGAGACGTGGAGGTCACGGGAGCGGCGGCGCCGTGCCGTGGGGGAGGAGAATCGAGCGGCGGCGGCGGCGTCGTGGTGAGCTCAGCGCCTCAGCCGACTGGATAGGATAGCGAGTAGTGACGCTAGGGTTGCCGCATTAGTGGGCCGTTGCATGAATTATGACATTACTTTCGGCCTTTGTGGTTTGCGCGGTTTTTTCCGGATCCGACAAATTATCCGAACAGCGGATAGTATTTTTTTTAATCCGCTTTCGTATCTGGCCAAAAAAAAATCTGTTTCCGTTTTCGTATGCGATAAATATTCTAGATATCTAAAAATTTATTCTAAATTAAAATGGCCAGTCAGGAAATATCCGTTCCATTTACCCCCTACCTTGGAAGCATTCCATTATCGATGTACTCACCAGGTTATATTATAACCGACAATTAAGCTGGCTCCATCTTGACTAATGACAGGTTAAAGATCCTACTGGCACTCAAAATCCGTGATTCTCGTGATAAGACTAGTCATAAGTTTCAGTTCATAGTTCAGAAGAGAGGTGTCCATCGCTTCTGCTTCATCAATAAATCCCTGTATCATGAAACCATAGACTTTGATGTGCATGTTGGCCATTTTTCATACTTAGATGAAGAGGTTTACAACATTCAGTTCGAGCAGCACTGGCTAGATGCCCAAACTGACCGGCAAGCAATATGTAAGCCCTCTCTGTTTCCGTTTTGTCTTGAAAAATTTATACTTAACCAGTGATCATGTCCTTTTTTTACTATTATAACTGGTTTCTCCTTGAGAGCTACACTGGTTATTTAGCTGAAACCACCAGTATTTACCAACCTTTTCTGGTCATTTACATCTTCAACTTGTTAAGTGATATCCATTATTAAATGTTTATGTTATAACCTGAAAAAGGATTTCATGTTTCTGGCTACACTGTTGTGACATAATACCAGTTCTTGGTGGTCGATGGCCAGTAGGAATTACCCCAGTCCCCAGCAACCCACAAGTTGAGTTGTCTAAAATTTTACCAGTAGTCAAGACAGCAAGTGACTTAGGATTGGCCAGTGTTTGCAAAAGGCTGTCAAACACAGAGTTCCGAGCTCTTTTTCTAATTTCTGCAAATACAATGAGTAATAATATGTTTTCTTGGATGAATAGGTTCGAAAAGTTCCAGAATAAGCTTTAATTATCAAATACTTGACATAACTTGTTATAACTCTGGGATTTATACTTGAGATAACTTGTTATAACTCTGGGATTTAGCTCTGGTTAGCCTAGTCCCATCCTTTGTCAAGAAATCTGGGAACTGGTAATCAGTCTTTTTTTCCGGTTGTCTTCTTCCTTTGCTTGCCTTTTTTTAAATATAACTGTAACTTGAATGTATGATATCATGATTGCTGCCGAAGCAGCCGCTCAATTTTTATATTTTCTCTTGGCTTACGAGCTGCTACTCTAATCTTTGTGTCAAGTTTGGTATCATCACATGAGCAACTAATCATGTCTTTCCTGTTGTGATGCAGTGAACGAAAACAGGCGCAGGAGGGCTGCCCACAAGGCGCTCTTCGGATCTTCTGCGCTGATTGCAGCCAGCGTTATTCAGGTCTATCTATTGCGCCGCCTCTTTGAGCGCAAGTTGGGGACATCTGGGGTCTAAATACTCCGGTAGGAATCTCTACCTTATCATGTTCTGTTTGTATTAGTTTCTAGTTAGAAAAACTAAATACCAATATAAATATCCTTTTTTTTCGAAGTAGTTTCTTCATTTATCTTGCTAGCACCTCTTCACGGAGATAAGCCAAGAGGTCATAGGTGTATCACGCAACCTACTCCTTTTACTCTAGTCACACGCACGTATCTCTCTTATTTTTTCACTACTCGTCACTTTATTTTAAAAAACACTTCTTTCAGCCATTACTATTTATTTTCAGCTGTAAGCTATAGCAAAAAGACATAAACAAAAGTCAATAGAAACACCTCTAATCATCATAGCAACTAAACTGTAATACTGAATTGTATGGTTGCTAGATCTGCTATTACTTGTTTGTGGATTCCTGTTACATGATCGTTTGTGATTCTATAGATGAGGACTCTGAAAACTAAACTGTCGGTACTATACACTAGCATTTATATATTTTTTTTTGCTATGACTTATTAGTCTATTGACTAGTGATTACTGAAAGAAATCGAAGTCAAAAGGCAGCTAAAAACCAAAAAGAACGGGCCATTTTCCTTCACATCTTTTTCACTCTCCCCGCTCAGATTCGCTTCAGTTCTGTTGAGCTTCCAAACACGTTGCTTGTACGAGTTCAATTTTTTCTTGGGGGCAACCTTCCCAGAATGGACGGCTTGACAAAAATCGTTTCCTGTACGATGGAAGTGTTTTTGTACTAATTGCATTGCTACTGATCTTACAGAAGTGAAGAGTTGTTTTCTGGACAATAAATCATAAATGGGTAGGTCTAGAAGGATTGCCAGCCCAAACCTGCCACCCTTTAACTGGTGGCATCAAAATATCAATGGAAGTTGGAACCGCATGCACTCATGCACTTGGAGCTTACTTGCGGCCCTGCCCCACAGATTGAACACCCAACCACCCAGTCTGAAATCAGTTACTGATCGATTCTCTAAGCCAAGACGACAACTGCAGACACAGTTTGCCTGGCTTGCTCCGTATGGTCTGCCCTCATCTATGTCAAACCTTTGTCATTACTACTGGGTGTCTAGTCTGAAATGTAGTTAGCAGTAGTACTCCTATCGTAGACCTTACTTATTTCAGCTTGAATTTCTGATTTCTGATTTATTTTTCATTATTCATAAATTTCATTTTTTTCTAACTTTTTGGTTTTTTTAAGCTTTTTTGCAAGTTTTTTTTTCGTATTCATTTGCGTTGTCCGTGATGAGCTAACCTGTTTTTTCTATTTTTTAAATTTAGTTAGACCAAATAAACCATCATCAGCTATAGTGTAATTTTAGCTAGCTACAATAAAATTTCAGTCATAAATCACTTTTTTTTTGCCCAACCGAGCAGCACCTTATATGCAAAGAAGATTCACATCAACCAAACAGCCAATTTCGGATGAAATTAAGCAACGGCCCTGCATTGTAGACCAGATAAATGCTGTAGAGCTAGCTGTTCGGCGTGAGCATCCAGAAGAGATGCATGCAACCAATTCTTAGAAAGCAATAAATGAACTAGTAGGAATTATTAAGGTAGTACTGGTACTAATAGAAGTAAATACCAGTGGCAAAACACATGTTTATGTCTATGCTGCTGCACTGTGCCAGCGCATGAGAGCAAGCAGCGCACTTCTAGAACTCTGACCGCCTAATCAATGGAGCATAATCTGTACAGCTCAAAAGGCTCAAGGACGGGTAGGAACTGATGTGATGAACCACACGTGACATTCTAGGCAACAAGACTTTGTAATTGCTATTGCTGCTAAGATATCGTTCGATTGGTTTAAAATAAGTTAATTTATAGTTAAAATTATATTGTAATTGGCTGAAATTATATTGTAACTGATAGTGGATTATTTGGCGTAACTAAATTTTAAAAAATTTAAAAATAAAAAACAGATTAACCTATCACGGACAATGCAAATGAATATAAAAGAAAAAGAAAAAAAGCTCAAAAAAACTAAAAAAATCATAAAAGGACAAAATTTAAAAAAAACAAAAAACCAGAAACTTTTTTTTTGAAACTAAAAAACCAGAAACTTAAATCCAAATAAACGGACCTAAGACCAGAAGTCCAACCGGTTTTAAACTCCCAACCGTTCCAACGATCCCAACGCGGCGACGTATCCATTGCGAGCTTCCAACGGCCAGCCATGACGTGCGGGCCAACGCTGCGCGGCGCTCGCGAGCGCACACCAAAATAACCGAGCAACGCGCCACCGCCCGGCACCCGAACCGCCCCCACCCACCTCAAGCATTCAAGGCAACCTTGCCATTTCAGATTCGATGAATGCACAGTCCACTAGCCCAAGTTACAGTGCCATTTCTTATTGACTTTTTTAGTTTGATGTTTTAGTATCTATATACGCGTACGATGAGTATGAACAACTATTGTGAAACGGAGGAGTACCTGTCAAATTTTTTGAAGTGCTCTAGACAGCCGTAGGCTTCTATTTTTTACTGTAGTGATTATTGCATTTTTAAATAATTAAATTTTTAAAAATTATAATATCACGGCAATGTAAAGGAATAAAAAAACAAAATTAAGAAACCGGCATGTTTTTAACAGCTAGAAGCAGAATCGGCTTGGAACATGGTTTACATCCTAGAAAACTCTTGCATGATTAATCGGCATCATTTTTTCTAGGACGAGATCCTTAAACGAGGAAGTTCAACACGAGGCAAATGTCGGAATGGAGATGAGGCAAAACGAGACACGTGGTACCATCACAGCGGCTGATCTAACGTCACGAGGACACGGAACGAATTAACCAGTCTTAAATGCAACACCTAACTACAGCACCAGGCTTGAATGCCCTCGCGACTCCTATGGCTATAAACGCCGGCCGGCCGGCCACGCCGCCTCCTCTCCTCTAGCTAGCTCTGCTCGGAGTGTTCATACTCCACGGAGTCAGACGTAGTAGATCGATCGAGGCCACCCAAGCTAAGCCAAACAAGAAACCAACAGGCGAGCGGAGATGGCGCGGTGGTTGGCGGTGTTTGCCGTTGTGGCGGCGGCGGCGGCGGCCGTGTCGGCGCAGGACGCGCTGCAGAGCAAGTGCCAGGAGGACTTCGGGAAGCTGACGGACTGCATGGACTACGCGACGGGGCACGTGGACGCGCCGTCGTCGACGTGCTGCGACGACACGGCGGGCACCCAGAAGGCGCGGCCCGAGTGCCTGTGCTACATCATCCAGCAGGTCCACAGCGGCCGGCACGAGGTGCAGTCGCTCGGCCTGCGCTTCGACCGCCTCCTCGCGCTGCCCGCCGCCTGCAAGCTCGCCAACGCCAACGTCACGCTCTGCATCAGTGAGTCTCACAAGCTTCACTTAGTATCTGCCTAGTTGGGAGTTTATGCATCTGAATTTTAACATCTCTTTACCTGCAGTAGTACTCGACATTAGCAAGATGTTTTTTTTTAAGAAAACAAACTTGTGTTGATGAATTTTAATCAGCTTATTTTTTATGGAGAAAAAGAAGTGGGTGATATTCGAAAAAGAAAAGTGAGGGTATTCTATGGATTTGTTACTTTTTGCATGTTGAGATCAGAATCAACAGTTGCTTGTATCATGTGCTGTGAGTTTAGAATTCAAGAATTATCCAACTAGCATAACTATCTGTGCCAAGCAGGCCATGTGTGCGCGTTGGGCCGAGCTGCGGTTGTTCTGGTCTTGATGTAGTACAAGATTAAGCCCACGTTCCTACTGTCCGCAATTTCCCTCTTTTTTTTTACAATTATTAGTTTAACCAGTGAATCAGAGTGCTTAAGATGACTTGCTTTTCCTCTCTGTTTGATCTTTACATATTTTTGACTACTTACTGAATCAGGAGTGCTATTCTTACATCACACTATTAATCATAACTAAATTAATCTAGATGACTCTGTTGGTATGCGAGTTTGACAATGGCTGTCATTTTCTTGCTCGTTATAATGTGATGTTTGATGATGCCCTCCCCTGATAGATCTGCTGCACCTGACCCCGAGCTCGCCGGACTACGCTGTTTTCGCAAACGCATCCAAGAGTGAGTTTTCTGAATACATTACCTCGCCGCCACCATTACCATATATGATCAGTTTATCACAATACCAAATAGTAGATGGAACGAGTGCTTAATTGTCAGCTGAATACCTGCTCGTTTTCTTTTCTACTGCAGTTACTCCGTCAAGTGTCACCCCGGGGAGTGACAGCACTGCCGGTGGCTTCAAGGTTCAGACGGGGCTCCATTACAGCGTCGCGGCTGCCGTGGTTTCTGCAGTCTTCTCATCCATCTTCTTCTGATTTCTCAAGAACCAGTCGCCCTTCTCGCTTCTCCCTTTCTTATCTTGCTTGTCCCTTTGCAATTTGCAACGCTACAATGCTTGGTTGGTTGGTAATCATGTGGTATGCAGATTCGTTCTGATGTACTATTTTGTACCCAGACAAACAGATTGAGAATTGAGACTTTGTTTTCTTTTGGCATGATGAGTTGATGGTTCCACCATGATATCCTGGGGAAAAAATGTGGTTATTTTTTTTTCTTTAAAAAAATGTGGTTATGTTCTTGGCCTACAGTCTGAATACACACAAGCTGTGTGCTTATAGACAAAAATGTTAGAGCAACAAACAGACCTATAGTTTTAACTGTGCTTTCTGTAGTACTAAATCAATTGACTGTTGCTTACACTAACTAGCCTATCAAAGTCTATTTCTGTGAGTAGCTTCTTTCAGAACATTTCTGCGAGAACATTTCTGCGAGCAACTTACACTGGTAACTTTGCGTAAGTTTCCGTTTCATCTTTTCTGATACTCAACTGTTCAGGGCTTCAGGCTCATGACAGACATGCCCCCATAGGGAGTCACTTGGAAGCTTTGCAAAGTGAAAAAAGAAGGCAACTCCTCTTTGTTTGTGGGGCTGTGCTGCATCCTCAGACAAGCGCGCGCACTCCTCCTTTGGAGCCTAGCCTGCCTGCTTGCTTTTGTGTGAAACTATATGGAGGTTATCTTTTATTTGTGATGAGTATTTGACTATACTTATGTTTCGCAATTTGAGTTTGATTTTGTATTGCTTGCTCTCTGGTTCTGCTATCTGCGAGACAACGGTCAAACCAGCCTACTTAGGCGGTCTGACCGCTAAGCAGTGGCAGTCAGACTAATTTGAAGAGACGGTCTGACTAACCTTGCCTAGCGGTTTAGCCAGTGGAGTAGGGCGATCTGACCAGCTTGATTGACACGGTCAGCCCGGCTCCTATTGCCGAGATGAGTAGGTCGGTTTGTTGGCAATCTAAATGGCCGATGGTTGGCTATCAAACCAGCCTTTAGTGATTTTCAATGAGTTGTTGGTTTTGGCAATGTGGATCATGGTGGGAGTCCATGCATGTAGAAGTGTGAGTCATGGCATGAGTCTATGTATGTGTTGTTTTACTGACGAGAGCCAAATGTATGTTATTTGTCTCGGAATTATTACTTTGTCTTTGATATGCATAGCGCTTGATGTTTGTTGCAGTCAACGATAAGACCGAAACTAGAGAAAGTTTCCTAAGGCCATCGCATGTTGAGTGAGTCCAGGTAAAGTATCATCTCAAGCGGAGAAACACGAGAGAAAGATAAGGATTGTGAGGAGAAAACTGTATGTATGTGGTATGCCAATTGGACTTATGCGTTTGAAGTGGTGATGATCCTCGGAGCAGATATACGATCTTGGTGGCAAGTAATTGAGCATCATGGACTATGATGTAGTGCGGCATCATAGGACTTGGGTGTTTCAAGTAGTGATGGTTCTCTGGAGGAGACGTACGATCTTGACGATGAGCCATTGGGTATCACATCTTCGTATGAAGGTTACTTTGAGAAGAATCATTGTAGAGTCCGGTGGATGGCAATTGAGGAAATTATCCAATACAGATTGGAGAAGCGGTTTGCAAAATTGCTGTGGTGGCCTAAGTGATTTAGGTTACGTCTTGAAGATGGAGTGTCTTATCAGGCTATTGGAGCAATGAAAGTCACGTTTTGAAAAGCATGTAAGTGTGCATAATTGAATAACTCATTTGTGTGTGGGTTACTAGGTTTTTCCATTTATAAATGGATATATCCACTAAAAATGATTGTTTGTTTAAGGTTTCATGTGAGGTAAGTAGCCTCCACTATATACACCTTTATGTGAGTTGAGAGAGATATGTCTTGTGAGGAGAGATTAGGGTTTTCTTGCGTTAGAGACTTGTATGTGTGTGCTATAGGGTTAGAGCTCTGTCTTCTATGAGAGAGTGGCTGTAAAGCTTTTCTCTTAAAGTGAAATGAACATCCAAAATTCGTCCAAATGAGTTATATCTTGTATTACTCCTTGTGCTTTTGATTTGCTTGGTTTTTTGTTTAGATTTTATCTCCTTCTGATTTCTCTTGGTGTTAAGGACGTGTAAGAGATGGAGATATCTCTTAGAGATCAGATCCTATCCATCTAAACACATTCTAAGAGAAGTTCTTGTGGTTGCCCGATTTTCCTCAAAAGAGAGGTGAATTCAGGGTTTTGCTCTTGTGGTCGATTTGGCTTAAGTTCGTGCTGTGATATAATTTGTTATAACATGTTATAACACATCCAAAGCCATCTAGATCATCTATAACTCAAGAGTAAGTGTAGATTAAGGTTTTTCTCTTTTGTCCGAATTGGTGCAACTCTTCTTGTTTTGGATAAAGTTTAGAATTTTTGCATTGATCTTCTTGATTCATAATAGAAATAGGTTCCTGACATCTTAAGAAGGTCATGTGCCAAGTTTCACCGTATTTGGATCAATTATTTAGAAGTTTTAACTTTTTTCTTGGATTATGTGCAGTTCTGCTCTGGGCTTCTGTCCTCGATGAGTGATCACACCGCGGTGAGTTGAGCGGTCATACCAGCTGATCTCGGTCAGGCCGACACCCTAGCGATCAGATCGGGCGAGCAATTGTTTAGACCAGTGACTTAGCGGTTAGACCGGCTAAGCAGTCCAACTTCCCCTGGCTGACGATCTAACCGGAGGAGATTGTGTCTTGGGTGCACTTTGACTCTTGGATTTGGTGAGATTGTTAGTTTATTTCCGCTGTATTGAGTTGAAAATATCTAAAAAAATGTTTTGAAAAAATCATTCAACTCCTAAAGAAAATATTTTGAAGAATTTTTTTTTAAAAAGGCATTCACCTACGTGACTCGTGCTATGGATCGTACGCTTTTGACAGGCATCCCTTCCATCCTTCTCTGTCCCATTTGCTCCTGTCCGTGCCCAGGGATAGCTGGTCATGAGCTACCTCTGCTTGACTGCACTGCACCTGCACTGCACTGCAACGACTAATCAAATCCAAATGGCAATCCAAGATGCTCACAAATTGGCTGTACTAGAACATTGGGCGCGCTTCGCGCGCCTTGTCATGACTTCAATTGTAGAAATTAATTCACATTTCATTCAGAGAAAATTGATACTTTGCCATTCTATTCAGTGGGCTTACGACCATGTTTTCCGTGATCGTAATTCTTCTTACGACCACTTACACCGTGGTGATAGCCTTCTTTGACCACGCTCAGCGAACTCCCGACCACACGGTCGAAGCTATGACCACATTTTTAGGGTAAATGATCGGTTCTGACCTGACTCGTCCATGTAGTAATGAGATGAAACAGGAGATGAACTTTTCCTCTTCAACACAGACAAGAGAATCAGAGCCGCAAGAAGCACAGCTATCACCATTGCTCCAATAGCAAAACCGTTGATTCCATCGTCATTCCCTCCATTCGATGAGCTTCCCACTGAAGATCCCTTGTCCATACCTGGAGGAGCTGACCCGGATGACCAAGGGTTCCCACCAGTCCTTGAGAATGTGGTCAGAACTGTCAGTATTCATCAAGTGCAATGAAAAGGAATATATTGACTGGAAGTATTACTTACTGTAGACTGTTAATGTCTTTTAGTTTACTTGGGACCCACCCGATGAACTTGTTGTTCTGCAAATTCCTTGAAAACAAATGGGAAAAAACCATTCTAGCTTAGTTCTCAGATTAGCATACTGAAGCTAATTCGTACATTCAAATTTGTACCTTTTGCAGTATTTATGTAAAGTAAATAGGCTATGCAGAATTAAGAATGATTAGTATTTATGTGAAGTAAATAGGCTATGCAAAATTAAGAATGACTGTTATACACATTTCATTAACAGCTCCTGATAATGATTGTTATACACATTTCATTAACAGCTCCTGATAATGATTGTTATACACATTTCATTAACAGCTCCTGATATTTGACAACATTAGTACTTGTGTAGTTCCGTGGTGAGGCATTGAGAAGCATACATTTTGAACCTTGATGACAAAATTGGTTTGAGATGTAGTTTTTACTTGAGGTATACTTACAGATCCTCGAGAGGAAGTTTAGCCAGAACGTTGATGTGACCACTGAATTGGTTGCTCTCTAGATTCCTGGATATATTTGAAAAGATTGACAGTCATTTATTGATCTGAAAGAGCGTATCGATGAATAACTACAATCCATAAAATTCAGTTTCCTTACAGTGCCTTGAGGCTTGTTAGGTATTGAAAACTCTGGGGCAGGTTACCTGAGAAGCGGTTGAAAGAGAGATCCCTGATGACACAACTGAGGTTATTCATGTAGAATACCAAAATTGAGATAGAAATAGGCTTACTATCAGAAGAAAATTAATAAGCTTTGCTGCTTTGGCAACTGAAGTAATACAAGCTAAATTGCTGTTATGGTTAGCTTTGCATACATACAGATTCCAATTGCTGTAAATTTGTTAAGAGCTAAACTACAAAGAACTCGTGAATTCTATAGTCCAGACTCTCCTCTCAGTTGATGAAGCTGGTAATACATTGAATTGAAGTAGTTTTTTTTTTGAATGCTTAAAGCCTTACCCTGAGATACAGTTCTTGATTGCAAGGAGTATACACGCATGTAACTAAAACACATGTATTTGAACATGGATGTAATGGAACTATGTGTGCTTCTTTATCTGAATATTGTTTGTGTACTCGCGATGGTAATAAAATTCATGTTCCTCACACAACTCTGAAGTTTTTTTTACGCAAACAACTTTGAAGTTGGTACCATGTCACTAAGATTTGGCTTAGTTTTCAAATTGTACTTGCTAAAGGACACCACATACTTCAGTTCATTAATGTGATGCTTATCTCGCTGACATTTACAGTCATCTCCTAATCTCTATTTCTTCTTTCCTGCCTTGACGATGATCACTTATCAATTTAATTGATCATCAGTACAGTGGGAACCATGAACTTTTGCATTGGTCCCAGGTATTTCACTTGGATGCAATAGCTCGTATGTGATTTTTCTATATATAATTTTTGGTCCTAGACATCATTGAGCTAATAAGAAATGCTAAAGGTTGGTAAATGGATCCAGTATGGTAAGAAATCCAGTAGGAAATATCGACAATGTACCTTTTTGTCGCATAGCCTCTCTGGTGCTTGTATTACCACCTCAGAAGGACATGAGCCTATATCTGATTTGGGTAAATCACAAACTCGATGAACAGCTCGGACTGTTGCTTTGCCATCAAAATCCAATAATTTTTTTCAAGTGATGCTGCCAAAAGCAGTAGAGCATCAGCATGAAAAGGATGGTAACACAGAAATCTCTATGTAAGAAAAATCACTGAAAGTAACAGCCTTGGTAAGGATATCTTGTGTTCCATCTCTCGGTGTTCTTGTTTTTTTTGCCACAGATAATTAACAGGCATCAGATTCAGCAAGCATGAATTTTCTAAATGTTACAGATAACGGCAGGCACTACTAAATAACCATCTCAATCCCTAAGACATTACCACATGCCATGATCTAAATGTCGATGTCAAAGTCTTTTACCTGCCACAGGTCGATGGAGTCAAAATATCTTGCCTATTGAGCCAAAACACAGGGAAACATAAGAGGATTCCTTCCAAAATCAAGCAACAGGCCCTGCAAGGAGAAATTGTCTAAAATGTACTGGAAACCACTGAAATGGGACCAAGTGAAGGATGCCGAGGATAACTATACAGTCAGCTTCAGCAAATGGATGGAAGAAATAGCCTTCTGCAAGAGATCCTGAGCTGCCTCTGCCTGTTCTTTTGAAATGACTGTGGACAACATAGATTTCTGCAATAATGAAAGCCCTGAAAAAATCATTTGACACACCAATATTAGTACTGAATAATAGTACTATGAAAGCACATCGTTAAACTTATCTCTTTTTTCTTTTAGTAAAAAGATCAAATAATCAAAGTTTCAATGAAGTTCGTAGAAATATTGCTCAAAAAGTTCACAATATACAGAGCAGACCAACCACAACCAGGACAACTAACTTGTTGACATTTTGAGCTGAGTACCCATATAAGTAGTTTCTACCTTGATCAAATGGATACTACGTGCTTTTATCAATTAGGAGTCCAAGATAAATTCACAAATAATAATCAAGATTGAACAGAACTGAGCTTTGAATCACAAGGTAAATAGAAAACCAACCTACTATGAGCTCAAGATGACCAGTTCCAGATGCACAATAAGCCATAAGATCACGCAATAGTTTTGCCACAACACATTCACTTAATGTGACTCAGTGATTAGCATTATAATATAGGAATACCCAAAAACCCTGCACCTAACAAACTGAAAAATTAAAGGCAGCCTTTCGTTATATATATCAGCTTCACTCTTCGATAATACGACAATTGAAGCACCATGGACAGAGATGCAGTAAATAAAAGACTTAAGTTATATATCAAATTCAGATAATCTAAGCACAAAGGACATGGATAGAGTAAATAAAGAACTAAGCTCTTTGTACTTTATGTAAATTCAGCATCAGTTTCTTATCAAATATGGGAAATTGGTGCGGTAAAATGCACTGTTGTGCAGAATCTAGCCTTCAAGTCATAGATATGGAGTCAAATAATTTCCAGGTTCTAAGAGACCTTGGGCGAGGGGAAGACGGAGAAGGTGACCATCATGCGGTCCGAGTACTCGTTGTGGATCTTGGAGATGAGCAACGGATCTTCCAGCGAGGGGAAGATGAAGAAAGTAGAGGCACACTGACCTTGGAGGCAGTCGCAGTTCTCGGCCTCCTTGCGGACAACGTCGAGGACGAAGTCAATGAGCTCGGCGCCCTCGGTGAGTGTCCCTTGGCCCAGTTGTTGTCGGCACCGGACTGGCTGAAGACGAAGTTGTCGGGGCGAAAGATGTGGCCGCAGGGGCCAGAGCGCACTGAGTCCATGGTGCCGGGCTCGAGGTCCATGAGGTCGGCGCACGGGACGAAGCAGCCGCATGAGGCGTCGTTGTAGTAGATGTTGACGCGCTCGAGCTGGAGGTCGGAGCCGCCGTTGTAGCGGGCGGCGGCGTCGATGCCGTGCTCGGCACAGACCACCTCCCAGACCTTGGCGCCGATCTGGTTGCCGCACTGGCCGCCGCGGGGGTAACCAGGAGGGAGGTGAGGGCGAGTAGATCGGCGGTGCAACGACGGGTGAACAGATCGGCGGCGACAAACCGCCGTCGGGAGAGGGTCGCCGGAGGACGCCCGACTCCATCTCCACGGTGGACGGCTCCATCTCCGCTCCTGCGCGTGAGGGGAGGGGGGAGAGATCGATCCGATCTGATCTGTGCGTGCGCAAGTGGTGGCCTGCTCTCGCGAGTTCAACATGACGGGGCGGCGGGGGAGGGGGGAGGACGGGGCGGCGGGGGAGGGGGGGAGGAGGAGGGAGGAGGGGGCAGCGGGGGAGGAGGAGGCGGCGGGGTAGGAAGGGGGAGGGGGGAAGTGGCGGCCGGCGGGTGAGCGGGGGAGACGGCGGGGGAGGAGGGGGCCGCGGCGGGGGAGCGGGGGAGGAGGGGGAGGCGGCAGGGGAGGAGGGGGGAGGCGGCGGGGGAGCGGGGGAGGAGGGAGAGGTGGCACGGGCGCCTGCGTACGCGCGAGACCGCGAGAGGTGCGAAAAGACAAAACTACTCCTCCATTCGAGCGACCCGCGCGGGCTGAGCGCACGCGAACGTGTCGACCTGCCGCTGCCTCCACGCCGCCCAAAACGCTGTGGTGCGAGGAAACCGCAGCAGCTTTTAATAACTCCGATGCGTCCTGAAATTCATGGGGCCAGCAGGTGTGTTGGCAAGAATTTGGAATGCCTTGCGAGTTGTGACAGCTCAACGCGATGACGAGTAGTACTTGCATTGCTTCTAAACGAGTGACATATACCCACGTACTTCGCTTGCCGACTTGGTACAAACACGATTTAACTTGGCACCGAGACATTTAAGATTCTAAGGAGACGGCCGGCGAGGACGAATTGGATAAGAAATCGTGCGCGCGACGCGCGAGACTTTTGATCGGCCGAGAAACGAATCCATGTCGTGCGGCGCATTCGCCTTCAAGACTTCTCAGCACGCTTTGTAAGTTGTGCTTTTTTTTCTCATAATCAATATGGGATTATTCTCAACATTCTCCTTCTCACATATTAGTTATGCACTTTTACAACCAGGGAGATGTTAGGCGTCTAGGCTCTAATACCAATTGTTGAATCTGCCTCACGTGGTCGTGAGCTCCGAGTACCTCATGTGATCGTGAGATAGAGTACTTGAAGAATTCAGATCTTCTTCATGTGGTCATAAGCTCGAGTGCTCGTAAAGACTCCGACTGCTACAGTATTCGGATGAACAGTGCTCAGAGTGATTGGACGAATGGTACTTAGAGTACTCGGATAAACAGTGCTCAGAGTACTCGACTGAACAATGCTCGGATGAACAGTGCTCGGAGTACTCGACTCGATCGCTACTGGGTACTTGAGTCTTCCGACTATGGCAAAAACTCGATCACACATACTAGTCGACGACTCAGACCATCCAACTCACACGAGATCACTTTGAAGAGAAGCACACACAAGGACTTTATGCCGCGATAACTACTTACAGCTTTTCTTATTTTCTATTCCTTATATAAGAAGTACAAACTAACGTTGCTTATAATATAATGGATACAAATGCTATTCATTAAGACACTAAAACAGTCTAACATAAACACGCACGTCTCGTCAACCATTTGCAACCAATTATGATTGTAATAATACAATCCTAATAAACCAATTATCTTTACATACTGGAAAAGAAAACTAAGGTGATGAGATTACTCAACAAAAACGCATCAGGATCAACGATGCTCTTCACAACTGTGGGCATACTATCTATTGACGTCTTGGCTCCCGCGTGCAGCCGTCGTGTCCATGATGGACGGCATAAGCCGTCTCTCACCCCCCCCCCCCCCCCCCACCCTCAGCCTCGCTCCAACGGGCGGGGGTGTTCAGACGGCTGAGATGGAGCGTTGCACATGGCCTTAGCCCTGCTATTATCGCCTTCAACTGTCAGGATTATACAACTGGACATCACCCACCCCCAATCCGAGGGATTGATTGCCCGCTCGATCGTCGCCTGAAATAATTCAGCGTCTGGCGATGAAACAGTTGTAACCCATGTGCGACTCCTCCATTGCCTGGAACACTCTTTCTTGCTGGTATGCCATTACCAAGAAGACTTAGTTTAGCTTAGATCAGATTGACTTTCTGGTGGTGCCACACGGCACCAACAATGATTAGCGCAACCGCTCAGAACGAAAAAGAGGAACAAATAACGGCTCAGATGAGTGGGTGACGAGCTGAGCGATCACATTTGGATCGACCCCCAGTTTGAATGGCATTTGCCTCCATAGGAATCTCGAACAAACCTTTGTTTTGTTTGGGGGAAGTTGTCGCCTCTGTCTACCTGTGGTCCACGTATCAATGTCATGGCCATGATTCACGCTTTATTTGAATCGATTGAACTTTAGGTTTGTTATACTTGTAAGATATGGTGTTATTTGTAATTTTGTATTCGGCATCATATGGACGTATCATGAGAATCATTCTTAGAGCCTGATGATAATCCAAACTCATTTAAAAAAGCAGTCGGGTCGCGGTTTTCTATTGGCCTTTAGTTGGTTGTTTCCTGCCCTTGCTTGTTGATTCTCTACTGTTCTTCTTTCTTTTGAATTTCAAGTGCAGTGGTGTTGCCCAGATATATGCTAAACGTTGTATTTTGTTTCTTCTTCTACTAGTGCCCAGGCAGAGATCCTGCGAGTTCTTTAAAAAAAAACTCATGCTCATCATATGTTCGATCATGGGGCATTATTGATGTCTCAAGGTGTAGTTCAGACAAATTTAGTTCATTCGGATGAGGGATTATATTTGCACTCTCTTATTGAAAAGCCCTGAAAAATTCAAAACAAATTTTTGTGCTTTTTGCTGGTTTTTTTTTTGAGTGTTTTTCGAAAACTTTCCTTTTTGGGAAAGTTTTCCCCGTTTCCGCCTTCCTTTTCCGGCTGGACGCCTCCTCTTCCCGTTGGCGCCCCGCCCATTTCCGCTTTCTCCCGTTCCTTGGCGCTGCCCCGCTTCCTTTCCCCGTGGCGCCGTTTCCCTCCCCGCCTTTCCCCGCGCGCGTGCGCTGCGCCTGCGCCCGCCCAGCACCGCCTCTGCTCGCCTCAGCGCCGGTGGTCTCCGCGTCGCGCCGCGCCGCCCCGACAGCCTCTGCCCGAAGTGCGTGGACGCCCGCGCGCCGCGTCGCCCGCCCCTGTGCCGACCCCACCCGTCAGCCCCGCCTCCTTCCTCTCCTGCGCGTGGACGCCGCCTCCGCCATACCCCGCTGCTCACCTGCTCCCGTCCTCTCCGTCGCGTCGCCATCACTCCCCTGCAGTGCCGGCGTCACCCCCCCCAGCGCGGAGGAGACGCTTACCAACTCCAGTCCCCTCCTGTCGACCCCAGGCGCCCTCGCCCGTTCCTTCGCCCCGAAGCTCCGCCTCCCCGCTCGGGCATATAAGCCCCTCTTCCACTCCCTCGCATTCCCTTGGTTCCCCAACTCCCCCACCACTCTCATTCGCCTCCCACTTCTCCCAGCTCCCTCCCCGAGCTACCAATTGACCCCTCGTCGCCCTAGTCGCCGCCGCCATTGTTCCCTGCGCCGGCGACCCCCGTAGCTCAATCTACTTCTCCACCCCTCCGTTTCTCAATTGTATTAGCCCAGAGCATCACCACGGTGTACTAACCTCTTGGGTAAACTCCGTTTGGCAGGAGACTCACCGCAGAGCTCCGGCACCGTCGAGCCCCGCCGCCCCAGCCGTGCTCCCGTGGCCAGCCCTCCTCGAGACTCCCCGACTCACGCCGCCGCCGCCAGTGTAATTCCCTAGCTCCCCTCTCCGTGAAACCGCCGCCAATCGGCCCCTCTCGCCGCCGGCAACCCCCTCCGCTACCAAAAAGCCGAACCACCCTTTTCTCTCCCGCTCTCTCCTTTGATCCCCTCGCCTCCCAAGCCCCGAAAATGGGATTCCCTTGTCAAGCCGCACCCGCCGGTGCCCTCGGTCGCCGCCACCGACCCTCCGTGCGCCCGGACCGCCGTCGCCGCCGTGGCTCCGCCCCACTGGCGCTGTAGCGGACGGAGGAAGAAGACGACCGACGTGGCTCTATCTCGGCCGTCCTCTCCTCTCCGTGCCATCTAACTTCGGCCACCCGATGGCGACACCCCTCGACCGTCGGATCTTCGTAAACTCCTCCCCTCTTGTTCGTCCGATCAAACCGTACCGGTTCGACCGCCCTCGTCGTATCGCTGCCGTCCGATCGCCCTACCCCGCATCACGTCCGCCCGCTCCCTCGCCATCCCGCCCGTCCAGCTTCGCCACGCGTCGCCCATCCGTCGGGACGGGGCGCGCGCACGGGCCTCCGGCCGAGCGCGTGCGTGGGCCGCTTCTCCCCGGCCTGCTTCGTCCCCGCGCGCACGCGTTTAAACTCTGGGCCGGGCTGCACTGTAGCAAACGGCCGGGCCAGCTACTGTTCATCCCGATTTTCCAGTGATTTTCTAATTTCTAAAATTCCAGAAAATCCAAATAAATCCCAGAAAATCACAGAAAATCCCAAAAATTCCCAAATTTCACCACTTTGCTCCAAATATTATTCCAGACCCAGTGGTGAACTCCATTTCCTCAGATTCTTCCCAAATAAATTCCTAAAATTCCTCATTTGGAGATTTATGCATTTTACTCCTTTTTAAATAGTTTATTTTCCCTCGCTTGATTAGTCTCAAGCCGGATTTATTTATTTTATGTGTTTGCGCTAGTGTCGGAGATCCCGGAGGTTCAAGTGCAAGCTCAGGATCCAGGCGTTTCTTCGTTCGAGCTAGCTGAGATCATCCGGATTGACGGCAAGTCCCAAATCCTTGATCATGTCGTATCCCATGCCATTTAATTACATTATTATGCTATTTGCATTATGCTAATTGTGAATTGTTAATTCAAAGTAAAATAAAATGTTTAGAATGACATGTTATGTAGTTAAACCTACCACCGACAAATGCCCTGTTAAATTTGTTGCCATGCCTTTGTAATCCCTAGAAATAATTATCTGTTAATCTAGATAACTGTAGATTATTACTATCACTCAAAAGTCTTATACTAATAAGGTCGTGGCAGCGAGCCAACAGAATTTGTAAAACCCGACTCTAGGGTAGGGTGGTATGGGACACCGTGCCCTAGAGCGGAGAGTGCCGTCGTGCACAGGGTAGGGTAAGGGGGTTGTGGTGCATCGCAAGATGGTTATTCACCCATCTCTTACCCTAGGGTTGAAGGTAGGGAGGTTGTGGTGCATCGCAAGATGGTTATTCACCCATCTCTTACCCTAGGGTTGAAGGTAGGGAGGTTGTGGTGCATCGCAAGATGATTGTTCACCCAACTCTTACCCTAGGTTGGGTTGCGGGCCTGGTAAGGTTGCGGGCCATGTGAAAATATAAGGATTGGAACCCTTACGCTGAGCAAATGTCATAGTGAACGCTCAACCACAGGTGTTGACTTGTCAACCCTGGTTTAGTACCTGCTCAACTTAAGTGAAACCCCGCATTGGGAGTCAGTGCAAGACAACGATAGGTCCTCACAACTCGGGACCGGCGTTCCGCGAGGGCCAACGAACGCCCGAGGATGTGCGGGATTATTATCTATCGGGTGGAGTGTATACCAAGGGTTGAGCAGCGAAAAGACCCGGCTCCTTAACTCAGTCATGAGGGTTAAGGGTGCGTGTGGGTAAAGCTGAGCAAACTCTGCAGAGTCAAATAAATGGTATTCGAATACGCCGTGCTCCCGGTTATTGGAGCTGTGTCACTTGGGTGATTCCAGCAGCGAAGCTTAAGTAGTTTTGTACATACTTTAACTGGATTAGTTGGTTAATGAACTCTTCATGAAAAACCCCTGAGATCTTAAGAAGTAGTTTTGAGTCCATTTTATAAAATGTTTGCAAATAAAACTGCATCCACTCAAAGTTAATAAACCAAATATATTTCCCCTCCTTTGATGTTCCGTGCATGTAGTAAAATAGAATCCCTTTGGGATTTGCTGAGCCGGTTGTTTGGCTCACGGCTTGCTTAATCAACTTTTTAGAGGATCAAGACGAAGGTGAAGGTCTCCCCGTCGAGGACGTCCCTGAGGGCCTCTTCTTCGACGAGGACCCGTGGCTTTAGGTCTTGGCCGCGCTCAAGCGGATCTTGGAGCATCTGTAATGTAATTATACTTTGGGCTTGCACGCCCCGCTGTTGAAAATGGATGTTAATCCTTATGTGAAATATATGCTGGTCTTTTGTTGTAAGCATGCAATGGTATACTCTTGCGCGACACTTCATAACTGTTCATGCGTGAATAGTTGCGGAGTGCCGTGTCCGTACGCGCCCCTGGAAACGGGGGCGTTACACTTATTATCAAGATGGTTCTACGTTTCAAAAAAAATATCAAGGTGGTTCTATGTTCCATAAAAAAATTTATCCAGATAGTTCATAAAACAGTTTTAGATTGTATATCGGTATGTCCACGCGGAGAGGATCCTGGTTCTTGGAGCTCCACAGGAACACAAGAACCAATTTCTGTACAAATTTACTGGATTAGCTGCCACAATGCATGATGCATGTGGTGACCTATCTGGCGCCCGTTGCGCCAGGAAATCCGGGATCGAAGCCTGAAACTGGGGTCAAGTTTTGGTCCCAATGCAACCTGCGTAGATGAGTTGACGAATTGGAACAGCCCCCCCTAGATGTGCTTCACAAGGCGCATGCTGATTCATGGCTCGACATGGTTTGAACTTCGGGAGTTCTCCATAGATCCGACAAAATCAACACGGAAACCATATTGTCACATCGTAACCGTAAATCATAAGCTGAAAAGAATGGGCTTTTAGATCATAGAAGCTCAAGCAGACAAAGCTTGACTCTCCGTTGCAAATGTAAAACACAATTTGACCTTTCACGGTATCCAAAATTGAAATTTGAAGCCCAATTACAACATATTGTTAATAGGAATAACCACAGAGTCATGATTATATGAAAAGTTTTTTAGGGTGTGTTTGGTTGCTTTTGGGTAGTGGAATCGTATATCCTAGATGAGGGGAAGCTGGATGAGGAGGGCTGTATTTTGAAAAAGAAGAGTGTTTGGTTCGATGTATCTGTGGATACAGGCTGAATGAGTCCGTGATTGGTAGGCTGTATATGAGGCTGTATGAGCGGATACCGTAGGCTGAGAAGGTGTTTGGTTGGCTGTATAATGGGGTATAGTGACCCTCGAATGTGAGAGGTGGTGTGATTACCCCCTTTACATGTTTTTTCATTTTTTTTGCACAAACTAAGTTATTCCTAATAGTAATTTCTTTACCCAATGACATATTAATTTTTTTTAACTTCTGAAAAGAACGTATTTGACAATATGATGATGACTAAATATTTACAACTTTACTCTAAATCAAAAGACATTAATAAAATGAACATTCTAATATGCACATTCTTTTATTTCTCCTACTTTATTTTACCTTTCCCCTTTTTCTTCCCTATTTTTATTTTTCTTTCCACCTTCTCTCGGTTTCCCTTTTTGCTCTTCACCTCTTCCGCCGATGCCTCAACTCCTCCCCTTCTCTTGCTCTCGGCGCTCTCTCTCCCCTTCCGATTCTCCTCACCCCGGCGCCGCCCTGGGCCTCCCGCGCCGCAACGCCGCGCCTCATCGTTCGGCTCCCCCTTCTTGAGAGCGGCGTGGCCCGCGAGGAGGAGAGAAGCCGGGGAGAGAGGGCGGCGGCGGCGGCGCGGGGAGAGCCGGCCCGGATCCGGCCGAGGGGGAACCCCGCGTGGCGCCTCCACGAGCCGCGACCGGGGCAACGGCCGGCGGCGCCTCCACGCGCCTCGCCCGCGTCCGCCGCTTGCCGTCGCCTCCCGAAGGACTTCGCCGGATCCGGAGGAGGGAGGAGAGGGAGATCACCTGCTGCCTGATCCCAGCTCCACACGCGAGAGGTAACCCTAGCCCACCCTTGCTCGACTCTCTCCGTCCTGGACTGCCAGCTACGGTCGAAATGGCGTTCACTGGGGGTCCCGGATGAGACCGTATGCTGGACGAGCGGATCCCGGATGCTACAGTACATTCATCCAACCAAACATTCGATTTTTTGCAAAATATGGTACAGCTGGTATCAGGCCATCCATATTCAGGTAACCAAACACACCCTTAAAGACGAAACTGACGATATCACTTATATATGCCAATAAAACACATTTTTTCGTTAATGTTTTAAGGGGTTTTCTTTGGCAACATATCTAGTGTAAATACGAATTTGGTGGTAAGAAGCAAAAGTCAGGGTGTTGGATCTGGGTCCGATGGAGACGAATGGAAACTCTAAGGGCATCTGTAGTGTATGAAAATAGAGGGTCTTAAGCCACCTTAAGGTCAACCTTATACATTACAGGGGTGACCTTAAGCAGGTTATAAGCAAAAAAGGCTTAAGGCTGGTCCTCAAGCTAAAGACCTGGCCACAAGCATTAAAATACAATTTTTCTTTATCTGCCAAGTGGGACCGTCTTAAGGCCTCTTGAGTTATATATACTATGGAGTCAGCATTAAGATTTAGATGGGACCCACCTTAAGACCTCTTGGGTTATATACACTACAGATGCCCTAATACACTTATAGAATTTTGCAGAGAACCCCAAGCAGTGACAAATTCACGCGAAAAGGTCTCCGTCTCAGTACTCCTTCGCCCTCCCTCTGTCAGTTCCCCATGGCTTCCCGACTCAATCCCCTTTCCCCATTTCTCTCTCGTTCCCCTCGCAGCACCGCCACCATCTGACCCTCATCGCCCCTTGTCAACGTCGTCACGCCGCCCCCCCCTCTGGTCCTCAGCCGACTCCTAAGCAAGAGATCCACGCAGCACCACCGATACATCTCGCAAGAGATCCAAGCGGCTCAAGCTAGATCCAACGTCCTAGGTAGGCACACTTTAGCAACCCATTAGGTCAGGCTCTTTTTTTTTTGGTGACTGGTGGCTTTTAGTTACAGTTGATAGGTCTGATAAATCGTATCGACTGATAAAAGTCAAAGTAAAAACCCGTCTAAAAAGCCGAAAAGAACAGGGCCTTAATCATTTACACCAGATTGCTGTTTTCTTTTGGCTAATTGTTGATCTATCTAAAACACTTACGTATAGTGGAAATTATGAGAGCATGTTCTTTTTTAGCTTATTTTAACCTATAGCTTATGACTTCTCTCGAACAAACAAATAGAATGATTTCTCTGTCACCGTTTTAAAGTGGCTTATCGAGATAGTCTTTTAAAAGCGGTTTATAAGCTTTTGATTCGTTCGCCTGAGTACTAGCACTAAAAGCCATAGGATGCAAGCCAAAAGAACATGTCTATTTTTGTAGACCAATTTTACCATTCAACTTGCTTTTGTTGAATTATTCCCGGTAACTCCACTTCAAAGCTGGTAACCGTGACCAATGAGAATTTCCCCCTCTCTTATCAAATATGCTCCCACGCGTCGACCGAAGCGCCATCCAACCCAGCGAAACCGTGGGCCACCGCCTGGTCAAGGAGAGGGTGCCTGATCAAGGAGCGCGCATGCATGCATCGACCGGATAGCAAGCCACGCGTCCAACAGAGAGCAAAAACGGTGACATGCACTCAAGCAGAAGCTAGGAATCCCCCATCTCTAATATAGGTATGATACACAAAAAAAAATCCAACTACAACAATAAACAAAAGACTCACGGAGTGCAAATACAAAGAGCACAACTCTCGAAGCATTGTCAACGTTACAGATTTCCGGCTCAAATGCCCACCGGGCACTTTTGGCTTTTCCGCTATTTCATCAACTTCTAAGCGGAAATTAAGGGCTGCTCCAAAGAGTGAGGCCTGCTTCAACCAACTTTCGGGTTAAACTTCTGTTGTGGCTTTTAGTTTTTTTAAATAGCAAGGTAAGAAAAGATAGAAAAAATAAGAAAAATTATAAAAAACCGCTATATCTTTAGAAAGATAATACAAAGAAATAAAGAAAAAAGACAAAAAAAAAACAAAAAGACAAAATTATAAGCAGATGCATTACAATAGGTTTCTGACTTAAATAAAATAGAAGCTAGAAAAAGCTAAAAGCTGAAACCGTTTGGAACGAAAGCTAGAAAAATGAAAAAAAAATTGAAAACCCTATTATCTCACGGATAATATAAAGAAAAAAGCAAAAATCAAAAATACTGAAATTAAAAACTGATGTTTTAAGTAAATTCTAGCTTAAATAATTCGGATGGGAGAAAAGGGCCTCTTAGGGTGCTTTTGGTTGGGCTTTTGGAAGCTACTTTTGCTTTCAAAAAGCCAAAAGCCAACCAAAGGGGTGAAAACCAGAAGCTGTTTTTTCAGAAGCAGCTACTTTTGGGTAGTAGAGTTTTGAAAGCACCTTGGACCCTGCTTTTGGCTTTTGACTTTCTGCTTTTTGAAATGGTGAAAATAGAGAGCTGTTTCACAGTTGTTTCAAGGAAAATAGAGATAGGAGGTATGTTTTATACTTGTTTGAACCAAACAGCTTACAGTTTTTCCACAGCCCACAACCTACAGCAACTTTTCCACAGCCCATAGCTCACAGCAGCTTTTTCAGAAGCCACAACTCAACCAAACGCACCCTTAAACATCCCCGGCCGAAGCCTCTCACTGTTATAAGAACTTACCCTCTCGGCTCTCACCACCGCTATCATACATACCCCCGGATACGCCCTTCTGTTCCGTCTCCCGGGCCCTCGTGTCCCCTCCCCCCTCCATTCGCCGTATCACTAAAGCAAGTCGCTAGGACGACAAATATGGAGAAACGGAGAGGAAGCCTTCGCGCCGTACTGGTGGCGGCGGCGGTGGCCTTGATCGCCACAATGCCGTCGCCCGGCGAGGCGGCGTACGGCGGCGCGAGCGTGTCGCCGGACCACTACAAGTCGTCGTGCCCCAACCTGGAGTCCATCGTGCGGTGGGAGGTGTCCAAGAAGATCAACGAGACGGTCGTCACGATCCCGGCGGTTCTCAGGCTCTTCTTCCACGACTGCCTCGTTAATGTCAGTGAGTTCATCATCGATCGAATACCTGTACATACATATACACGCTAGCTTTGCATTGGTACTTCTGTTCTGCATTGGACGCCTGTTTGCCTGTGCTCTGCTCTGGTTCTTGCTTGATTAAGCCGTGCTCTGATCGGATGCAGTGCGCTTTAATTACAGGATGGGGATGGCTGGTGATGTGATCAAAGTCAGCAGCATTTGATTCATCCGTTGTGTTTTGATTCCTTAATTACTCATCAGTTTCTTCTTAGCTTCACCAGTTCTTCGACTTGCTCAGCTTTGTTTGTTTTATTTTTGGCAAAACATTGGTAACATTATTCCCCTCCTCTCTTATAGTCTTATTCGAGAAGCCATTTCATTTCCAACGGCATAAAGCTGCAAGCTTCCACTGCTTTCCAGCTGTAGCCTGCAGGCTCCCATATTCCCATTAGCCATTTCTCTTCGTCAAACGGACTTCTTCTTCTTCTTTTTTTGGTACTGTCCAGTTCAGATGTTAGCAATAAAAATCTGATTTCTTTCTATTAGTAATTAAAAAGCTACTGGGGATTAGCTGCATTGTTTAGTGTGGGAGCTGGAACAGCTCGATTGCCTCGCATGGTCGTCGGTTGTGCATGTGACAGCGCGACTTTTCATCTGCTACGATCATTATCAAATTGCAGCCGTGTCGGATCCATCTCCTCGCGTGTTGTTCGTAAATCATACCACTAATCAGCTCAGCTCAACGTTCGTCGTTTCCGAGCAAGGAATTCCTCGCGCGCACCGAAAATAAAGAAGAAGAAAAATACCTACCACTAGTATTTAAGTTTTGGAATCTCGTAGAGCACAAATATACTGTGCGTCTGCAGGAAATTTTTTCAGCCGTCTCAAAACGTCAACTGTAGCTGTTTTCTTTAGTTAAAAATAAAATTACTGACCAGCATTTTAGTGCAACTAACTCTGGAAGAATAAAGATTAAAGAGATGCCTCTGTCTAGCGCATAATGATGTTTAGTGGCATTCTGGCAATCATGCATGCAGCTGGCATCTCATCTTTTCCTTTTTTCCCCTTCTTTTTTGGTTGACGTACACAGCCATAGGAGTATAGGACTAGGATGCAGCGTGAACGCATGTTGAGCACCAGTTGTATCGGCCCCCACTTATAGCCCATGGTCTCACTCCATACATGATCAACTTTTTTAAGCTAGAAATCATTTTAAAGGTGTCAGTTTTTAATTTTAACTTTTCTGTTTTTGTTATTGTTTTCTTTTGCATTATCCATAGAGATATAAGGTATTTTTATTTTTTTTCTTATTTTTCTTCATTTCCCTTTAGTTGAATGACTTAGAAAAATCTAACAGTCCCTACAATACAATTTCAATCAAGAACTGGAAGCCGTTTGGAGCGGCCCCTATGTTGGCCCACTTCAACTGGCTCATAAACCGTGGCTCCTGTTTTTTTGGTACTGTAGTGGCTAAAAATACACGGCAACAACTATTAACTTTTTTGAGTAATTAAATTTAAAAATAAACAAATTTATATCATCACATACAATGCAAAGAAATAAAAAAAGAAAAAAGCCTAAAAAACCAAAAGAGTCGAAATTAAAAAGCCAGAAATTGAAGCTGTTTGAAGTGAAGCCTTAAGCATTTTTCTACTGAAACTTTGTCCTCGTAAAATAAACGGCAATTAGAAGCTACCAAATTCACAAAAAAAAAGAGAAGAAAAAGCTACCAAGGAATCGAACCTTTCTCTTGAGAAAAACTATATATATGTGGAGATTTCCCCCATGTGAGGATGGTCTTAAAAACAGTCACTGTTGAATTACGAAAAGTCGTCTATTTGTTATCCTAAAAGTAATCAGAGGACTCTGATGTCTTTATGTTACTATGTTACTAGTATGGTCATACAAAATTACAAATTCATGGGTTGTCACCATTCATTACTTCATCCATGTTCCTGTTTCACGCCGTCGCATTTTTCAGTCTAAAACTGTGATTAAAAAGTTCATTTTCCCTCCAATCACAGGGCTGTGATGCTTCAGTCCTGATAGCATCCCCCCAAGACGACGCCGAGAAGGATGCCTCCGACAACATGTCCCTCGCTGGCGACGGCTTCGACACGGTCAACCGGGTCAAGGCAGCCGTCGAGCAGAAGTGCCCCGGCGTGGTCTCCTGCACCGACATCCTCGCCCTCGCCGCCAGAGACGTCGTCTACCTGGTAAGCACAACACATACATACCTGACAATGTCCGGCAATGCCCGTCCTTAATTTCTGAAACCTTTGGACCTGACAATGTCCGGCAATTTGGTTGCAGGCGTCCGGCCCCTACTGGCCCGTGGAGCTCGGCCGGCGCGACGGCCGCGTCTCCAAGGCCAGCGACGTCGAGGGCAAGCTACCCGGCCCGGACATGCACGTCAAGGAGCTCGCCGCCGTCTTCGAGAAGAACGGGCTGTCCATGCTCGACATGATTGCGCTCTCCGGCGCGCACACCGTCGGGTTCGCGCACTGCACCCGCTTCACCAACCGGCTGTACAACTACAGCAGCACCACGCCGACGGACCCGTCCTTCAACGAGGACTACGCGCAGCAGCTCATGCAGGCGTGCCCGCGCAACGTCGGCCCGACCATCGCCGTCAACATGGACCCCGTCAGCCCCGTCACCTTCGACAACGTCTATTACTCCAACCTCGTCAACGGCCTCGGGCTCTTCACCTCCGACGAGGTGCTCTACACCGACAAGACGTCGCGGGCGACGGTGGAGGAGTTTGCCACGAACCAGACGACGTTCTTCGAGGCGTTCGTAAACTCCATGATCAAGCTAGGGAGAGTAGGGGTGAAGACCGGCAACGATGGAGATATCAGAAGAGTCTGCACCGCTTTCAACCACTAGGTGGCTGCAGAAAGCAATTGTAATTCAATGTACTGCTCTGAGTTTGATTCTTTTGCATACGGTTTTCAAAGATTGAGGGTGTTTTTTCCCCTTCCGTTTTTCCCCTTTTGTGCTTACTATTTTTTTGATGCATTTTTGTACAGCCTGAAGTGTAACACCATGGACACCTTGACGATTCTCACTTGAAAATGTTAATCTGATGAATAGGGCTAATAAAGGAAATGATTTTAGCTTATGATTCAGTTTTTTAGAAGCAGCCAAGCAGGCTTATGATTCAGTTTGTTTAAATGCACATTTATAACCAAATGATGATCATCTTGGATGGATGCATGCATGCATGCATGCATGTATGTATATGCCTGCGTGTGCGCGCGCGAAAGTGTGGTAAAAATAAAATGAACAATAGAACTAGACGTCACTTAATCGATTGGGCGAATTTAAGAACTTCAGTATTATCCCAAAAAGGAAAGAAATAAGAAGAATTGAGGTATGAGCATGTTCATCAAGTAAAACATATGCTGAGGCATAACATTGAAAATGTGAAACTAAACGCTGGCCTTTGGAAAACGTTTAGTCACTACTGACCTGAAAGAGCTCACGAGGCTGCTTCTGAGTTCTGCATATCCAGTTGATTCTGAGTTCTGAATAGCCAGTCGCACAATACATTCCGTAATCGCCACTCGTACAACAGAAGTTTGATAACTATGAGCACTGATCAAACATAAGGAAATGCTTGCTACAGAATGTCGAATAAAAAACTGTCTGAAATCAGCATCGCTACTTTAATGTGCTGTTGCTCAGATTCCTGATTGCTGATTCCTCCGCGTCGAGGACCATCTGAAGATGCAACCCAGATGTAGTAGATGCAGCTTAAAACTGGAGGTGACCACTGGAACAGATTTCTGAAGAGCCTGGGCGAACAGGTGCACCATCAATTGCTCACATCTCTCATCTTCTCTGGAGGCACATCGCCGTCTCTCTCAGATTTTAAAGATTATCGGAAACACTTGAAGAGTCTCTTCCCTTCTCTGTTTTAACCTTTTCATACATCTATCTGATGGATTCACTCCACCAAGTGGCAAGTACATAAACAGTAACCAAGAGTTAAGGATGTCAGAATATGGAATCAACAGTGCAGTGCAACAGAAGAACCAGTGTAAGAGTTAAGAATTCCAATTCCCTGACTGAATGACCAATTGATCAGTAATGCCAATGTCCATCAGAAGAATGCACATTAACTCTAGACAATGATCTGATTCTAGAAAAAATGATGCATTTGTATACAACACGAGCTCCTTACTCTTGAAACTCCGGTTACAAAAACAAGACCCCCAGAAGAAAATGAAGATAACATTTCAGTTCAGTACCTAGTGAAAAGATATACTGCACATGAACTGCTAACATAGCTCAGTCCTTCAGCCCTTCAGCAAGATACAAGGACTACTGCACAAAGTAGATAGCAAATAAACAGAGAACAATAGTAGGCCTGACTTTGCGTGATCAGACACCAAATGGTCTTATCATCCACAAGGATGTATAACCAATAGCAATTAGAGCACATATACTCTACTTAAATGTGAAACTGGTGTCATTGCCTCAACACACACCCACCCACCTACCCACCCGACACACACCCACACCATAACTCACTTCCAAATAACACGCCATTAGAACACAAGTTTCTTCAGAAAAGTACATTCCGCCAAGCCAAATTTTCACTTTGTGACTTAGTAGGATAAGAATTTACGACTATGAGCCAAACACAGTATGTCATTCATAAGCTCTATGTAAGCAATGTACACAAAATGACACATCCCCAGTCATTTAAGCAATCGAAATAGCTAGGGATCGTATCATTGCTAAGTTGTATTTTCTGTCTATTGTAGCAGGGGGGAAAACAAAACCCCTGCTTTGTACTGTCATATTTCATCACAATAGGTTATTTTCACAATCAGCTTGATTGAACTTCACACAAATGGACTCCGCGTGAACTTTCTCTGTGAAATGTGCACGGTTTAGAACAGTGAGAACATATTTTCAGCAACCAAGGAAGACACTGCACCACCATGTTTTCATCTGCCTCCACTTACTGCACAGAAGACATGCAACTCTAACAGTCTTCTGTAATGGCCTTGTTCGATCTCTGCCTCATTTGCACCATGTAATAGCAGGAGCTCGATAACACAATCTTCCCAATCAATACCATCGCAGGGGCCTCTTTTCCGTCTCTTCTTCCTACCATCTGGACCATCTGGCATCTCTGCCGGATGGTTTTCGTGAGTGGTATGATTGCCGCCGTCTATCCTCTTTCTCCCTCGCTTCTTCCTGACCAATTTTTGTGGTGGACAGTCATCTTCATTTCTTGGAACAGCCTGTGAATCATTTGCATTCACAGCAGAAGCAACAGAAGCCTTCCTAATTGCATGGATTCGGCACTTAGCAGCTTCAATCCGTGCTCTCCTTCGCTTCTGCAACTCCATTCCAGCAGAAAACGATGGCGGAGGTGCATCATAGCCAATGTCAATATCCACTACCTCCTCAAGCGCCATGTCCTTGGTCCAGCCATCATCCAGCGAATCCATCCATGGCTCCAGCTCCAGCCCTCCCCTCCACTGCTTCCTCTTGTTAGCACCTTTACCAACCTCCCCATGTTTTTGTAGCTGAGCGAGCCTCTTTAAGACATTTTGGTAAGCATCTGACAGGCACCCCTCTGAGATCTTCAAATCCTCCGATTCCTTCCCCTTTTCCCCAGAATCCTTGAAATCCAAATCATCAACACCCAAGGGAACAATCTGGAGGTACTTGGACTCGTCCTCGTCAACGGATGAGTACGCCTGCACAATGCCGGCAAAGTCCGGAGCGAAGCTATCAAGAAACCGTTCCGACGGGTCGGACTGTGACCGCATCTCCATGAGCCGGAGTAGCACGGGCGCGTTCAAGAGCAAGTTCTTGGCATTGACGTCGGCACCCCACGGAAGCAACTCCCGCGCGACACGCACCAGCACACCAACGAGCTCCTTGTACCGGCGGAGGCTGGTGTGCAACCCCGCCGAGATGTCTTGGGCAATGTCTTCCAAAGAGACAGAGGTGACCCCGTTCACCTCCGCGGCGAAGGCCACAAGGCCAGCGACGAGGGGGAGCGGGTGCCGGCCGGTGGTGAGCGACCACTTGGAGGCGCAGCGGAGGAGGAATCGGGCTTGGGAGAGAATCACCTCCGTCTTTTCACCCGCGGCGGCGGAGAGCGAGGGCGAGAAACGCACGGCGCGGTCGAGCGCGGCGGCGTAGTCGAAGGATGGGAGGGGGGGAAGGGAGAGGTGGGAGGCGATGCGGGAGGCGAGGTCGGCCAACGAGGCCGTGGAGCAGAACGCGGCCTCGGCGGCCTCGGCGAGGGAGAGCGGGATGCGGTGGGATCGCGCGACGAGAAAGGCGCAGGCGGCGGCGAGGGCGGGGAGGAAGGCGGTGCCCGGGGAGGCGAGGTTTCCTCCGGTGGCGGAGTTGGCCATGCAGAGGACCTCCTCGACGCGAGTGGGCGAGAGGCCGAGGCGGGCGGCGATGGAGGTGATGGCGGCGGAGGCAGCGGCGAGCTTTTGGTCGCGGTAGGGCGACTGGGAGTGGTGGTGGACGAAGGAGGAGGCGCGGATGTCGGGCCGGCCCTCTTCGGTGAAGGAGGCCTGGTGGACGAACTCCGCGGCGCCGGCGTCGTGGACGCGGCCGCAGGAGGTGCAGACAAGCGCGCCCGAGTCGGGGTCCGACACCACCGCGCCCTCGCCGCACGACCAGCACGTCGACTCCATCGTGCGCGCGGCCGGCGGCGCGGCGGCGGAGGCTGATGGGAAGGGCAGGCTTGCGGCGGAAGAAAAAGATGCGGGGATTAGAATCGAGGGACAACTCGAAGCGGCGTTCGTTACCAATTATGACAGCTGCCTTGGCTCGAATCATCCGCTATATTGAGATGGGGCAGTACCGGCCTCAGTTCTACAAAAAGACCTCCAGAATTTGTAAAATAGCGTAAGGGTCCTCAGTTTCGTGAAAAAGCCCTCTATTTTCAGAATTACATATGAACCCTTAAATTTTTCATGAAAGCCTCCTTTTGCTTGATAGCACCTCGCGATTTTTCTAAAATTACATACAAGTCCTTAGTTTTTAGCAGAAAAGTCTTTGGATTTTCTGGAATTACATACAAGTTCTTGCTTTCTATAGAAAATGCTCGCCATGAATTATCGACTTCTTTACTTTGGTTCATATGGTAGTTAGCGAGGCGTGACGTTATGCTACTGCTGCTAGTTACATGTGATGAGGGAAAATTCTATGGAGTTGGGCCGTAACTGTCATCCTTTGAGGTCCCACTCAGATTTTCAACATATATCAATCACCAATCTCAAAGTTTCTCCTCTCCTATGGGGCGTCGGCTGTGGCAGATACGCAGCTCGTGCTCACTGTGTGCAGTGTCTTCACCGTGCTTTGAATCCCCGGCTCCTCCCTAATCATAACCACCGTCGATTCAGGTAACCCCGTCGGCCCGCGCCAGCTGCTCGATCGCAATTTCTTCTTGATATCGCCGCCATGGATTCCTGAATTAAATGCTTCCCCTTTCGTGCTATAATGGTAGCTCATTTCCTCCACAGAGCGCGTGGAGCGGCGGGAGGACGTGGAAGCGTTCAAGACCCACCTCCGCTGCAGCAAATCGCATTTCCTCCGGTTGCCGAGAGCCGAGCTGGGGAGATGGTCTCGGAGGCACCCATGGCGTCGGGTGCTAACCTCACCGCGACGCTGTGCAAGAAGAGCAACTGGGTCACGCGGGTGCTCGCCTACGCGCTCCTGGAGTGGATCCTCATATCTCTCCTCCTCGCGAGAACATGCATGGTAGCTCGCCCCCGCCCAGGAGCAGTGGTGGCCACCAGATTCCGGTGACCAGTGGTCAGGAAGCTCACCAGAGCCGGAGTAGAGCCCGTTCTTGACCTGGAGGAGCGCCGACTTGTCCTGCTCCTGGGATGGCGAAGAGGATGAGGAGGTGGCGATGAGCAGGTGAAGGGCGAAGATGGTGGCATCGGTGTTGGAGTAGACTATGCTCCGGCGATGTGCGGCCATCTCGGGCTATTGGCCAACGAGGTCCTGGCTCTGGAGTTGAGTCCGTCGAGAGTGTGGAGTCTGTAGATGGAATGTCAGTAGATGGGCCCGTGTGAGCGGTGGCGTGAGGAGGCGGCTAGTGACGGTGTGCGGAGGCAGCAGCAGAGGAGGAGTTATGGCGTCGGAGGCTGTCAACCATGGCAGACATGGCAGCGCGCGCTAGATTTGGGTCGGCGGGGTGGCGATGTCGTGGCGGTGAGGTGCCGCGGGAAGCAGCAGATCCAGTGGCCGTGGACGCTGGCCTTGCCCTGGAGCTACCCAGTCGGTGACCTCGCCCTCGGCCTCACCGGCGATGAGAGAGGGGAGAGGGAGGAGGGAGTGAACGGAAGAGAGAGGGGAGGAGGTAAAATGGAGGAGGGTATGAGAAGCTTTGAAATTGGTGACTGACATGTGGCAGGACTTGGAGCTACCCGAATGGTGACCTCACCCTCGTCATCGCCGGTGATGAGAGAGGATAGAGTGGAGGGGGGTTGAATGGAAGGGAGAGGGGAGAAAGGTAAGGGCCTATTTGGGAGAGCTCCACCAGCTCCAGATCCACCAGATTCACCTGGATCCATCGTGGAGCTGGTCTCCCATCAATGTGTTTGGTAGAGCTCCACCGCAGATCTGGACTAATATGCAATTGTAAACAAATATTTAGGGGGCATAATGAAAAATGAAGAAAAAAAGAGAAGCACGGTTCTCTTTCTTCTTCCTCCCGATGAGAAGCACGCGCGCAGAGGAGGAGGCGGAGCGGCGGCTGGGGGGCGGGCGCGGCCGGCCGGGGGCGGCGCGGCGGCTGGCCGAGGGCGGGCACGGAGAGCGACAGCGGGAGGCGGCGTGCAGCGACGGGAAGAGGACGGGAAAGAAAGAATGAACCGTTTTTTTGTGTAATCAGTGGCATGGTGAGTAATTTTTCTCAACTCCACGAATCTCTGAGTTTTCAGAGCACCTCTTGAGGTGCTCCACGGATTTGGTGGATCTAGGGGCAGATTGGTGAGAAACTTTGAGATTGAGATCTAGTATGTCAACAGAGGAAGGCGTGAGAAACTTTGAGATTGGTGATTGACATGCGGCGAAAATCTGAGTAGGGCCTCAAAGGGTGGGAGTTACGGTCCAGCCGCATAGAATTTTTTTCTCGTGTGATGGCGTCCACCGACTTAGGCGGTTCGAAATATTCTTTTTTCCAAAAAAAAAAATCTGCGTTCTTCTGCACGGGGAACTCGGGAAGCGAGGAACTTGCATTCTTGCAATCTGCAGATGCGGCATGGATAGAATCATACTGTTACGATCAAATGGTGCAAATTCCTGTGTTTTGGTTTTGTCATATCTTTTGGAAAAGATGTAAGCATGAATTACGTTCTCTTTATAAAAACAAATCAAATCTTACTCCTTACCTGTCTTAGTGAAAATTAAACATGTAACCTTAACATCAACTTATACATAGCTATCACCATGTGGTTTGTCTCAGATTACAGATGATTGAGAATTAATATTTTCAGAGTTCAAACAGTTTATTGTATTTTAACAAATCAGAAAGAATAATGTTTCCTCCCAGACATACTGATGATACTTAAAACTCTTTTCAAGCTTACTACATGTATACGCAAATTTCCAGCTCAATACTGGAAAAGTTCAGACAAAAACACAATACCACCATACACTTCGATACTTCAAGATACTGAACTTCACACCTGTAGATACTGAACTTCACACCTGTAGAGCCACTGATGATGAATATTGAGCTATCCAGTAGGATTCTTGTGGGAGTATGAGTGCCATTCTGCCATGTCCATCAGCAGGAATTTGTGGTACCACAAGTATATAACTCATAAACAGAAGGAAGATGCAAAACTTCACCCTCCTGCTCTCCAAAGAATCAGCAGAACAAGGGAAGATTCGAGATAGAAACATGTTTTGACAACTCTGGAGCTTTAATGCCATTTGGCTCTTGACGACTGATCATGTCTGTGGTCTACCGTATAGATTCGTGTACACAATCTTCGTCCGGTAGACCAGGATCAAGCTCAAGACAACGGCAATGATGCAGAACCCTGACATGATCAGAGACGAGAGGAAGAAGCAGATGGCTCCCTCACACTTAAGTGGCGGAGCGACATCAGAGACCATGTCAAGCAATCTGCCAGGCATTGCCAGCAATGTTGAGTTGTGGTGCTGGCCAGCCTGCTTCTCAGCTTCATAGTCATAGATGCCGCTGGCAATAATGCCTGAGAAAACCAGGGAGCCAGCTGGGTTTGCGACTGTAAGGAAGTTGTACAATGCTCCGAAATTTTTCAGGCCAAAAAGTTCGGAGGCAGCGGCTGGCACAATTGCCCAGTGGGCGCCATAGCCAAGTCCGATAAGCAGTGTGCCGATGTACATTGTGCCAGGCCAAGCCATTGCGAAGGAGAAGTGCCCAATTGCCATCAACACTTGAGCTGTCGCTAATGCAATTGCCCTTGGATATGTATAATCCCTGAAAAAAAGGTGAGAAGGAAACCATCAATAGACAAGATGAGACAAAAAGGGGAGCAAGTCCCTAAATACAAAGACACAACCTATATTTGGAGTTGACCTACTCAGAGACTCTTTGCATGAATTTATCACGAGAATATTGCTCATGATCGACCAAACAGATAATGTAGATATTTCCTACTGTCTGCCTGCAGTTAGTTTTGTTCTTTTTGTTAGCCCAGGCATTTAATCTTTGTCTCGGTGTGTTCTGTGTTTTGATTACTTATGCTTCTCTACTTTGTAATTCCCAGGCTGATGTACTGACCTTTTTTCCTTTTTAATATACAGGAATAAGCTATATCAGGCTGGAAAAGAAATGCATTTTAATAAAAAATAGAAGGATAAACGACCCCTTATGGTTTAAGAAAAACATAGGTCGGCAAGGGGTGTGAGCTAGTCAGCACATTAGATTTGTGCTGCAGAAAAGCATTTGCCTGTCATGCAATTCACCACTGGAGAATGCTCTTCCATATGAACTAAACAAAAAAAATTACTCATCAGATGGCACACAAAAGGTTTATGGTTTGTCAGTAAAGAGCTACTACAGATTTCTTACTTGACAATAATCTCTGAGAAGTAGCCCCCACCAATACGTCCAAGGAAGTTCCAAATGCTAATCATCGACACAAAAATGTGTGTTTCCTCATAGCCCAATGACTGGCTCATTTGCCCGAGATTATCGATAACAGTGAGACCTGATCCTGAGCCTAGCAGAAGGGAAAAAAATAGAAGCCAAAAATCTGCCTTGATCAGCGCCTGCATCAATGTGAAATCCTCTCCTCGTCGTGGTCCTTTCCTCCTTTTAACCCTGACGGCGCCAACAGCAGCTGCCTGGAATAGCTTTGCCTGCAATTCTGCAATCCTCTTTTGCCTTTCTGAGGCTGGAAGTAGATCAACTTCCTTTGGCTTTTCATCCTCCACCTCACTGAGTATAACCTCATTTTGATCTTCAGACAGTGCTGATGCACTAGCTTCTTCTCTCCGAGGTGATGGCAACAGTAGTGCGTAGACACTCTCATCGTCATCTGAAAAGAAACTGAGTATAATAGGGATGACTATTGGAACTAGCAAGAGGACGATTAGAATGATGGTAAACAAGACCATCACTGTATGGCTCAAGTCAACAAGGTCTTCCAGTATCATCACACCCATTAGATAAGCGGCCAAGAGCAAGCAAACACTGTATACAACTGTGAAACTTGTACCATCAGAAGGCCGTACTTGTCTGTGGCCTCCAACTGGTCTGACAAGGAACATTAATGCGATAACTACCATTGTTGGGCCAACTGCAACCATGAAGATCAGTGCAGCGTGATCAGGTGAGTGTATCATTGCATAAATCTGTGTTAGGATTGCACCACTCAAACCAGCAAAACCCTTTAGGATACCAACAATTGGTCCACGGCTCTTGGGAAAGTTCTGAACACATGACACGAGCGCAGCAGTATTGAAGTATGTCTCACCATTATTACCAACAAAGATTAGAATGCACATCTGCGAGGAGACGAGAAATTTTTAGTTCAAGAACCAGGTGACAATGATCATAAAAATAATTGAAGGAATACTAATTTTTAGTTCAACAAAATTTTAGGTTGTTCTGTTGCAGCTGTATTGGACATACTAATAATAATCCAGAGTGAAGTTCGAGGTTGAACATTGTTCAATGGAGTGCAGAAAGATCTTGAGGCCAAAGCATTGATATGAACTATTTGAACATCAGAGTGTTTTCAGGAGATTAGATAATGACGGGATAACTAAAGGCACATGAGAAGCAAGAAAGCGACCACTAACAATTTCTAAGAAAAAGTACACCTTTTTTTCTCCAAAAAAAGAAAAAAAGAAGAAAAGTACACCTCAGACGACAAGGAAACACATTCTACAGGTCGTATGTTAAACTATTCTTGGCATGCTGCTGGCACCCACCAAGTTGAGAAGAAGGGATTTTCAACCCTACATCGACAAAATTCAGACTTCTTTATCTACCTGAAAGGCTCGCCTGCTATCAATGGCAGGGAGGCTTGTTGTCGTCAAAGAGGTATTCACCTCAATGGTTATCTACCCTCTACTCACCTCGGTATTCCCAGACTGGGCAGTTAACGCAATTGACAAAAATGGCGGTCTTTTCTTTGGGCCGGGGACAGTCTGACCTATGCAGGTAAGAGCCTTGTCAGCTGGAAACAAACTTGCCGACCCTACTGGTATGGAGGTCTCGGCATTGCAGATCTCAGGCTTGCCGGGATTGCGTTCCGAATGCGTTGGGAGTGGCTCGCACGCGTTGAACCATGCCATCTGTGGCATAGTGTTCAGTTGCTGGAAGATGCTGCTACTAAAGGCCTGTTCTATGCTTCAACATTAATCCAGTTAGGGGACGGCTCTTCCGCTCTCTTCTGGATTGACAGATGGTTCCATGGAAAAGGCCTGTGAGATCTAGCTCCGGCAATATGGTCAAAGGTGAAGAACTCTTGCAAGACCCTGGCCCTGGTAAAGGAAGCTTTGCATAACCACAGGTGGATATCTGATCTGCAAGGTCCATTCACCGCTCAAGTCATTTCTGACTTTCTAAGTCTGTACTCCGCACTAAGCCAAATTCAACTTCAAGAGGGGGTCAGAGACGTCGTCTCTTGGCGTTGGACATCGGACGGCGGTTACTCCCCCAAGTCGGCTTACACAATTTTACATCAAGGTTCGGTTTGCTTCCCCTGTGCTAACGAGCTTTGGAAAAGTGCAGCTCCTCTAAAAGCAAATTTAGGGTGACTTTGGTTGAGCTTTTGAGAGCTATTTTTACTTCTAAAAAGCCAAAAGCCAACCAAAGAGGTGGAAACCAGAAGCTGCTTTTTCAGAAGCAGCTACTTTTGGGTAGTACAGTTTTGAAAGCACCTTGGATCCTGCTTTTGGCTTTCTGTTTTTTGAAATGGTGAAAATAGAGAGCTGTTTCACAGTTGTTTCAAAGAAAATAGAGATAGGAGGTAAGTTTTATACTTGTTTGAACCAAACAGCTTACAGCTTTTCCACAGCCCACAACCTACAGCAGCTTTTTCACAGACCACAGCTCACAGCAGCTTTTTCAGAAGCCACAGCTCAACCAAGCACATTTTTATTCACATGGTTGGCCCTCAAACATCGAGTCTGGACTTTCTCGAGGCTGAGAAAACACAACATCCCGGCGCCTCCCGATTGCATCTTCTGCGAGCAGGAAACCGAGACGGTCGATCACCTTCTTATCTCTTGCCCTGTGGCAAAGCAACCATTGCATCGTACATTCGCTTGGTTGTCACTACGCACTCCGCAGCTCCTATTCTTTCTCCAAACAGACACTACAAGAGCAATGGGAAGCTATCAGAGAGTTGACGCCCACCTCTAAGCATAAAGGAATGGATTCCTTAATAATTCTACTAGTTTGGATGATTTGGAAGGAGCAGGAACAGACTGTGACATGATCAAGGAAAGCCACACATCGACGAGTCCAGGGGCGGATCCAGCGGTGGAGCGGGGGCTCGAGCCCCCCCTACCGCTACCGGACCCTTGGAGCCCCCTGGAGCCCCCCTAAATTTTTAGCCATAGATGTATAATGTAGAAGGGGCGGAGGTCGAGCTGAAGGTACTTCAGCCCCTACAAAAAAATTTCCTGGATCCGCCACTGGACGAGTCTGTTCTTTGCATCAAGCACGAATTTTTCGCCTGGTCATCAGCCGCCAAATCCAACCTGGGCACACTCTGTTGCAACGTGTTTCTTGGGCAGTCCCCTCAGCCGGCTTAGTTTCTTCTTTTCTTTTCTTTTCTTCTCTAATCGGCCGTATCTCCCTTTTAGTAGTTCCTCTGCTGTATTGCTGTATTCTTTCGGTTCCTCCTTTCTCACCAGTAACTCATGGTTGTATCTCCTCGCTTCTTAATGAGTATCTCCCTTGTTAGTAGTTTCTCTGCTGTATTCTTTCGGTTCCTTCTTTCTCACCAGTAACTCATGATTGTATCTCCGCGTTTCTTAATGTATGAAACGTAAACCTCCTGCTTTTTCGCGAAAAAAACTATTATTCGTAAATGTCATACAATAGAAAAAAAATCAATTGTTTGAGCCAATGGAGATCTGAGAACGATTTCTGAATATATAACCTTCAGTATTTTGGATGAACAGAATTTAATTTACAAGGTGAATAAATACTGCATTTTAATACGACTAATAGAAAGCTTTGAAGTCCAACTGCAACAATATTCCAAAACAAGGGATTTGCCGTCTTTATTAAACGAAAGTCGAACGACAACTCTCCATCCTCGCAGGCAGACATGCAGTGTATATTTAATATTTATAAGAAAATTCCAATTAGGATGCGTGATTGACCGATATTTGTTTTGCAATGACCAGAACACTAGCCTCGTGCGTTCACTAAAGGTATCTAGTATACTGCTTGAATAAAGAACATTCGACACGGGACATGATTAGTTTCCAATCCCAATCTTAGAGACTCCAACCGTACTGTACAAAAAAAACCAGCAGAACTGTATCGGAACAGCACAGTATCACACCATCATATGACACTGAAACCCCAACAACCTTAAGTTCCTAAATTTAAACCACGAATTCCAGAGTAACCATCGTGCACGCTTCAATTAACAAAAGTCACAGGCAGAAAAGGCCAAAGAAAATTAGTACAAGTAAGCATTAGAAAGAACATGCAATGATCAGGAACACATGCGGCTGCAAGAACAGGACAGATGAGCGCGACCATGCAACCAATACGAGGGAAGAGGAAACGAAAGCATCGGAAACGGAAAGACTAAATTAGAGGAGGGTATCGGATCTCACCGCCCAGAGCGGGGGCACGGGGACGCGGCGGGTTACAGCGAGCCAGACCCAGCCGTAGCCGACGAGGTTCTGCGCGGCGCCGATGAGGAGCGCGGCCCAGAGCGGGAGCACGGCGCAGAGCGTGCCGGCGAGGAAGCCGACGCTGTCGCCGAGGTCCTTGGCGACGCCGAGGCCGGCCACCTGGCGCTGGTTGTACCCCAGCGAGCTCTTGATCACCGGCGAGAGGCTGCCGAACAGGTACCCCACCCCGGCGCACGACTGCATCCACATCGCCGCCACGAACACCAGCCACCGGTTCTGCAGGAACCCAAGCACTCGGCTCCCCACCTCCACCATTGCAGCAGCTCTCCCAAACCTAAACAGAACTCCGATCGAAATCAAGATTGGAACAATCCTAGAATCCGCACTGGACAGCAACCCGAAGGAATTATACGCCGAAAGCGGTAATTGGGATCTCGAGGACGATCCCGAGAGGAGCCGCGGAATGGTATGTCGATTCAGCAATGACAGGCATCTAGAATGATCGGGCGGGCAGGCAAGAGCGGTTTGGAAAAAAAATCGGTGAATTTGAGCTCGTTTTTATGGATGGACGGGGGCGGTAGCGGGCGATGGCGAGAGGAGGCAAGGCGACAAACACGGGCTTTGACGAGCCACTGTGCGCAAACTTTTTCTCCGGTGCGCGGTCGATGGGCACAGCATTATGACAGCGCGCTCCGCTCTCGCGTAGGTGTCGCGCATTGGGGGAGACAGGGGGAGAGGCAAAACGAGGCGACGGGACTCGCGAGGGATGGATGGGGAGACGGCGGTGCCGGATGACGGGATGGGACGAGCTCGCGGCCGCCGTAATGCGTGTGGATATGTACGTCGTCGCGTGTGACGCCGGGCGAGTGTGTGTTGTCGCTTGTCAGTGGCGCATCGGCGATGGCAACGGCGCGGTGGCGCAAATCTCCAACGCACGCAGGGAACGGGATTCCGACCCGAGAACGTCTGTTTCCGTGCGTTTTACTCTTCGTTTGGAACACGTGTGTTTTTTATTTTTTTTATTTGTGAAGATACTAGTCACCTGCTTATATATTGCAACGAAATTTATTCGACATATAGTGAATCATGCTATGGAATAGGTCTACTCTGATCAGTTGAAAAGCGAGAGTGGTGAGAAGTTGAGAATGAGACGGTTAGAAAAGAAAGAACGGACGTACAACCACCAACTTATTCTTTTGTAATAGAAATGATAATAATATTTATTTATTTATTTTACGCGCCCTGCTCTGTTCGGCTGTCTGTCTCGTTGGTGGGCCCAATGATACTGTTCTTTTTTCATTGAGAGGGCCCAATGATACTGTGGTAGGCAAGAAATTTGTACAAAAGAAAATGTATTGTACAGGAGAGGGGTAGTCCAATAAGCTCAGCCGCACTCGAAGCCCATCAAAATTTGAGAATTACAGGCCATCAAAATTTGAGAATTATACGGTGTTTCCGGGCTATCCATCCCAACAAGCTATGGAGAAACATCATGCTTCTGGGCCATTCTATTACTATTTTTTTTCCTTTCGGCTACCTTGACCTTGTTTGCAGATGCAGTACGGGGTGGCATTTTGTTGCGCGATTGCGATTGGCCTCCTTCTGGCCACGGATCCACTGACGGTCGACACATGGCATTCTCGCGGCCCGGGGGGCGAGCAGTAGTGGCCGGGGAGCACAGCCTTTTGCCTGCCACCAGCGCGCTCTCACAAACGGCTAGGCCCACCCAAGAGCTACGGTAGGGGCGTGGAAATGGCCTGCCGGGACCGCGGTAGCTGAGCGCGGGGTCATGCCCTCGGGGTGCGTGCGAGATTTCAGCCGTCATAATTTTTTTGGCTGTGGTCAAGTTGGCATAAGCTTTTGGCTTTTGGGCTTATTTCTCATTTTTTGGCATTGTTTGAGGTTTTTTTAACTTTAGCAAATATAAGCTTTTTGATGTAATTAAATTTAGAAAATTATAAAAATAAAAACAGTTTTTGTCATTATTGACAATGCAAAGGAATACCGGGAAAAAAGGCCAATAAAACTAAAAAAGACAGAAAAATGAAATTAAGAAGCTAGAAACTAAAAGCTAAAGCCCAATTAGCAACAATTTTTTGGCCCCACAGTACCAATTTCAGAGGAAAATCCATTTAAATATTTTTTGTAAGAATTTTTAAATATAACAAATGAGCTCAAAAAAGAATAAATTTTTTGTGGAGCCTTCCGATACAGTATATTTGATTGTGTATTTTTTTTTCATAATTTTAACCATTCTGATTTTTATCACAAAATTAGTTATGTGTATTATTTATAGGAATTTTTTAATATGGGAGAAGAGGTCTAGACATTATGATTTATTTTGGAAAGTCCTTCCGCGGCCCCCTCGCATTAGCAAGATTAATATATGGCGAATAATAATTTTACATGTTAGGAGAAAACTTGCTCATTGAATTTTGTTTTCAACAACGCTACTACAATGGTAGGAGTGCACGCATTTTGGAGAAAGAAATAGCTCGACGGGTAGAATGATGGGCTACTACGGAATGGCCCAGTCTACTGCATAGACCGTGGCCATTTGCCCTTCCTCCCAAGGTCGGTGTTATAGTCCTCGTTGGTCGCCCTCGCCTTGGTCACCAGTTCGCGCTTTCTCTCACGCTCCCTATACCTGCACGCCTTCAGATGAGTTTGCGTCTCCCGTCGGATACGCTCGCTTCGATCTTCACTGCGGCGCAGCTCCTCCCTCCTCTCGCATGCCATCTCAGTGTCCCACTCCTCATAGTCCAGATGCCATTAGTCGTGCAGGTGGATGTCCCGGTCGATCCATTTGCGGTACACACATAGCGGGTATGGAGTCTACGGGAAGAGAGGAGAGCTTGTTAGTGCATGGCATAGAAGACACATGGTAGGGAATGTATTGTAACCCGTCCTTACCAGCTACGGTAGCAGGATGTGTCCCAATGCCGGTCGCGATAATCGCAGGCATAGTCACCGCAACCCCAGTAATGCATGCCCAAGCTCAACCGTTTCTTGGATTTGAAGAACTTGCATGTGTTCCTCCACTAGCAGAGGCGGGCATCTCCCCTGCGGATGAGTCTTGCGACGAATGCTCAGTGGGAACATTGAGGTATGGGTTGGGGTTGGAAGTACAGAGGTCTTCGCTTCAGGGAGGTGGCCTCCTAGCACGCTCCGCTTGTTCGTCCTGGGCTATAGCAGCCCTTACAAGTCGGGTGATCTCCTCCCATTGTTTATCCATACTAGCGATGTAGTGTTGCAGCCATAGTGCAGGGAAACCAACTACAGAAGGGGTAGTACTTATAGGATAAGCCGACGTGGTGTACGCGTTGCAAGTCCAATTCGATTTGGGCAAATTGGCATCCATGAGGCAACAGCATGATGGATGATTCGTGGACTAGGGTAGCATCACATTGCTGCACAAAGCTGCCATGTTTGGTCTTGTCATTGCGTAAGGCTGTCTTATTTGCTCTTGTCACTACGCAAAGCTGCCCCATTTGTCACTGTGCAAGGCTGTCTTATTTGCTCTTGTCATTGCGCAAAGCTGCCCCGTTTGGCCTTGTTAGTGTGTAAGGTTGTTTTCATTAGGTCTTGTCACTACGTAAAGCTGTTCCGTTTGGTCTTGTCATGTAAGGAACCAGATATTAACATCTGGATTCCTCTGTGATTACTGCACTATTCCCTGGATCAGTAGATAGTACTCACAGTTACAGTAATGAATATCAAAATACATATCATGCGGAAGCGTAAATATAATAGTAGACTTACTCATGGGCCGATTAGGCCGAAATCATTAAATTGCAGCAGCGGAAGAACGAAGCACACAGGTGGGACCTTCAGGACATGCCCACAGGCAGCCAACTGGAGGTTCGCGACCTAGCCCTTGACATCTTCCTCTCCTCGGCCAGCTTGTCCAATCTTGTTGATGAGGCGAGGTGATTTGATTCCTGATTCTGAATTTTGTCGCAAAAGCGAGCATGAGCACTCCGACCCCGTGCTCCGCGAGCCAATACACAGAATGCAAATAGATAATATGCATAGCTTAACAAAGGAGAGGCTCGGGTTGTTTTATTTGCCATAAACGCATCTAGTAGCATTTCTATTATTATATCATATTGTTGTTATCGTGACCTAAAGACTCCTCACTGCAAATGACATCATCGACTTAATCCACCAAAGACTCACGCTCTTTATTAACTTCTGTCTAAGACTCCAAACAGCGATTGCCATAATTGACTTAATCCAGCAAGATTACACTTCCTTTATTGAGTGCTCTCTAAACTCCAAACAACATGTGTCATTCTCTATTCAATCCACCGATCATATTCTTTTGTATTCGAAAATCCAATTTTGTTGTTGCTAATTAACAACTCTTCATTTCTAACTTCTAATGACTATCCAACATAATTGCTTTTAAATCCACCGAAATCCTTCGGATCGGGACTTCCTAATCATTCAATCCCTTTGTTACTGATCCAAAACCATAATCTGTCCTCCCAATAATTAATCTTATTTTCTACTATATATTTCTAACTAATTCACTAGTATACATCCCCAAGAATATTGATGATCAAGTCTACGACTCACTAGTATACATCCACCAAAAGTATCAACGATTAAGTCTACGACTCACTAGGATACATCCACCCAGAATATCATTGATCAAGATTATAATCCAATAATTTTTATCATTCCTCCAATATTCCTAGAAATTCAATCCATCCATCTAGTATTTGATCCAATCCTGTTAATCCCATTACTGCCATCATCTTCCAAGAATTTATATTAGTTATCAGTGTTGTCATCCCGTAATTACCTTTGCATCCCTAATACTCCAAAAATCATTTAAATCATCTATCTAACCTATATACTCATTTAGCTTCCACCAAATTACTTCTCCCAGATCCCACACTATCATTTCCTTTTTATAATCGACCTGAGTCCACCAAGATCTTTATGTTGTTACCACAAACTTCCATCTCCTTTACTTATGACCCTGTTTATTCCACCCATATTTTATATTGTAAGAATAGAAATGTCACTATTTGAAGTACAATACATAAAATTTCCTGACACCTAGCAGCTTTGGAACAAAACATAATGTTCAAGGAATATTAACATGAATTTCCATACATATGGCATCACACCATATGCCTAATATCACCATAATTTTTCCATATATACGGCATCACACCGTATAACATCTTTCAGCGTTATAGCCGCTTAACTTACCACTGGGGCGACACCCAGGACAACTCAAATCAGGGCTTTCCGCTGCCCTCCACTTTTCCATTCCTATTTTCCAAAAATTTTTAAATAGAACTAACTCGAGTAAGTTCCCATGTCCGCCCTTGACCGTGGGCACGGCTATTCGAATAGTTTTGACTCTGCAGAGTTTGTACACTTTCACCACAAGAGACAATCAACTAGTTGCCCCACACGATTCCTTAGTCATGTGGTTGAGCAGACCATCACAGTGACTTTTCAAAGTATCTAGTCCCTTTTCTCATTCACCTTATGGGAAACTGCCCACTTGCGGTGGGTCCCATCTATGCGCGGGATGTTTTTCCCCTACAGTTACTAACGCAGCCGGGCTTCTCGTCCCCGCAACGCTTAGAACATCTGGGAAAAACTTCACCTACACTGGTGTCCCTTCAGGCCCCCTTGCCATAGCATATCCACTTCTATCCATTACCAGTGAGATGAGTCCGAGGATTTCGATAAATTTACTTAGCCAAGTTGTATTTTACAGACTTGTGGTTGCACTATTTTACACAGGAGGTCATGACAAGATTCGGTCCTTAGCGGTATCTGGGCGGTCTACCACTAACCCACTTTGTGCATCCCCTGCACCACACTCACACCCTCATACCAATCCGCCCAGATATTTAAGCAAGTTGGGGGTTTTGGGAGTGTAAAATAATCATGTCAAATTATACCAGTCATTCCCACCATGACTGTCCAAACCAGTTTTTCTCAGGATTAAAAAGTGATGCTTGGGCGCTCTCGCGCCCATGAGTATCTACGCAATACTAAGCATGGCATATAATTAGGGACTTAATTTCAAAAGGTTATTCCAAAGGAGGTGTAATATTAGCAAAGGTAACAATGGGCATATAACTAGAATCTCAAATTAAACATGTATTTGCATATGAAATAACAGCATGCAATTTGATAATTTAAAACAAAATAATTTGCAGAAAATGTAGGTTCAACATGATCAAAGTATTGACTCGCCTTGCGCGGTTTACCGCGGTCTTGAGCTCACTTGAGTCTTTCTGATGGTCTGGAGCTTTTGGTCTTTTTCTTCACCTCAATCCTGATCTTACTTGATCCTTGATCCTCCCGGACTCCAATTTCTAATTACGTGCTAAGCAACTGAATTCAAATAAAAGCAAGTAACTCAAAAGATCCAAATAAATCCGAATAAACTCGATTTAGTTTTACTTTGAGTTAATGGTGATTCGAGTGATTTGCGACAGGCCAGTGGTAGATTATGATGACTTGATCTTTTTATTAGCAATCTCTTTTATTATTTTTGGTATTTATCAAGGAAGTTCTAAGGGCTAGGTTAAACCCATGAATTGGTGTATTTCATCGAGTGCTAATGTTCAGGGCACATGATATATGTGTATATAAGAAATGTTTGCAAATTTTAGCTTACAGACTTAATCTTATGGACTATGTTTATAGCATTTTGTGGTATGATATATTTATGTACCTCTATTTATTACTAGGCTAAGTTTCATTTGAATTAGGGTCTATTTATACAAGTTCCAGCTTGCTATATATATACAATTATGCTCATTATTACTTACTAATCTAACGTTAAGATTTAATTAATGGTACCATTATCCTTTTGTCTTTACTTTAGTTATTATTAGGCTTAGCTTTATTTTTAGTTTAAATTTATTTATCTCGTAAAGCTTGTCATACGAGTTCATATATTAATATAGCTTCTTAATTAAATCTACCAAGGAGATTGGTTTGTTAAATTTTAGTGCATATATTATGATTAAGGGTAATCTTTTTGAGTATTCAACCAAAGCCATATTTATTTATTATTGCTTTGCATTAATAATTAGCCTTTTAGATGATTGCTCAAACCATATTAATCATGCATACATGAACTAGTCTAAATATTGGTGGCTTAATATCCAAATCATCTAATGGTCAAAAAGAGTTCTTCTAATTGCTTGGGACATAGAGATGATGGTTATGTTTTAAACCATGCTATTGTTAATTCTATAACATTCACTAGTATGCCACGGTTTAGGATTTATTTCCTTAGACCATCCTCTTGTGAGCATAACCTAAACAAGACTATGGCTAAATTCCACACTATGCCTTTGAGCAATAAATAAGCCTTTAAAATAAAGATTGAAGGCACATTAGTCATTAACATTTATTGATTAGTCTATGACTGAATATTAAATAAGCTCATTTATATCCTAATCAATTTTAGCATCTTTTATGAATTTATTTCTGATTTTTCCTTGATTTTTCTTCACTGGAGTCGCTGGCAAAATGGTCAAAAACCTAACATTTTAAATACTGCGGCCTGGGGGAATCGAACCTGGGTCTCGGAACCGGATGCTCGCGCTACTAGCCAGTGGGTTCGGGGGGTGTTACCTGACGGAAGGAAGCAGGGAAAACTAGTTAAGCCGACGGTGGAGGCGCCTGGGACAGAGGAGGCTCGGGGGCGGCGTCGTCGGCGGCGAGGGAAGGCCGGAGAGGAGCGGGCAGTGAGCCAAACGGGTTCCCGGTGCCGAGGTGGACCAGATGGCAGTGTCGGAGGAGACCGGGGAGCTCCGAGGCGGACCGGCGGCGTGTGGTGGCGGCGGCTTGGGAGGGAACTTCGACGCCGGCGAGGTACGGTTCACGGGGAGCTTGGGGAAGGCCGGATATGAGCTCACGGTACTCTGGAGATGACGCGGGAGGAAGGAATTGTATTTTGGCGGCGGGATTTGGCGGGGAGCGCGGTGGTCGGAGTTGGGGAAGGAGATGGGGTCGCCGGTGATTGGGGGGGTGGTGGTGCAATTGACTGCTGTGGGAGTGAGAGTGTGGCGTGGGGAACCCAGCGGAGCCTTTGGTGCTTCTTATAGAGGGGCGGGCGGAGCTGGCAACGGGCGCCTGCCCGATCGGTCTTGTCGGCGCGCGGCGGAGCAGGCGGCGCGGCAGGCAATCCCCTGGCAGGGATATGATCATGATACTCTGGCGCTGCGCATGCTATGGCCGAAGAGAACTGGCACCGCACGCGATGGGACTGAGCAGGGAGGGGCAAGAAAAAGAGGCAGTGGCAGAGGATAAGGGCGCGGCGGACAGGGGCGGCGCGGTCCGATGGTCCGAGGCGGCGGTCCTCCGGTCCGAAGCGAGGCGGTGCGGGCCGGGCTGCCAAGGCAAAGCACGAGGGAGCGGGGCTGCGGCCTGCAAAGAAAAGAGGGGATGATTGGAGAAGAAGAACAGTAGCCGGTTGGGGTGGCTGTTCGGCAGAGGAGAGATGGAGGGTGGGCCGCGCGGTGAGGAAGGGAGAAGGGGGTTGGGCTGGGCCAGGTCGGGCTGGTCTGCCCCCCACCCATTTAATTCATTTTTTTTTGCTTTTATTGTAAATCTCGTTTGCTATTATCACTATTTGTGCATATATATATGAATGTTGACCTTTTCACTTTGCTTGCCACCTTGCTATTTATACCATTATTTTCAAGGATGAGATTTTTATGCTTAATTACATTCCCCCCCTTATATTTTATGGATCATCTTTTCAGATTCTTAATTTAGACTTTCAACTCTCTAATATTCAAACATATTTGTTTCTTTTTGATCCTTTTAACTTTTAAAGCCCTTTGCCAAATTTTTAAATATAGATCATCAAGTCCAAATTCAAACAAAGCACATTACAAAATAACCCAAAAGCTTTATATTTTTAAATTCAAATTTTCAGGATGTTACATGTCACTACACAAGGCTGTCTCATTTGATCTTATCACTGCGCAAAGCTATCCCGTTTGGTCTTGTCACTGTGCAAGGCTTTCTTATTGGGTCTTGTCACTGCATAAACCTGCCCCGTTTGGTCTTGTGACTGCACAAGGATGTCTCATTTGGTCTTGTTAGTGCGCAAAGCTACACCGTTTAGTCTTGTCACTGCCCCATTTACTGTAACTTGAACTATCTACAGTGACTCAAACTGACCATTATGTGTCTTCTATTAGAGATACGAAAAAACCATTTTGCCCTTGCGAAGTGCCTGCTTGTTGGCACTAAAGGAGTGGTTGTTTGGTGGCAAAGGAGTGGAGTTTAGGCTACAAAAGGAGCCATTCCTTAGGCACTTCCCCTGCATTGTTCTCCTTCCCCTCCTCAAGCATTGTCTCCATTCTCTCTACCTTGGCCTTGCTTCTCCCTCCACCTGATGTTGAGATGAGCCAAGTGAGCGCCTCTTCGTTGGCACCCGTAGTTATTTGCTCGAAATGCAACATACTTGTGAAACATAAGACCTCACGAACGGCAGCAAATCTTAGACGCCACTACTACAAGTGCCCCTTTCACTCGGTGAGTCAGTTTGGTTTGGGTTGATTTGAATCGTTCTGTAGATGTTAGGAAACCTTTTTTCTATTTATTGAATTGCAAGATGGCCTAGACGGTTGCCAATTCGGGGTGTGGGAAGATGAAATGAGCATTAGGCATGGTATTGTTCCAAAGGAGAAAGTTGTGATGGGGGGTAGTCAAATGGTGGAGATGAGCCATCATTTTGATAGACTGGAGAGCAAGATAAACTTAATGTTATGTGTTGTTTTCTTTCTTGTGGTGGTCGTTATCTTGAAAGTGTAGTGCTGTGAGTTTTGTTATGATTCGCGTTGTTACCTGCACTACTTTGTACGATCTATGTTTGCGTAATGCATATTCATGCCTGTTAAAATACGCTATGGTTTTTCTATGTCGTGAAGATAAATATGGATGACTGGATCGTACACCAATGGATGACTAGATCGTATACAGATAAAGTGCAACTTCGTTGATGCATTTTCGCGTCCACGAGGCAGTAGGCCCAAGGAGGTACTTGTGCTAGCGTTGGGTCACATCGGTGTGCAAAACTGCTTCGTTAGGTCATGTCACTGTGAGAAGCTGCGTTATTGAGTCACGTCATTGTGGAAAGCTACCTCGCTAAGATAGAGATAGGACGGTTATTACTTTATGCAAGATTGCATTTTATCATTACTCTTTCACTAAAGATGTTTGGATTTGACAAAAAGATAGTGGCGTACAAATTATTTTATGTGCAAGGTATACTTGAATTTAAATTGTTTTTAAGTGACAGAGACATGAAGGTTAATTATTTTTCCTTTAAATTTAATGTTATTTACAAAAAGGTAGTGTATTCCAATGATGTCTTTTTGATTGGCAAAAGAATTTGATAAGCACATTTCAATGAGAAGAATGTTATTTACACAAGGTTGCATGGACATGCATTTTATAGACATATATCATACAAAGTAATGTAGGTAACAACGTGACTCTACCAAAGATGGTATACAAGAACTCATAGTGCATCCAACCATCGCTTACTCAGACGGCATAGGTGATCCTAAGAGAAGGTAAACCTGGCAGGAGAGCGGTGTGCGTATCGGAACTCATAGTGCAAGGGCTGTGTCAGAGGCGAGGTTGTGGACGACTTTGTGTAGGGGTACAACGGAGGCCAAGAATAGAGCTCAGCCAGTTCGTCGTAGACAGGTCCACATCTTGCTCAGAAGGTACAGCTAGGCTAGGACAGACATTGCGACATTTGTAGTGCATAGAACTATTGTAAGGCATGTACCTGGAGAGTTGGAAGTGCGGACGACCGACTAACCCAACCCTTGATATCCGAATTGCTATGTCCCGACATGCGGATTTTGTGAAATGCGTTAGTGCAGCGTAGCATAGACATATGTTGTGTTAAGTATGTTACAGCGTACCAGTGTATGCGGCTTTGCGAACGATGATCCTCCAAGCCAATCGCCAGTGCACTGCTATACGGTGTATCATTTGTACATCTAGCCGAACCACTGGTCGCGCTCAAGTAGGCCGGGCTGAAGGCCATGTGTGAACGTGGGTAACGCGTCCTTCGAATGTTGGGGTGAGTCAGGGTTGCTATTAGGAGTCGGCCCCTGTCAGCCCGACGAGGATGTCCAGTCCTGTGTCTCCTTCTGTGATGCCGACAGCTATAGCAAACTACTATCCCCTCACAAAAGCTGCAAGAAAAAACGGTAGTGAGAGATATGTTGCAATTGAGTGCATGAACAAACAGGTAGCAACTGTTATACTGCTGCGTTGAGGCACATGGATGATAAGCAACCGTAGCTGGGATGACTGCCGGAGTGTGACGGACATGCGGAGGGAGGCGCGGAGGGTGCTAGGGGTGGAGGCTGTCCTCGGTGTCCGCCTCGCTGTACGACAACGTTGCTGTGTCGACCACAACTGATGGCCCTCATTCTTGCCATCGCGTCGTAGTAGATGGCACGTATGGAGTCTAGGAGGCGATCGACGGTGTTTGTCCTCCCACGTCGTAGAGCGTCAGTAGCCTCGATGTGGATACGATGAAGGTGGCCGTACTGCAAGTTGCAAAAATATTTCCTTTGGCGGCGAAGGGCGAAGCAGAGGAGCTGGCACGTAGCGGCGAGCCCCGTGTGGCCACTGGGGCAGGCACAGCCCTTGAGGATGAGCATGCGGAGGTTGAAGCAAAGGAGCAAACGTGCTGCGGCAAAGTCCGATGTGGCCCTTGAGGACGAGCATGCGAAGGCCGAAGTGGAGGAGCTGGCGTGAGCCCCTAGGGCATGTCGAGGAGCGACGAGGTGGGGAAGGCGATGGAGATGTCAAAGTTGATGTGGCCCTCATGAGGTGAGGAAGCCATGGGCGGCGACAACGAGGTAGTTGTAGTTGGATGCGATGGTCTCAAGGACATGGTGCAGGTATGCAACATCGGAGGAAGAAGTAGGGCAGGATAATGGCTGGTGGGGAGAAAGCAGGGGCCCAAGTGCAAAACAATCCTAGGGTGCTTATATAAAGAATGCAAGTTTTAGAGTAGTATTTTTTTTCAATTTATTCTTTTAGAGTGACATTTTTAGAATCGGTAAGTTTTACTATGGCATGAATCTTTTCCAAAAAACCCCCCAAATTTGAAAAAGGTCCCTCCAGTTCTGCTGGCTCGCTGCCTTTCCTCTCCCGCTTTTCCACTGGAGCGGAAATACTGAAACCCAACCTACATAAACCATCCACTCCTCTTCCGAAACTCTGATTTCCCACTCCTCTCTCTCTCTCACCGCAGTTCGCAACTCAAATTCCCCACTGCCTCGACGTCCTCGCGTTCCCCTCGCCACGAGCTCGCGCGTGGTTTTCGTCGGTGCGCCGAGCCGGAATCGCGCGCTTCCCCTGGTAATCCTCTTCGTTGTTCGTCCGTGCGCGCGTGTTCGCGAATCGTCAGTAACTCTTACATCTAGCGTTCGTCTGATTTGGTGATTTTTTTTGGTTTTGATTTGATGTGTTTGCTTGTTTGCTTTGTTGATCGGCGACTCCCCAACTCAAACAGGGTGGTCTAGTCGCGACTCGCGAGTAGTGTGTGTGTTTTGTGGAAACTAGGTCGATCAAATTCGAGAGCGCGCATTTCTATTTCCTTTGGTTTGGTCCCGTACGCGATTCTATTTGCTTTGATTTTGGTATAGGTGCCTGTGCGTTTCTAGTTGATTCGGTCGAATTTGATGCGTGTACGCGATTCGATATGCTTCGACTTGGTTAGACGTGCATGTGCGTTTCGAGTTGCTTCGTTCGAATTTGACGGAGGCACGCGATCCGATTTGATTTGTGCTTGTTGATTCAATGTGCGTACATGTTTTGAATCCCTTATCTGATGTGCATGCGTGATGCGTCCTGGCTTGTTTGATTTGGTGTTTGCTGGTGCTCCCCACTTCTCGAATGAATGACATAGGGAAGTAGTACAAGTAATTTTGGTGGACGCTAAATCGGGTCGAATTGGATCATACACATCTCAGTTCGCTTCGGTTTGGTTGTAAACGTTTCAATTTGGTTTGCTTGTGTTTGGCCTGCAAGTGCATTCCTAGGCATGGCTGTGTTCCGATTTGGTGCGCACTCGTAGTTCAAGCTGCCTTGTACTGGTATGTTGCTGGTTGGATGTGCATATGTCTGTTTCAAATTGCCTTGTGCTGGTATGTGTGCGCGCGCGCTTGATTGGATTAGTGCCTGGTTGCTTATTTGTGCCTCCTGAAACCTCGATCTACTAGTCGTTAGAGCATAATTAAATTTAACTGTGTTTCAAATTGCCTTGTACTGGTTTAATTGGTTAGTTTTGACTTGTTTGGTTCTAGTTGGTTGGTTCTGATTCAGATGTCACGATGCATGTGCTCATATTCTTGGTTGAGTTGGTGATACCATACGTATTGCGGTACTGGTACGGCAGCAAATTGATGTATGAGGGTAACCTGGAGGTGAGTTACTTACTAAGAGGTCACCTGAGAAATAGGAGCGTTACTTAGTGGCAGGCGATGGCATGTGCCTCCTTGGGCTGTTTGTGGCGGCTGTGCGGCAGCATCGTCGTGGTTCACTCGGAATGTAATAACTGTCTTGGACATTCTTTCTGAGACATGCTTGACCTTTTTGGACATTCTTTCTGAGACATGCTTGACCTTTGATGGTTTTGACTACTGTCATATTGTGCGCTTTGAGATCTCATTTCTCCTTTTACTGCTTCTAAAGATGCTGTTGAACTGTGAGTTTGTGCCATTGCTGTTAGGCTTTTGGTAAACGGGTCGGCATCTGAAACAGGTTGAACTTTATTTGTTTGATTTGTGCATGTGTACATTGGCTATGTGATGTTCGCTAGCCTAAATTTGTGAACTAAAGCTTTGTGTATCTTATCTCCTGTTAATAGCTTGATAATTTCTTCAGCTGGCTGTGTGGCCTAGCGGGCTCATATCAAATAGAGCAAATATTACTAGCTGCTGTCCCATCTGAACACTTCAGCGTTTGAGGATTGTATTGGCCTAATTAGGAGATACTTGGGTACATTTGAACTTTGATATTGTTGTGATCATTCTTAAGCTGGTGCTTGCCTCCCACAGATTTATTTGCTTGCTTATATAGATGCATATAAATCTAAGAGCCATTCTCTGTTCTTGAGATTGTGTCACATAGTGTACCAAGATCTTGAACAGTATATTGAATGCCAAAAGCAAGCTGTGCTTGACTTGTTGGTGTCAAGCTGCAAAAGGATGTGCTTCACCTGATTATGGCATATATGTGGCTGTTGGAGTGTCATACGATAATATTGAATTCTATGCTTGTACTGTCACAGTTGCCTAGTTACTCCTAAATGTGGTTGTTGATTATGGCATTAAAAACATTTCAGCATCACATCTTGCTTAATACACCACTTTGACATTTCTATCAACATGGTGATTGATTGATTCAGATACGAGCAAATATGTTTCAAATTGCGGGTTTTGAATCACTTATATCAAATGATTCAAATATGAACATACATGTTATAGACATGGGCCTTGGACCAGTTGAGTCATTATTAGGAATAAGAGATTGGGTTCTATTTGAGTTAGAGATTGGTTTCCTTGTATTAGAGATATGGTTAGAGATATGATTGGAGTTAGATTCGATCTGTTAGGGGGAGCCATCTATATAAAGGGGCTACCGCATGCTATTGTCATTAAGCAGAGTAATAATAAAGTCTTCCTAGTCTAAAGTCTCTCCTCCCTCCCTACGCCGACTCCATCCGGCCATCTTCTTGGTGGTGTTTACCCGTTATGAACTGAGGTTCATAACAGATTGGTATCAGAGCAGTCGATCTCTTCCCACGACTTCGGCTACCATGGTTTCTGCGATTCGCCCTACTGCCGAGTCGTTAGCCATGATAAAAGCTAGCGCCAACAAGTTGACCAGCATCAACGAGAAGATGATGGACAGCCTTCTCAACGTGCATGCCATCCTTGAGAGGATGGAGAATCGGATGAAGGAGCAACAGGAAACAAAGAGCCAGATTCATCATCCAACATCCGATCCCCAACAACAACCAGAACCAACGCCACAGCCAACACCAGCTCGTCCTCACAATCTGCAGCATGCATCCATCGCCAGGCGAGCACCGCGCGTTGCTGCAGCAGCATCTCCTCCTTCGTCGAAGCCAGATCCGGCGTCTCTGCCCACGCCAGCACGATCTGGGAGCCAACAGCGCTGTGTCATCCCCGTCCTCGGGCGCCGGTCATCATCCGTCGCCGGGATCCATGCAAGGCGTCGCCGCTGCAGCCGTTCCTCCGGCTGGCCGCTCCGCCGGCCGCACCGACGGCCACCGCTCCAGATCCGCCGCGCCGCTGCCACCGCAGCCCCGGATCCGAGCCGTCGTCGCCGCTTATCGCCGTCGCCAGGCCGCTGCTCCACCGAGGGCCGCTCCTCGCGGCCGCTCCGCCACCGTCGGGTTCGCCTCTGCCCGAGCCGCCGCCGTTCCTTCCGCCGGAAGCTCCGCCAGTCGCTCCGCACGCAGTCGCTCCCTTGGCTACTGCCCCGCCGTCAACCTCCAGACCGCTCTGCCTCGGCCGCCGCTCCGCCGCCGCTCCGTCGGCCCCCGGCCGCCCGCTCCGCAGGCCGCCGCTCCGCCTGCCGATCCGCCTCCGCCAGATCTGGCCGCCGCTCCGCAGGCCGTCGCTCCTCCGCCGGCCGCTCCGTCGGCTACCGACCCGCAGGCCGCCGCTCTTCGCCGCCGTCGTCCCCGGAACCGCCGCCGCCGCCGCTCCTTCCCTCGTCGGGGCGAGACCATGGGTCGCGAGACCCGATCTGATGCGTTCGGGGTTTCGGTCGGTTAAACCGACCGACGAGTTAAGGGCAAAAAAAAAAACTTTTGCAGGCATTCTATTTCCGACGGCGCTACACTTCGTCTAGCTTTGTCCGCGTGGATCTGGCCATCCGTCTCCATCCGCTGCAGCACTCCGCCACCGTTCGTCTTCTACATCGGCATCAAAGGTCTTCCATTGACCGCCGTTTAGCAGCTCGAGGACAAGCTGCTTGTCCGGGAGGGGTGTAATGTTATAGACATGGGCCTTGGACCAGTTGAGTCATTATTAGGAATAAGAGATTGGGTTCTATTTGAGTTAGAGATTGGTTTCCTTGTATTAGAGATATGGTTAGAGATATGATTGGAGTTAGATTCGATCTGTTAGGGGGAGCCATCTATATAAAGGGGCTACCGCATGCTATTGTCATTAAGCAGAGTAATAATAAAGTCTTCCTAGTCTAAAGTCTCTCCTCCCTCCCTACGCCGACTCCATCCGGCCATCTTCTTGGTGGTGTTTACCCGTTATGAACTGAGGTTCATAACAATACATGAGATGAGTTGGTTCAGATATGCGCAGGTTGTTGGCTCTGTGATGATAACCGGCTTAAGTTTGTGAAAGTGGTGGGCTTTGTATAACTTATCTCCTGCTAGTGCTAGTAGCTTATTAACTATAGCAGCTGGTTTGGTGGCTTTGTTGTCTCGTTTCAATTACAAATTTTCACTAGCTGTTGTTCCAAAATGGAAATTCATGATGGTTGAGGCTTATATTGCTATAATCAGGAGATCTTGTTTGATCATTATTAAGCTGATATTTCGATTTAGCAGCTTTATTTCTATAGCTGCTTTTAAATCTGAGAGCCACTCTCTTTTCTTGAGATCTCATCAGCAGGCATATTGAGATCTTGAATAGTATATTCATCGCCAAAAGTGACTTGCACTTGACTTGTTGACGCCAAGTTGCAAATGGCATCTTTGTCCAACTGTGGCATATATGTGGGTTTTGGAGTGTCTTGCAATGTTCATATTTCTTTATCATATGATCATGTTGTATTCCATATTTGCATTCATTTTTCTTCTTCTGAGGTATATTGCAGTTGCCTAGTTTCTTCTAAGATGGTTTAAAAGTCAACACTGAAATGGTTTAGTTCAACAAGGAGCAAATGCGTTCCAAATCTCTTTTTATGTTTCATGCATGATGCATATGTCTGCGTCCCATTGCTTCAGTGCTTGGGTGGATTAGTGCATCGTGAATCTTTTGGTTAATATTGAAACCTAGTTGTTCAGTAATAGTTTGATTTTATTTTATTATTCCTGGAATTGAGCTCTGTATAAAGTTTTGCTTCCACTGTTAGTTCTAATCTGATGTGCGTTCATGCATGTTTGGCTATATTGGAGTTTGATGATTGTGGCAACAAAAACGAGATGATTGTCATATTTGTTCATGTGTTTTAAATTCCACTGTTCTCTTTTGATGTGACCTCAACAATATTGATTTGTTTGCAAAAAGATAACTGTTTGGTAATGGTTTGACCTTTTATGTTAAAATTTGTTTAGTATTATTTGTTATGAATAGCGCATGCATCCATTATGAGGCCAATAAGCCAATATATATACATGTACAGGCGTGTCAAATATGCAGAAAACCCCTCATACAATAGGGTAAATACACAGCTATGTATACATATCTAACACCCCCCTCAAACTTATGGTGGATCAACAACATGAAGTTTGGAGAGGTGAAAACTGTGCTGGGCCCTGGTTTGTGCCTTTTTGAAAAAATCTACTAACTGAAACTCGGAAGGCACATACTGAAGAGCAACAACTTGGCCCTGCACCTGTGTCTGCATGTAAAAAGCATCAACACCAATATGCTTTGTAAGCTCATGCTTCACCGGATCTTTAGCAATGCTAATAGCACCTGTACTGTCAGACAAAAGAGGAGTCGGTGCAGAAACAGAAACACCAAAGTCCTCAAATAACCACCGTAAGTAACCTCCGCAGTCAACAAAGCCATAGCTTGCAACTCAGCCTCAGCACTCGAACGAGAAACTGCTGTCTGCTTCTTAGTCTTCCAAGCAATGAGAGAACCACCAAGAAAAATGCAATAAGCAGAGAGAGACCGGCGATCAGAGGGATCACTAGCCCAGGTGGCATCAGAATATGCCTGGAGCTGTAAAGAACTAGAGCGAGGGAAAAAGAGACGATGAGGGATAGTTCCACGAAGATATCGTAGAACACGAAGAAGATGACTATACTGGAGCTGAGTGGGAGTAGAAATAAACTGACTCAAGATATGCACAGGATATGAAATGTCAGGACGAGTGACACCAAGATAAACAAGACTCCCAACAAGATGATGATAGCGAGTAGAATCAACAAGAGGCTCACCATCAGTAACGAAGATGAACATTAAGCTCCATGGGAGTCTCAGCTGTGCGCTGATCAGTAAGAGATGCACGATCAAGAAGATCCTGGATATACTTTTCTTGGGACAGATAGAAACACTCAGGAGTAGAAATAACCTCAATCCCAAGAAAGTAGCGAAGAGGACCCAGATCAGACATAAGAAACTGCTCATGAAGACGCTCCTTGACAAAAGTTATATACTGAGAGTCATCTCCAATAATGATCATATCATCAACATACAAAAGGAGAAGCGTCCGACCACGAGATGAAGTGTGGATGAAAAGAGCAAGATCATGAGCACTGGCCGAGAAACCAGCTGCAGTGACAACAGAGGAGAAACGATCAAACCAGGCACGAGGAGCTTGCTTGAGGCCATAGAGAGATCGGCGAAGACGACAAACCATACCCTTGGAAACAGAATACCCAGGGGGTGGCTGCATGTAGACCTCTTCACGCAACTCGCCATTGAGGAAGACATTCTTGACATCCAACTGAGAGATAGACCACTGTCGAACAGAGGCCACAACAAGAAGAGTGCGAACGGTGGTCATGTGAGCGACAGGAGCAAAAGTCTCATCATAGTCATGACTATGCTCTTGCTGAAAACCATGCGCTACAAGACGAGCCTTGTAACGCTCAAGAGAACCATCAGAGCGAGTCTTAACCTTATACACCCACTTGCACGTGATAGGAGTAACACGCGCAGGAAGAGGAACAAGGTCCCACGTGCCAGTACGCTCAAGGGCAGCGATCTCCTCCGCCATCGCATGCTGCCACTCCTGATGAACAACAGCATCACGATAAGAAATCGGTTCGGCAAGAGCAGCGGCGACAAAGCCAAAACGCTTAGGAGGCCGAGTAGACTGGCGATCACGAAGAGCATAACGAGGAGTGGCCGAAGGGGATGACCCGTCAGAAGGGGAGGGCATATCAGAAGGATCCTCAACTCGCGGATGACGAGTATAGTAGAAAGGATAAGAAGGAACAAGATCAGGAGCAACCTCGGGAAAGGATGCCGGTGGTGAAGAAGGGGCTGACTGAGAAGGAGGTGCCGGAGAGACCAAAGGCTGTGGTGGAGTGGTGACTATAGGACTGGAAGGAAAAGTCAGAAATGAAAGCGGCTCAACAACAGAAGCTGAAGTGGAGGAAGGAGAAGGACGAGGATAGAAAGGACGAGACTCATCAAAGGTAACATCCCGAGAAATCCGCATCCGTCGGCCAACAGGATCCCAACAACGATATCCCTTGTGCTCAGCACTGTAGCCCAGAAAAACGCACTCAACTGACTGAATGGTCAGTTTGGTGCGCTCACGAGGTGCAAGAAGAACATAGCACACGCACCCAAAGAGGCGAAGACTGGAATAATCAGGAGTTTGGCCACAGAGACGCTCAACTGGGATCCCACCCTGCAGAGCAGAGGAGGGCTGAATGTTGATCAAGAAAGTGACAGTAGAAACAGCCTCAGCCCAGAAATGTGGTGGAACAGCAGAAGCAATCATGAGAGCACGAGCTGTCTCAAGAAGATGACGATGCTTGCGTTCAGCCATACCATTCTGAGCATGGGCACCTAGACAAGAAAACTGAGAGAGAGTGCCCTGCTCAGCAAGAAAACCACGAAGGACTCCCGACAAATACTCTCCAGCGGAATCGGCGCGAAAAACACGAATAGGAGAGTCAAACTGAGTGCGAATCATGGTGGCAAAGGTCTTGTAGATAGATAAAACCTCACTACGAGATGACATAAAGTATATCCATGTATGTCGAGAAAAATCATCAATAAAAATGATATAATATCGATTACCTCCTTTCGAAACAAAATGAGCTGGTTCCCATACATAGAATGAACAAGATCAAAAAGACGCTGAGACACTGACTCACTAGAAAGATAAGGGAGTTGAAGCTGTTTGCCAAGCTTACAACCCTGACAATTAAGAGAAGCATCACCAGACACAGACCCTAAAAGACCTCGACGAAGTAAGCAAGACATACGAGAACCACAAAGATGTCCTAAGCGATGATGCCATTGAGCAAACGACGCGGTGGAGGCTGCAGCAGCTGCAGAGGCAGTGGTGGAGGCGAGAAGACTGACTGGGGCAGCGGAAGGAAGGCGAAGCCAGTCAAGCTCCCAGAGCCGTTGGGAGTCACGGCGGCGAGGGCCAGTACCAACCAGAGTCCCCGTGCGACGATCCTGAACACAATAAGAATCAGAATTGAAAATAACATGACAACCATGATCAGTGAGTTGGCCAGCAGATATGAGTTGCATGGTTAGTTTTGGAACATGAGAAATAGCAGGAACATGAAAAGAGGAATCTGAAAGAGTGCCTCGTCCTGTGACAGAAAGAGAGGTACCATTTGCTGTGTGGACGGTGATAGGAGCAGCTAAAGGACTAATGGAACTAAGACAGGTGGAATCAGATGTCATATAAAAAGAAGCACTAGAATCAAGAATCCAAGGTGATGTACCTGAGGAAGAAGTAGAAGGTGGTCTCTCACCGGACGACTGAGCAGTAGAACCAGCAGAACCAGATGATGCAGAAGCAACCATGCGACCTAGCAATGTGAGAAGTTGCTGAGTGTCAGGAGTACCAGAACTGTGCTGAGAGGAGGAACCTCCGGTGCCCCTCGGAGGACGAGCACCACTACGAAGATCCTTCTTCTTCTTGTAGCAAAACTGTTCCACATGTCCATCCTTGTTGCAATAGATGCAGTGAAGGCCCTTACCAACAGCAACTGTCGTTGGTGGAGGCACAGCTGGTGGAGACAAAGGCACAGCGGGTGTAGAAGCCGGAGAAGCCACCAAAATCGAAGGAAGTGTGGGCACCAAGGAGCCCTAGCTGCAATTTCTCAAGCAGTGCCGGATACCGTGATGATGGCCATCGCGGAGAAAGAAACGGCGAAGGAGGCTTGGGAAGCAATCAAGCAGATGCGAGTTGGTGAGGATCGAGTCAAACAAGCAAGAGTGCAAGCATTGAAGAGGCAATTTGATCGGCTATATATGGATGACAACGAAACCATCAGTGGTTTCTCGCAGAGACTCACCACCATTGTAGGTGAGATGCGGTCATTAGGAGGCGAACTCAAGGAAGGCACTGTAGTTGAGAAGTTATTCAGCGCAGTCCCAGACAAATTTCTCCCCATCATAAGTACCATTGAGCAGTGGGGAGATTTGTCTTCTATGTCAACGACGGAAGCCATTGGATGTCTGACGGCTTATGAAGTAAGTCTCAAGGGATGTCGCCACAGCAAGCAGGATGGAGAACAGCTGCTGTTTACACGTGAGCAATGGGAAGCCATGACTGTCAAGGAGAAGAAAGGAGGCAGTGAAGGCTCGAGCAGCGGCACAAGAGGAGGTGGCAGACGCGGCGGTGGACGTGGTCGTGGCCGCAGCCAAGGTGGAAGGGGAGGAAATGAACCCGAGAAGAGAACCAACCGCAAGTTTGACAAGTCCAAGATCAAATGTTACAACTGCAATGATTTTGGCCATTTTGCTGCTGAATGTACCAAACCCAAGAAGGGAAAAGCACATTACGTCGAGAAGTGCCGAGACCATGAGCCAACTCTGTTGATGATTGAATCCTGCAGAGAAGTTGAAGCAGTGGAACAGGGCACAGAGTTTGTACTCCTCAATGAACACAATGTGAAGCCTGAACTGGGAAGCGGACCAAGAAACACTGATAAGTGGTATCTGGACATAGGGGCAAGCAATCACATGACAGGGTGTGAGGAAGTGTTCGTCAGTATTGACAAGGAGGTAAAGGGCTCGGTCAAGTTCGGCGACGGTTCAGTGGTTGAAATCTGCGGCAAAGGTGCAGTGTTGCTAAAGGGAACAAATGAAGAACACAAGGTTCTCACCGGAGTGTACTTCATCCCAGACCTCAGGAACAACATTATCAGTCTAGGCCAACTTGATGAATCCGGCTGCAAGACTGTCCTTGAAGATGGATTATTGAGCATCTATGATCAGGAGAGAAGGCTTCTGGCAAGGGTTAAGAAGTCTTGGAACAGGCTGTACGTTCTGCACCTGAACCGAACCGGGCCAATCTGTCTTATGGCAAAATATGATCAGAAGGAGTGGCTGTGGCATGCCAGGTACGGGCATATCAACTTCAGAATGTTGAAGGAGCTGGGTCAAAGGGGAATGGTAGAAGGACTGCCTCATGTGGATCATGTCGAACAACTATGTGAGGCATGCCTAGCAGGGAAGCTCTACCGGAATCCATTCCCTAGAACGTCTTCATACCAGGCTGGAAAATCTTTGGAACTGCTGCATGCAGACCTTTGTGGACCAATCAGCCCGCCCACTCCTGGAGGTAATCGATATTTCCTGCTAGTTGTTGATGACTACTCCCGGTTCATGTGGTGTGCCCTGATCAAGAGTAAAGATGAAGCTTTTGCTGCGTTCAAAGGAATCAAGAAGAAGCTAGAAGTTCAGACAGGCACCAAAGTGAAGGCTTTGCGAACTGATCATGGTGGAGAGTTCGTGTCGAAGGAGTTCATGACGTTTTGTGAAGAGCAAGGTGTGCAAAGGTTCCTAACTGCACCATATAGTCCACAACAAAACGGCGTTGCCGAACGTCGAAATCGGACTATTGTTGGCGCTGCTAGGAGTTTGCTGAAGAACAAACAGGTTCCAGGGAGGTTTTGGGGAGAAGATGTAAGTACTGCTGTATACCTCCTGAATCGAGCTTTGACACGAAGCCTGAGTGGTATGACTCCATATGAAGCGTATTACCAGAGAAAGCCGAAGGTGTATCACCTGCGTGTATTTGGATGTGTTGCTCATGTTAAGGTACCACACCCATATCTGCATAAACTTGATGATCGCAACACTCCATGTGTTTTCATAGGTTATGAACAAGGCTCAAAAGCCTACAGATTCTATAGTCCTAGCACAAGAAAGGTGATAGTGAGCCGAGATGCAGTGTTTGATGAAGGAAGAGCTTGGAATTGGCCACATTCTGAAGAAGAAGGTGGACCGGCTGGTGCGTTTGTGGTGAATTGGGAGACCAACATAGCACTGACTGATGGAACAGGTCAGGAAGGAGGACTGCAAGATGAGTCTGCCGTGGCAGGAGAATTACCTGCCGTGGTAGGTTCTGCAGGTGACGCGGTAGAAGAAACAGATGCAAACCTCTCGTCTTCTCCGGCCGCAGTGGAGCCTGGAGTCCCTGCTGCAACTGCATCTTCCTCAAGTCCACCCATGTTGTCGCCAGCTCACATGGAGAATTTTGCAGCAGCAACAACCTCCCAAACCCCATCTCCTGAAGGAATGACAAGGTACCAAACCATCCAAGACCTATATGACAACACAGAGGAGGTGGAGATCAAATATTCTCACTTGTGCATGCTAGCTATGGAGGAGCCAGTGAATTTTCAGGAAGTACTGAAGGAAATTCACTAGAGGACAGCCATGAAAGAGGAGATGGACTCCATAGTAGGGAACAAAACATGGGAGATCTCACAATTGCCAGCAGGCCATAAGGCAATTGGGTTTAAGTGGGTGTTCAAATTGAAGAAGGATGCAGCAGGCCAAGTGGTGAAGCATAAAGCTCGCCTTGTCGCAAAGGGCTACTCACAGAAGCAAGGAGTTGATTTTGTGGAGGTGTTTGCGCCGGTTGCAAGAATTGAAACCGTGAGATTGATTCTTGCACTTGCTGCTCATGAGAGTTGGGAAATACACCACATGGACGTCAAATCCGCTTTTCTGAACGGAGAATTGAGTGAAGAAGTGTATGTCACCCAACCGCCCGGTTTTGTTGATGACAAGAGGCCGAATATGGTGCTGAAACTGAAGAAGGCACTTTATGGGTTGAGGCAAGCCCCGAGGGCGTGGAACTTCAAGTTGGACAAGACACTTCTCTTATTAGGATTTGAGAAGAGCCCTCACGATCATGCAGTCTACAAGAGAATGCGTGACAAGTCAGTGTTGCTTGTGGGGGTTTATGTCGATGACCTGATTATCACTGGGTCAGCTGCAAGTGACATTGAAGTGTTCAAGAGCCAGATGAAGGAAAAGTTCAATATGAGTGATTTGGGCTTGTTGAGTTACTATCTAGGCATTGAAGTCAAGCAATCAGCTGATGGAGTTTCATTGTGCCAAGCAGGTTATGCCGAAAGAATTGTTGAGTTAGCCGGCTTGAAGGGGTGTAATCCGTGCTCGACACCGATGGAAAATCGCTTGAAGTTGAGCAAGAAAATAGAAGACCCATTAGTAGATGCTACGAAGTACCGGAGTATTGTTGGGAGCCTACGATACTTGGTGCATACAAGGCCGGACATTGCATTTGCTGTGGGGATGGTCAGTAGATACATGGAAGCGCCTACGACTCAACATTTTGCTGCGGTTAAACACATTTTGAGGTATGTGAATGGTACTTTGAACTATGGCTGTTTCTATGGTAGAAGAGAAGAGGAACCAAAACTTCATGGCTTCTGTGATAGTGACTTGGGAGGAGACATAGATGATAGGAAAAGCACATCCGGAGCTGTGTTTTTCTTTGGATCAAACCTCATTACTTGGCAGTCACAGAAACAAAAAGTCGTGGCTCTCTCGTCTTGCGAGGCGGAGTATATTGCTGCAACGGCAGCGGCGTGCCAAGGAATATGGCTTGCTCGGCTCTTGGGCAGCCTGCTGGGAAAGGAACAAGAAAAGGTTGGTTTGAAAGTGGATAATAAATCAGCTATTTCTTTGTGCAAAAACCCGGTACACCATGATAGAAGCAAGCATATTGAAATGAGGTACCATTTTATCTGAGACTGTGTTGAGTCTGGAAGGATTGAAGTGGAGTATGTTTGCTCTGAAGAACAACGGGCTGATATATTGACAAAGGCTTTGGGACGGACCAGATTTATGGAAATGAGGCAAAAGATTGGTGTGGAGGATGTAAAGCTAAGAAAACAAGATTAAGGAGGAGAAATGATGAAGTTAATCTTGTTATCTTGCTTGTTCTATTCAGTTCGTAGTGCCCAGTTTGATGTTCTGAATAAATGCTGCTGGAGGAAGGCACTTGGCCGAGAAGCAGATAGCAGAGTTAGTGTCAGTCGGAGTCTGTTTTGGTTCAGTCGGAGTCTGTTTTCACTGAAATCGAGTAGTCAGTTGTTAGTTTGTTAGTCTGGTCCACGATCCGAACTGTTAGGGACGTGGCCGAGTCTTGGGTGTTATTTGCTGGTTTTTCGGTAGTTTTCAGTTAGCAGGAAGACTCTGTTGATTAGCAGTAGTTTTGAGTCTCTTTCGGGACAGAGTAGTGGAAAAACTGTTGCCCGTCCATTATCAAGTGAAATACAGAAAACTGTGCGTAGTTTGTTCAGCGTCAACACCTGAGTTTTTCCGCTGTGTTTTTGTCCACCTATGTTTGTGTGTGATTTATCATTCTCTGCGCCAACATTTGGTATCAGAGCTTCGTTCGTCGAGGGCGATGTCAAGCGACGGGATGCCGGAGGGCTCGCCGTCGAGAGCTCCACTGATGGCTTCTGGGGCATCGTTATTCAGGAAGGCATCGATCAGAAGCACATGTTACTCGCTGGAGTCTTGCTGTTGGTGATAGCAAGATCCTTACTCTCATGGAGAGGATGACATTAGGAGATGGGGCAAGTTTTCTTGTTTATTGCTCACACAATGCCATGCCAACCTGAGGGGTTGGGGATACAAATTTATAGGCTGAGAACCAGCCAAGCATATGCTAAGATGCTATCCTAGATGCTGTCATAAAGCGGTCAATATGCTGTCCTAAAAGCAGATGCTGTCCTAAAGCAAAAGCAGATGCTGTCCTAAAAGCAGATGCTGTCCTAAAAGCAGATGCTGTCCTAAAGCAGTCAAAAAACAAAAACTACCACAGCCCCACAAAGACCACAGCACAGGGACTTATTCATCATTCTCCCCCTAAGTCTTGTGCGTCGTCTTGTGGGAGGGTTGAACCATCCTGATCTTGGAGCAGAGCTCAAGGAACTTGATCCTTCCAAGAGGCTTGGTGAGCAGATCCGCAAGCTGATCCGTGGTGTTGATGTAGCTTGCCTTGATGCTTCCTTCATCCAAGCAGCCTCGGATGAAATGGTACTTCACCCGGATGTGCTTGCTCCGTTCATGAAAAACGGGGTTCTTTGCCAGGGCTAGAGCGGACTTGCTGTCCACCCTGAGCTCCACTGCTTCAGTGTCCCTGCCGAGGAGATCACCAAGCAGTCGAGCGAGCCAGAGTGCCTGAGTCGAAGCAGTGGAAGCCGCTATGTACTCGGCCTCACAGCTGGACAGGGCCACCACCTGCTGCTTGACTGACTGCCAGTGAACGAGACACTTGCCGAGGAAGAAGAGAATCCCGCTTGTGCTCTTGCTGGTGTTGATGTCGCCCGCGTGGTCGCTGTCGCTGTACCCGACGAAGTGTGCCGCGCCAGGACACCTCGGGTAATGGAGGCCGTGGTCAAGGGTCTCCGCAACGTAGCGGATGATCCTCTTCACAGCCTGCTGATGCTCCGTCGTCGGTCGTTGCATGAACCGACTAACGTAGCCGACGGAGAATGCCAAGTCCGGTCGTGTGTGGGCGAGGTAGCGAAGGCTCCCTACAAGACGCCGGTACTGCGTAGCGTCCACCTCCTCCGTCGTGCTGTCGCGGCTCAGCTTCAGCCTCTCCTCCATCGGAGTGAGAGCTGGGTTGCAGTCGGTGAGCCCAGCTAGCTCAACGACGCGCTTGGCGTAGGCGGTCTGTCGAAGCGTGATCCCGGAATCATCCTGGTGCACCTCGATCCCTAAGTAGAAGGAGAGGGGCCCCAGGTCACTCATCTGGAAGGTGGCCTTCATCTCTTCCTTGAATGCCGCCACCTCCGCATCCTTGGTGCCGGTGATCACCAAGTCGTCGACGTAGACACCCACCAACAGGGCATTTTCTCCACTGCCCCGCCGGTAGATGGCCACCTCGTGCGGACTTTGCTCGAAGCCCATCCCTTTCAGCGTGGAGTCCAACTTGGCGTTCCACGCCCTCGGTGCCTGTCGCAAGCCATAGAGGGCCTTGCGCAGGCGGAGCACCTTGCCCTCCTTACCGGAGATCGCAAATCCCGGCGGCTGATGCACGTAGACCTCCTCCTTCAAGTCGCCGTTAAGAAATGCCGACTTGACATCCATGTGATGAACACGCCAGCCTTCCTGGGCAGCTAGCGCAAGGAGGAGTCGCACGGACTCCATCCGTGCGACGGGTGCGAAGGCGTCATCGAAGTCGACCCCCTCCTGCTGCACGAAGCCTCGTGCCACCAAGCGAGCCTTGTGCTTGACGATGGCGCCGGCTTCATCCCGCTTCAGCTTGAACACCCACTTAAGGGTGATCGCGCGGTGACCGGCAGGAAGATCCGCCAGCTCCCACGTCCGGTTCCGCTCGACGGCGTCTGCTTCATCGCGACACGCCACGCCGCGTCTCCCTCCGCCTCAGCGAAGGAGCGGGGCTCGCCGTCGTCGCATGCCAAGTGCAGCTCCGCCTCGCAGTCGCGCTGCGCCAGTCCAGGGACGGGCAGCTCGCCGAGGATGTTGTCCATGGTACGATAGCGCAGAGGCTCGTCGTCGTGGTAGGCGTCGACGCGGTCCTCGTCGTGGGACAGCGGAGTAGCGAACTCCACCATGCGCTGCTCGTCATGGACCGAAACTGTTGGGGCCGATCCCGGTGGTGTGGCCGCTGGTGCAGGAGAGTGGTGAGCCGGTGGTGAAGAGTGGGGCGTAGCCGGTGCCGAAGGTGGTGTAGCACTCGCCGGAGCTGGTGGCGAGCAAGGTGTCGAGGTGGACGAGCTCGGTGAAGACGAGCTGCTAGCTCCCCCGGCTCTCTCGAAGTGGACGTAGTCGACAACAAAGTCCCTGAGAGTCGAAGTCGAACCGTCGTCCACCGCCTTGTCCCACATCTAGCCTCGCCCTTCGTCGAACACAGCGTCACGCGAGATGCGGACGTGCTGTGTGACAGGGTCGAGGATGCGGTAGGCCTTCGAGCCCTCTGCGTAGCCGATGAACACTCCCGGAGTGCTCCTGTCGTCGAGCTTGCCGATGTGGCCAAGCTCCTTGGCGAACGCGAGGGAGCCGAAGACCCGCAAGTGGGAGACCGCCGGCTTGCGCCCATGCCAAGCCTCGTACGGCGTCCTGCCGTCGAGTGCCTTGGTAGGCGAGCGGTTGAGGATGTAGACGGCTGTCACCACCGCCTCTCCCCAGAAGACAGCCGGCATCCCCCTCTGCTTGAGGAGGGCCCGAGCCATCCCCACAACCGTCTGGTTGCGCCGCTCGACGACGCCGTTCTGCTGCGGGCTGTACGGCGCGGAGTAGTGGCGCTGAATGCCCTCATCAGCGCAGTACGACGCGAATTCAGCCGCCGTTGTCTGTGCGCAGCACGCGCAGCTTGCGGCCGCACTCCGCCTCCGCAGCAGCCTGCGTGCGCCTGATGGCGTCCGCAGCCTCTCCCTTGCTGCCGAGGACCATCACCCACATGTAGCGGGAGAGGTCGTCGACGAGCAGCAGGAAGTAGCGTCGTCCTCCCGGTGTGGCCGGTGTCACCGGGCCACACAAGTCCCCGTGCACGAGCTCGAGCCTCTCCTTGGCTCGGAAACTCGCCTGCTGGGGAAAGGGGAGTCGCCTCTGCTTCGTCAACACGCAGACGTCGCAGAGCTGCTCCACATGGTCAAGGCACGGCAGGCCTCGCACCATTTCCGTGGCACTGAGCCGCTTCAGGGCCTCGAAGTGAAGGTGCCTAAAGCGCTCGTGCCACTGCCACGCCTCGTCGTCCCGACGAGCTGCGAGACAGAGGGGTTGTGCCACCTGCACGTGAAGAGTGTAGAGTCGATTTGCGCCTCTGGTTACCTTGGCAAGGAGGCGGCGTCGAAGATCCCAAATCCGCAGCACCCCGTGCTCGATCTCGACACGCGAGCCGTTCTCATCCAGCTGTCCCAAGCTGATGATGGAGTTCCGCAGATCGGGGATGTAGTAGACGCCGATGAGCAGCCGGTGCTCGCCAGTCTTGGCGACGAAGACGACAGAGCCGACGCCCTTGATCTCCACGGCGGAGGCGTCACCGAACTTGACGGTGCCTCGAACGCCTGAGTCGAGCTTGGAGAAGAACTCCCGCCGCCCGGTCATGTGGTGGGTGGCGCCGGTGTCGAGGCACCACCCGTCGGTCTTGTCATTACCGGAACTGTCGCCGAGGAGGGCGTGTGCTTTTGGCTCGTCAAGGTGGAGGAGAGCCACTGCGGCCGGTGCCGCTGGAGGTAGTTTGATGCTCGCATGAGCAATGAACAGGACCGGCTGCTTCTCCTCCTCCGCTTGCGCGACGTGGGCCTGGCCGCGTCGTGGCTGTCGACACTCCTTGGCCCAATGACCAAGCTTGCCGCAGTTGTGGCAAGAGTTGTCTCATGCCGGCTTTTGCTTGCCAGCATCGCCGCCCTGGGAGCCTTTGCGCGGCTTGCCGCGCTTGCCACTCTTGCGGCCGCCTGTCGTGGAAGAAGGCTCCCCCTTCTTCTTGTCACCTTGGCCGGCATCCCACTGCTCCCGAGTGAGGAGGAGCTTCCCGCCAATGGTGACGGGTCCCGAGGGGCGCTGTGGCTCATCGATGTCGACGACCTTGAGGCGACCCAACGCCTCCTCGATGGTCATCGTGGAGAGGTCCAGCAGAGACCCGATCGAGCGAGCCATCTGCTTGTACTTCTCGGGGACGCAGCGGAAGAGCTTCTCCACAGCTCTCTCTTCGCCGTAGGTGTCGTCGCCGAACTGCACCAACTTGTGCAACAGAGTGTTGAGACGGAGAGCAAAGTCATCAACGTCCTCACCTGGCTTGAAGGCCAGGTGCTCCCACTCCGTGCGTAGTGCCTGCAGTGTAGACTTGCGGGCGCGGTCGCTGCCGATGCGTGCTGCAGCGATGGCGTCCCAAGCCTCTTTGGCAGTCCGCTTGTTGGTAAGCGAGAACTGCATCTCGGGCGGGACTGTGGCGATGAGAGCATCCAGCGCCCGTCGATCCTGGTCGTAGTCGACGTCGCCGTACCGGACTGCATCCCACATATGCTGCACCTGGAGCTTCACCCTCATCACCGCAGCCCACTCGACGTAGTTGGTCTTGGTGAGGGTAGGCCACCCGCCGTCGGGGCCGACGTCCCTGACGACAGCCTGGTACTCGTGGTGACCACGGTACCGAACCGGGGAGAGAGAGCCGCGTTGCCTGTGAGGGCCGCGCTCTCCGTCGACCCGTACGCCGCCGTCGTGCGTGCCTCCTCCAGGAGCGCCACCGCCGTGTGCGCCTCCTTCAGGAGCGCCGCCGGCGCGTCCGCGCCTGTCTGGGCTGCCGCCGCGCTCGTGGGCGTGCGTGGCTGCCCATTGCGCCGTTCGCCCTTGCGCTGCCTCCCTCTCCAGCAGCTGAGGGTCCGCGTCGGCGCTGTCATCAACAGAGCCGGAGCTGCTGTTGCTGCCGCGCAGAGCCTTGACCTCTGCTGCTGCCGCACGCGCTGCATCTGCCGCCGCCGCTGCTTCCACCTCCGCCCTGGCTGCTGCCAGCTCCGCCGCTGCCAGCCTTGACGCCCTTTCCGCCGCCACAGCGGTCTCTGCTGCCGCTCGCTCGCGCTGCTCTGCCGCGACGAGCTCGGCCGTCTGCTGACGCCGCATGCTCGAGGCGACCGAGCGCTGAGACTGCCCTGCGGACATGGCGCGCTACTGGGGGGCTGTTGTGTGGAGAGAGGGCTGCTTCTGACGAGCTGCTGCCCGTCTCCGGAGAGGAGTGAGCGGGGACAGCCGGAGCTGCTGCTGCTACCGGCTGGGGCTGCTGCGAGGCCGGAGAAGGAGATGAGCAGGAGATGCTCAGGCTACAGGATAGTATGGCTCTGATACCACTTGTTACTCGCTGGAGTCTTGCTGTTGGTGATAGCAAGATCCTTACTCTCATGGAGAGGATGACACTAGGAGATGGGGCAAGTTTTCTTGTTTATTGCTCACACAATGCCATGCCAACCTGAGGGGTTGGGGATACAAATTTATAGGCTGAGAACCAGCCAAGCATATGCTAAGATGCTATCCTAGATGCTGTCCTAAAGCGGTCAATATGCTGTCCTAAAGCAGATGCTGTCCTAAAAGCAGATGCCGTCCTAAAAGCAGATGCTGTCCTAAAGCAAAAGCAGATGCTGTCCTAAAAGCAGATGCTGTCCTAAAGCAGTCAAAAAACAAAAACTACCACAGCCCCACAAAGACCACAGTACAGGGACTTATTCATCAGCACAGCCGTGCCAATTCAATATCCGATGCTCAATGACTCAAACTACGGCGTGTGGGCCGTGAAGATGAAGATCCTCTTGCGCTTGTTGGGAGTGTGGGCAGCGATTGAGGGCGATGCTGCGGTTGAAGAGGAGAAAGACCAAGGAGCCCTAGCTGCAATTTCTCAAGCAGTGCCGGATACCGTGATGATGGCCATCGCAGACAACTGAGCATAGAACTCATCCACAGTGGCATCTCCCTGCTGTAGTGACTGCTCCTGTCGCACAACAGCAAGGTATAAAGAACCACCAGATGGCTCGTAGCGGCTGCGTAGATGCGTCCACATCGCATGTCCTCCATGCTAGCAACCAAAATAGCAAAGGCACGAGCATCTTCATCAATCCATGTCTTGTGAGCAGCATACTGAGTCTAAAAAGTCTCCATGGTATCCTCAAAAGCCTGAGAAGCCTTTGTACGAGCATCTTCAGAAGCATCCCTCGGGAGAACAGGCTCAACAGGTGGAGTAGGACGAGACGGGCAAGGCAACTCACCAGTAAGAAAGTCCCAAAGGCCCTGACCACGCATGTGGATGCACATGTGGTGAAACCAGTCCTGATAATTGAGACCATCGAAGATCGCCGGGCAACGAGGAACAAAAACGGTGCCTGCAAAAGAAGACATTTTTTTGCCTTTTTTTGCCTCTTTTTTTTTGGCTTTTTTGGCTCGGTTTACAGAACTGAGTCTACAAAAACCGACCGATACTCGGTCACACCTTCACTGAAGCAAAAGAGGACGGCAGACGGCGACAGTCTCGGCGACGGCGATGGTGGCGGCCTCGGGCGGAGAGCCCCTGATGACGGCACGAGCGACGGCGACGCTGGTGGCCTCGGGCGGAGACCCCGCGCGGCGGCGATGCTGGCGGCCTCGGGCGGAAAGACCTGTCGGCCGGCGGCAGATCTGGCGGACGGCGGTCTCGGTGACGGCTGACAGTGATGCTGGCGGCCTCGGGCGGAGAGCCCCTGATGACGGCGCGAGCAACGGCGACGCTGGCGGCCTCGGGCGGAGACCCTGAGCGGCGGTGATGCTGGCGGCCTCGGGCGGAAAGACCTGTCGGCCGGCGGCAGATCTGGATCCAGTCGATCCAGATGGCGGCGGAAGACCGCACGGGCAGATCCAAGGCAACGACGGCCGGCGAGCAGCACCTCCGAGTCGGGCGTCTCCGAAGGGCGGCGACCTCACGAGCGGGTTGCGGCTTCCTCCGGATCTCAGGCTCGGATTTACGAGAGCGGCAGGCGACCCGGCTGGAAGAAGCCGGCAGGGGGCAAAGCCAGTGGCGGTAGGGGCGGGCAAAGTCGGCGGCGGTAGGGGCTGGAGGAAGAACCAGTGGCCCAAAAGCAGCGACGGCGACGGAAAACCCTAACCCTAAACTTGGCTCTGATACCATGTTATGAATAGCGCATGCATCCATTATGAGGCCTATATATATATATATATGTACAGGTGTGGCAAATATGCAGAAAACCCCTCATACAATAGGGTAAATACACAGCTATGTATACATATCTAACATTATTTATCTGGTTCAAATTTGTTGATTCATATTTGAAATGCATGCATGTATACTGTATATGTTTGTTTGAACTTATGTTTCGTAATTTTAGGCCCAAACCAGATAGTAGGGATTGTTATGAATATTGTGTGTCTATTCACGAGGCTCAAAGGGCAACTGCAACAAGAGTGTGAACAGTGGTCATATGGACAACATAAGCAAACGTCTCATCGTGATCACGACCATACTCTTGCTGGAAGCCACGAGCCACAAGACGAGTCTTGTAGCGTTCAATAGTACCATTAGACCTGGTCTTAATCTTGTACACCTATTTGCACATGATAGGACGAGAATGCACAGGCGTCGGTACAATATTCTAAGTCTCTATACATCTAAGAGTATCAAGCTCCTCTGCTGTAGTGAGCTGCCACTTAGAATGAGAAGCAGCCTCATGATAAGAACTAGACTCAATGATAGAGAGAGTATGAGTGGTCGAAGTAAAACCAAGACGATCAGGAGGTGGAAGGGTTGTTCGGTCACAAAGAGCATAACGAGAAGCATCATCAGAGGAATCAGATGTTGGTGTCGGCAAGATACCAGAAGATGAGTCTGGTGAAGAACGAGGACATCTGAAGTAGTGCACCCTAGAGAAACGAGACGGTGGTGCTGCAAAAGGCAACACAGGAGGTGAAGGTACAGAAGGAACCATCGGAGACAGGCTAGAGGAAGGCTGTGAAAGGGAGAAATGGGTGAAGAGTCAGGGAGAGACAATCAGGAGATCGTCTTGATGGTGGAAGCAGGACGAGGAGCTGAATCTCGATAGAAGAAAGGTCGAGATTCATCAAAGACAACGTCTCGTGAAATCTTAATCCGTTGAGCAGAAGGATCATAGCAGCGATAACCCTTATGCTCAGAACTATACTCAGAACTATACTCAAGAAACACACACTCAATTGACTGGGCTGTAGTTTGGTGCGCTCATGAGGCTGTAGCAGGATAAAACAGGTGCAACCAAAAACACGAAGGTGACTGTACTGGAGGGCTCTAGAGTAGAGACGCTCTATAGGACTAATATCCTTAAGAGCAATGGAAGGCTGCATAGTGATGAGATATGCAGCCGTAGAAATAGCCTCCGCCCAGAACTGTGGTGGAATATGAGAGGAAAGGAGAAGAGTGCGAGCAGTCTCAAGCAGATGACGATGCTTGCATTCAGCAACCTCATTTTGAGCATGGGCACTAGGACAAGAAGATTGGTAAAGAGTGCCCTGCTCAGAAAGAAATTGTCTTAAAGCACCAGAACAATACTCTCCAGCAGAATCATAGTGAAAAGTATGGATAGAGGACTCAAACTGAGTACGAACCATCGTGGCAAAGCTACGATAGATCACAAGAAATTGATTACGATTAGACATGGAAAAGCCAAGTGAAACGGGAAAAATCAACAATGAAAATTATATAGAATTTATGCCCACCTTTTGAGATAATAGGCGTAGATTCTCATACATCTGAATGAATTAAATCAAAAGGACGAGAAGACATGGACTCACTAGAATGATAAGGAAGTTGTAGCTGTTTGCCCAGCATACAACCCTAACAAAACATTAACATGTCAACAATAACATGTCCAAGAACACTCTAACGAACTAATGAAGAAAGACGGGACCCACACAGGTATCATAAACGACGATGCCATTGCGCAAAAGGTAGAGGCGGTAGAGGTGGTGGCAGTAGTGGCGGTAGAGGTAGACGTGGTAGGAGCAATTGAAGTGGACAAAAGGTAGAGGCGGTCGAGAATGCAGAAACCCTGACAATGCCTACGGCGTCGGCCAGTCCCAAGTACTGTCCCTGCCTGTTAATTCTGGACGAAACAGGTGTGAGAGTCAAAAACAACCCTACAACCAAGATCAGTGAGCTGTCCCACTGGAAGAACTGCATGGTAAGCTGGGGAACATGAGAGACAGCTAGAACAGAAAAGTCAGTGGAAAAAAATGCCCTGACAGCTGACAAACAAAGAGGTACTATCAGTTGTCTGAATAGAGATAGGAAAATTAGAAGGTCTTACTGAAGTGAGAGATGTGGAGTTTGGTATCATGTGAAAAGAGGTTCCAGAATCTAGAACCCAAAGGTATCTGGAGGAAACATCTGAGCTAGACTAGCAAAACCCGCTGAGCTGTGAGAGAGCTGTTGAAGTAGAGCCTAGCAAAGCTGCTGAATAGAGTCACCTTTCTGAGCAGAAACCGATGAGCTGGTTTGTCCTCCTGTGAAGGAAGGGCCTTCCTGCCCCCCTTTGGTCACCCACCCCCACGTGCCTTGTTCTGCTTTTTCTGCACCGCACAACTCTGGTAGTCGTGTCCGAAGTTCTTATAGTAGTTGGCACTGAATTCTAGTTGATGCAAAAACAGGAGTGGAGACAGGCACCTGGGGAGAGGCCGTAGTCGAAGCAGATATCATTGTCGTAGTCGAAGAAGGGGCAACAAGTACAGTCAGAACAGACTGTGTTGCTAATCCGAGACGAAGCTCTTCAGCCCGAAGTATTGAAACGGCCTCTGTAACGGTCGACCGCGGAGAGCAGCTCAGCAGCTGAGCTCTGACAGGCTCAAACTATGGGCGAAGGTGGCAGACGAAGTCATAAAGGCGAAGACGATCATGATCCGTCTTCTGCACTTTGTGACACTCCTGACAAAGTGTAGAGGCCAGCTCATCTAGCTGGCGCCAGAGACTTGCTAGGGCCCAAAAGAAGTCGTCAACAGAAGAATCTCCCTGGCGAAGGTCTCCAACTCACGTTGAAGCAAAAAGAACAAGTACTCCCAGATCTGTCAAGTAGACTGTAGACCAACAATGTCTGGTTGGATGGAGTCGGCGACACTGACCACCAAGATGGCATGAACACGGGTCTCGTCAGCACACCAGCGCTCGAAAGTGTCAATGGCGTATTGAAAAGTCTCATCAGTAGCATCAGCAGCGTTAGTAGCAGCATTTGCCTCCTTCTTGGTAGCCTCATCTGCTGCAGGGGTGCAGAAGTAGACTGCCTTGGAGGAGGCTGAACCGGCGGTGGTGGAGAAGGGCGTGCATTGGTGACATGTTCCCAAAGGCGGAGACCATCAAGTGTGATCTCCATGAGAGAAGACCATAACTTGTAGTTCGTCCCATGTAGCTTTGTTCCCGTGAATGGGATTGCAGCAGATGGAACGAAAGCCATCGGTAGGCGGTGCTGGACGACGCGGCGACCAAAGCAACAAAGTCTAACAAGCGGCGTTGGACAGCTCGGCGGTTAGATCAACGTTATGTTTTTTTCTTTTTTTGCTATTACAAAAAAGAGAAGCTTAAAGCTTCTCAAACCATCGTAGATGGTCGACTTGGCTCGGGCGTCGCTGAGGCGACGAGCAGGCGAACGGTGGAGCAAGTGGCCGGCGGAGTAGCGGTCAGCGGAGTGGTGGCCAGTAGAGCAGGCGACCGACAGCTCAGGGGCGATGTGCGGGTAGACGACGGCGAAGCGGTAGTCGACAAAGTGGCGGTCTGCAGCTCGTGAAACAGAGGCGGCTTCGGTCGAGCGACGGCGACGATGGATCGGGCAGCAGCAGAGCTAGATTTGGCGAGCAGTGCCAGATCGAGCGGGTAGTGTCCGATTGGGTGAAGACGGTGGCGGCCTAGGCGACGTAGGTGGTGGCGGCAGCTTGAGCGACGCTGGATCAAGCGGGTAGCGCAAGTTCGGGTGGAAACGATGGTAGCAGCTCGGGCGGCGGTGTCAGCTTGGGCGGTGATGACGGCGGCCCAGACGACGGCAGCAGCTTGGGTGGCGACAGCGACGGCCTGGGCATTGGCGGAGGCAGCCTGGGCGGCGTCGAAGGCAGTGGAAGAACAAGGTCAAAGCACTCATTTTGATACCATGTTATGAATATTGTGTGTCTATTCATGAGGCCCAAAGAGCATTATATATAGGAAGTACAAGGGGATATACAAAGAAATATGCCATATACAGATAAGGAAACCAAGTCATGTAAGGAAACGAATAACAATCCTATTCTATCCTTAAGAGGGATAAGCGTTTATCTTTCCTCATTGATGTGGAATTGGTCATTGTGAGCATGTATCTCACATTACATATCGTTTGGAAATTTTATTGTAGGTGACCATGTAACTTATAAAATAACATCGTTAAAGTAGTTTTGCAGTTATTAGTTGAATTTCATGTGTTTGTGTATGTGATTTTGACTGTTGATCCACCTCAAACAGATGTGTTAAGAAATTTTTCTCCATTTTGGTTGCTTGGATGAACTTTAGCTTGATAGTGACAATCAAAAGTTTAATAGTCTTTACCATTTCCAAGAAATGTATCTGTCTGACATAGTGATATGCATCCTATTTCCATACTTTGTTTAATTCACACCAAGAACTTGTGCTTCTGCCAATAATTGTATTTAGTATGTTAACATTTCCCTAACTGCATTTCTTCTATCTATGTTGCTCACACTCACAGCCTTGCATTGTTACGCTAGGAATGGTTTTTGTTATGGATATAAGGGTATTTGTGGTATTTCCTAGTTTTTAGGGTTTAGCCTTGTGTCCCTTGAGTCTTGTATTATATATATTGCCCTTTGGGCTGTGCAATAGATTAACGATTCATCTATTCATCCAATAGATCTAACATGATATCAGAGCTAAGGTTAAAACCCTAACATTCGTTCTTCTTCCGCTGTCGCTACCCTTGGGACGATCAATCTCCACTCCCGGGGTAGTCACGTCGTTGCCGGCTCACGATGGATCTGGCTCCTCTTCAGGTTGCTACCGCTCTCTTCAGTGGCTTCCAGGCTATCGCCTCGTAGATTCAACCATCGGTGGCGCAGATCGGGCTCAGATCTGAGCTCATCGCCGCCTCTTCACCAGCCGGATCGCTCTAGCGTCGCCGGCCTTGCTTGATCTCCGCCAACATCTTCATCGCGTCTTTGGTCGTTGCTGCCTCTTTCGGATCAGGCCGCTGCTAGCCTCGCCTCTCTCGTATCTGGCCTTGCCCCGCTCGGATCCGGCCTCGTCTGCGTTGGATCCAGCTCGCCCCTGCTTGGAGCCAGTCGTTGTTTGTCTTGGCCGGCCGCTGCCGCTGGCCTCATTTGGCCTCCTCGATGCTGTCGTCTTTGGATCCAGCGCTCTCCGCCGTTGTGGGCCCTGAATCCGTAGCCTCCTCCTCCTGGCTTGGTGTTGGAAGTTCACCCCCGGCTTTGTCAAGCCAGGCGAGGACCTCCGACTGGACCTCTCCTCCCTCCAGTTGCGGGGCCGCAAGGACTAGAACACCTCTCCCGGGCCTGATCCCCGATTCGTCGTCTCCTCGTTGGCGCTGGAGAGAGGGAGAGAGACAAGAGGTAGTGAGTGGCTCTCTTGGTTGTGCTATTGAGTGGGGAGAGTTAGCTGGACATTTCTCTTGGTGTTGAGTGGTGATGAGTTGGTTCTAATGGAGACACAGGTCTTTGCATTGGTAATTGGAAATTTGCAACCAAGCCAGTTAAACTCAGTCATGGAAGCCACCTGTTGTGAATGTCTCACTGTGGCTGCACCATTCAAGTCTTTCTCCAGTTGTTGAAGGATGTTGCTGCTATTAGGATCTGCAGCTTTAGATTTTTGGTGTTAGTATTGCTGCTGTTAGTATCTGCAGTTTTGCGACCTTTTGTTTTGAGTTTTTCGTTGTGTCTAAGTTCGTAGCCTCTATCTTTGTTCGTCCAAGCTGTCCGAGTCCACAAATTTCTTTGTCGGTCAGCCGATTGCTTCTTGCAACGGTCCATCTTCTTGGATCGAGTGTGGTCCTCTTCTTTTTGCATGATCGCAGTTGCCGCTCTTCTCTCTGAGCCGCTGCAAATTGTAGAAGTTTTAATACCGTCGCTTCTCTCTGAGCCGCTACCCTGAGTTTTTAAGGCCATTGCACTTTCCTTCTGCATCGCTGCTGTCTCGGGCTTTGATCTGCTTTATAGTCTGTCATCATGTTTTATGGACTGCCGCACAATACCAGATAGAGATCTTTTGGCCTTAACACAATTTTCGGGAGTTGCATGCTACGATGACATCTTCAAGACTTGAATTTTGGATTTTTCCTATTTTAGTGTCAACCTTTTCAAATGCAATGCTATTGCATACGCCTTGCATTTGAGGGGGTGTTAAGGATAGAAGGGTATTTGTGGTATTTCCTAGTTTGTAGGGTTTACCCTTGTGTTCCTTGAGTCTTGTACATATATATTGCCCTTTGGGATGTGCAATAGATTAACGATTCATCTATTCATCTAATAGATTTAACAGTTTTTACTCTTGAAAGCTCCACTGGCTATTACATGTTTCTTTTTACAAATATGCTAACCTTTTTATTGACCAACTGCAAGTCTGCGATAGGGAAATCTTTCTCAAGTAGAAATAGGTTGCTAGAAATATGGAAAAGAAAGGTCATTGGAGTTATGAACGGCTTAAAAGGTTGAGTCCAAGATTGTCTGGACTGGAGCCATACAATATGTTGACACTTCTGCTTTGTTTGACTCTGCTGGATCATTCTGTGCTTTGAAAGTACGAATTGATACTCTTCAGTTTATCAATCAGTGATCCAAATAGAAGCTCAATATAAACTCATTTGCAGAGTGTAGAATCGCGACCAAATATTGCACAATTAATTGGCACTTTGGCGGGCTCTTTTTGAATTCACCTTCATTAACACTTTTTATTCTGCACTTGTTTAGTCCATGGAAGAGTCTACCTAGTTTGTTTAATTTCTTTTGAGTCTAAACTTAGATCATCCGAGTACTTTGATCCTTTGAGTTCATCTAAAGCCGTGCCAAGCTCATCAAATTTTCTATCAATTTCAACTGATTGCTCCTTTGTTTTTCTAGGTTTGCGCGGTCCATCCTATTTGGATCACTTGCAGTTTATCCTCTTTTTGTACCCATTGACAAGATTTGTTGTTGTCGTTGCGACTCAGCCGTTTCGGTCTTTTTTTCATCACTATATTTCTAGTTGTCACCTTTAGTTGTGGCCCCAACCGTATTGTTTGTCTTTCATCGCATTTAGATGTGACTTGACCATATCGATCTTCTGTTCGTCACCATTATAATTCATTCTGGCCTTTTCTTTTCTTTTGGATTACCATGGTTTGTCTCCTTAGATTGAGTGTGCTGTATCCTCTCCTATCGCTGTTGTAGCAGCATCTATCCCTTTTACATTGGCTACATTTCAGCAGGTTTTTTTCAAAATCCATGATGACATCCTCAAGACTTGAACTTTGGATTTTCATTTTATCGTAGCTTTGCCCTTTTTAGGCTCAAAGCTATTTCCAGTACACCACATTTTAAAATGATATTTCTTAGACTTGGAATGCTCAAGTAATCTTATGTCAAAGTTATACGGGTGAACAACTTTGTCCATGTCATCTTCAAGGCAAGTTTACAAGGCAGTGTTGTATAGCATGGCATCAAAATTAGTCCTTGCTAAGGATTTCGAGTCATGGATTTTCCTTCACTTTCAAAAGTAATACTTGATTAAAGTTGTGACTTACTTTGGGGATTTGAGAAGACAATGACTCCAATAGTGGAGATGCCAATATATAGATAACCACATGGGCCTCATGGGTCTATAGTATATGGGCCTTGATATACTTAACACCCCCTTCAAACTCAAGGTGGAAACGGAGGTTTTGAAGCATTGAGTTTGAGCAAGTGAAGCCGATGTTGCTCTCGAGTTTGTGCTTTAGTGAAAAAATCTGCCACTTGCAGTTCTGAGGGCACATACTGAAGAGCAATTGTTTTCTGCTGACAATGAGACCGAGTAAAGAAAGCATCAACGCCAATATGCTTTGTAAGTTCATGTTTCACAGGATCATTGGCAATTTGTATGGCTCCAATATTATCACATAGAAGAGGTGTAGGAGCATCACAAGAAATACCAAAATCTGCTAATAACCATCGAAACCATACAATCTCTGAAGTGGTAGTGGCAAGTGCTCGAAGTTCTGCCTCTGTACTAGAACGAGATACAGCCGCCTGCTTCTTAGACTTCCATGCAAGAGGAGAAGAACCAAGAAGAATGCAATAACCTGTGATAGAATGATGATCTGTTGGATCACTCGCCCAGGTGGAGTCCGAGTAAGCATGAAGATGAAGCGGACTTTCACGAGCATAGAACAAACACTGAGAAGATGTCCCCCTTAAGTACCGTCGTACACGAAGCAAATGTCCAAAATGAATGGAAGTAGGAGCACTGACAAACTGACTCAGAATATGAACCGCATGAGCAATATCAAGTCTAGTAACAGTGAGATAAACAAGGCTGCCCACAATATGCCGATATCGAGAGGGATCCTCAAGAGGTGTACCATCGGTAGGACGAAGTTGTAAATGAAGATCCATAGGTGTCGCAGCCGTTCGACTATCTGTAATGCCAGAGCGAGCAATAAGATCTTGTATGTATTTGGACTGAGAGAGATAGTATCCCTTTGCAGAATGCAACACCTCAATTCCTAAGAAATAACTGAGAGGACCCAAATCAGACATCTGAAATTGCTCACCAAGTTGCTTCTTCACATGAGAAATGTGTTCCACATCATCTCCCGTAATCAACACATCATCAACATATAGAAGAAGCAAAGTACGTCCACGTGGAGAGAGATGAATAAATAGAGTAGGGTCATGATCACTAGGTGAAAACCCAGCATCCCGTATCACCGAAACAAAACGCTCAAACAAAGCACGAGGAGCCTGTTTAAGACCATATAGAGCACGATGAAGGCGACAAACATGACCAGGAGGAGCATCAACACCTGGAGGTGGTTGCATATAAACTTCTTTATGCAAATTACCATGAAGAAAAGCATTCTTAACATCCATTTGAGAGATGGTCCAAGAAGAAGTCGCAACCACTGCAATGAGAGTACGAACAGTAGTCATATGAGCAACTGGTGCAAAGGTCTCATCATAATCTCGACCCTGAGTTTGCTGAAAACCTCTAGCAACATGACGAGCTTTATATCTCTCGATAGAACCATCAGACTTGGTCTTAATTTTGAATACCCATTTAGATGTAATAGGCACTGCATGTGATGGTAATGGAACAAGATCCCAAGTTCCTGTACGATCAAGGGCAGCAAGCTCCTCAGACATAGCAAGCTGCCATTCCGGAATATGAGAGGCTTCCTGGTAAGTGGATGGCTCATCAACAACGGCATTCACACATGGAAAACCATACTTGTCAGCCGGACCAATAGCAGTACGATCTCGTAGATTATATCTTGGACCAACCTGTAACTCATCAGGAATAGTATGAGACTCATCAATATTATTAGAAGCATCAACAGCGGTCGTATCAGGACTGGCCGTGGTGGTAGAACTGGGTGGAGGCGTTGTGGTGTTTGTAGGACGACGATGGAAAACACGTGTGATAGGTGGTTTAGAATGAAAAATAGGTGGTGCAGGAGGAGGTGTAGTCTCCTGTGAAGGTGGCGTGATGGAAATAGAAGGAGCAGGAATGGGCGTAGTATATGGAGAAGGTGTGGTGACATCAGTATTGGGTGAAATAGGAGGAAGACACAGGAACGATGTGGGTTCTGTGGAAGAATATGAGGGCTGAGTAGAGGGGTTATAAAGAAAGGACGGTCCTCAGCAAATGTCACATCACGAGAGATACGTATGCGACGAGAAGAGGGATCATAACACCGATATCCTTTATGCTCAGGACTATACCTCAGAAAAACACACTCAACAGATTGTGCAGTCAACTTAGTTCGCTCACGAGGTGCAAGCAAAACATAGCAAGTACATCCAAAAACTCGGAGATGATCATAGCTAGGAGAAGTACCAAAAAGAACTTCACCAGGACATTTTCCAGACAGTTTGGATGAGGGTTGTCTATTGATGAGATAGACAGCAGTAGAAACAGCTTCACCCCAAAAATGAGAAGGAACAAAAGATGAAATCAAAAGTGTGCGAGCAGTCTCTATAAGATGGCGATGTTTGCGTTCAGCAACACCATTCTGAGCATGAGCGCCAGGACAAGAGAGCTGAGCAAGAGTGCCTTCAGAGGACAAAAACTGGCGAAAAGCATCAGACAAATACTCACCACCAGAGTCAGAGCGAAAAACTCTAATAGGCGGAAAACGAAGCAGCGGATGACACACGAGCTGGAGACTTAATGGAAGAAGGAAGACGCAAGGTTTCGAGGATGTAGAGGCTAGGAGCACCTTTACGGCGATGGCCAGTCCCAATCACTTTCCCGCTTCGACGGTCCTGAATAAAACAAGATGAGTCATCAAATCCAACAAAGCAATTTTGGTCGGTAACTTGACCAACCGAAAGAAGATTCATGGACAACTGAGGTACAAAAGAAACATCAGGTACAGAAAAATGAGGATTGCAAAGTGAACCCTGGTGAGTGATATGACAAGATGTACCATCAACTGTCTGAACAGAAGCTTCATCAGAGACCGGCTTGCAAGCAACCAACTGGGAGTGATCAGATGTCACATGAAAAGTAAATTAGATAATGCCTGTGCCATGGTGAGAGCAGAAAAATTGTGAAGCAATCGTGTACGAATGGAATCATACTCAGGTCGGACTCCCATGACAAATCTGTAGGTAAAAAACTTTTAAATAAATTTATGTGCTGGACAGGGAACAGCTGTACACTCAGGTATCATGGAAGTCAATGATCCCATCAGACGATCAAAAGCAGAGTAGTACTCATCAATAGACATATCATTTTGCTCAATTTCATGAGTTTGCTGCATAAGAGTATGCAAAAGAGCACCACTATCCTGAACATAGCGCTTCTTCAAGTTGTCCCATATGCCTTTGGCTGTTTTGAACTTAAAAAGACTCATAATCATAGATTGCTTAGTACTATTGACCATGGCAGCCATGACTTTCCCATCATTAATATGCCATTCTTTTACTGCAACAGCATTACTACCATCATCCTTAAGCACAGGTGGAGTTTCAGTTAAGTGAAAAAGTAAACCATAGCCCCTCAATGCAGTCTCTACACAGAAAGCCCACTCTGGATAATTCTGACCATTTAGGGAGAGATTGATAACTATTGCATTTATCTGAGACATGTTGAGAAGTGCTAGTGCCTGATCCAAGAAACAGATGACAGATAGCAGTTACCACGGATAGAGGACAGCAGACGAAGAGTCCACGGGACAGCAGCAGCAGATCCACAGGCGGAGAAGATTCACGGGCGGTGCAGATCCATGGGTGGCAGCAGATCCGCGCGCGGGCGAAGAAGATCCACGGACGGCAGCAGACGGACTGCAGCAGATCCACGGGCGTGCGGAGAAAAATCGGCGGAGCACGGCACTCCCAGGCGGCGACAGAGGCGGATCCCCTAGGCAGTGGCAGAGGATCCACGGGCGGAGCAGCCATCGGCGCCGGATCTGACGAGGACGAGGCGGCGGAAGACCCTGGCAGCGGCGGCGGCCCGGACGAATACGAGCGGCTGCAGGGGCGGCCGCGACGGGAAGAGGCCGCGACGGGAAGAGCCGCGACGGGAAGAACCGCGACGAGCGCGACAGGTGACGGCGGCAGGGACGAGCGACAATCGACGGCGGCAGGGACGGGCGACGGGCGGCGATGACTTCGGCCGAAGGGCCGACTGGCCAACGAGGCCAACTGGCCAATTGGCCGGTTAAAATTTTGGATCGTGGGAGAGATGGACAAAAAATAATCCTAACCTAACCCTAATCCACAGCTCTAATACCATGTGACTTACTTTGGGGATTTGAGAAGACAATGACTCCAATAGTGGAGATGCCAATATATAGATAACCACATGGGCCTCATGGGCCTATAGTATATGGGCCTTGATATACTTAACAAAAGTGATATCTCCATTACTGCATCATCTTAATTGGCCAAGTTAGAGATTACTCTTGAGATCATATTTGACTGTCAGTTTTCAAATGTTACTTATTCACGGGATATTTTATGCTACAGTGGGACGGTGAGATTGATGAAGACGTGAGCCACAGGATAAGAGCGGGGTGGGTGAAATGGTGTCAAGCATCTAGTGTCCTATGTGATAAAAAAGTTTCTCAAAAATTAAAGAGTAAGTTCTATAGAATGATGATCAAACCCTCCATGCTATATGGAGCAGAATGTTGGGCAACTAAAAGACAATATATACAAAAAAATGAGTGTAGCGGAGATGAGGATGCCACGGTGGATCTGTGGTCACACAAGGCGGGATCGCATTCGCAATGATGATATACGTGATAGGGTTGGAGTGGCATCAATTAAAGAGAAATTTGTCTAACATCGGTTGAGATGGTTTGAACATCTCCAACGAAAGTCTCTCGAGGCATTGGTACGTAGTAGAATTGTAAGATGTACTGAAAACGTAAGAAGAGATAGAGGTCGACCAAGACTGATATGGAAGGAAGTAGTTAAAAGAGACTTAAGGGATTAGAATGTATCTAAAGAATTAGTTTTGGATAGAAGCGCATGGAAGTTAGTGATCCACGTACCAGAACCATAAGAAAGTTAGGAACAGTGTTTTAGGCTCTCGGCTCAGATAGCAGAATGTACGGCGTAGGGTTTAGCATTGTAGATTTTATTTTAAGGTTCTCATCTCATTGATCTTGAGAATGTTTTATTCATAGCCTCGTTTAACTTGTTTGGGACAAAAAACTTTGTTGTTATTGTTGTACTTATTCGCAGGACATTTCAGTCATTACACCAAAAGTGTGCTAGAGTGTGACTTGGTATTGCTGTGATCCCTTCTAAATGTTGCTTGCGTATTTGAAAAAGATCTGTTGTGATCGTTTTCAGCTGGTGTGTTCCCATATGAGAATTGGGATGATAAAATGTTTTATAGGAGCTGCTAAGATCTTCAGCTGGACAGCAACTACTAGGCTTGCTCTTTTGGTATCCAGTTTACTTCTGCATTATTATAAGGATGGTGGTTTTCAAGCTTTTCATTGTGCTCTGTACGTACCCTCCATCTGCATTAGGTCTTATTTTCGATAACTTCAGGAGGTGAATTGAATCAGGAATCGTGGGGTTTCTAAATTCCTATCAAATGAAGCTGTTCAAAAAGAAGCCATTTCATTTACCACTTCAGGCCCGGATCAGAATTTTTCTTCGAGAATTGGGCATCTAAATTATTTGGGGTTATTGGCAAAAGAAATCTGATTCATTTAGAAAGGTAAAAGCTCTAGGTCATCTGCCAATTGAGCTGCTTTGTTTTTGTAGGAGTGATTCAGACTGCAGAGGGAGGAAAAGATTCTAGTGGTAATATTTGTTGATGGGTGCCAGACTAATTCTCACGATCATTGTTCTGTAGGTTACTTCTTTGTTTTGTCTGGTGAAGTTGGCAAAAATTGGCTTCAGCAGTCGCACACTGATTGGATGGGATCTATGCACTCTTTGCAGTATCAAGACTTTGTTGCTGCTGACAAGAACCCAGCAGCCTTATCTACTCGTCTCATAAAGTTATATCCAATGGCAATGCTTTATTTTGGTTTGCAGCTGCTTTTCTAAATGAGAACAGTCCTGATTGATATGCAGGTGGTGCTATTCTGAAGGTGAAGTTCTTGACATTGATTTTTCAGGGTGAAATGTCAATTACTTCCAAACTAGATTATGGTGTCTTAAAATTGGTATTGAGCTTACTTTTAGTAATTAAAGATAACCCAAAATTCGGTATTTTTGTCCTCTACAGGATTAGTTCATGGCAGTGACTGTGGACTAGTTTGGCATCTCGGTTACTATAATTTTTTTTGCTTCATAGTTTGGCATATTGTGGAAAGCTGAACTATCGCAATCTGCTTGAAGAAAATATATGTGACTTTGTATTTTGGAATATTTTGGTAGTTGAGTAAATCTTTTGATTACTGGAACTGAACGTCCTCCCAGTAGGATGTTAGACGTGCAGTTTTTACTGCTAGCTTTCGCAATTGTCAGATGAAGTGTGCATCATCTTTAATGGCAGTTTGTGGCATCTGTACCAGCCTTACTTTAGTGTTTGCCTTCAGCATTGTTTAACTTAGGTTTTAACACGTTGTAATAATTAGTGACAGTACTTATTTTTCCTTGATCTTAATCATTTTTTATACGCAGGATTGAAAAATACTTTCTATCCAGTAATTGCTACAAGTACATATGGAAGATTATTGTGCTCCATATGGGTGAGTAGTGATTTGCCGCTTCCTAATACTATTTCAATCTGCTAAATCTGCATTTAGCTTTCTATCTACCCTTTTTAAGATCCGCCATGAGGCTATAGGTAAATATTAATTCATTGTTTTATGGCACAGCTGCTAATTCGTTGAAGTTGAGAGACATAGCAAGATAGCTTCTGAAGCCACCCAGCAGGCTGTCTGTCCTGTCACCTGTGCTCTACTGGACCACCTGTAGATCTCTCTTATTGACTAATTGGCATTTGGCAAATGGTAGTTCGAGAGAGAACGGCAATGTTGGAAAAGGTATGTAGTTCTTGCCTCTTGGTGATTTGATATTTGTGCACGCTTGACTCTTTACCCTTTTTTCAGATTGGCTACCATATACTTTCCTTTTAGGGTTCTGGCTTCTCATGTTATTCCTAACTAGTATCTTGTCCAAGCAGTGATATGTATTGCTCTACAGGTTCACAGCCAAACCATTCGTTATCCTGTTTCTTATAGTCCAAACTAGGACCTTGCTAACGGTACTTCATGTCCACATTGTTATATGGCTAAACTTGTTGCTTCTTTCACTACCAGATGTTCGAAAATGTTTGAAAGGACACGGCGGTACCTTCTAGATTGACATTGCTCCCACGTTTTGGTTACCCGCAAGGTAATTTGATAACTCTTTGTTGAACATGTTAGGCGTATACTAACGAGGGCATATCTACTGCTGCAACCAAATAGCTAGGTGTAGTCATCCAAGCTATTTCAGTTTGGCTACCAAATCACCACAAAAATTTTGAAACAATTTAAGGTACTACGACCATTAAAGTATCAAGTTATAACTCATTTGATGTTAATACTGAGAACAAAAAACAAAGAGAAGTTTACAGCAAATATTAACTTGTCTTTTCCCTTATATTCCCTCGTAATTTAGGCTCCGCTCATTTCGGCTTCAGTTTCTAAATTTTGGCTTATTTTTCATTATTAATAAATTTCGTCTTTTTTATGAACTTTTGGCTTTTTTTGAGTTTTTTTGCCAGTTCTTTTTTCCTGTATTCATTTGCATTGTACGAGATGTGCAAGCATATTTTTTCTATTCTTTAATTTTTTAAAAAATTTAATTATGCCAAATAAGTCACCTTCAGCTACAGTGAAGTTTCAGCAGGTACAGTGTAATTGTAGAAATAAGCCACAGTATTTCAGCCCAACCGAGCGAGGCCTTGAGCTTACCGCAAAACACATGTGAAAACGGCAAAAACACACGTGAAATGACGACCGACGTGAAGAGCTGCTCCCCTGTGTGGCACTGGGCACCTGGTGCCCATGGCTAGGGGTGGCAACGAGCCGAGCCAAGCCTGGCTCGGCTCGGCTCGTGAAAGCTTGGTGGAATGGAGGCTCGGTTTGGCTCGGCTTGGTTAGGATATCAAGCTTTTTGTGGGCTCGGTTCGGCTCGTGGTGCGGCTCGAGTCAGCTCGCGAGGGCTTGCGAGCCAACAATGCAAACCAACAGAGTCGACAGCCACCGAGCCATCGAGGGGAACCGACGGGCGACGGCCAAGAAGACGACCACCTCACCGCAAGCAAGCGTCAGCAACCAGCCAAACGCCCAAACCCTAACCCCTTCTCGCAATCAGCCAACCAACAGTATACCCCAGAGAATCATCCCATTCCCACATTCATCCAAGCATAGCCAATAGTGAACTAGAGACATTAAGCAATCAATCATACGAGAGGAGGCTTACCGACGACGGCGACGAGGATGGCGGCTGCGTGCTACCGTCGGCCGAGGCGCTGAGCCACCTCGCTAGCTGCCACCGAGTACTCCCCCGGTGTACGGGCGGCGGCTAGCCGGCAGTGGCCAGCCGAGGCAACCTGCCTCCCAACCCAACACCTCGGGCAAAACCAAACAAAATTAGCAAGCCAAAAACGGTAGATTGGGGTAGGATTTGGAGAAAAGCACCAGATCGGCCGGATCTGGCCATGGCTCACCGGGCGGCGCCGAGCGGCAAGGCGGGAGCGGCCGGGCCGTGGCTCACCAGGCGGCGCCGAAAGGCAAGGAGGCGCGGGAGGGGGAAGCTGCACCGGTGCGACGCGGCGGCGTGAAGTGAGAAGCCGGGGGCCCAGGACCCGGGGCGGAGGAGCTGAGACCGAGGGGAGGCATGGAGCCGGGGACGGAGGACCCGAGGCGCGGCACCGAGGGCAAAGAGTCGGGAGCGACGGGAGGGGCGCGTGAGTGGAGACTGGAGAGAGGGAAACCGAGAGGGAGAGCCGGAGAGAGAAAGCCGAGGGAGTGGCGGCCAGTGGGGAAGGTGAGGAGGCATCGGCAGGCGGTTCGGCAGGGGAGGAAGAAGTGAGGCGTCGGTGCCTTGGTGGAAGGAGTTGGGCCTATTTGGGCCGAGCCAACCGAGCCGCTCGCGAGCTGGCTCGGGCTCGGCTCGTTTAGAGCCCGAGCTTTTTTGCTGGCTCGGCTCGTTTCATTTACGAGCCGAGCCAAGTCTTCACGAGCCCGAGCCGAGCCCGAGCTTTTTTGCCAGCCCTACCCATGGCCACTGCAGGGTCCAAAGTTACGTTTGTTCCGTCAAAAACGCTAGATATACGTGTGAAAGTGTTCTAAATAGGTAGCTATGGAGACATTAGGAACTATTGCTAATCAATGCGCTAGATTTTGGTCTACCACATGTCATGATTGGTAGAAATTTTGTACACAATATGTACTAGAAGCTCATGCGGACGAAACTAAGATACGAAAAAGATCCAGCTAGCAAACTTTGGCGAGTGCCCTTCTTGCATACCTTATAACATCATTGGATGCATTTGAAACTATTCCTACTCAAAGCTAAATTGAGGTGAACGGTAGGTCATGACGGGTACCAGAAGCTCGTGCAAGTAAAACCGGGGCATAATAATGCACTTGGTACTAAACTTTGGCGAGTGTGCTTCTTGCATGTGTTATGATATCATGGGAGGCATTTTGAACCATTCCTAGTTAGTAAAACGAATTTTGGTTCATGGTAGGTCACGATGGGTATCAATTTTGGTCCACAACTGGTATCAAATGCTTGTGTCGGCAAAACCGAGGCACGGAAGGGAACTTAGTACCAAACTTTGGTGAGTGTACTTTCTCCATACCTTATAACATCATGGGAGGCATTTAGAATCATTCCTAGCTATTGAGCTAAATTTTGGTTTCGGCAGGTCACGATGGTATCAATTTTGGTCCACAACAGATATTAGAAGATCATGCGGGCAAAACCAGAGTACAAAAAAGATCCCAGAAGCACTGTTCAAGAAATCAGGCTAGCTGGGCGCCTAGGCAGTGCGCCTAAGCGCTGTGCGCCACCCCTTGCCACGCCTTCGGGTGTAGTCGGCAATCTAGGCGGCGTGGTGCCTAGGTGGGTCAACAGTGCTGCCTAGGCTGGTAGGTGGTCCAAGGTGTGCTCGGCGGTTGGCGGTAGTGCGTCCGACTAGGAGGTGGGGCGGTTGCCTGGGCAGCGAGGCGGGGAGTATATGATGCGGCGAAAAGGGCAATCAGCTCACTCGGTCATTTGGTGGCGGCTTTGGGCACAATAGGTTTCCGTTCTTGCCATGTCCTCCGCACCAAGCTGCCACCGCCACCTCTGCCCCAAGCCGCCGCCGCCCCAAGTTGCTGTCGGTTCTACCTTGAGGCCTCTCCTCGGCGTGCACCTCGTCATCCTCTCCCCTGGTCGTGCAATCTCGGAACTGACTACCACGACGGCGCGCAAGCTCCTCGTCCCTTCCTAGTCCCTAGCGACACATGAGATCCTCCCTCTTCGGCGGTGCCTGAGCTCAACGATGGCTAGTAGTTGACCCGAGTTTTGTGTTGTTTTGACCACCTATAGCATTTTTTTTGCAAATGTGACCCTGATGTCATTTTTTTGCAAATGTAGCCCCTTCTCTACTGCGGATGATTTGGCAGCTAACGTGTGGGTGGTTCCGCGCCTCCGGAGCGCGGAATTCCTGGCGAGCGTAGGAGTTCATCGTCGGATGCGAAGTTGCCGGAGCCCATGGAGATCATGCAGCTTCGGACCATGGGAGGTCTTTTCCGCGCAGGGGGAGTGCGGAACGCGCGCGCGTGGGGTCATGCGGCTCGGCTTGTGATCCTCCTCGTGGTGGATGCCACAAGGGTTTATGAAAGTATTTAAATTCTAGTCTTCCTCTCCGATCTCCATGCATCCCAGTTGTCTAAGCTTGGGCCACATGATATTACCATTAGTCCATTACCATTATTGATTATCGAGCTAGTCTAGTGAATGACCAACAGTGGAGTACATACGTAACACAATATTTTTGCCGACTTGGAGAACTCGAGGTCGAGACGGAGACGAGGACGAGGAGGAGCGAATAATGCCTCTGGCTGGTATTCTTGTGCCAGGAGGAGGATCACAAGTTGAGCCGGATGGCCCCACGCAAGCGCGTTCCGCGCAGCGCGGAAAAGACCTCTCGCGTCCAAAGCAGCATGACCTCCGTGGGCCCACCAACTTTGCGTCCTTCAATGAACTCCCGCGCTCGCCAGGAATTCCGTGCTCTGAAGGTGCGGAACTACCCACACATCAGCTGTCAGATCATCTGTGATAGAGAAGTGGCTACATTCGCAAAAAAAAAGACACCAGGATCACATTTGCAAATAAAAAAAACCTTAGGGATCAAAACAACACAAAACTTAGAGAATAGAGAAGATGCCTTTCTCTAAAGAATAGTAATAGTAAAAGACAGAAAGCCTAGTAAAGATTAGATGTTGACACTTGGCCATTCAATCTTGTGAACTAATCGAGACCGAAATTGGATAAAGAGATACAAAAGGAGAGGAATACCCAATCGATGAAAGAACATGAAACCCTTCTGTTTCTATAGAGGTACGGGAAACAGTTGGGGGCAATAAAGTAGTTTTCGACCCCGCCCTGCAGCCGTTCTGCCTTCTAGATGTAGAACCGCCTATGCGGTGCAGCGGTGGTAAATGCTTCTTGCTAGATTGGCTGATTAGGAAACAACATGTTGATGCTAGGTGCATATGGTTAGTAAATTGGTGGCGATTCCGGTCATCATTTGCTGGATGATACGAAGGTAAATAGGTAATGGATGTTATGTTTCTCAAGGTTCATCTGCTTATGTTACATGGCCTTATGTGAGTTTTGACTTTTGAGCTAATTTCGTGATCTCATTGAAACAAACCAAATTTGCAGAAAATTGAAAATTTCCATTTGAGTTTAATTCCTTGAGTTTCCTAGCCAAATTATCCTTTAATCCTAACCGCCCAAGCCTGGATTTCATCCCTGCATTGCCTCAATGGTGAGCTTTCATGCAGTCACTGTGCATGGTCTGAAAAATCCCGCTGCCGTCCCCTGTTTCGCTGCCTTCCCGATATTTGTCGCTGCCGACTCCCTCTGCGCCTTCCCGCACCTTCGCGTGCCCGCCCGTTGCCGCCAGCTCCAGGCCTCATGTCAGGACGCCGTACACCCCTATCAATGCCCTGCACCCGTGCCAGGCCTTCCCGGTCGCTACCGCCACCGTCCGCCCCTTGCTTTTGCCCCTCGGTCTCACCACTCTCTTAGCCGACCTGAGTCGCGCCCGCACGTGTTGACCACTGCAACTTCACTCCTAAGGCACATCTGTGCACCCCCTTGCCGACCCTCCTCGAATCTCCTCGACCCCCAGCTGGACACAGCTACCGCCATGGCCACTCATGGCGCCGAACCGCCTCCGGACTCCTATAAAAGCCAAAGACCCCTCCTACCTCTCTCGCACATCCCAGTGAAGCTCCCTGTCCGCCCAATTGGCTTCTCGTCGCCCCCATTGCCGACAATCCCGAAAATTCCCCACGGTGAGCCCTAATTCGATTATCTCATTTTACCCAATAATTTTCCAATTGCATTCGTATCTAGCTCCCTAAAGCTCTTAGGAAACTTCCCAAGTTGTCGCCTTAAGATCCTGAGTCCTCTACTTCCCCGTCTCTGAGCTCCTCCGCCCGGTCATGGCGCTTCACCGTGGCCGGCCTCGCACGGTCTTCCCCAACGCAAACCAACACCTCCCCGAGCCTGCCCTCACTCTAGACATGCTCAAACTCCAAAAACCCGACCCCTTTAACCCTAGAAACTAGTTATTGCCGCCAAAAACCCCACCGGGTTCACCGGCTCGCCGCCGGCGAACGCCACCTCCTCCAACCGTGCCGACCCCAAAAATAGGTTCCCGGCATCCCCCTGAGTCCATCCATGGTCTCCGTTGACGTCGCAAGGCCCTGTAGCGCTGTCAGTCGCCATTGCAAACCTCCCCTGTTCGGCTGCTACAGTGCGCGCGCGGGAGGTAGCAGATAAACAGTACCCGCCTGGTACTGTAGCATCCCGCCCGAAATGAACAGTGAATAACCGCAATGAACAGTAACCAGACCCGTTAAGCCTTGTAAAAGCCCAAAAATGCAAATTTATACCCGTTTTGATTGTTTCGAGCCCACAAGTCCATTTTTCAACTCCATTTCACCTTTCCAAGTACCCAAAAATCCTAAACCCATTTTATTTGGTATTTCTCGAATTTTAATTCTTTATTTTATTTCTTTATTCCTAGCTCACCTCTTTCGAGCGTGGAAGTAAAGTTCATTTTCTTGTTTTGCGCTAGCACACGATGTTGAAGGCCAGTTAACTCAAGAAGAGGAAGCCCTGGATCAAGCTCAGGATCAAGAAATTGAAGAATACGAGATTGTCGAATTTATAAATCCGCAAGGCAAGTCACATGTTTTTGATCATATTGAACTTACTTCCCGTTAATTATTATTTATTAGTATTTTCATTCTGTTATTTGTGCAATGTTATTTTATATACAATGAATGTTTAGAATGACATGATACTAGTTATGTCCTACCACCCGAAAAAGCCCTGTTTAATTTGATGGCCATATTCACCTTGACAAACCCAAGTAAAATTTAGTATGCTATCTAATTAATCAAAGTAGATTACTTGTTCAAATGTCTCATATTACAAAATGGTTCGGCTTTGCCGAAAAGTTGTTGGTTGTGATTGAAAAGTGGTTTGAGTAAAAAGCAAGGACTAGAACCTTATGCCAAGTAAAGAACATAGTGATCGCCCAACCACAAGCGTTGATTCGTCAAACCTGGTTTAGTAGCTGCTCAAATCGGTTGAATATCTACAACTTATTTTTTTGGGGACTCCGAATAAGGAACATCCCGCGTATACAAGGTTGGTATGGAAACAATAAAACCATATTTAACAACGGTAGGATTACACGGAGTCGGGGTGCGTCTTTCTGCGTTGGCCAGCGGAATGCCGACTGCCTGTGTTGTCCAGTCCCTACCGGGTAGAGGCTATACAAAGATATGAGCAGTGAAGGGCCTTGTTTTCTTGAACCTGGACGCAAGAGTTAAGAAATCTTGTGGGTAAAGTTGGGCAGCTCTGCAGAGTCATGACTAATGGTATTCGAATACGCCGTGCTTCCGGTAAATAAAGCTGTGTTTAATGGGTGATTCCAACAACAAAGTATAAGTAGATTTGGAATGGTTGTGGATATGTGAAAGTGAGATAATCAAGTTTGTAAAACTCCCCCAAATACCTTAAGTTTATGAATTAATATTTCATGTTTGAAAGCAGTGTTTACAAACAAAATTGCATCCACATAAAATAATGAACCACTATACCCCATTTCATGGCAATCTCCTGCATGTAGTTAAATAGCATTTCACATGTGACTTGTTGAGTACGGTTGGTTGTACTCACGCTTGCTAAAATTATTAAACAGAAAGTGCTTGTCAAGATAATGAAGGAGTTTCCGAAGACGACGCAGAATTCTACGAAATAGACGACGCCGAGTGTTAGGGTTTATTCTACACTCAGGCCTGCCTGTGGAGTTTCTTTTGGTAATGTATCTTTGGGTTGTACGCCCTTTGTGTAAAACTTGGCTGTTAAGCTTTACTTTTGTAATAAAGTTTGATTTTATGCTTAAGCATGCTTTGGCAATGGTGCACATTCTTCTACAGTACTCGCAGCTGAACAGTCCTGGGCAGTTGCGAGGTTAACCTAACGCTCCCAGAAATGGGGGTTGTTACACTCATCTTTTATATATCCTTCAGATATTGAGCTTAGACAAGCTTACGTGGGATTTTGTTGTCATCCGATCTGCTGCGTAGGTTATACGAGTGAGATACTGGTGGACAAGGGCGTCCACGGCGGAGAGACGCCGTGATGCAGGAAGGAAATCCCCGGGCGAAGCAAAAGGACGGGAAACAGAGCAAGCAGGGGATACGGTAGTAGAATATACTGGAAGAGGATGTCTATTTCTTTTGTGACCCCTGAATACATGAGGTATCTCCTTTATATAAGTTTTACACCCTTAGTATAACATAGATTTCCCTACTCAAACTATAACTCAAGACTCCTATTGAAGTATAGCTACCGTGTGCCTTTCGGACTCCTGGGAATCTCCCAAACGGACTGTAGCTCGTCAAATATTGCCGTTTGCTGCCGTGGAGTCCGATTGAGCTTGCAGTATTTTCCGTGACCTCCTTTGATATGTTCCCCCCCAATATAAGTCTACAACATTTCTCCCCTCCTGCGAAAGTAGCTTGTCCTTGAGCTGGAATTGCGGATCCTACCGTTGAAATGGTTCCACCAGCTCCTAAGTGGCTTCTGTTGTTGGTAAGCCCTTAGTGACGCCAAGAATCTTGTTCAGAAATGTGTACAATGTTAGTTTCATAGTCGGCAAATACACCAACTACCTCAGGCTTTTCAGGCAATTTCTCTATCTTGGTCTTTTGTGACCTGGGGTCTCGATAACCTAGGGTCGTTCCCAAGAGCGCCAGGGGGCTTTGAGTTTCTTTTTGTGGCTATTAATACGTTCACGAAATGGATCGAAGCCGAACTAGTAACCGGGATAACAACGGAAGCCGCTAAAAGGTTCATGATGAGAAGCGTAATTACTCGATTTGGAGTTCCAAGTCGGATAATTACAAACAATGGTAAGTAATTTTTGAGCGTGAAATTCCAAAATTTTTGCGACGAACTAGGTACCAAGCTTGGCTATACTTCGGTCGCTTATTCTCATAGTAATGAGGCAATTGAGCATGCGAATGGCTAAATAATGCAAGGAATCAAGACTTGAGTCTTCAACCAGCTTGTGAAGCGCTCGGGGGCTTGGGTCCAAGAATTACCTTCTTTGTTATGGGCAATTTGTATGACTCCTAGTCGAGCGATAGGAGAAACTCCATTTTTACTAATTTTTGGTCTGAAGTCATGCTTCTCCCAGAACTAAAGATCCGATCGACAAGGGTCGAAAACTTTAGCGACTCCAACTAAGAACGATTTCGAGCTGACGACATCAACCTACTCAAAGAGAAGATGAATCAAGCCTTAATCCAATCAGCAGTCTATCAGCAAGCCATGCATAAGAACTACAATCGTAAGGTCCAACCTCGCAGCCTTGTTGTATGTGACTTGGTATTAAGAAAATTCAATCCCAGTCTAATTGGAACAAGCTTTTCCTTAAGTGTGAAGGTCCTTACGCTGTGGTTGAAGTCACTCGCCCAAGCTCTGTGCGACTTGCTATGGAAGACAACCAGATTCTCTCAAATTCTTGGAATATCGATCAACTGCGTAAGTTTTACTTGTAATATTTCTACTCTTTTTGATAAAGATTCCAGTTCGTTCAAATCTTTATTGTCGTATGTTCAGTAGAGCTTCTTTTATGTTCGTTCGACCACTTCTAGTATATCTAATTTGTTTAACTGGTCGGAGAAGGGGACACCACTAGTCGAAGTATTTCCTCTCTGCGTGTGGTCCTGTCCACTAGAAGAAACTTCCTAGTATCGACTCATCAGCATAAAACGATTGTGTTGTTTACTAAAACGTTGACCGAATGTGCGAGAAAGAAATCCGAGTGTTTATCCTTTTATTGTTCATCGTCGATTTCATTCACTTGGTCGAAATGAAGTAACATCACCTAATCGAAGCCTTCCCTTTCTGCACGTGGTCCTGCCCACTAGAAAGAACTTCCTAGCGTCGACTTGTTCTTCCTTTTTGCTGCCAGTACATGTTATCAAATTCCATAACAATGGTCGAATGAACCACTCTGCTCTCTGTATACTTCACTTTGTACTATTAGCTTTGTTTATTCACATAAAAAAAGTAAATAGTCAGGGGCTAGGATAGAGTTATCAGCATAACTTTATTTCTTAGTCAAAAATATGTTCTATTTCATTTCTTTTTTTTGTCTTACGAGTACTAATTGCTCAACAAGATAAATTGCAGGAAAAGAAAGAAGTTCATTCATCACCCAATGGTAAGTCTTTACAAAGTTTTTTATTTTTTATATACTACTCTAAAGAAGAAGGAGAGTCAAGTTGCATTTCTTCGGACACCTTTCGTCTAATCGGATCTACTTCATCGATCTGGTGAGACACCTCATCCAAAGAGCAGGTGAAGTCGTGCTCGATCGGATGTAAGTTGAGGTTACGGTCACATGCTGTAAGTTTTGCTAAGGCATAGTTTACAGCACCTCTTACAGCATCCCTGATCAAATTTAGCAAGTGCACTTCCTGCATGTGCTATGATATCATGGGAGGCATTTTTGAGCCACTCCTAGTTAGTGAGCCGAATTTTGGTCCACGACAGGTCACGATAGGTTTCACTTTTTTGTCTATGACGAGTACCAAAAGCTCGTGTGGATGAAACCAGGGCATGGAAGGGAACTTGGTCCCAAACTTTAGCAAGCATACTTTTTGCATACCCTATAACATCATGGAAGGAATTTGGAACTATTCCTAGTTAGTGAGCTGAATTTTGGCCTATAGCGGGTCGCCATGAGTAGTGGAAGCTCATGCGGGTGAAACTAGGGCATGAAAGTGAGCCTGGTACCAAACTTCGCGAGTACGCTTTCAGCATGCCATATAACATCATGGGAGGAATTTTGAACCATTCCTAGTCAGTGAGCTGAATTTTGGTCCACGGTAGGGTCATGATGGGTGATGAGGATAGAATAATTCACAAATTATTATGTCACTATATCCACCGGATGTACCCTTTATGGATAAAGGAGAAGATTCACGAAATAGTCGTAAGTCCTCCTTCGGCTACTCCATAGTCGCAAGCTCTTCTTTGACCAGTCTTCAAGAAGTCGGCCTGGGCGGTCGCCTAGGCGCCGTGTAGGCACTCGGCGGCAGGAGTTTGCCGCGCCTCGGGAGAAAGTCGGGTGCTCGGATGCTAGGCAGCGAGGCGGGTCATAGACAGTTAAAGGCGGCCTGGGTGGGGAGGTTGACCGGGCGGCTGTGGCGGGCATTCGGCATGCGCGACGAGTGTGTTGGCCGCCTAGGTGGAGAACAGAGCATGGAGTATATAATAGAGGGAGGGAAGAGTTACCAAATATCATATACCAATAGTCGAGGGTGCCGCACGAGGAGCTAGGGTTTCTTTGCGCGCGCACACGGGGATGCCGCCGCCGACTTGCCACATTCGGCCTTGCCATTGTCGGTAAACACCGTCTCGCTGCCTTGCCAGATTCCAACTCGCCTAGCTGCCCAGGTGCGTTCCACCTCCCCTCCTCGGCTCCTCTTCTTCGTTGTGTACTTGTTGTCTTCCCTCCGGCCTTTGCTCATGCTTGTCCGCCATCTTCTCTGCCTCCTCGCCCCTTTGCGAGCAGTTTTGATTTGTTCCACCAGAACTTATGATTTGTTCCACTAACATTTCTCTCCTATTTTGTATTTGTTCACTGGCCGTGAACTAGTAGAACATAAACGTTATCGATGAACTACAAGAACACTGCCCCTAAACTAGAGGAACACCATCGATGAACCATCGGAACATTGCCCTAAACTAGTGGAACACTGGTGATGAACCACCGGAACACTACCCCTAAGCTAGTGGAGCACCGCCAATGAACCACCGGAACATTCACCCTGAAAATTTTATATGCCATACTATCCATGCTACAACGCGTAATTGCATAGGCCAACAGGCTCATAATTTTTGCGTATATTTACAAGAATAATGCATTCCAAATTGGGTCCAGAAATCTTTTTTCACAAGGCAAGTTAAGCAAATCCACTCTATTCCAAATTTCGATCCGACTCTAAAATTAGTCTAACATGATGCATTCGGTACTACGGGTCCTTTCGGTGTGGGTAAAAGCTAAAAAGAATGAGAAATTAAAACATGTGAGGCCTAAGTTTAGCCGTCTTCGGCCCAAATCTTTTAGACTGGAGAGGTGTTAGGCGAGCGTATGTTTTAATGGCTTTGCAGGCGGTCTGTAACACGTCCCATGCACTGGATATGTCCTAGTCCAGAAATGCAATGTGCCCGCGGCGCATAGCCACCTACCGCCTACCCTTGCCCATGGCCCAACAATGCAGTACTCAACTTGTAGATGGTGCTTGGATTGAATGTGCCTTGTCCATGTGCTACGCATGGGCCGGCTGTTACATGTGGCAGTGTATCCAAATGCATGTAAACTGAATTGATTTACTTTCCCCCCTTTTTCTCTTTCTTGTTGTTTTCTTCCTTTCTTATTCTTCTTTCTCCTCTTGCCATTTTTCCAGTTAAGTATTTTTTTCCTCGTGCCATTTTCTTCCACCACTATTTTATTAATATTTTTAATTTTGTTCAATTGATTAGCTTGATTTGTTCCACTAATATTCTTCATTCATTCTACTAATCGTTTTCAATTGTTTCACCAATAGTCCTTAATTGTACCATGAGCACGTTTGGTTTATTCTACTAATCTTTTTGTTTCTTTAAAATATCGTTGATGAACTATTGAAACATCAATGATGTCCTATTGGAACATTGAAAACCTAATGTGTGGAACATTGTCCCATTCCCCGGAGAACTTAATGCATAGAACATTGTCAATGGACTTTTGGAACATTGCCGACGACCTGTTTGAACATTGAAACTGCGTGGAACATTGGCCCATTCCCCATAGATCTAAATGCGTGTAACATTGTTGATGAATTGTGTTGGAACATCGAAACCAAATATGTGGAACATTTCATTTACCTATCAGAACATCTAACACACACTTGATTCATTCAAATATTTATGAAGTATTTTGCATAGAACATTTTGTTTTATCTATTGGAACATATAGCATGTGATATCATTACTAAGCTGAAATATATGCAAGTGGGGTCTTGTTTTGAAGACCTCATTGTAAGGAACATGATGGTTTAACCAAATCATGAATTGAATGCTCGGTTTAAAAGGCATGATCATTTATTTTTTATTTAAAAAGCAAAGTCTAGATTTGTGTGTCCCATTTGTTGCTTGTAGTTACCATGTGTGAATTGGCTTGGAGAACACCCATGAATTGTCTGACATGATGGTTTTTTAGATTAAACACGATGGTTTAATAGATATCTTTACTATTTAAAAGAAGAAGTTAATGAATGTTGAGTGATGGGTTCTCCCCTTCCCTCTCCTCACAGCCCATCCATGCTAATAGGTGGGATTTGTGCGCACTTGCCCTCTCTCTCCCTATGTGGCTCCACCTCTCCTCACCCCTTCCCCTGACTTCTTGACCCTCCTCCCTCACCCTGCGTCTTCTCCATCCTCTCTCCCATGGCAATTCCCCTACATGCTAGGCCCTCCCTATCACGATTCCTCTGTTTGTCATCCCTCCAACATCACAGGTACACCCTCTACCCTCATTGCCATGTTCACCATCATTGTCAAAGCATCATGATGCAGCACTTACCACCCTCATGCCATTCCTCGACCCGCACCGTACTTCACCGGCAAGCTCCAGCTCCTCTATCCTTGTCGTCATGAAGTTGGTAGGCTCTGCGATGCTCTGGGCTCACAACCCTAAGTTAGCCCGATGACTCACTGTCTCATTGCCACCAATCGCTCGACGAAATGCCTTGCTCATTATTTTTATATCCGATTGCCCTGACCTCTCCTCGACATCTAATCCCACTCTCGCTCCTTTCTCACAATGACAGCAAGCATGCGACGGGACGGTGGCAGCAGCAGGCAGGCCAAGGGTGATAGACATGTGGCGTAGGCGTGGCTAGCTGAGAGCCTAGCGGCCGGTCGGGGGCACGTATGGGGCCTATGGTGAGATACGTCTTCCCCTCCCTATCTTTACCTCTATGCGTGGGCATGTGGTGGGTTCGTATTCAGTCGGGTTAGCTCTCAATAGGCTCATTGTGAAAAATTAGGAATTGTTAATTTCACTGGATCCTATGATGATTGTGCATTTATTTCTAATTTGGATTGAAACGATACAAAAACTAGCGTAACATTAATTCGTCAACCTATGGTGGGGGTATGGCATGAGTGTAAGCATTTGATGAAACACACAGTAGGTAAGCAAACAATTGGTGCATGGGCAAAGGGAGTAAGTAGAAAGTCATACTCATGAAGTTTGATCCCATTAAGTTAACATTACTTAATACTGAAAGCATTTGGTGAAATATTTATTGGGGTGATCTGTGCGAGCGGTCTGAAGGATGCTTGTGGCAGCCGAGAGCTGCACAAGAAATTAAAAGGCTTTCAACACAAGCTGGTGGAAGAAAATGATGTCCATGTCTCGAAGATCAACGCTCGCCACCAGGCCTTTAACAACTGAATTTGTTCAGTGGTATAAAAATGAATGCTCTGCATGTTTGATTGCCACCACCAGTAAACATGACGATGCATTGCCTGGCTATATGTTCATAACTGCACCATGTTTGTTGATGATTCATATCTTCCAACTAGCACAACACACGCATCCTTTTGCCTATTCGCTAATTAGTTAACTATGCGTTTCACAAATTTGTATAACCTTTCAAAATATTTTTATTTATAGCAACGCACAGATATTCAGCTCCAAAAGCTCGTGAACTGGCTTGCTGAACATGTGGTCCACGGTTTAGGTCGGCGATTTGTTGCTATGGGTTGTGTGCATAGCATATAGGTTATGTTCTTTTGGACTGTGATCGCTGGTTTTTGCTTGCGTTTTTTGAGGTGACAGTAAATGACGAAGATACTAACGTAGATGATATACACGATTTTAAACTTAAGAAATCGTTTGAAAAATTCACTTTAAAAAACCGTCTATTTTGACAAGAAACGATAGTCGCCCCATCCCCTGGTCTATTCAATACTCGGTCACCTGAAACGAGCCCAGCCCATGAGCACCAGCACTTGGGCCCGGACGTGCACCCCTCCCGTCTGGGGGCCCGGCCCGACAGGCTAGCGTCCTTCCCACGCCAGCCAATTCCCTTCACACGAACCCGTCGTCTCCTCACGCTCCGAACGCCGAAGCCTCCCAGCAAATCGCACCCATAGCTCCAAACCCTAGGCGAGGAGGTCAAGCTCCCGGCGCGGCGAGGCCATGGACCTGGACGCGGTGGCGACGGCGTTCGTGGAGCACTACTACCGGACGTTCGACACCAACCGCGCCGCGCTGGTGGGGCTGTACCAGGACGGGTCCATGCTCACCTTCGAGGGCAACAAGTTCCTCGGCCCCACCGCCATCGCCGGCAAGCTCGGCTCCCTCCCCTTCGCGCAGTGCCAGCACAAGATCGACACCGTCGACTGCCAGCCCTCGGGGCCCCAGGGCGGCGTGCTCGTCTTCGTCTCAGGCACCATCACCACCGGCCCCGGGGAGCATCCCCTGAAGTTCTCCCAGGTCTGCACACACACGATTCACTTCCTCTCATCCTTTCCGCGCATAAGGCTTCCCTTGTTTGTTTATAGCCCACTCTGCACTGATCCGATCTGATCTAATCTGTGACCGCTGGTGCGATTATTGGGTTGGTCCCAATCTTGCTGACTTCACTAGAAGGTTCTCAATTTGTTAGTAAGAATTGTTTGTCCGATCTGTGCTTGCTGTTGTGATGGTTGTCGGTCACAATCTCCTAGCCTTCTGTAATCTATAGACAGTCCTACGTTGCTTGGTATGGTACTATTTGTTTGGTCCGCGAGCCTTATGTCGGAGTCGTGAGTTGAGACATTTAGATCTCCGTCTCGGTGCATTTGTAGTACCTGCTGTTCCCGCAATATTCAAAAGGAACTATCCGCCATCTTCATTTTTATTTCCATTTCGAGATTTACTTGTTCATGTTATCCCTGCAAGCTCCTTTTGGTAGTTCTGTTGTTTCCTTGCAATGTTTCCAGATTTACTTTTGCTTGGGGTAGAGTTGGTGTCTAGTTGTTTCTACGATCTGTTGGTTTTCAATTCAATTCCATAGTCGAGTATTTCCAGAATTCTTCAATTAGACAAAGAGTTGTTAACTTGTTTTCGAACGTATTGGCGTGTAATTTGGTACTGGTCATGATGTTTGTTATGTATTGCTTTAGCCATCGTTAAAAAGTAGTTGTCCAGTCAGCCGGCGGCGCTCGACTGGAGCCACCGACTCTACTAGCTGAGCAAGCCGAGCGACTTGTGGGCAAGTGTGGGAAAGGGTGCGCGACTTGGCACACTTTCTGCGACTTAGCGCGTGATTTGGGGTGGCCCAGCGGTAGGTTGAAAACTGAAGAGGATAAAGGGTCTTGTCACCCAAACCATAGCAACTAGCAAACAGCCACCACTGCTTCTTGCCTCCGCATTGTTGGTTCCCTCCCTCCCGGCCGTCTCACACCACCTGTTGCCTTCGCCCCTGGCTCAGAACGCCGTCGGCAAGTGTCGCCTTGGCCTTTAGATTTGTATCCCACCTTCATTTGTTTCCCCTCAGATCCTTTTTCTCTTGATCTCCCTTCTCTCTGCTTTGCTGCCCTGTTTTGCTGAATGTTGATCTTCTCTGTTGTGTTATAATGCTCTCAACCTCTTGTAGATCTAGTAGTAGCAGCAGCAGTGGCCAGCAAGTAGTAATGTACTAAGTACTAATGTAGTACTACTAGACTAGTAGTAGCAGCAAACACTAGTAGTAGTATAGTAGCAGCAGAGTATGAGTGGTAGTAGTTGCAGAGTAGCAGATGTGATGGTAGCAGCTGCTTTGTTCTGTTGTAGTAGAAGATGAGGTAACACGATCTAAATTTATTCAAGTCTTGTTTATTTCATGCTATGTTTAGTTTGCTATCGTCCAAGGGTGGTCGACAAGTAGTTGACCAACTAGTTGGCAAGTCGGTCCCTTGGCGACTCGACTCGACTCGACTTACTGACTTAATAACCTTTAGGTTGTTTCATCTGTAGGGCTTTGTGCGTTGCTGTATCATTCGATTTTCTGTCGGATCATATCTAGTCAATGCTGTGGTTGAGAGTGTGATCATTTATTGTTTTGTGGCTTAAGTTCTATGGCTCAGTCACTGGGTTTGGCAGTGTGTATGGTGGTTTCCTGCTGAGAGTAGATAATTGTCTGTATTCTGTTGCATTGGTTCTACATTTCTTGCATGATTTCTAGACTGATCACATTTTTGCATGATTTCTAGACTAGTGGATGAAATGGTTTCTGCCTGATCAAATATTAATCTGATAGTTGGTATCCCTTTTTTTCTTGGTGGGGTAACATGAGATGCAATATGCTTTGTATCTTTTTGTTCTTGTTTCACTTGATTGTGGGAAACTAGGGGTTACAGATGTGGATTGTGCTTGTGTTTGCCCTTGCTCTTGTGATGCGAGGCACATATATTAGCTTGAATTATTTTTGTATCTTCAATCAGGTGGAAGTCATTGTCTTCAAATGTTAGGATAAGTTTTTGCCACGTATTAGAAAAGTGAGAATACTAAAGTAGCAATTTTCAGTTTCACTTAAAAAAATTGGTAAGTCAACCTTGTGACAATCTTACATTGTAGTGGTATATCCATTGCACTGCTTCTGTCCTAAGTTTCATTACCTTTCACTTCAGCAATCCTTTTGTTGTGCACTAAATTTGTGATAGTAGTCTGTTGTATCAATGGTCATGTGTCATTTCCGAAAAATATATGAAACTTATATTATGGGATTACCTCCTGAAGTTGAGGAAAATGCCTCTGAAACGACAAACAAGCACCTATGTAATATCAGAACCTTTTACATTGGCCAAGACACCTAAAATCTCCTAGTGAAACAACCCACCTGTTTCCTATGTTAAGCTGCATCTCAGTTAGACGGCGAATGATGCTAATTTGCCATAACATGTGTATGTCATTTTTTGTGTCTTATTATAAAAGGAGGACTTTGTAGTGGTGGTGGTGGTGACTCTGCAATCTAGCCCCCCACCTCTTTGAGATGGTGGGATCTTTTGTGAATAAATATATTCACACATGCATATGCTTCTTAAAGGATCTTCTGTGGATAATTAGATTACATGTGCATGTGGCTTGTGATAAGATTCTATATGGCTTGTTGATTGGTTGCAAATTTTGTATAAAACTTTCTAAGTTTATAACCTATATTATGCTTATTTGAAATTCGTTACAACATACGGGAACTCAGCTAGTAACCTCAATAATTGCAATTGCATCTTTCATGTGGAATTAGGAGTTTCCAAATATAGCTTCAGTGCATATTTTTAACAGTGTAGAAGCCATGCACAGAACTCTGAAGTTGTGACAGCGTCCAAGTAACTAGCCATATGGGAGTAAGATTCCAGCCATATTGTGGCATTATGCATCTCTCAAATGAGGTCATCCAGTGCATAGCTTGTATCTTTTGGGCTTGACTAAGCCTCCCCTAGTAATCAACATGTGAACATTTGGGTTTGCATTTTGGAGTTTCAAATACAGTGAAGCTCTACTCATTGGATTAGATGATGTCTGATGGTCCTTTCAAACAAAGTAGTTTATATTTCATATTGCCTCATGTTATGAACAGATGAAGTTAGATCAAATTTCAGTAGTCCCCCCCCCCCCCCCCCCCTAACTAATTCATGTTTTGTAAGATTGGTGCTCGTGGTGCATTTTTTTAATAGAATAGGTGCAGCTCTTGTTAGATGATTCTTGATTGCCTTCATTTCTGGATAGTATATTTCAGTTAGTTAATTCACATGTCCATGTTGTGCGCTCTCTGTATGAAAGCTATCGGGTTAGCGCACCAAAAGTTGGAGTGTTTTTATTTCTGATAGGCGGCGTTTGTTTCAATGAGTTGGTAGGGTCCATGAAAATTACATCGTGCAGTTCTCTGTTTTTTTCTAAAAGAAAGTTACTCAGTTGACTTTGGTAAGGATGCCTGGTGTTTTCTAAGCTTGTGATTCCCTGTTTCTGCAGATGTTCCATTTGCTGCCAGCTGGAGGGAGCTTCTTTGTGCAGAACGACATGTTCCGCCTGAATTATGGTTAAAGAAAGTCGAGAACTCTTGCAACAAAGAACTCGTCCAGGGTTTTGTGTTGAATGATTAATACTGAGATGCTGCGACTCTTTGTTCGTTCCTCAACTGGTGCGACTTATTGGAAGAAACTGCTAGACTTGATATGCGTCTGCTGGATTTGTTCTTTTGTGTTTCTCATGTACTCTGGTTACTTGGGGCAGCACTGTTTCTGCGGAATGGGAATGAAGACTGTCCAGAAATTCTATTCATGTTTGCTCTCTCTGGCCGTGTTTTACCCCTAGCCTGTCGCTCAGTGATTCGTATTGGCGCAAAAGATCTCATAGTTTACATGCTTTTGTAAGCACAGGTGCATTTTGTTGGTCAGTTAGATTTGTTGGATTTTTTCAAACCTTAGATTGATTTTATGGAGTCTTTTCGGTCTATCCTTTATTTCTCTATATTTTCTATGGTAGTAGGGATCTATTTATAGATTTTATTTTCAAATGTTATAAAATGACATATCTGTTTCTAGTATATCATGGAGTCTATTTACTACATCACGAAATAGTGATAAATTCTTTTAATGTGTTTACTTTTACTATGAAATTTGGAATTCTTGGAGACTTTGATCGTTGCCTGATTAGCACAGAAAGTAGTGATAGGTTATGATATACTTTCAACAACCTTGAATGATACAAGAAATTTCTTTAGTCATACACCTTTCTTTGCACTTAAGATGCATCAATATGTTTTAACTTACATAGAGGAAAGAGTCATTGAATCTTGTTTCCTGCTACATTAAGAAATAGCATCTCATGCTAAAGTAAATAGACAATCAAGAATTAATTTTCAGTCATCTGAATCTCCTTGCTAATTACCATTAGTATAACTCTGCAGCTGAAGATTATGACCATTAAAGCATAATAAAAAATCTACAGTTGACATAACGCAGTACATATTTGATTTGTTTCCAGTGCTCTTTCTTAGGTTCTATTGATATCTACTAATAATTCCAATCATATAGCTAAGGTTAAGTCATGTGAATAACATAACATACATAAGATGTCCTAAAACTGAAGAATAAGTAATTTTATTCATTCTAACTTTTTCCTCATGAGTGTTTGGACAATATTTTTCACTGAGTTTAGTTCCTTTCGCAATAGGTACATTAATGGATTTGTTGTTTTCTATAGAAATCATTTTAAAACTCTTGGAAGATATGCCTTTTGGGACAACATAAGAATCTTTTTATTCTAATTTTTATGTATTTTAACTTATAAAACATAGGAAGCTCAAACCACATCTTTCATATCAAATTTAAAAAATCAAGTTTTTACTTCCATCAATATATTTTTATCATTAGAAGTAATGCACATATTATCAACATATAAAGACAGTAAGATAAAATATTTACTCATAACATTTGTATATAAACAATGATCACCTTCCGCCATTAAAAAACATGACATGATAGCATTATCAAAAAAGAATATACCATAGCCGTGAAGCTTGTTTAAGACCGTAAATTGATCTATTTAATTGATCTATTTGGTGGAGTTTAAGATCATAATAAGCCATTAAAACACTAATAATACAAATTAAAGTAAATTTAGCAACATAAGAAAAAAGTTTTTACAAAGTCAACACCTTCTCTTTGTGCACAGCCTTTAGCAACAACTCTAGCCTTATATTTTTTTCATTAAATCCGCTGCATTCAATTTCATTTTTAAAATCCATTTACAACCTATGGGCTTACGGTTGTTTGGTAGATCAATAAGTTCCCAAACTTTATTTTTCTTTTCATCGAGTTTAATTTTTGCCGCATTACTTCTGCTCATAGTTTTGATTGCTAGCTATTTATTGCTACTTTATATGTTTTTTGTTCTTTCTCTAAATATGAAATTTTAGAGTGAACTTCCCTCAAGAATAAATAATAATTATATAGATATTGTGGTGTACTTCAATTTCTCCCACTTCTCCTAAGCAGGTTACTATTGTGAGTTTGATTTATATTTATTCAGGAGCTAAATCTTCTTCAGTGTGAGAATTAATTACAAATGTATACATCTGTGTTTTTGGTAGAATTGCCAATAATTCCATTATTGCTTGCTTAGCATGGCGAGATGTGTATTGATCTAAAAATATTTCAGCTTTGCTTTCCACCAGTTTATCTAGATCATAAAATATATACCCTTTTGATTCCAAAAAAAATAACCTATAAAAATTCTTGGTGTGCTTTTAGGCTATAATTTTGTATGGTTTTGATTTGGCATTCTAATTTGTGTATTACAACCCTAAACAACTAAGTGGCAAAGTAAGGGTTTCCTTCTAGTCTACAACTCATAAGGAGTGACTATTACAGTCTTAGATGGTGAATAATTTAATAAATAAATAAATAAATAACAGTATGTAAAGCTTCACCCTAAAAAGATAAAGATCTGAATAAACTATCACAAACCTAACCATATCCAAAGTGTCCTATTCCTCCGCTCAGCAACACCATTTTGTTGCGAAGTTTAAGGTATGGTATAAGGATGAATAATTTCATACTCTTTACAAAAAATCATTTAATATTCCTAAAGTGTATTCTCCTCCACGACCAGTTCTCAAAATTTTGATCTTTCTATTCAATTATTTTTCCACTTCAGTTTTAAATGTCTTGAATACATCAAATCCTTCCTACATATGTTTTAAAAAATACAAATAACCAAATCTAGAATAATCACCAATGAATGCAGTAAAATAAATCTTTTGACCTCTAGTAGGAGTAGACATCTCACCATAAATATGAGAATAAATATAGCAAGAGGCTCATTAGATCTCATTAAATCTTTTCGCATTTGGAAAATATGCACATGTCATCTTACTTATTATACATGCCTCACAAATATCAAAATTCTCTCACTTAAAGTGCAGAATTGCAGGATTAATAAGCATTTTAATTCTGTTTTTAGATATGTGACCAAGTTGTAAATGCTATAACTAAGATTTTGAGTATGTGTTCCTATCATTAGTATTTGTTACTATGAAGATATTTTCACTAACAAAGCAATCAATATTGTCATCATTTGATAGTATATTAAGAAAATAAAGACTTTCATAACGGGTTTGAGTATGCACTAATTTCCCATTGAGCGATATTTGAATTTTTCCTTTTTCAAACAGTATATCATAGCTAATATAGTCTAACTGAGCAACAAATATTAAATTCCTTCTCATGCTAGGTGAAAATAAAGTGTCTTGTAATAATAATTTTCCTCTATTCGGGAGTTTTAGGATATAATTTCCAATTCAAAGTACGTTAGCTTTACCATTAGTGCCCAAAAGGTATATCTATTACTCCTTAGAATTGTTTGCATAGAAGTAAGAGCTCTATGATATCTAGTAATATGAGATATAGCATCAGAATCGATAACTCAACTATTTGAAAAAGTAGTAATAAGTAACGATTCAGTGCATGCAAAAATATTAGACAAATTGTCAGGCGAAGAATTGCATTTACACTCAACTGGTTGATTCCTTTGATTTTTTTTTTTGCTCATTCTGCCTTTTCTTTTTCCTGCAGTTAGCTTTGAAATGCCCATACTGACCACAGTTGTGACACTTAAAATTTTTTGTACTTATCATTCTTCTAAACTAAGCTATAATTTTCACGATCATCTCGATCGCGTTCTTGTTAAGCTTTTCACCCAAAAAATCACTATTAGGCTTCTTATTTTGTGAATTTTTTATTATTATATATTTCTCGTTAAGCTTTTATCCCAAAAATCACTCTTAGGCTTCCTGTTTTTACTAATTTATTATTATTATATTTTTTCTCTTCAAGGTGTAACTTAGAATTATAAGTATTTTTTTCCTTTCCCTGAGAGAGTTTTATATCTTTTTTCATATGCTATGATGCCTCAAAGTGCGTATATTAAGTATCCTCTTAGAATGACAGAAAGATATATTAACATATTGTCATGAATTCGGCAAAGAGTTTAGAACAACCATGACCTGCACTTCTTCGTAAAAAGGATACCAATATTTTTTAAATTTCTCCACTGAAACACAGAATTTATTGAGATGCTTATTAATTGAAGTGCTATCATACATCTTTGTAGAAAGAAAACGATTAACAAGATTAAGTACTTTAATAAGAGATACTTCATGAAAATCTTGTTCTAGATTGTGGATTATTTTCTGTGCATTCTGTTCACCCTCATATTCAATAGCTAAAGAATCAGCCATTGATTCCAACATAAAATATGAACCCATTTTATTATCCTTGGTCCAATTATTATATTTTTCTGCATAATTTTCCTTTTCCTCAACAGTGGCATTTTTTCTGGTTCTTCCATTTCGTTTTTGTCCATTACATAATCAATGTTTTCATCAGAAAGTAAAAACATGAATTTTTTTCAAACCGTAAAATTTGAGCCATCTAATTTGTAAGATTTAAGCAGTTTAGAAAAAATGTTGTTGGTTGTGATTGCGAGAATAAGAGTTACGAGTGAATCTGTAGGATTTAGGGTGCCACTCGGTTGGGCTTAAACTAGCTTATGGTTACAATTACATTGTAGCAAGCTGAAATTACACTATAGTTGATGATCACTAATTTGACGTAACTAAATTTAAAAATTTTAAAAATAAAAAACAGATTAGCCTATCCCAAACAATGTAAATGAATATAAAAACCAGCAAAGTAGCTTAAAAATTAAAAAAATAAAATTTATAAATAAAAAAATAAGTTAGAAATAAAAAAATTTAAACCGAAATAAGCAGTACTAGTCAATACCAGATCGGGAAGGCTCAGCAATAAATGCTCGCTTTATCGGCTCAATGCATTGGGCTGGAGAATAAAGTGATCACGCCGAACGAGGATGGCTTCCCTGCGGACGTGTCCCGTCGTATCAAGGTAGCGCTTCTGCTTTCGAAGTGACGCCGCGTGAGATGCACTCGGACCATGGATCGAGGCGAGGAGCAAGAGGAAGGACCTGCTTGCTTCTGCTGGAGGCAACGCACGCAAGGCCGCGCGATGGAGGTCGCGCCCCCGGAGGATGAAGAGACGCCGCTTGTGCATCTTGACCTCTCGTTTTTTCTCCTCGATCTGAGCGCCGGCCATGCGAGGAAAAACCGACTGCATGATTTTTTTTCCCCTTATGTTCGTTCCGAAGCTAATATTGAGTTTTCTCATATTCTAAATTAATTTTGTAGGGATTTTTTGATCTGTCATTTGTTTCTCTAGTTTTTTCATAGTGTCACTCACAATTGTATTATTAGACTAAAGTATAGTGACCTATTTATACACTCCACTTTTAAATGTTAGAAAGTGACCAACTTATTTTCGGCACACCATGAGACTCGTAAACTATATCACCATTCACGATTAGATATGTTGATTTTATGAGCTTAAAAATATATTAATCCCTAGCATATATGTGTGAGTCATTCGCCATGATCAGATTATTTATGAGATCAATTCTATTCTGATCATATGGATCATTAGTCTGCAGAGTCGATTCTCCAAAACAAACCCGGCTATTTCCATCCTGTGCTGTACCTGGAGTATTAATTCCTTAAGTTAAATTTCGTATCAAATTATTTTCTATCACCTGCATCAATAATAAGAATAATTATATATTAAGTTAAACAGATAATAACTATAATAAATATTAAAAGTCACGTAAGATTTACCCTGGTCAGTTCCAGGAATTTCTTCCCCTCACGTGGGTCAAGTTCGTGGGAAGCAGGCACCTAGTTGAGAACTTTTATTGGGAAAAGTTTGTAGGATGCAGGATGCATCAGAAATCATGTCCGTGCAAACACTGTTTTGTCGGCAAAATCGTATAGTTTGTAGGATGCATCAGAAATCATGTCCATGCAAACACTGTTTTGTCGGCAACACATACGATTTTGCACTAGGGAATTGCTAACTGGAGAGGTGCATCAGAATTATGCAAACACTGTTTTGTCGGCAGCCCATGGGATTTCGCACTAGCACATTGCTAACCGGTGAGCGTTCCACCGAGCACAAACTCAAAAATAATTTCGAAGCTGTCTAATCTGCCACACCACCAACCACTCCACTACTGATAATTTTTGCCTCAAGATCTGTGAAGTGTAGCCTTTGGGAGAGCGTGGCTCTAGCGACAGCGCCGGGGGGCAGGGTCTGCGGCGACGAGGAGTCGCCGACGGCAGCGAGGAGTCGCAAGAGCGGTGTTTACCGGCTGTGCTACCATTTCACCAGATTAGACGCCCTGTGCTAACTCGTCAGTGCAGTGCTCTGCCAATTTTCTTGCTTGATTTCTAACTACGCTGCCTCTAGCAGAGGCAGGCGGGCAAGGCTGCCTTTCACGGACGCGGCGGCTGCGGCTTCGGCACGCAGGCCATTGACCCGTCGCGACCGAGCAGGAGGTTTCTCGAACCATGCTTCAATAAAATCATGTTTCAGTGACCCCTCGTCTGTTTCTGAAGAACGAAGTAATAGTAAACTCACATTGCACAGCGCAGTGACTAGCTCCACGGCCTGACACATTACTGAACGAGTCACGACAGTAAGTCCTCGAAGGCCCCGATACATCTGTGACCTCGAAACCAGCATTCTTCGTCTGGGTTTTACATATGGACGCATCTATGGATCGAATATACACGCGCAAAGTGCGGCACACATGCAAATTGAAACACGCACGGTAGAGGGTAAGTTTTTTTGATACAAGACGATACTTTTCAGAAACAATTACTGAACCAAGCTGGCGGTTGCAAGCATGAGCTAGCCCCAGGCGATCTGTTCGCCAACACTTGCAGGTTTGGAGATGCAAACTGTGCCTACCCCTCCGCCATTCCAGGTTCTCACTCCTGTTTTTTCTCCTTGCAACAAGTTTCTCACTCCTTTTCTGACTCTGGACTCCACCAGTTCCTCTTCTTCAGCGGACTTGTCTTTTGGCCATGAACAGAAAACCGCAACAATGATCAAGTAAGCACACGTTTAAAGACCAGTGGTCAGAGAAACCTCTGAGCACATGATTTTCCCAGCTTAATTTCTCATGATATATGTTATTTACAGATGTTATAATTTCTTGAAAGGTTGCTTCTTTTCAGTCCTTTTGTGTACTGAATCAATCAATTCTTGAACTTTGGACTGGTTTTTAAACTAACCTCTTTTTGCGGGAGCCCAGCCACCTTCATCATCAGTTTGTTCTGCAAAAACAAAATTAAGCTCTTCTCAAACTTGTGTATACCATGAACATTGCAATGAAGTGCAGGTCCACTTCATATACTAAAACGTTATCGAGATAAAATTAGCCCCGGTATGACCTTAATAACTGTCAAAGCGTCTGTCACTATTTCCTCAAAATTTCTTATCTCCGCCATGCTCATCTTGTTGACATTTGATTCCAGGGCCCTGAAATTTACTTGGACAATTACACAGTAACTCAAAGTCGCAAAATATACCATCTTCGACGTAAAACCAATGGTTGTCCACCAGGTACATGTGTTTCATTACCATTGAGCAATGTGATTCAACTCAGATACTGGGTCTGGAGCTGACTGCTCATTCTGACCAAGCTGTCCAAACAAGGTAGTAAGAGTCATCAAATGTATAGATGATTAGCATATACAGTGCGAGCTTGAAGAAAGATTAACAGTTCTCAGAAAACCTATATACACATGTATCGCACGAAATGGAGTTTTTTTAAAGGGATATTCGGTTGTGAAAATGCCAGCTTTCTTTAGCTAGAACAGAAACTGAAGATTGCAGATCCTGGTGGTGTGTTCGATCTGCACCTAAAGCGATGGACCCGTGGAATAAAAGCAGACGAATACATACATGCATGGTGGTTTGTTTTTCAGAACATATGATCATGGATGTGGATAGAAGATTCAGCCGTGCATTACGACAGTTCATATATAGGTCGGCTGGAACAATTATTATTAATATATCCAAACACAAGGTGCCAAAGTTCTCAAGATAATCCAGATAAAAATCGGGAAGTTCATTTGGAAAGTACTGTTGCAACCTGCAAAGCAACATGAGATAATCAGTTTCCCAAAGAAATATCCTAGCCCATATCCTTGTCGGTGAAGGACGAAAATGCGATTTTGTCCCAGCTGAATGAACCTATTCCATCTTCAGTAAAGGTGATGACTGAAACTAAATTAAGTGTTTCACATAATCACACATGATGAATGCACCGAAGTATTTTTGGTGCCACAGAAGTCGACAAAATGTTTTGGTTATCATGCATGGTGAAGGCCATTTAGCAGTAATTCTCCTTGTAGGGAAAGATTAAGTTCTCTACTACAGAATGGTGTGTCTACAGCATTTAGGAGCGAAGATTTTTTGACATTGCGATGGAGCCTGGGAGGGGCGGCGCGAGAAAGGTTAAAAGGAAATATGAAAAACTCAACTCAACGATACCACCTACATGTATTGTGATAAGATGGTGTTTAGAGAGCACTCGAGTATTTTTTAGGATTAAAAGCACTCAGATTTTTTAGGCATTGGATAGAGATCCAACACTCAGATTCGGAGCACTCATATTTTTTTGGAGGGGGTGGTATGTGGGGATCCGTTGGATGGAGATCCAACGGCCCAGATTCGTTTTTTTTGGAGGGGGTATGGGAGATCTAATGCCCTAAAATCTAAGTACTCTCAATCCCAAAAACACTCAAGTGCTCGTTACCACTTCCCTTGTGATAAATCTAGATTTGAGAAAACTTACCCTTATGTTCTAATAAATTTTCTGTAGGAGGTGATATGAGAAGTAATCTCACATGGCCTGTTGGATCTGTTGGGCAATATATATCGTTAGTAGCAAGGTGACTATATTAATGTTGTGGTAAAAACGAACCGTGGGTTTAATCAGATACTTTAGAAAACAATTGAAGATCTAGGCTACGTTCTGGTGGGGACTGGTGGGGATCTCCTCCCCTCGACTCTTTGGGGGGGGGGGGGGGGGGATATAGGCTGACTATAAGAGGTGGAACAGGGATTTGACCAGTCAAACACCCTTAGATTAGGGAGGGTTAACACACTACTACATAAAGGTTTATCGTAGATGGTTTTTAAATCATCTGAATTTATGTATCTTTAATAATAGGTGGTTATCACAGATGGCTCTCAAACCGTCTGTGATAATTATAACATAGATGATTTTTCAAAAAAAAACCATCTGTGAAATGTCATATATCACAGACGGTTCTCGGACATAGCCGTTTGTGATATCAATATCACAGACGGCTAATGCTAAAACCATCAATGATAGCTATTTAAATACATATATTATTTCCTGTTTTTCGGCTAGCCTCAGAAAATGCTAATCATGCTCTCTGAAAACAAGTTAGGGATTAAGTTAACCCACCAAAATAGCGGAATAAGCTAGGCCATTACAACTAACCACTACTACAAAAAGCCTTATATTAGACGTCTCATCACAGACGATTGATCAAAACCATCAATGTTAAATGCAATTATAGATGATTTAGGTTCAAAAATCGTCTGTATTGCTGCCAGTGCTAAAAATTATTTATGAAGAGATAGTATCACAGATGATTTATGGTAAGAACGGTTTGTGAAGTATCACAAACGGTTCTTACCAAAAACCGTCTGCGATATTGTGAAATATCACAGACGGTTTTTTATTTAAATCATATATGATACTTCACAGATGGTTTATATTAAAAACCATCTATGATATGTTTTCAGCCTCGTAATTCTCTAAAATTTCATAATCTCCTGTCTAAGTCTGAGTAGAATTCTGTTCCGAGACACCTTTAGTAAAACGGGCATAACTTTTGCATACGATGTCTGTTTTCGATGTTCTTATACTCGTTGGAAAGTTAACGACGAGTTTGATCCAAACAAAATGACTCGCTTGCACCAATTGCCCTCTAAGACCCCCAGAATCGGCCATCTTAATCCTTAAATTTGCGTTGCATGTTTTCGGTTTTTGTTTTTACCAAAATTTTTTGATATTCCATTCAGAATTTGGGGTTTGCCTCAACTACAAAGTTGTGGATCTCATTGAAAGCTTTCAAACGAGCATATATAAACCATATAAAACTTTATTATTTATCTTTTGAGACTAGCTGTTTACATTGCACCAGTATATACATATATTGTCTTCGATTTATCACAGACGGTTTATGGTTTAAACCATCTATGATAATTATATATTCCTGATTGCTGGGCCCGTCGATCCTCCCCAATCCAATCCCAGCTAATAGAAACCCACCAATCCCCACCCCACGGATTGTAGCACCTATTCCGCCAAAAAATTTCCCACTCCCACCTCTCCCTCACCCTCCTCTTCACGTCTCCTAGTGCCACCACTACTGCCTTCCTAAAGTGTAGTGGATCAGCGAGCTCATTGTCTCGCTCTCACCGCCACCGCCACTTTTTGTCGAGGTCTCTGAATTTGGACGAGATTGTGGTGGATCAGCGTTCAAAATTTCGACAAAATATCTCCACACTATCCTTCTCCTCGACCTCAACCTTGGTGGCCTCTTACGAAGTAGATGGCACACAAGTCTATGGGCAGCAAGGAGCTGCGGAAGCAACTAGCTACCAAGATGACGCTCAAGTCGTTGCTGGCGACGACAGGCATCAAATACAGCTCGTGCGCTGCTTCTTCTATGTTCTTGCATGCTATGTTTAAGAGTTGGGTTCGTATGATTAGGAGATGTGTTCTTACCATGTTCTTGTTGTGTTAGCTGGGTAACCTGCTCGTTATCTTGTTATACTGTAATGAGGGATTCTAATTTTAATGTAAATAGAATGTGCTGCTGTGTTTACTGCTATATTTACTTATTTTCAAAGGGTATAGTTAACATTTCTTGAGGCTAGCCAAAAAACAGAAAAATGTAGGTATAAAATGAATTATAACAGACGGTTTTGTGGCATAAACCATCTATGAAGGACTATCATAGATGGCTCAAATAAAAAATTGTCTGTGATACTCGCACATCACATATGGTTCTATCTACCAACTGTCTGTGATGAAAAATTATCACAAACGGCTCTATATACCAACTGTCTGTGATACTCGCCCATCACAAACGGTTCTATGATGGGGCGAGTATCACAAACGGTTTTTGGTTCGAGCCGTCTGTGATAGTGTTCTTCATAGACGGTTCTAATTACAAACTGTCTGTGTTGTATTTATCACAGACGACTCACAAACCATCTGTGATAATATCCGATTATCATTGACACATAAATTCAGACGGTTCAGAAAATCATCTGTGATGACAGTTTCGAATCATCTGTGATGACCCTTTTTGTAGCAGTGAACCCTCTTGAGTTCTGTTTTCTACTAACGTAACTAAACCACCTAATCTAGCCAAACATTAATTTAGGCCAACTAGGTTAGTCGCCAAACAAAAATCTAGGTTAAGGTTAGCTAACCTAATTATCTTAACCCCAAACCAAACACAACCAGTCTTTTATAAAGCAAAATTAGACTTAAGACCAACTTACTATTGTGATTTTATTCAATTAGACCCTTAGCCTCAAGTTTGTTGTTATTTGGCCTCCTCTGTGAGTGTAATCCACTATACATATCGGTTTAGGTGAGGGGGAGACATCAACTGGAATCACACTATTATGTGCAATCTGGAATTAATGAATATTCTAGGTTTACTTCTCAATTTTCTCTATGTTAAGAGTACCAAAAATAAGAAAAATGTGGAAATGATAAATCAAATGAAAAGGGAAAAATAAATGGGAAAGTGTTACTATTCACATAAAATTTATCCTTTTTGTTTCTTCTAACACGTTTTGAGTTTTAAGTTGAAATTTTTGAAGGGTTCTACAACACCATATAGAAAGTGGTATCATGATTGCACCTAATTAATGGTGCGATTGGTGACAAATAGAGGTATCAACCAGACGTGTGGTAACTTCTACCTGTGGTGTGTAAATGCACAATTGTGCACCTAGACTCCCAAACCAATTATTCCTGATTTGACCATCTCTACAGCGCTCACTACATGTAATTTTTCGTTTTTATTGGTTGAAATGCATAATACATTCAAGTAAACTTTTACAAATAACTTTTAAATCGAGAAAAAAATTCATGTGTCTAAGTACCTAACGGAATGGTCCATAAATTTACAATTCAGAAATTAAGGCTGAAACAAGTAAAGTTCTAAATTTGGTGGATGCTTCACCTTTTATAATATCCCAAGACAAAAAATAACAAATACAAACAACTTAAAAATTGAATACGATCTGAAATTTCAAAATAAATAAATAAATAACGTAAAATGTTGAAAGACACATTCTTTGAAACTTGATTATAATATTCTACTTTCTTGTTTTCACTCTCTCAGAGTTGTATATACAGATGGTAACTTGATGAAAGTAGTAGCCATCTTCAATGGAAGGAAATTTTACGGTACACCTGCTTTGTTTACGTTCATTCTGTTTGATCGATGGCTCATATTCATTATGGTAATTTATTATCCCCAATGAGGTAATAGGTCTTTAATTAAGAATAAAAGGAAAAAAACATCATTACATGATCTTTCTTTGGGTGTGTGTGTGTATCATATTAGGAAAACATCAATACATGCATGCCGACTATAAGGAAACAGCACAATAAGAAGTCGCTAATATTCAAGTTAATATATCAGGCAAATCCGTTAATATTCATTAATTTGAAAAGACGTCAATTTGGAAAGGATGATCGGGATTTAGTATGCTAAATCAATCATGGAGCCTGAGCATCAATTTCTAGGTTTAAACATGCATAAGCGGGCTTCATGAGGAGTTTTTTATAAATCAAAATTATTTAAGCGTTGTTTATCACAATGTTAGATGCACAACTTTGACGACCATTTGTAATCATCGTGCTAAATCAGCGGTGGATGGGACTAATTCACAGTTTGCCATTTTCATGCATTTGCAGGGAATACCACCACCTTTCCTTTTTAATAATGACCGGCCGGCTATAGCAATCATACATAAAACATATATTATCACTCACTAATGAATGGCCAGGATTTAAAAGAGCACTTACCTCTTAAGAGGCGCGTTGGTGCACTGTAAAAGAGCTCTCAATGGAATTAACAAGTTCTTTTTCTTATCCACTTAATTTGTAGGCATAAGAGAGATCGACATGTATATATCAACTTTGATTGTACGAATTACCGAAACAATCGTGCTACCATTGATGGTCATGGTCATAAAGAAATGACATATTTGGGCCAACAGTCTAGGTCTATTAATTCAGTTAACTGATAGCGTGATCATAAACAAAAATGCATGTGTTGGATTACTGATATCACTTATCAACTATATATATATATGCTTGACCTGTAGATTGCAATCAACCCGAGAGTCTCGCGCTTCACTATTGAGATCATTTATTGTGTTGGGAATGTTCCAGTATCGACCAAAAAGTTTCTCAATGCTGCAAGGAAGATGTCAAAAAAGAGCAAGTTAAAACTCGAATCCAGCAAAGGGTACATACATATATAGAAAATAGCTCGGTAATGTTAAAAAATAATCTAACTTCACACATGAATTTTTTCTAGGGAACTTCACACGAACTTAATGCATTCCCTTCACACACTTACCTTAATCCACTATATATGATGTTCATATTAAAAAAAACTATATATACAGGAACCTTATAAATCCACTTCACTTACTTCACGTAGCTTGGCACATTCGGAAGCAACGGCATGAAAAGTGTACGAGAACATCATGCCAAATACTTCTAGTTGGAAAAGCCTTTTCAAGAATGAGCTGGCTGCATGTGCACCGAGTCAAGGAAGGTCATCGACAAATTATCCTTTATTGGCTAGAAACATTGATGCTTCTTTCTCCTAGAGAGTTGTGACATGTTTGTTTCTTTTTTTTCTTTTTCTTCCCTGTACATAAAGCTTTGTTTCATCTATATGTTAATCAATACTCCCTTCAGTCATAAATACATGTATTTTTGATATGTACAGTCAAACTTTCATAACTTTGTATATCGATATCTTCCTAAATATTTAGATTGGATATATGAAAATCATATGTGTAAATTTATCTTGAAAAGTACATTCGTAGTATTATAATTTTATTGAGTTTTGTAAATATATTACAATAGAAATTAGTGGTCAAAGTTGTGTTTTGGAGACCGTAGCGATGTCCAAAACGATATGTACTTATGATTGGATGGAGTAGATACAATAAATTTCTTGAAAAAAGGCTATATATATGACATTATTTTTTGCTACAATTGTTGTGTAGAACAGTAACAAACCATATTAAAAATGCATGCCTTACTTTGTATTCGCATATATATTTTATGTATGCAGTATGCATTAACTCAACATTTGGCCCACAAGTAGTATCTTCTAGTGCAACATGTATATTATTAGTAAATCTTATTACAAGTGCACTTAAATACAGTCTTACAACAGCATGACTCCACGAATTTGAAACAACCCCCCCCCCCCCCCCCCCACACACACACACACACAAACAAAAACAAAAAAGAGGGTAGCTTTATTAGCAGTGAGACATTTTTGCGGCTTACAGCAAGTTTGGGTCTGTTGGTTAATCTTATGAATGACGACGCTCAAGGCTAGCTCGTGTGCACAGTAGTTTTGTCTACGTACGTACATACACGATCACTCACCCAAGTGATATATACACTTTCCACTAAGTAATGGCGTCTATGAGAAATTCTTAGACGGAAGGCACATCACCCAGGTAGCTCTTATTGAAAGGTCAATAACACGATCTGTGAAGAGATCCCCTTGACAATGATGAAATGCGACATAAAATTAAAGAAAAAAAATCTCTGGACTGCTCCACGCACAGGTCCCGGCGTATCAGCGGCAGCCTGCACAGATCCTTGCCCATTGGAGAATCCTGGCGCCTGATAGGGCAACGATTTCTAGGCCAATCCGCGTACAAGAGAAAAGGGCAGAAGGCCAGTAAAGGAAAGCAAATGAAACTACTGGTGTGCATAGTGCTCCATCATTGGACAGCATGCTCGAAAAACCACAGGAATACAGGATTAATTAGGTGGTTTAGTAGCACCTGGAGTCGGAGGAGGCGAACTCGTAGAGGCGGCCGGCGGGGGAGAAGACGACGAGCGCGACCTCGGCGTCGCACAGCACGGACAGCTCGTAGGCCTTCTTGAACAGCCCGCTCCGGCGCTTGGAGAAGCGCACCTGCCGGCTCGTCCGGTCCTCTATCCGCCGCAGCTCCACCCGCCCGCGCTTCCTCTTCACCTTCTTCTCCTTCACCTGTCCTACCTCCTCCCCCGCCGCCGCCTGCCCTTGCTGCTGCTGCCTCCTCCTCCTCGCCGCATCTTCCCCCTCCATCCCAACCAACAGCCACCCCAACCAACCGCGGGAGGATGCTCTAGCCTCTGGCTAGCTAGCTCTCTCGGAGGAGGAGGCGGCAGGATATAAAGGGAAAATGTACGAGGCAAATCCTGGCGAGGAGATGAGATCAGAGGAGAGGAGAGGAGAGGAGAAACGAGGCGAGGCTGGAGATTCCTACGAAAGTTGTGGAGGGCAGGAGAAGGGGCTCCATCTCCACGCTCATCGGATGGGTACAGTCCCGTCCCACCACCCCGACAAAATTAAAGAGTTCGCGCCGGGTCCACGTACGTGCCGCGCCCCCGATTGGCCGGCGCTTTATAGCGGATGGGGGTGGAGCGATGCGATGCCGGAGCGCGTCTGCTCTTCTGTTGCCTCCTTTGTCCTCCCTCGCCTCTGGATTTCTCATTGGTTGCTTTTGCTGTTTGTGTCTTTCTTGCCCTTGGCCACATGTCTATATGATTCTGTCGGCATCCTTCGTCCTCACGACGCATTGACACACTTAGAAAAAATCGATGAAATGCCACTCTAAACATGTGAAACTGAGGACCCGCCATCAAGAATAATTTTTGAGAAAAATATCACTCTAAAGCTTGAAACCCCGTCATATTCTAGTATTTCTTAAAATTTCAGAGAGCTGTCCGTTTCATCTCTATGCCCCCCCCCCCCCCCCCCCCCAAAAGCCTACCCAAACTGCTATCCATAAGCGGTCTGCTTGCATGCTATTTTTAAGCAATTTTCTCCGTCGAAACACCTCGTATTTTACAAGCCTACCTCACCCAACTAATTGATAATACCGGTGACGGTGAAAGACCAGTACAGAATGCCCTTTCTCAAGGTGACATCGAAGTGTGTGTCGCTAGGTGATGGCGATGATCCGACTGCCATCCCACCACCTTGCTGATAGGTGGGTCTGGCTTGCCGACGAGTCGACTCCAGCCCCCATCCAACTGATCCCCACCTCCCAACTCACGTTATTCCTCTTCCCAGTCCCCAGGCCATCCTTTTCTCTTGCTTCCCTTGAAACTTCTTCAGGCGTTGTCGGTGTCTGTATAGCGGTGAAAAGCGGATACCAATTATCATATTATATGGATATCGTTGTTGCCGCATGAAACTGATCCGTGCACCAACAAGATAATTGATGGAGAAATAAGATCTACTTTAATCTAGAGACTAAGAAAACAAAGGTACGAAAATAATATTGTGTCGATTGTCTGATTCTCCTTTTGCAATCGGCCTTACCCTTTATATTTATAGGGTGCCTGGTCTATGGCAAATAAAATCGGCATCAAATCAAAATCTATGGCAAGTAAAATCGGCATCAAATAAAATTGATCACATCTGCTAGTGAGCCCGATTTCTTTCTCTTCTTTGCTTCTCCGCTGTCGAATCCTCTGCAGATAACTTCCCATAACGATTCAGTATCCCCAAATTTTCGACCGCTTCTCGTTATGACTGTCAGAGTTTCCAAAATCGTGGTCGAACTCCTTGCGACCACCTTTAGTATGGTCGCAGCCTTCAATATAGTTGTAGGCTTCTTCGTGGTTATAGACTCCAACGTGATCGTAGCCTCCAACGTGGTCGTAGTCTTCAACATGATCGTAGACTCCACCATGGTCGTAGACTCCAACGTAGTCGTAGACCCCACCGTGGTCGTAGACTCCATCGTGGTCGTAAACCCCACCGTGGTCGTAGCCTCCAACGTGGTCGTAGCCAGTGGCGTAGCCAGGATTTATAGCTATGGTGGTCCATTGTCTAAAATTTATTTAACCGCTATAAATTTAACATGTCGGTACACAAGTATATGAATTACGAAATGCAATTAAGATAAAAGAACATACGAACTTCATAAAATAGACGAATATAGCTTTCTTAACATAGAATTGAAATATTACATACTCATAGTAGTTGAAGAACAGTACGTCACTACTTCTTCTTCTTGTCAGGCCTGCGCCTTTTAATAGCCATGAAAGTGTTGATGATCTTCATGTTTTAACAAATCTGCAAGAGAATTATATAAAGTTTCAATTTACCAAACCAATAATCTAATACTGCAAAAAAACATATAATTGAGTCTTCATCTTAGGATTTTGATCTGTACAGGTCCTTTAATTCCACCTCATCTATGAAACGCTTGAATCTTCCCATGTTTCTTCTATTCAGAATTTCAGATTAATGTTCTTCTTGTCGGATGCCAAATAAATCAAATTTGATCACTGTGATTGAATGATCTCCAACTAAAAAATTTGATGTACGTACCTGCGCTTGATGGCCGCGCCCGCGCTCCACGGTCGCAGGCTCGCAGCGTCGCCCGCCCCCACGGAGTATCGCACGGTTGCAGGCTTGCAGCGTCGCCGTCGCAGTATCGCAGTATCGCACGGCCGCACGCGCACGGAGAAGATCAGAAGAATATGAACGGGCGTCGCGCGTCGGCAGTATGGGCCAAAGAATGTGCAGTCGTATCGGTCTCTGATTCTTTGAACAAGCCAAGAAAAAAATTAAGCTGGAGCGGCAGTTGGAGCGGCCACGCGAACCTCTCGGTGACTCGGTCTCATGCGATGACGCGAACTCCGTGCGGAGTGCGGACTCGGGCCTCTGGGCTTTGCTGGACCGAGCACAGGGTGGTCCGCGGCCCACAGGGACCACCCTGTAGCTCCGCCACTGGTCGTAGCCTCCACCATGGTCGTAGACTCCAACGTGGTCGTAGACCCCAACGTGGTCGTAGCCTCCAACGTGGTCGTACACTCCACCGTGGTCGTAGACCCCAACGTGGTCGTAAACCCCACCGTGGTCGTAGCCTCCAACGTGGTCGTAGCCTCCACCATGGTCGTAGACTCCAACGTGGTCGTAGCCTCCAACGTGGTCGTACACTCCACCGTGGTCGTAGACCCCAACGTGGTCGTAAACCCCACCGTGGTCGTAGCCTCCAACGTGGTCGTAGCCTCCAACGTGGTCGTAGCCTCCACCATGGTCGTAGACTCCAACGTGGTCGTAAACCCCACCGTGGTCGTAGCCTCCAACGTGGTCGTAGACTTTACCGTGGTCGTAGACCCCAACGTGGTCGTAAACCTCTCGGGAGACATTCGACCATGCCCAAAGTGGTCGTATACGCCACAACGTGGTCGTGGAGCTATCTGGCGGCTGCCGACCACGACCAATGTGATCATAATGACTTTCGACCACGGCCAAAGTGGTCGTAATTTCTTCTGGTGTCCTTCGACCATGGTCAGAATAGTCGTACACCTCTCGGGAGACATTCGACCATGCCCAAAGTGGTCGTATACGCCATAACGTGGTCATGGAGCTATCTGGCGGCTGCCGACCACGACCAATGTGGTCATAATGACTTTCGACCACGGCCAAAGTGGTCGTAATTCCTTCTGGTGTCCTTCGACTATGGTCAGAATAGTCGTAAACCTCTCAGGAGACATTCGACCATGTCCAAAGTGGTCGCATTCGCCACAACGTGGTCGTAGAGCTTATCTGACCACTCGCTTAACACTTCACCCGGTTCTGACCATGGACAGTGTGGTCGTAAATGATTCGATGGGCAGCCGACTACGACCAAAGTGGTCGTAAATATTTCAATGAGCAACCATATAGTCAACCGAATTAATAAAACAACAATTCAGCTATTTTGATCATCTAATGCAAAAATATGCTAGTGTCATTTTTCACTATCAACAATCGTATTTGATAGAATATGAATATAGTGTAGATTTTTCATCCGATTAATAATTTCTATATGATTTGTATTCATATTTGAATTTTATATAAAATATGGACACGAATATGGTATGGACTTTTATCATCCGAAATGTTATTTTATCCAGACTATCTGTATCCGTATTCATATTTGATGAAACAATATGCATATTTTATTACAATACAACTAATTAGTTGGATAAATTTTTTAATTGAACATGACTTCGTATTTCTTTAGGTGAAGTAAATGAATTAGAATGATTAAGTATGATTATACAAGGACAAAATATCATTAATGTCTTTATACTACATAAGTTATGAGGATATCTGGATCCAATCGAATTGAGTAGATATTCGATTCGAATTCGTATTTGTTACATATTCGATTGATTCGTATTCGAGAGAACTCATATTCGTTTACAAAATACGAATACAAATATACTAAGGGCAATATTCAATTCGTATTCGATTTGTTTTCATCCCTGGTCCCATACCATCACTACCGCTACCGCACTACATCGCACCACCACATTCTGCTTCTCTTCACTACTCTACTCCCTGCTAGATACATCACCTCACTGCCTCAATATCTTGCTGCCCCCTCCAAATTCCCATTTTTCCGCTATCCTCCCTATTGTGCCACCCCTGGCCATCTCCTCGCTTGCTCCCCGCGCGACCACTATGCCCGAGCACTATCAACTCGCATATGGACTCCTCCATAGAATTGTTGCTGCCCTGGTGCTACCGCCCCTGTGACGAGGAGTTGAGGAGAAGGGCGGGGGACTGGTCTTGTCGCTCTCCTGCCCTTGGCACGTGTTAGTGGGGCTTCTCGGGGTATGATCACCGATCACATTACGGCTAACTATATTGCTTGGGAGCAGGGTTTTGAAAATCGGTTTGAATTTTTTACCCTGGGTCCGGTTAAACTATTTTCACCGATAATAAAAAAAACTTTTAGAGGATCTTGGCCTGAAATTTTAAATACAAATTTTGGAGTTTTTGGACGAAAATTTCAAATCAAATTATGGTAAATCAATGTAAATTCAAATTAGACTGAAATATGTGAGATGATTTGTACTTTAAACGAACGTGTTCGGTAAAACTGGTTTTTAGCGATTATCGGCCGTTCCTGTGATGCTGGATTCGCAACCTATTCACTTGGCTGACCTTGACTCGCTCTATAATTTACGTGTTTCACAATTAGGAACAGCTACCTCACAAAAAAATTGGAAAATTGCTCTTATAGTATTCGTTTCGTGCAGTTGGCAAACATACCACTCAAATTTTTTGTTTGCAAAAATAGCATCGAATACTTCCTAGGTTCGCTCCGGCTAGCACTCTCGTCAATTTTGCCCGTCATTCTCCAAAATCGGCGAGCTCCTCTTCCAGTGTTGGCGAAGTGGCCGCAAGGGAAGGGGCGCGACAGCAGAGGAATGGAGCCAAGCTCGTCGGTGAGGAAGAGGTGGATAGCGGCAGTGTGGCGGCTCACCACCAGGATTGGAAAGAAGAGGGGCGGAACAGTGCACACGGGGATGTCATAGATCTGGCAACGGCGACCGCGATGGTGCATATCTGGCCAAGACCGGGAGGGGAGAAAGTGGAGGGGACGACGACGACGACCCCGAGGCTGGACCATGGTACGAGGCTAGCGAGCAAATATCTGGCGCCCGCTCGTCGGGTCGACGGGTCCAACCAATCGTTGTTGTCCTTGCCGCTCTGCCCATCATACTCGCTCATCCTCGACGCCGACGGGCCCATCCCTGCGCAAGCAGGCACACCTTCTGCGGGCTGCTCCGCGCCGCAGCGTGCTGCTCCACAGGAAGGGCCTCACGCCGTCGACTGGTAGCGGATGTTGAGTCCGCCGGGTACAGGCATCGAGGCGACGGGCTTAGATCATCAGTGCCGGGGGATGGGATGTTGTCGCCACCCTTTTCTTGCGGCACTCAGCGATGCCGGATGAGGAGAAGAGAGGAGTTTGAAGGGGAGACAACGTTGAAGAAGGACATGAGTGAAAACATACGAAAATACATCTATATTCCACAAGAAACGCCCAGATTGACCGAGTTCTAGACGGAGCTAACGGAGAAATATTCAATGCCATTTAGGCGAATCGGAGATTTCTGGTGCATGTCTACGCGAGCGAAGAGCATGGAAGAAGCACTGCTCTTTTGGAAGCACAGTTCACATGCACTATAGCAAATGTTGTTCACTATTTTCTGAGAACCTTGTTAGAAGTTACATAATATTATTATGATAAATCATTGCAAGTTTTATAAAGTAGTAAAGCGGCTTTGCAAAGAGTGCATTTGATTTAGGCTGTTTTCCAGAAGTGCCAAGAAAATCGGAAGTACCGTAGGTATAAGTGCGATAATTTCACTAGGAGGAAGTACCGCAGGTATAAATATGGTAGTTCCGCTCGGCGGAAGTTCCGGATTAGATAGCGGTACATTTTTTTAGAGAGGCCCGATCGAGGTTTTCAACATACGAAACTACTGCTTTGGGAGGCGGTAGTACCGAAGTGTTAAGAGCAAAAAAAAAGGTTTGGGACTTGAGTCATGAATTAAATTGGGATGACCTAGGTCATTGGATCAAGATTGCATGATACATATCTTGGCTAATGTAGGTCAAGTTATGAAGAATTTGTGTCTGGAGATAATTTTTTTGTCTTTAGATGTGCAGGATTGCTTGGAATCAATTGTGGTCAACAGCGATGATCGGGGTTAGGCTCGTGGAGGAGTTGAGGCCCAGAACAATCGAGGATGCCATGTGAGATGGTGAGCTCCAACATGGCACGAGAAAAGCGGGAAATATTGAAGGCGAATTCGAACGGCGGGATAGTGTCATGTGGCTTGCACGGGGCAAGTGAGCATGCTTCGGTGAAATCAAGACAGGAGAGATTTGGCAACACATGGCAAGCTAGTAGTGCACCTACACGTGGCAAGCATGGTGATTGCTTGCAGCGGTTGGTGATGACCGGGTCAAGAAAGGATATTTTGGTAGTTCGACCAAAATATCAGAAACCATCTTGGATCAAAACCACGGTACATGTGCAATACGTTGGAGAGCGGTTTAGGTTAAGATCGACCTAATTTAATGAAGGTAGATCAAGACTAAAGATTTAGCGAATGCACACTTATGCGCTTTGAAAAGTTTGAAAAGTGTGCATAAGTGAACTTGTGTGAGTAAAACCCGTATGTGTGGGGTTAACGGGTTCCCCCATTGTAATAGTGCATATGATCTATTAAGGGGTGTTGGTGGCTGGTTGCCCACCTATAAAAGGGGTTGGGAAGGAGACATTTAAGATTAACCATCCAACCTCTCTTATGTGCTCTTAACTCTAGGGTTACTTTTTCTTCTTTAAGGTGGAGTGGCTGTAAAACCAACATTCTCAAGTAAGCAATACATCAATCATTATGCAACTCTTGTGTCTCTCTTGTTTTGATTAATGTACTTGCCTTTTAGTTTGTTTTGATCTCTCTTCTTTCCTTCTTGTGGTCTTACTGTGCCAAGAACGTGTAAGAAATGGAGATAATTCTTATAAGTACATCTGCACCATCTAGGCACTTTGATAGCAAGATCACGAGAAAATACGATTTTGCTTGATTTTGGCCTTTTTTGGGTTCATCTTTTGATCCGAAGGTTTTTGGCTTGGTTTATTCGGTGTTTTTACTTGCTGTGATATGTGAGAATACATCTAGACCCATCTTGGTCATCATACACCCACGAGCAATTTGTGTTCACCGTTTGGGGTTTTGTGCTGCTCGGTTTCGGTACAACCTTCCAACAAACTAAAAAAAATGTCAACTTTGGCCATGTTTGATATGATCATTTATTGGAATAGGTTCTTGATTACATAGAGAAGATGCTTGCAAAATTTCTTGTCATTTGGATCTATGAGTCAATTTTTTTTCAATTTTCGCCTTTGAACTTGGGCTAAAACTACTGTTCTATGAGGAAAGGAATTACTGCAGTAAAAACATAGATATTTTCAAAAATCAGAAGTACCGTGGTGCAAACAATGGTACTTTCAAAAATCGAAAATATGCAGTACAAATAAAAGTACTTTCGATTTTGTTGATTTTTCTCCAAAATTCTAGCACCTTCTCTGCTCATCTCGTGGTAGTTTCTTATGTAAATGTTTATAGCTTTGTAACTATTAAAGTAAAAGATAATAAATATTTTAGAAAAATTTGAAAGCAGTATTTATTCTCTACTGTCATATTTGGTCTTTTATCTTCTAACGCGGTGAAGAAATGGCAGAGATGTACAGCCCGAACAGTGAAAATCTGGAGAGAAAACGGCAGGAAATGCTGTTCACATGCACTATTGCAAATGCTATTCACTATCCTCTGACCTTGTGAAGAAATGGCAGAGACGTACAGCCCGAACAGTGAAGAAATCTGCTGTTCACATGCACTATAGCAAATGCTGTTCACAAATCACGGTAGCGATGCTTTTTAGGCACTATTTAAGAGTGAGGCAGCCGTACCATTTGGTAGGTTACCGGAGAGATTTGAACAAGACCTTCTTTTTAAAACGTTCTTCTATAAATTGGTTATAGAAATTATATTAAGAAATTAGTCTGTTTAAATACTGATTTTTAAAAACCATAAGCTATTTGAAATACGGCGCTACCAAAATTTACTGTAGCACCCCGGTCTGGACTTCTGGTTTTAAATCCGACGGTCCAAACTCATCCTAAGGCACCGTACTGTGGATACGCATCCTATCTTGGTTGGTATGTCAGTTATATCCCACCATACCCAGTGCTTCTGTCAGTTAGATCAATTTAAAGTAATTGCTATATTTAGAAAGCGACGAATAGCTATAGGTAGTGTTTAAAGTAACTTCTGGATTTTGGCTTCTAGTTAAAAATATACTGTAACGGTCGTTAGGTTTTTTGAGTAATTAAATTTAAAAATAAAAATTATATTTTTTTATAACAATACAAAGAAATAAAAAAGGTTAAAAGCTAAAAAAACCAAAAAATAAAATTAAAAAATCAACATGCTCCAGAAAACAGAATGGAACATAAGCTTATGTGCCTGTTTGGGAGAGCTCCAACAGCTCCAGATCCACGAAAAACAGCTCCACTCCACGAAATTTTACCCAAACACTCCAGCTCCGCGAAATCTGGATCCACCAAAATCCTGGATCTGAGAGCCAGATCCATGGATTTCATGGAGCTCCTCAAGGGGTGCTCTAAAAACGCTAGTTTCGTACCTCCTCGTGGAGTTGGGTGGTAATTACCCACCAATGCCACTGGGTACACACCCCATACAACCCCAAGGGCAAAAGTGATCATTTCCACCAAAACCTCAATTTCGTGGATCTGGAGCTGCTGTACAAGCCAAACAGTTTGTCCAGCTCCATGATGGGATCTCAGATCCACGATGGAGCTGCTACATGATGGAGCTGCTGCTTCAGATCCACGTTTTCAGTGGTGGAGCTCTCCCAAATAAACCCTATAACTGTGGTTACATGCTGTTCTAACTTCTAACTGTGTAGTACGGGGCTGCAGTCGCGCAGAAGCAGACAAACCGCGTAGGATGCGACTGGTGAACCTGAAGCGGTTGTCCCGCCCGATTGACTGACCTGGATGGGCACGGTCCCAGAGGAGGCAGCTTTACATCAGGGCACTACGGTTACTGCTCAACTGGATAAGGTAGGGGAAGTTGCATCAATACTGATACAGTTGTCCGCGTTTGGTCCACGTCCCTGCCCCTCCACGTGCCATCGGCCACACTGATACCTAGGTCGCTTTCGGTTCGCGTTAGCCGATCTTAACCGAGCTAAATTAGTTCGATATACGCTTTGTGTTTGGTAACTAATCTTATGTATAAATTATTGTTTGCTATATTATATGGGTTAGCTAGGTTAACGAAAGAAAATCATAATTTAGTGGTCAACTTAGATGGTGCTTATTTAGGCTTTTTTTGTGGCTTATGGCTGAAAAGCACTGTAGCTGATTGAAAAAACAATGTAGCTGACAGAGGATTATTTAGCATAATTAAATTAAAAAACAATATAAAAATATAAAAAATATGTTAGCCCATTACATATAATACAAACAAATACGGGGAAAAAGAACCGGCAAAAAAGCTCAATAAAAAGCCAAAAGTTCAGAAAATGACGAAATTTATGAATAGTGAAAAATATACCGGAAACTAAAAGCTGAAACTAAAACGATCACAACCATAATCCTAGGTTATGATGTCTAAAAGGTTTTGAGTAAATTAAGTTAATCTTTGTAATTCAAAGGTGTTTGACGGGTTACATCGCTGAACCACCTTTTAACCCAAACTAAATGGAGCCCTGGCCTCCCACGCAGCCGGAATAGTAGCACTGCATTATCACTGCTTTAATCATTCCCACTCTCCGTCTCTCTCCATGGAAGATGGAATCGAGGAAAGAGGAGTAATGCTTTCGCAGAATTTGGATCTTGCGCGGTTCTTTTGGATTTCCTATAATTTATGGTTTTAGTTTAAAATTTTAAATTCTAGCTATTTGTGAGAAAGTGTGCGGAGAAATACTTATGTACGATTTTGACTAATATAGATAAAGTAAAAACAGTGTCAACGATAATTACCTTATAGACCATACCTCAAGAAAGTTAAGTGGTAATACTAAAAAAACTCAGCCCTTATCGAGTGGGGTAGGACATGCGGTAGCTTTCTGGCATGAACCTTATCAACTTGCATACGTGAGTTCAAGAGAATATATTTCATAGAGGATAGGAATATCGTAGCTAAGATAAAGTGAGAGTAAGGAGATATGGTTTGTGTAGCTCCTAGCATATATATAGTAAGATTTGGCGTATCTCGCTAAAACAGCATTTTTTTTGGGGGCAACAAATCCCATAGATGGCTTCATGGATAAGGTACAGCGACTAGCTAGTTCGATCTGGAGGAGCTTCAAGAGAGGCCAGAAAAAGAAAAATCTGCAACGCAAGACAACGGAGAGATGGGACCTACGAGGGCATAAATACGTTGATCTAAGGAGGTGGTGATCATTTGGGTTTTTTTTTATGGTTTATGACTGAAAAGCACTATAACTGGTTGAAAAAATACTATAGCTGACAGAGGCTTATTTAGCATAATTAAATTTAAAAAAAATTAAAAATATAAAAAATATGTTAGCCCATTACGTATAATACAAACACATACGGGGAAAAAGAACCGGCAAAAAAGTTCAACAAAAAGCCAAAAATTCAGAAAAAGACGAAATTTATGAATAGTAAAAAATAAGTCGGAAATCAGATGTTGAAGCCCAAATGGCCAAATGATCACAGCCTAAAGTTGGTATTGCCGTATTGGTTGCTGTATGCTTGAAACTTGGCTGGTTTTCGACATACGGAGTACGGAGTAATAGTAGAGTTATGTATGTAGCCTTGTATGCGTTTGTAGCTGGGATTTCAAGTTTCAAGCAAGGCGAGAGAAAAACTTACGCGTGCGTTCAAATCGTAAAATGATGATGCCATAGACGCTCGGAAAAGGCTTAGGGCCGATTTATAGCTATACATTGCTATATTTTGTCACAATTTAAATTAAGTTTAACTGAGTTAGACATATATTTAGATGGTGTTCAGTTTGACGAATTGTTACTGTAGCTGATTTATTTTTACTGTAACTGATGATGACTTATTTAACGTAATTAAATTTAAAAAAATTAAAAATAAAAAAATAAATTAGCCAGTCACAAATAATACGAAGAAAAAAACAAACCAACCAACTAAAAAACAAAAATAATAAAATAAAAGGCAGAAACCACAAGCTGACACTAAAACAGCAGCGGGGCAACTACATATGTAGGCCCCGTTTGGCAGAGCTCTAACTCTAGGAAATCTGTAGATTTCCTAGAGCTGGTCATCTGTAGCTCTAGGAAATCCTGGATCTAGAGTTGCAGGCATGTTAAGTGCATTTACATGACTCATTTCATTTATATTATATATTAAATAAAAATATTTAAATCACTTTAATTTAGTCAACAAACTACAGATCCAGCATAGATCTCGGAGCTAGAGCTGTGCCAAACGAGGCCGTAGTAAAGATACTTGTCTGCCATCTATGGGCCTGTTCTTTTTAGCTGCGACTTATGGCTTTTGGCTGAAATTTTTGAATTTTGACTGTTTACGGTACAGATTACGGAGAGATCGATACTCACTTGCGTTTTTGGCTGGTAGAGATGTTGGGTTTTTAACGTGTACTGTGTTTAACTTGTAGACCCCGTATTAAGAAATTACTCAGTTTAAAAGTTAGATACTGTAACGGCTGCGAAAAGTTAGCCGGCTTGCGGTCAGCCGAACATGCCCTATGACCTCTAGCGAAAAAAAATTGTAACAAACTATTTGACAAATTTAGCACGTGAGCCAAACATGCCACTACTACTCGACATGTCAGTTCGGTGCATGCCAGCAGTGCGTTGCATCTTATTCGCTGGAAGGTTCAGAATCTGGACCATACACGCAACTGCCTGCCCCAGACATTTAGTACCGTGCCGACACTCGACAGCACTGAAATTACGTGGCTGCACCACCTTAGGGCGTCGACCGCACTACGAAGCTAGCGCGGCAGTGTGCGTGGCAGCTGACAGAAACACAGACGATACAATGCACCTAGCTAGCGGCAACACGTACGGCACGGCGTATGTAGCACGGCAGGCAGCCAGGATTACTAAGCCTGGGTTAATTCCAACCTTCGAATCATCATCGAATGGTACTTTAATAATAAGCAGCACATTATTTACTTTTGCCCTTTAGATTTCATTGCTAAATTACTTTCAGAAGAGGGAGAATAGTTATGAGAGGAACATAAAATCAACTACAGTGATTATAAAAAAAGAATCAAAGTGATTTCTTTCTCAAAAAATGTAGCCTTGTTTTATATACAGATTACATAAAAGATCTTGCCACTGGCCGTGCCGGTTAAACTAGTTGATACAACCATTGCAGAAGATAGGAAGAGTTACCTTGTCAACTATTGAGTTCTTCATCAGGATTAGCAATCACTAGTACAAAAAAAAGAGTCATCCTAGACGTCTCATCATAGACGATTCAATACAAATCGTCAGTAATAAAGTTAATATAGACGGTTTTACAAGATGGGCCATCTAAGTTCACCGCGATGGAAAGAATCGTCTGTGATGACTTACTTATCACAGGCGGTTTTTATTCTGAACCGCATGTTATATCATAGACGATTCAGAATAAAAATTGTCTATGATGTCTATACTTTTTATAAACGGGGTTTTTCAAACCGTCTGTGATATAAAAAATCGTATATGATGACCTACTTATACAAACGGTTCTTTGCTGAGAACCGTCTGTGATAATATTTACCTGCTCTCGCCGAATTTGAATTTTTCGCCCGTCTCATTAGATTTGCTTTTTAAAATAGAAAACTCAGTTGTTCTTTTCCTCTTTTCTCTTCTCACTTCTCCTCCACTCCACTTCTTTCTTCTCACTTCTCCTCCGTTCCTCTTCTTCTCATCTCCTCTTCTCTCTTCTCACTTCTCCTCCACTTCTACTCGCCAAATTTTCCCTTAAAAATAGAAGACTTAGTTGACTACCTCCTCGAGCTCCTCTGCCTCCAGTTGTAATGCTACGGTTTACTGCATAATGCACTCTTGTCATAAGAGTGTCTTGTGCAGTGTCATCGTCGTGACACAACGGTGACGCTGCCTCCGCTGGCCTCTCCTTCATCGCAGGTGATATACCCCCTACCTCTCCCCTCTCTTCCTTGATGTTTGGATATGAAATTACGAAATTGCTAGAAGGTTAGGGTTTTGGCCATATAAATCTTATCTTCCTAAACTTGCATCGCTGGTGATATATCCCCCATCACTTTACTTCGAGAACTTGCATTTTACTTTCTCGGCTCTCTAAACTTGTCGTTGTTTGCACCATAGGTCATTTCCTCCTTTTGCTAACAGAATTTGCTGATGTGGCACACATAGCTGCTAACAGACTAGGTGCATACAACCACGACTTACGACTGTGTGTCTACGATCACGGCATATGGCCACATCTTATGACCACAGCATACGACCGTGGCATACGACCACAGCATACAACTACGGTATAAAATCACGGCTTACGACCATGCGTCTACAACCACAGTATACCAAAGCAATGAAACAACAGTATCTACAACCTAAATAACGAGCCACTAAAGACATGACACCAATCATAAATAGGCATACTTTGGTTCATCTGTATTCTCTGATTGCGCTATTTTATAGCGCAATTAGAGAATGTTGATGAACTGAAGGAGGCCTATTTATGAGGACGCGAGGACGCAATCATAGACGGTTCTTAGCTATAATTGTTTATGATAATAAACTATCACAGACAGTTCTAGTTAAGAACTGTCTATGATATTAGACTATCACAGACTGTTCTCAACTAAATCTGTCTATGTTGTAACTTATTACAGACATTTTGAGAGCTGTCTATGATAACAGGTGGTTATCATAGACACATAAATTTAGATGGGTCAGAAATCGTCTGTGATGACGATTTTAAATCGTCTGTAATGACCATTTTCTGTGGTAGTAAACTCTGAAATAAAATCACTAATAGTATGTGCCATATCTATAGTAATGCATTTTGTCATAGGAATGAGCTGACAGAGATATTTAAGGTTAGTGAAATTATCTGCAGTCAAGAAGTTAAACTTCTGTTAGACTTCTTTAGAGATAATAACTATCACATGAATTAAAAAAAGGAAGTGATATGGCACTCCAGGTGTAGAAACATGGAGTATAAAATAATATAAATAATTTAGTGAAGAAATGTGCAAATATAGAGTACTACTATCTTTCCTGCTTATAAATGCACATAAACAGGGGCGGACGCACAGTATGAGCAGTGGGGGCCTTGGCCCCCACTCAATTTTGTTAATTACGTATACCTCCTGGATATAATCTATGTAGGCCCCCAGTCCACAACTCAGCAGGCCCCCAGTGGCCCAGTGCGGCAGCTGGCAGGACGGCAGGCCGGCAGTACCTTCTCAGCTACACGTAGCAGCATGCCCCCACTCAATTTTAGTCCTAGGTCCGCCCCTGCACATAAAAGGTCTGCCTTGAAAAAACTTCTGTGTACATGTTCTTTCTATTATAACTTATAACAAACTTCATGTCTTAATACACTGTAATGTGTTGTCCATAATTTATGCAGTAAGTAATAATAGGTCCCAGTGACAGCTATAAAGCTTTTGATGTGTGCTGTCTGCAAGTTTCTCTACCGTCCGCTGTCCTTATGACAATTTTATCTACTATCTTGGGAATAAGGTGAAATCACAAATAAAGTAGGACTCATATGGTTTAGATGCTTTAGACTATAAGATATCTGGAGGTGGTAGAAGCATTATCCATGCAGAAGATGTCTTGTTAATCCAATTACCACCATCTACCCAAAGATATCTTGTTAATACGCAACCTCTGGAACCTCTTCAGATTCAACAATAGGTTCGACAGACCTCTTCAGATTCAGTTGGCCTAGTACAGAATTCATTGATTAAGATAGCGGATAGGCAGGATCGGTTGGCAAATAACTTCCTAATGAAAGGTTGGCAAATACGGTGAAGTAGAACTCTGCTTGAAAAATGTAAGAAGTACCTTTGCACCAAGAGTGAGAAATTGCCCCAGACAACGAGTTCTATCAACATATGAGCATTTCAGAGCAACCTGTAAAATTGACTTGTGTAGTATGCAGTGTGATACACCTGAGCACAAAGAATCATCCCAAGATACCCAAAATGCTGTTAAGGCAACATACCAAAAGACAATAACAGCAAGTACTTGAAGCATCAATCAATTAAGGCAAACTGAATCAGTAGTTTCTTCTAACTGTCAAGATATATATTGTCATCAGTTTATATCATGCTACACAATAGCAATTCTTTAAAAAAACATTTATACTCATCAATTTGTTTCTGATGGTGGTAAACAATTATGTTTTTTCTCTGTGAAAAACAATCATCAATTTGTTTTGTTCCTATTGCAAAGGGCTGGTAATTGCTTTCCCACTTAATTAATTGGTGTTTCTAATCTAATGTAAAGTAACTTGTGATGTACTCCTCAGGCTTCTTAACTCCGACTGGGACACCCCGTGTGCCTGAACTTGGAGGTTGCTGAGAAAACGCCATCCTCAAATATATCACCTAAATGCATTGGCACTAGATCATCCTAACTACTAGAGCGTCAAGGGTATGTACTGTGTAGCATTGGTGTATAAAAAATTAGACACCCCCACTCCCAAGAATCATGCTCTGTAGCATTGGAATTCGGTAATGGTGACCACTGATCAGATTTGCCTACTTTTATGTCAAGATAAAACAAGGAACAAATTTATATAAGTTGCATTACAGTGTCAATTAGATTGGAGAGCAGTATGTCCTGGTAGAGTAGCTTGAAACATTTTTGATGTTCTTTCTGGCTGAAATGTGAATTACTGACATGTAGTCCATCCCAATGAAAAGAATTAATGAAATATAGCTAAAATTCAGAAGCATTCTGATCTGAAATGCTTTTCAGTTTTACTTATCAGTGTTTGACGCGAGAAATCACTTACGGATTTCTTGCCTCGGTGTATAAGGTGCGGACATGCCAGTGTTCTGAAGTACACAAAAAAATACACAAATACAAGATAGAATAAACATGTATTTTATTCATTCATTTAAGAGTAACAAAATTACAAGTTTCATTTAGACAACACACATGGAGCACCAAAGCTGGTTCCTTTCTTCAGAGTTTCAATCAATGCAGCATTCACCTGAATTAAACAAGATTTTTAGTATTATGGTTTTGATTCAGCATTGTCGTCAGTTTCTATCTCAATGTATGTAAATCAAGAAAGAAGCTTTTAGTTCATATTCAATGATGGTTCAAAAGTTTTGAGTTGGCATATTTTAATGTGACAAGAAAAGTCCAACAATCATGCATTCCATCACTTTGGTTTACATAATCTGACCAAGAACATTTCACATCACAAGTTACTACTTTAACCGCTGGTACCGTTTCTCTTTAGAAAATAAAAAGAAATTAGTCAAATCAATCCTAATAAATATTATAAAAAAGAAGTAAGCCTTTCTATTATCGAATTATCCACTCTTGCATAGGGAACAACGAAGCCATCAATTGATCAACTAACACCAAAAAAGGTTGAAATACTCAAATCTCATACATTTTACGAACAACACAGAAAAGAAAAACAAGGCTGTACCTTATCATCTGCATGACCGATGATTGCAGGACCCCAGGAACCAACATAATCAATATATTCATTCCCATCGACATCCCACATACGAGAACCCTTTACAGAATCAAAAACTATGGGCTGCCCACCAACTGATTTGAAGGCACGGACTGGTGAATTAACACCCCCAGGCATCAATTCCTGTGATGCAGTAAAACATCAATCAGTAAAACGTCCACAAAAGATAATAATGAACATCAAATCTGATGATAGTTTTATATCCAAACAGGGTTGCACTGACATCTGTCAATGTAGTGTACCAACTAGACAACTACAGATCTAAGATCTAAAACATGACTCATAGTCATGGTTAAATGCATGGAAGTTCCTGGCAAAAAATAATAGTAGTAATGATAAAAACAACTGATAAATAATAATACATTATATAAGAAAGACGGAGTAACAAAAGACAATACAACATACGGACCGTCATAGGACTTATAAAATTGTGATATAATAAAATATAAAGTATGTTACAATAGATGAAAGTGCATATTATAATGACTAATAAATAGTAGTAGCCGATAGAAACGGTTTATAGAAGTTAATGCGTTTATATTAGCTTTGGTTTCAAGAAACGGAAGCAACTATAAACAGGCTTATTTCGTGAGAAAAAAGGCAGGTGTTTACGTATAACATGGGCCGAAACTTAGAAAGGCCGGCCGGTTTATATACTGGCCTTTTAGTCTACCGCCGTTAGGCGTTGCTCTGTGAGGGACGGACCAAGTCCGTTTGTTGTACAGCCTACGTATGTACTACCTCTCTTATACATAACATTCATTGTACGGTACATGTATAATTCAAAATAAGTCCAAAAAAGATTTGGTGAAATTTAGACTCGTGCCATTTGATTGTACAGATTTGCTGTTTCTCGGGCGCCCGAAAATTTCTAGTCTTTCAATCGATTCTCAGCCCCGTCCGATCTATTTTGAGATTTGTGCGCTGCCTTCCTCGTATAAAGGGGTCCGTGAGGCTATTGGGTTGTTTTGATATAACCCACCTCGTTATCCAGTTTGGACTAGGGATGGCAATCGGGCGCGGCGGGTACAGGTAATGCTCATCTATACCCGTACCCGCGACCCCATTTTTCGCCCACGGGCATACCCGTACCCGCCCACGGGTAAAAAACCCCACCCATACCCGTCGCCCGCGGGTATACCCGTTTACCCGCGAACTGAGTACATCACATATTCACATGCAAACATCACCAATGCATCACAAATTCACATATTCAACAACTACAATGGAACTACAACTGCATTTAGGGATATACAAACTTTGAGCTACATAATTGAACTTGAGCCGACAAGGAAGAGGCGGCAGGCAGCAGGCGGCGGCATCACTGGAGGTAGTCGGGAGTCCGGCTGCGAACGGAGACACCACCCGAACAATGGACAACAGGCGGCCAAAGACAACTGCGCAAGAGGCGGCTGGAGGCGGCGTCACTAGAGGGGGTCGGGATTCCGGAGGAGGCTCACCTGAGTTTTGCCGGATCTGGTCGGTGGAGACTAGCGGCGAGGAAGCGGCCGGACCGCCGGATCTAGTCGATGGAGACTGGCGGCGAGGAAGCGGTCGGACCGCCGGATCTAGTCGGTGGAGACTGGCAGCGAGGAAGCGGCCGGACCGCCGGATCTAGTCGGTGGAGACTGGCGGCGAGGAGCAGATCTGGTCGGAGACTCGGAGACTGGAGAAAGAAGCGGCCGGACCGCCGGATCTGGTCGGTGGAGACTGGCGGCGAGGAGCGGGGCGGGGGAACGGCCGAACGGGGGGTGGCGAGGAGCGCGGCGGCCGGGCGGGGGAACGGCCGAACGGGGGGTGGCGAGGAGCGGGGCGGGGGAGCGGCCGAACGGGGGGTGGCGAGGAGCGGGGCGGGCGGGCAGGGGAACGGCCGAACGGGGGGTGGCGAGGAGCGGGGCAGCCGGGCGGGGGAACGGGGGGCGATTTGGAGTCTGGGGGCGGCGGCTGGGACTTTGGCTGGGAGTCGAGAGCCCGAGAGTGCCTGAGTGGTGATGTTAGGGTTTGTTTTTAGGGGGACCCACCTGTCAGTCCATTTCACGGGTAAACGGGTGAGACGAGTACGGGTAGAGCTAACCCATACCCGTACCCGCGTACCCGATGGGCAGAGATTTCCCCCCATTTTCCTACCAGTGGGTAAAAAATCCATCCTATACCCGACTCCATTAGGGTATTTACCCGCGGGTACACGGGTAAACGGGCACAATTGCCATCCCTAGTTTGGACAGACCAGGTGACCGGTGATTCTAGCAATTTTTTTTTTCAATTTTATCACTCGAACATTTATTTTACAAAAATAGCATTTATACATGGACCTACTGTACTCGGCAGCACCTGCCAAGCTAGAGGAGCCTAGCAGATAACCTACCGAGTTATAGTAACTCAACAGGTACACTATAGTGTGATCTACCGAACTACTATAGCTCGGTAGGTGCTGCTAAGTATGGTAGATCTATATAGAAAGCTATTTTTTAATAAAACGAATGTTTGAATGTCAAAATTTAAAAAAAAATGGCTAAAGGGCTATTTGTGAGCTGAATTGCCTACACCAGTACAGACGTACAGCTCCTTATCCAAAGTCCAAATGGGGAGAGAGCGAGACAGAGAGAATAAGAGGTAGATAGAGAGCAGAGTAGGGCGCGATCGGCGATTCGCAGCGTGCAGCCGCTCGGTAACGACATGCAGCTCAGTGGCGATCAGTTTAGCAGTGGCCCATATGCCGTTGTAGTTGCTACTCTTTTTGTTGGTCTGGTCCATTACCATACAGGAGCAGGGTAATTCGACAACTATGGCGCCTAGGAGACGAATCTATTGTTGTTGATCTACGTGAGTATTTTAGAGTTAATTTTTGAACATATACTCCTAGGGTTTTGGATCTATGGACTTGAGGATTTCAGGTACTGTAGTTGTTTAGGTCGTACGGGGGTGGCTGATATATGATGTGTGTCTGTTCATAATGTACCGCAAGACCTGCTCCACCTGCGCAACGGCGTAGCTCACCTGGAGCAGCTGCAGCAGCGCCATTTCAACCTCTACGACGGTGGTGCGTCGCGGCGACGGGACCTGCAGGCAGAGATGGTGGGCACGCTCGGCCGCCACGGCCTCCCAGACGGCGGCCTTCAGCCTCAGCTCCGCCTCGTTTGCGTGGAAGATGGCGTAGTCGTGGTGGTGATGGCTCCACACCACGGTGCCTGGTTGAACGGCAAGGCCGAGGCCCTTGGCGTGCTGAACTAATCTCGTCGCTGGTTTGTTTTCCGTTCGTTTAGAGACATGCGCGTGTGACGTGCATGTGGTTTTTTGATTTGGCCTGAGAGCAACTTTAGGCTTATCTAGTAGGCATCATATTTCGGCATGTCTGGCCGTGAGTCTTCTGGATCGTGGCGTATCGGTAGGAAACCATTGTGTTTTTGGCAGTAGGCCAGATCAAGGCATGACTAGATTGGCCGGATCATGGCGTGATTAGTTACCACGTTTCTGTTTCTTTCCATGTATTTGTCTCCTTTGTGTATAAATAGCAGAAAAAAAACTCGAAAGTTGCAGAGTTTGCACGATGCAAAATATTCATGTGCTCTTGTTGCCGATTGTGTATTCATGTTTGCGTAGAGTCTTTATCGACTTAGTGCCGGCAGTTGGTATTAGAGTGATATCAAGAAGATCCTGCGGCGATGCCTCAAGGCGCAAGGTTTGTATTTCCTACGTCAACCCAAACCTTCGGCGGCAGTGGCCGTCATTGGGAGGCCTCCAGCAGCAGTCGTGGCTGGGAAGTGGTGGCGCAGGTGATGCCAAAAGGAGACTAGGGTGGCGTTGCGATATCCCATCCTCATGCGAACGAACTACACCGAATGGGCTCTTCTCATGAGGTCAATCTTCAGGCTCATGGAGTCTAGGAGGCAATTGAGCTGGGGCTCGCGGAGTACCGGCTCGACAGAATGGCATTGGCGGCCATACTCCAGGTGGTGCCGCCAGAGATGCTAGCGACATTGGCGGTGAAAGATAGCGCCAAACAGGTCTGGACGCTATGAAATCCATGCACATAGGCATGGAACGTGTTCGGGAGGCGAAGACATAGGCCTTACTCAGAGAGTTCGATGGGATCTGCATGAAGAGCGACGAGATGGTGGATGACTTCTCCATGCATCTAACCAGTCTTGTCAACAACATCCGCACTCTCAACGGAACTTTGGAGGACGTCATGGCGATCAAAAAAATTTTTCGTGTCATTCCTCCGAAGTTCACGTAGGTGGCGATCTCTATCGAGCACCTGATCGATCTACGGACCTTGTCCATAGAAGAGTTGGTGGGTTGGCTCAAGTCTATAGAGGAGAGGTATGATGCGGACATGGCGGCCGACAATGGTGGCCGTGATGCCAGTGGTCGTCTTCTCCTCACGGAGGAGTGGCTGACATGCATCAAGAAGCGAGAGCAGGGCGACTCCTCTTCAAGCGGAAGTAGGAACGGCGGCAAGCAAGGTCGTGGCCATGGCAAACAAGGCGGGCAAGATGCAGTTTGTGATGGCAAAGAGATCGCTGGGTCTGTCGGCAGCCGTGACAAGTCCAAGCTGAAGTGCTATAATTGTGGGAATTTTGGGCACTTCTCTTGGGACCGCCACAAGCCACGATGAGTGTGTAAGGAACAAGTGCATCTGGTTCAGGTGTAGGACGACAAGCCCATGCTGCTGATGGCCTAGGTGTGTACACTGCAGGAAGCCACGCGCGGCGTGCTCGTTGATGTTGCACTAGACGAGGTGCATGTGCATGGCTCGCGCCACTGACGTTGCGCTAGACGAGGTGCACGCGCAAGTGCACCTTGGGCGGGAGGAGGATGAGCACGATGGCGCCTGGTACTTGGACACAAGAGCGTCCAATCACATGACTGGGTGCAAGGTTGCGTTCGCCGAGCTGGACATCAGCGTAAAGGGGACCGTGAAGTTCGGTGATGGCTCCATCATTGATATATGTGGGCGAGGAACCATGTTGTTCACATGCCACACCAAGGAGCATCGCGCACTCATTGGGGTGTACTACATCCCATGACTATGAAGTAATATTATCAACATCGGACAGCTTGACGAGAATGGCTGTCAGACGTTGATTGAGAATGGCACGCTATGGCTTCGTGATCAGCAGCACCTGCTAGCTAAGGTAAAATGCTCTAGGAACCGCATGTATGTGCTTGATCTAAATTTAACACAACTGGTGTGTCTGGCGGCAAGTTGTGGTGAAGAAGCGTGGCACTGGCGCACGCTATGGCTATCTGAATTTTTAGTCCATGAAATGGCTCACGCGTGATGAGATGGTTCGTGGGCTACCACATATCGATCAGGTCGATCAAGTATGTGATGCCCGCTTGGTCTAGAAGGTGTGCTTCATTCCCACAGGAGGTGAGTTATCGCGTCCAGGACCAGTTGAGTTGGTGCATGGTGATTTGTGCAGACCCATCACGTCGGTGACCCCAGGAGGGAAATGGTACTTCTCCTGGTGGATGATTTCAGTTGCTACATGTGGCTGATGCTCCTGACATCAAAATATGAGGCGCCAACAGCCATCTAGTGCTTCCAAGCTTGGGCCGAACTGGAGGTCGCACGCAAGTTGCGGGCACTGCGTACTGATCATGGTGGTGAATTCATGTCCATGGAATTTGCCGAGTACTATGCAAACCTTGGTGTTAAGCGGCAGCTCACAGCGCCGTACTCACCTCAACAGAACTACGTCATGGAACGCCGGAACCAGATGGTGGTTGATATGGCACGTAGCCTGATGAAGGCAAAAGATGTACCAACAAGGTTTTGGGCGAGGCTGTCATGATGGCAGTCTACCTCTTCAACCGTGCACCAACGCAGAGTGTGCACAGCAAGACACCATACAAGGCGTGGTACGGGCGGCGCTCGAACGTGCAATATTTTTGCACGTTTGGGTGTGTGGCACACATGAAGGTAGTGAAGTCGAACCTAAAGAAACTCAACGATAGAAGCGTGCCCATGGTCTTCTTCGACTATGAACCAGGGTCCAAGGTGTACTGGCACTATGATCCCGTGGGCAAGCGTGTTCATGTATCACGTGATGTAGTGTTCAACGAAGAAGCGAATCGGGATTGGGGCACTCCAGGAGCTGACAATCCACTGAATGCTTTCGGTGAAATCTTCTCTGTGGAATACATTTATTCTCCGGTGACAGGTCATGGACAAACAAGTGCACTAGAGCCTGGGGGTGATGCGGTAGGGACGTTGGCTACTCCGGGGCTAGCGCCCAGCCCGGGGTCATCCACGCCAGCCTCTTCTTTGGCTACACCAGCCCCTGCCGCACCTACTTGAGTAGAGTTCGTGTTATCACCCATTGATGCAACACAGCTGTCAGATGAGTATTATGAAGTCTATTTAATTTCAGACAAGCTTATTTCCTCGTCTTTTCACATTCAATTATTCACATAACAAGTCATCTAATAATATTAACATACCAGTTTTCCTCCGCATACGAATTCACAGTAACATCATAATAACACTTACCATCATACTTACCAATCATTCAAAGGTAAATTGTTCTTAAAAAAATTTCAAATTTTTTTTTACGCATCTACAACATATAACAACCATAAACTTTTATTAAAAATCCAGCAAATCATCTTCCAGTTATAATCTACAAAATTCACGGGGGCAGTTTATAGTCGTCTTCTGGGTGGGCGACTCCACATGCAGTCGCCCATTGCCTGGGCGACTGGAACTCTGTCGCCTGGCCATTGGTCGATTGGCTCCAGTCGCCCAAATCGCCCAACGGGGGAGGAGGACAACTGGAGTCTATTTCTGTAAAAAATGTTGCCGCGGGTATATTTCTGTTATTTCGAATAAAAATAGATTATTCGTACAAGAAATTCCCAGTTTGGGCAGTATGGTACTGAAGTGGTCACAAACTTGCTACTTCCAGTCCAATTTATATAAATAAAAACAATTGGTGAGATTCAAGATACATCTTTCGTTTTAAGAGTAAGAAATTCTACAATAATCCTAAAAAGAAAAAAATCATAGAAGTTCTTACATTAATCAAGAAAAAAAGATAAACATCTTCACCATTTATTTTGATGGGGGTCAAATTATAATGATGCAGATTAATCACATATGTATATTAGAGTTGTATAGCAAATATAATTATATTTAATTATAAACAGTAGAATTATATATAAAAAACAATTATATCATAATATCTAACCGTACCAAATTCCACACAACTTCCTGGCCGTTGTCTCGTCATGGACGATCGTGCGCCGGCCCGATGGCGGGCGTCACCGGCGACGCCTCCGGTGCTCTGAAACACGGCCGGATCGACAACACTTGCTGCAGCCCTCGGCAGCTGGCCACCTGCTGCCTTCTCTACTACAGTCCTTGGCATGAAGAATCTGATGCTACAACAGAACAGGGTAAGAAAATACTGCATCTTTTCTTCTTCTGAATAAAATCGAATTCAGCGACTTATTTCTGATGGGAGCGACATGAAAATTAGATGAACCATGGATGTGAATGTGTGATCTTCTGGTGTCAGACGAGAATTTTTTTTGACAGGAGTCAGATGTTCTGTTAGAGGTGACACTTAAACATAATTCACAAAGATTTAGAGGAACTGATTTATGCTGAAATTGTTCACACGAATTCTTGCAAAGTAAAATGAAGACAAGAAAAAGGAATAATGCAGAAAGAACTGAAACAATGTTGATCACTGGAAAGAAGAGAGAACAGCTCTAATGAAAGCACGCAAGAACAGCTACTGAAAACTACTGCCATGAGAAGGGTAGAGAAGGCGAGGTGCCATCTGAGGGGCCTTCACCGCCGACATGAAATATCCCATTGTAGTTCATCTCATTGTCATTCGAGCTTAGGACAGTGTTCAGCTGCTCACTTTCCACTACAGGGCAGGAAAATCCGGTCGTCGAGACAGCACCGGTGGAAGCCTGAGAGCACGCAAACCAGGATGAGCTGCTGAATTGCAGGGTAGAGACCAGAGGTTGAGCCAGGGGGATGTGTTCAGCCGGTTGGACCATCCGGCTGACATCGATACCAGAGGAATTCGCTGGAGCTGACAGAAGAGAGAGAGCACAATCCGAGTCGAGCACTGGAGTCAGCCCATCAGAGAACATCTTGCTGCTGCTGCTGCTCTCAGGAGGACCTACCGTCTTGAGAAGTGGTTGGCACACTGAAGCCTCAAGTGCCACACCAGTGGCAAAGTTTATTTCGCCTTCCTGTAGGAAAGGAAAGTGCCGACCTTCTTTGGTGTAAGTAGAAGTAGAGCCAACAAAGTGCTGCCTGTTGCTGATACCTAGAGGGATTTGATGTGTGTAATACGGATTCTCCTCGCTTTTAATGATCTCTGGCCAGTTTGGGTCCGGTCTTGCAGATGTAAATGATGAGAACCTTGTTCCTGAGTTTCAAAATAACATCAATTGGTTGCGATAAGAAGCTACTAAAAACTGGTAGAGTGGTAGACATGCATATGGCAACAGAAATGAGTAAATTCATAACATTCTGCAATCAGAGATTTATTGGAGCTATCATGTGCCCAAATGTGCAACAAAAGAATGGGAATAATGTGAAACCTCATATGAATTCTTGAATGAATTTGCGGTGAATTAAGCACCACAACTAGTGAACATCAGTATCTAATGAACACACCAAAAAGGTAATGCAACATTTACTCTTGGCAGGCATCTATATGACATTACAATTTACACAGGAACAATTGCTGAATAAGGCGGAAATGCGCAATATGGTGTAGTAACAGCCTACCAGGTGAGTTACAGAGCTGCAAGATGCTGAAGGTGCGATTACGCAACATGTCAAAGTATTAGGTGAGTCAGCATTACAAGATGTCGAGATTAAAAGAGCTGAATCATAGTTGAACCACTTTTTTAGCACGACTTACGTATGCACTTGACCTGTGTCAAATGTTTTTTGTTCTTGTCTAATAAGAGATGGAATGTCTGACAACCTATGAAACTATTCCAAGTTTCCAACCATGTATGGACTGTTAAAATAAGAGCAGTAGTAAAATAGAAAAAGACCATGTTGACTCGTGATAAAGCTTGCAGAATTCATGGTATCTGGCTGTGGCTTCCTGCGGCGACGGTTGTGCCCATCAAGGCGCTTTCTACAGCTGCGCTTGGCCTCATCAAACTCCACAAGCAAGTGAAACCTAAAGAATCAAAAACTCATGATCAGCTAATTGCATTTAAGTTAGTAAGTTGAAATATCAAGATGCTAGTAACTGCTTGTGCATGAAGGATCAATATCAGATCACTATAATAGGAAATGGAGATAATGCAAGGGAAAAGTGCGAGCGGTTGACATAAAACCTTAATAACATGCTGAAAGTTGATTTGCAAACATCTCAAAATTTAGTGGTGTTCTGGCTAGCCACTTTCAAAAGCATAGCTACCAGTCTACCACTACAAATAATAACGTTGTTGGAGGAATCCTACCACCTCCTATCTAAAATGCTCCATACTTCGACAAGTCTACGGAAAGGGGGTACGCGAGCCCCTTGCCCCAGCGCTTGGCCTCCAGCCCACGAGTAGGGCATATGGTCGGGTGCCCTATCCGACTGGGCACATGGTACGACGCTCGGCCCTCTAGGACACTTCGCCTCATACCAATGAACATGGCACATAGCTCAACGCCCAGCCCACTAAGGCACCCCCCTAAACGCCTGTGAAGGATAGAGGGGCACTCTCGACTCACTCGATATCAACTCGCAAGTGGGGCCACCAAGTCCCGTGGTCCCCGCAAGTCTAGCCCCCGGAGGAGACCAAGCCTTGGGGCCCCATGGGACCCTGGAGTCAGAGACCTACCCCAAGGGAGCGGTGACGTGGGATGCACTACCACTTCCCGGAAGGACGAATATGCCCATGCCTAAGTCACCCTGCTGAGGGTAGGATAGTCTTTATGCTCCAAACCGAGCGCCTATAAATTCTCATTGTAACCCACACTTGTAACTCGAACTCTAATGGATTATAAGACATACACAAAACTGGTGTGCCCCCAGGGTCACTCCCAGGCAAGGAGGCACCCCCTCTACCCTGAGCCCGAGGGTACACTGACAGGAGTAGGGCGCCTTTATTAGCGTCCAAACTTGTATAAACGACAGTGTCTCCTTTACTCTTCCGGACGCCGGCTCATCGAATGGCCAACATCCGCCTCTCTCTCATGTCCTGGTTTTCGACCTACGACAAGCCTAAGCAACACCCTAAGGATCTTACCATAAAAAATAAATTATTTCAACTCCAAATATGATAAAATTGATAACTCACTCAAGGGTAAAAACCTGGAAGGGGATTTTAAGAAAATGTGGGAGAAATTTCTGGGAAAAAAACCTGGTAGGGGGACAATCCTCCATAGTTAGCAACATTCGGCTGAAACAAAGCACCAACTAGAGAGAAAATATTAACTTAATCCATCAGGACCATGAGATCATCAGAAATGATTTTAACTAGGATGTACTTCTTTTCTAAATTCTAAAGAGATAAGATACTCCTAGGTTGATTTTTTTAACGAGAAAGATGCTCCTCGGTAGTTAGACACATGATCCAAAGTTATATAAAGATGCTCCTGACTAAAAAAATAAAGATAATTATTTTCAGAATATTTAATATACTGTACAAATATCCTTAGAATATTTAGTATACAGTACACAAGGGACCACTTATGCTTCATCTGTCATTTAGCCCTTTCAGTGCTTGGGAGACTTAATCTTATATAAAATTTATTGTACTGAAATTCTGTCAACGACATAAAGATGTTGTAACTCCTGTTGAACTTGGACCACAAAATAGTGCATCCATAGGTATAAGAAAGCAAACAGTTTGTTGGGACTTGGGACAATGAGGATCACTTAATTTATAAAGTCCGCATGCAGCAGCGTAATGATCTAATTTGCACCCACGGACGAAGTAATCAATCATTGGAAAATTGTCCCTCTGGGTAAGATATTCCTATATAAAGAGAATAAATGATGAGAGGATCACATTAGCATTCTACCAAGTAATATAGTGTGGAAACCAGAATCGTCCACTACAGTTCAGCAAGATAAAAATGGGCACCACCACAACTGACTTCAAAGTTGAAAGTTAAGACAAAGATTGCAAATGTAAGAAATACTTCAGGTCCAAAAATAATTAACGACAAAAAAAATGGTTCAGGTTGAAAGGAAAGAGGATATTCAGTAAGACCATATTGTGTTTAAGTTCAATAAATGAACAATGGTATCTGTGGTAGTATTTGGAAAGGGTATATGTGATAAATTTGACCCATTAAGCTCTGTCCACAGAATGAGAATAGCTCAGTTTAATGGCCACAGTTAGTAAATTCTTGAGTATGACCAGTTTACAGAATGGCATTTGACTGCCATTGCATGGAGACCAAGATTGAAAAGCTAGCTCGGAAGTACAATTGCAGAAGTGGAACTATGATAAAAAACAGGGGCAACTGATCCAAAAGCACCTGGAAATAAACAAATCTCTTTTTTTAATTAAGTCTGCTAGTACAAAACTACAAATGCCTAAGAAGGGATAGCATCACCATATGATACCCTTCTCTTCCTATTTTGCGAGGACCACCGGATGATACTTAAATGACCTAAAAATGGTGTCCCTAACTTATTGCAAGTAAGTGTGAAACACTAACAGAACAAAAGTACTTTATTCTTGTATATTTTAAGGAAAATGATATCCTTAAAAAAATCATACGGGCTGTCGTCAGTTTGTTCAATTGAGGATGTTAGAGAACTCATTTTTCTTGTGGTCATCAACCAATAGAATACCCTGCTATCTGTGATCACTGTACAGGTACTGCCTTATAATATATACATCATTTTCAGTTGCCACCACCATCAATCGTTTAATGAAACAAAACATGAAAAGTTTTAGTACCTTGACAGGGGCAAGCTTGCCCAACCTGAGGAATAGACGCGTATTTGTGAACTTGTAGGTAGGGGTGGGAAATGGATACGAATTATCTGTATTATCCGGTTACCGTATTCGATAAGATACGAATACGATATAGATTTTCTCATCTGATTAATAATTTCTCTCCTATTCATATTCGTATTTGAATTCGCATAAAAATATGTATACAAATATGATATGGACTTTTACCATCCGCAATATCATTTTGTCCAGACTATTTGTATTCGATGAAGTGATATACATATTTTATTGTAATATGATTAATTAGTTGGACAAGTTTTTTAATTTAATATGAATTCTTGTTTCTTTAAGTGAAGTAAATAAATTAGAATGATTAAACGTGACTTGTACAAGAATATAATGTCATTAATATCTTCATACTACATAAGTTATAAGGATATTCAGATCTGACCGAATTGAGTAGATATTTGATTTGAACTCGTATTTGTTACAATATTCGATTCATCTTTGAGAATATTTGAATTTGTATTCATTTACAAGATACAAATACGAATATGGTAAGAGCACTATTCAATTTGTATTTGATCCGTTTACACCCCTACTCGTAGGGCAATATACATGGTCCACAAGATGCTTTATGCAGAGTACATCCATAAGCGCTCTTTCAGTGGTACTAACTTTCTAGGTTTGGGCATCTATATCGCCTTTTCCTTTCAAACAAAAGGCACATAGCTAGCTAATAGCCAGAAGCCCAGAAGCAAGCAAGGCAGATGTGGCAGGCCAGTTCCTGCCGCATGATGAATAAAGCGCTACTCCCTCTTCTTTTTTACTTGACGCTTTTTTTATTTTTTATGGTGTTTAAGATACGACTTTGACTGTTACTTTATATAACTATACACAAAGATATACCAATAAAATTGTAATACTAAGAAAGTATTTTTAATGATAAATACAATAATATAATTTTTGTATAGTCAATCTAGATAGTTCTAAATCTATTGGTGGTCAAATTTTAGAAGGTTTGATGGCACGAATTCTAGTAAGTCAAGAAAAAAAAAAGAACGATGGGAGCATTTTGGTTCAGCTTCTGCGGCAGCGCCATCTTTAAGGAATTGTCAGTCCCACACGAAACATTGTGTCATGGCCAAGAATCCACAGGAAAAGCGCAAGAACTCACATGGATGAACCTATTTCCAGTTACTAATTTAGCAAGGAAAGTTGCTCATGTAAAAGGAGGCAGACAACCTTATTCGGCGTCCGACTTATCATCGCACAGTGCATTACTGAAAACAATATCCTAACAGTGTAACAAGCACACGGAGCTAAGCATTCTCCCATTCAAACCGTGAAACATCTCCGAGGCGCAATTAGCCTAGAAAAGAAAATAAAGGCAGCAACAGTTGGAAGGACACTCAGAGAGACACAAGGACTAATCGATTAACCACTGGGCAGATGGAGTGCAGCTAACACTTTTTTCTCACCAGTGTTGAATTCTCGTAAACGGGTTCAGAAAGTGAGCGAGCAATCCTGAGCAGTGCAAAAGCAGTGAGCTACTGTCGAAGAAGAGCAGAAGAGAAAGGAAAAGCTGGCGATAATTCAGGTAATACAAGCTGCCAAGCTAAAGGGTAACAGGAGGAAACTTGGGGGTGGGTACAGTCATAAGAGAGGGAGGGAAAAAGGCTGAAAAGGCTTAATGGAATGCCGGGAAAGGTAAAGTTGCGCATCCTTGGAACGAGACAGGCAGAAATATGCTCCCAAGGGATGCAACGGGAGGAGGAAGCAGAAGCAGAAGCAGAAGCAATGGCAAAGCAAAAGCCGGCGCGCGCAGGAAAGAATCGGCTTGGCCTGTCCATCCGTATTCCAAGAACCAGCCTTTTTTTTTTAACAAAGAGAATGATCAGAGCCGGCACGGTAAAAAGAAGCGGAAAATGAAAAAGGGAAAGGTATCACCGAGCCCAATCAGGCAGCTCTTGATGCTGCTATGCTGCTACTCTGCTACTATGCAGTAGTATGTACTATGCTTTGTTTTACTGGTCCACTTTTTTACGGCTGGTCGAGTTCGTTGCTGCGAGCGAGCGAGTGGGCGTTGAATTTGGCAATTTTATCAGTAGGAGATTAGAGGAGAGGAGTGGAATTGATGGGAGTCAGTTACCTGCTGCACTGCTGGCAGAAGCGCATCTCGCGGCCGGCGACGACGACGACGGGCGTCTTGGAGTGCGCCTCGCACACCTTGTGCCGCCGGTGGTAGTCGCGGCACTTGCTCAGGTCCGCCTTGCACCCGTCCACCGCGCACGACGGGCACTGCCCCGCGCCTCCGCTCCCGCTCCCGCTCCCACCGCCCCCGCCCGCCGGGCGAGGCCGCTTCGCCGCTCTGAGCGATGCCGCCGCCTCCGCAGCAGCAGCAGGGCCCTTGGCTGGCGCGGGCTCCTTGCGGCTGTCCGCGGCCGCCGCCGGGGCGCCGAACTCGCCCAGCCCGCCGAGCTTGAGGTCGACCGAGCACTCGGGCCGGCCGGCGGCGGTAATGCCAGACGACGCCGGCCCGCCCACCGCCGCGGCAGCCGCCGCCGATGCGGCGGCGGTGCCGGGCTCCGCGGCGGCGTCGTGCTCCAGCTCGGCGAGGTCCCAGGCGGGCGGCATCTTAAGATCCCAATCCATGCCTCCGAGGCCGACCACTCCCGCCGTGCCGCGTCCACAGCACAGCAGTAGCCTCAGCTCAGCTTGGCTTGGCTCAGCACGCGTAGGCGTAGATCGCTAGTTATTGCCTACGCTGCGAGCTCTCTCTTTCAGTTCACACCCTCCCACACTACTCGGGTCGCTTTTTTCGGCGGGTGTGTTTGGCTTCCCTCCCCTGTCCCTCTCATTCTTCGGGCGTTTTTTTCGAAAGGAACGCTACTAGCAGCAGTAGGCTTGGCTGCTTGTACTAGGGGCTGTTTGGTTGCTAGCCATACTTTGTCACCATTTGCCAACAAAAATTGCCACACTTGCCTAAGTTGAGGTGCTCAAATTCTTTGCCACATCTTAGCAAGCCTAAGGGAATCTTGCCACACTTTTTTGAGTCACTGACGCGTGGGACCTAGTTTGCTGGAAGGGAATCTTGCCACAACTGTGGCTGCAACCAAACAGCTGCCAAGTTGGTCAAACTTGCCTAACCTTAGGCGTGGCAAAGTGTGGCTGGCAACCAAACACCCCCTAGATCTGTGGGTTAATTGCCATAGCAAACCAAACATGTCAAGTAAAAAGGGAATCCTCTAATGCTTAGAGCTTATATACCATAAAATTTATAAGTTAATTATGGTAGATATTATATTAATTTCAACTATATTAACTAAAATTATATATAACTATTTTTCTCTTTGTAACTTTTTTTTATAAACAGTATGCAAATGCAACAATGAGATACTGTATGGCTGAGGCCGAGCTGTAGAGAGAAGAAATGGAAGGGGCTGTATCGCTGGGGCTGAGCTGGAGAGACAGTGGAGGCTTATCCAATATGGAGAGAGGGGTGTGCAGTGTGCTCAGGCTGGGCTGAAGAGACATTGGAAGGGCCTGTGGATGGTACGGCCGTGCCCTTTTTGTTTTTTGTGTCTTTTAATTTCGGTTTTCTCCAAATATTAAAATAAATAAGATGGCCTTTCTAAGTGATTTTTCAAAGTCGTTTCTCTAAACAGCTTTTTGAGTCTAAAACCGTATGTACCATCGTCTTTATCGTCCACCGTCGTCTCGAAAAATACAGCTAAAAGTCATCAATCGTAACCTTAAAAAATAATCAAAAATCATTATCCGTAGCTAAAAAAGAGGCCGTATAGATAGCAGCAACCAACAAAGATTTGCAGCGAACAACACCACCGCCAAGAGTCCAGGAACTGGGGGTAGTCAGTACTTGCTGGCAGCTGGAGCTGTAGCAAGGGAGTGTGTGTATGTCTCAGAGAGAGAGAGAGACCGAGCCAGGGGTGTGTGGGCTATGATTATCTGGGTCTCTGGGGTTGCGACCATTCAATCCCTGACAAAGCTTTCCAAAGGATGAACAGTAAACGGGGAAGGGGCCCTCAGAGCAAGGCTAATAATACAGCCTTCAGCTGGCTGTATGGACACTTACAGCCCATTTATCAGCCCATTCATATAGTAGTTTACAGCCAGCTGAAGGCTGTATGACCCACCCCTTTCCCTCACAAAGTTTCTTGGTTTTTGTGCTTCAGCTGGCTGTAAACTTACAGCCCATCTCTCTTCTCTCTCCTCCTCTCTCTCCTCCACCTCAGCATACAGCCTACTAACAGCCTCTTATTATACTTGCTCTCAGGCCTCAGCCCCCTATCAGTTCAACACTGGCATGGAGTGTTGTGCTACAATTATTGGGGTCAGGCGCCTGGATTGGTTGGTTTGGACTTAGGCCAGTGGCTGCCTGGCTGGGGAATGGAGATGCAATTGCAGAGGATATGAGAATTCAATTTTTTTTGGAGGACGAGTATAAAATTGGTTCAGTTCAAGTTCTGTCTGAACAGAGCAGGTTCATCAGCAGCACCGGTTGCTGAAGCAGCCTAACCACTTTTTTGCCTGGACAAATTTAAATAATCCATACATCACTAAAAGCTCATCAAGCTGATTGATTGTTTCCATGTTTGGCGGCGTGTGAACTACACATTCTGCCCCCACTACGAAAATCTGAGCTTTCTTTAATGGCAAACTTTCACTTGCACGCGTTACAGTAGAAAGTGTTTTAGTCTGGTGTTCTTTTTTTATAAAATAATCACGAGTACAAACCTGAGAGTGACCATATTCTTTTAATCCACGGTCGATGATTTTTATATGTTTTTCTTAAAATGGCGGAGAACAGTAAAGACACCGACGTGAATAGTATATATAGTTTTAAAACTTGGCAAATCGTTTAGAAAAGTGATTTCAAGAAGCTGCTTAAAAAAACTATCTTATTTGTTTTGACTTCTAAATAAGCCAAAACCAAAAACCACAAAAAGCCAAAAAAAAAAACATAGCCAAACGCATATGAGGTTTCATGCACTTAAAGTGAGATAAAGAGATGCCCTTAGTTTGGTTTGGTGAGCGAGGACGGTTTGGATGACAACAAGAAACAAGAACTTTGAGCGACAAGGGACTTGTTTGTTCTTTTTAGGCCTTCTTGTAGCTTTAGTCCCGTTTAAAACGGTCTGTTATCTTTTGGTTAAAATAGTTATTACAGTAGCTATTAGCTTTTAGTTAAGACATTTAATTAAAGGAAAACAAAGAAAAAAACTATGTTAAAAAACTAACAAATTCAAAACAGCTTCGGACTTCTAAAAATCAAAGCCTGAAGCCAAAAAAAACTGTTTTAAACAGGTCCTTTATCTTTATTTCAGGATAGGCGATAATGGGTGGTATTGCACTAGTATATGCTAGTCATGGGAGGGTGCTTGGCCATGTGAATTTTATCTTTCCTGCTGCTCCTTTTTCTTTTATTGTAAAGGGCATGCTGCTTCCAACTTTTTCCCCCAAAAAAATGAAGTACCGTGTAAAAAAAAATATTTTCCTGAAACCAATATTTCTCATTCACTTCTGAATAGTGACTTGGATGGCTTAAGGTTTTGGAGGGCATAGATGTGACAAGAACTTAAAAAATAACATTATAATTTTATGGGGTCATTGTTGGTATTTTTATATCTATTCATGGTCATATATATTAACTAATGTTTATTTAACTACGTATCCTTTGTAGGAACATCACTTATTACAGTGCCTGTTTTCTTGAAAAGAGTCGCCTTATTTTGTTACAAACATTTGAAGTCGGCTTTTTTTCCCTAAAAAGACTTGCTTATTAAAATCGTAAATATAAATATCATTTAAAATCTTGTGATCAATTGCAGTAGATAACATCACTCTTAAACACCATGTGCAAACAAACTTTTAGTTGTAGTACTAGCTATGCATAGTGCATCAGTTGTGTCCTTAGCATAGATGTTACCTTAGTATGGAAACTCAAAAATTTTAATTGCCCCGTTGCGAAATGAGTCATGTCATGGAGGAGCATATAGTACTGGTCCAAGGCTACACAATGAGGGGCTCTTTGGTTTGTAGGAATTGTAGGAAAGGTAGAGGCATTAGCAGACTGGGATCTTTCGTGTCGTCTAGGATTTTTTCTGACAGGCCCGCAAACCACCGTCAGAAATTTTAATACTAGTGACGGGTTTATAACACCGTCAGGAAAATACGTATTTTCCTGACGGTTTTCCAAACGACCAACTCCACACGCAGCTGTCATGCGCCGCTACCCAAACTCCTCTTGCAACACCAAATCGCCGCTGCCACATCCCCAAACTCCTCCTCCCCCACGGCCACGGCCACCTCCCCCCCCCCCCCCGCCCCCCCTCGTCGGCGCCTCCACCTCGCCTCACTACAAATAGGGATGAAAACGGAACGGAAATATCCCGTACCGAACCGCATCGTTTTCTACATTTGACCCGATCGAATTCGTATTTTCGGACAAATTCGAATTCGGTTCGAAATACGGAATACCAAATTCGAAAACGGAGCGAAAACGGTTTAGGTGTTTTCCGACCGTTTTCTACTTTTCTACATTTTATTCGGAATATACCGTATTGTAAATACGGTTTAAACCGAATTTGGCCCACTTACAGCCCAACGCCTCACACAGCCCACTAGCCCAGCGCCCCAGCCCTAACCTCTGCAGCTCTGAGCTCTGCTCTGGCCGACTGGCCGTCTCCTCCCCTAATCCCCTTCCCTTCCTATCCGCCCGCCGCGGCGCCGCACCCCGCACCCACAGTCTCCCGCACCCCGAACTCGAGTGGCCGTCTCCAGCAGCGCCGCCGCCCCGCCGACCGCCCGCGTGCCATCCCGGCGGCCGCTCGCGTCCCACCCCGGCAGCTCCGCCGCCCCGCCAGCGCCGCCAGCCAGGCAGCTAGGGCCTAGGGCGCGGCCGCCCCACCCGTGTCAGACCTCCGCGCCGCGCTTCAACCGCCAGCCCGCCACAGCCTGGCGCGCCCGTGCAGCCCGTGCAGGACGGTGGGCGGCGCAGAGCGGCGCCTCTAGGGCCGGCGACGCGAGGGGAAGGCGCGCCGGAGGGGCGGCGCGAGAGGGGAAGGAGGCGCGTGAGGGAGAGCCCAGCCGAGAGGAAGCGCCGAGATGGCGCGGCCGGAGAAGCTGAGGCGCAGCGCCGGTTGGAGGGAGTCCGGGAAGAGGAGAGAGGCGGCGCCGAGAGAATAAGGAGGCGGGGGGAGGAAGAAGTGAAGGAGTCGACGGTAGAAGCAGAAAAAGGGGATCGGGCGGAAGAAAAGAAGGAAAGGAAGAAAAAGTAAAGAAGAAAAAGAAAGAGAGAAAGATAAGGAAAATAATGAAGAAAAATAGGAAATGTGGAAACTAGAAAGGGTAGATTTACCAAAAATTTGGAATCTTCATAAGCATGTCGATTAAATTTGTACGTGCATAGATTGAATAAAGGTATTGTAGTCTTAGCCCATTTAGTTAGATTCATCTTAAACAGTAAAAAGACTAGTAATCAATATTTACAATGACTAGATTCATCTTAAACCGGTATCAAGAAGCAAGAATTTATTTAAATAACTTGAATATATACATACACACCTATAAGGAATCAAATTGGTATAATTGTTATGTACTTGGTATAACTTGAATATATACATACTGTCAGACCCAGATTTTACAATCCGGAATCTTCTGTGATTCCCGCACTATTCCCTGGATCAGTAGATAGTGCTCACAGATTACAGTTCTGAATATCAAAGTTCATATCATGCGGAAACGTAAATATAATAGTAGACTTACTCATGGGCCGATTAGGCCGAAATCAATAAATTGCAGCAGCGGAAGAACGAAGCACACAGGTAGGACCTTCAGGACATGCCCACAGGCAGCCAACTGGAGGTTCGCGACCTAGCCCTTGACATCTTCATCTTCTCGGCCAGCTTGTCCAATCTTGTTGCTGAGGCGAGGTGATTTGATTTCTTGATTCTGAATTTTGTCGCAAAAGCGAGCGTGAGCATTCCAACCCCGTGCTCCGCGAGCCAATACACAGAATGCAAATAAATAGTATGCATGGCTTAACAAAGGAGAGGCTCGGGTTGTTTTATTTTGCGAAAAGTGCTTTTGAATACAATTACTTAAAATTTCCTGAGACCTAGCACCTTTGGAACAAAACATGATGTTCAAGGAATATTAACATGATTTTCCATACATATGGCATCACACCATATGCCTAATATCACCATAATTTCTCCATACATACGGCATCTCACCGTATAATATTTTTCAGCGTTATAGCCGATTAACTTACCACTGGGACGACACCCGGGACAATTCAACTCAGGGCTTTCCACTGCCCTTCCATTTTTCCATTCCCACCCACAAAGTTTTTGAAATAGAACTATCTCGAGTAAGTTCCCATGTCCGCAATTGACCGTGGGCACGGCTATTCGAATAGTTTTGTCTCTGCAGAGTTTGTACACTTTCACCACAAGAGATGAATTATCTTTGTTGCCAACATGTTTCCTTAGGCATGAGACCCAGATAATTTATCACAAAGCCTTTACCTTACTCCGATCTAGCTAGACACCACCCACGCTGAGGTTTCACCGCTGAAGGGTTACACCACCACAGTCAGAAGCCCCCTCTTGCGCCGTGCGAGTACAGTACACCCTGTGCCTCACTGTGAGTAAACCAGTACACCCTGGCATCCACTTTCCTCGGTGATATCTGAACTAAACCCTTGCAAGTTATTCAGCTAGGTCGTACCCATTATAGACTTGTGGTTGTACTGTTTTACATCAGGAGGTCATCACAAGATTCAGTTCTTAGTATTATCTGAGCGGTTCTACCACACTCCATGATTTGTGCTCCCATCGCACCACATACCAGCCCCCAAGCCATCCGCTCAGATATTTAAGCAAGTTAGGATTTTTGGGAGCATAAAATAATCATGTAAAAATATACCAGTCATTCCCACCATGACTGCCCAAACCAGTTTCTCATGATTTAAAATGACAATAATGTTTGGGGCATTTCAGTGCCCCTAGGTATTTATGCAGTACTAAGCATGGCATATAATTAGGGACTTATTTTCAAAAGTTACCATTATAATTTTGCTAGGGTGACAAGGTTCATATATTCAAGTATTCCAAAGGAGGTGTAATATTAATCGAGCAAACAATGGACATATAACTAAAATCTTAAACTAAACATGTATTTGCATATAGAATAACAGCATGTATTTTGATAATTTAAACAAAAAAATAATTTGCAGGAAATGTAGGTTCAACATGATCAAAGTATTGACTCGCCTGGCGCGGTTTACCGCGGTCTTGAGCTCACACAATGCTTGCTTTTGAGCTTCTAGTCTCTATCTTCACTCCAAGCTTAATCTCGCTGGATCCACTGAATCTTCACGACTCCCAATTTCTAATTACGCAACAAATGACTGAATCCAAATAAAAGCAAATAACTCAAAAAGATCCAAATAAATCCGAATAAACTCAATTTAGTTTTATTACGAGTTAATGGGTGATTCGGTGATTTGAGGCAAGGTTGGTAATAGCATACGATAACTTGATCTTTTTATTAATAATCTCTTTTTAGTATTTTGTTATTTATCAAGTAAGTTCCATGGGTTAGGTTAGACCTATGTATCGAAGTGCGAGTCTGGCTGGGTATGTATTCCTTGCGAGTTAGGTTATGGTAAACGCAACCTGGATTGATGGATGAGATCTGTACTTATTCTATAAATCTTTAATAATCCCATTATCATATTTATATATCTTCATTTATCGCTAGCTTAAGTTTAATTCGAATTAGGATCCATTGGTATGGGCCTTCGCTGGCTACACCTAGTCATGCCCAACATTATTACTTACTAAATCTACATTATGATTTAATCACTGGCAGCATTGTCATTTCGTATACACTTTTAGCAAATGGGAGACGTATTCTTTTATATGGGCTTAATATTAACTTAGTTACTAAGATGTAGGTTAACGAGATTATTTTTAACAATTAATGACCCATGGGTTTATTTCATTAGACGTACGAGGTTATACTTAGACGTGGTTTTTAATAGATGATACTCTAAGAGTTCAATCATCACTTGCAAAACTACATTGCAACACCATTTCCTTTTCGTCCTACCCTTAAACGTAGTGCCCTATTGATATTCTGTTATTAATAACTTAGGTATTCCTAGCTACGACTCCGAGATCTTTAGGTGTTTACTAATAGCTACCTTTTGTAATGTTTGTATTTAGCTCTTAGGGTGTAAAATAAATATTAATAATACACCTTACTTTTTATTAGGCTTAGCGTTATTTCCAAATTATATCTATTTACCTAGGCAAGATTTATCATATAGGGTCATATTTTAGTATTGCTACTTTAATTAAACCCAGTACGGAGATTTATTTAATGATAGCTTGTTAAATGGTAATGCATGTATTTAATTATAGTTAAGGGTAACCTTTATTAAATTTGGTCATTTAACCAAAGTCATTTTTATTTATTAATGCCTTTAATTAATAATTAGATTTAATATAGACAATAAAGGTTCATTACTTTTTCATATGTGGTATTTAACTAAATGTTAAATCCGAAATAACCTTATTCACATCCTAATGTAATTTATTGGCTTCCATGGATTAATCCTAGATTTAAAATCTCTAATAATCTTATTTACCTTCTAATTAAATAATACTAGCTCCTCTACATTATTCCCTAATTTTCACTAATTTTTATTACTTAAAACAAGCTACAAAAATTAGGACAAAAAGTGGGGAAAAAGTTGCAACCAACCGGAATCAAACTCAGGACCTCCCGGCTTGGAGATTCTTAACGCGAGCGCTGCTAGCCAAATGGGCCGAAGCCTGGGCTGACTGCAACGAAGGGAGAAAAATAGATGAGGTGAGAAGTGACTGAGGTAAAAACAGGAGAGGTGCTCGGCCAGGGAGAAGAGGGTGGCGGCGCCGGCGAAGGGCAGCCGGGGTGGCCGGGGAAACTGGAAAAATGCGTCCCTCTGGAGATGGGAAGAGTGATGGGGAAGGTGCCGCGGCCCATGGTGGCGCTAGGGGAGGTCGGCATCAGCACGAGCGGCCGGAGGCGGGGACGAATAGGGGCGCTGGCGCTGGAAGGGGGGAGGGAAGGAGAAAGGGCGCGCATGAGCTCGAGTAAGACACAAGGAACTCATCGGAGAGTGTGCAGGGGCGGAGGGGGGACCGGGATGGGTCGGCGGCGGAGACCACAGGCAGCGCCGACACACGCACGACGCCGGCAAGCGGCGGTGAAGGGGAGCCGCAACCGTCTCTTGGGGAAGCTTCGTGGCGCCAAGAGGAGGCTCCCCGAGCAAGGAATCGAGACGGGATCGCCGGAGGGAAGGGGGGCGGCGAAAATGGCGGCGGCGGAGTTGTTCCCGGGCGGAAGAAAAGATAGGGGGGAGAGGAAGGAAGAATGGCGCAGGGGAGCTACTTATGCTCACGGGTGGCCGAGGAAACCGTGGGCGCGCGCGGGGAAAACCTCAGGCGGGGGCTGCACATGGAGGCCACGGGGCGAGGAGGAGCTGCGCGGTGCAGAGAAAAGAGGAGAGGTGGCGCGGGCGCTCGGGGAAGGAAGGGAAAAAGGAGAGAGGGAGGGGGCGGTCCCGCGCGACAGCGAAAGGAGACGGGGAAGAGAGAGGAAGGCGGGCGCAGGAGCCGGGCCCAACCGGCAGAGGAAGAACGGGAGGGGGAGAGAGCTGGCATGGGGGCTATGTCTTGCTCATTTTTTTTTCCTCTGTGTATTTATATGTTCTATCTTATTTATTTTTGTGGCCCTTTTTATAATGCTATTTACAGTATGCAAAATTTTATACTTTATCCTAAATTTTATCCCAAGTTTCTCCCTTCATTCTTTTTTTTCGGATCATCTTTTCAGATTCGTGTTTACAATTTTAGTTTTCTATTGTTTGCACATTCCCTTTTAGGGCAATCATTAATATTTGTCTCTGTCTTTTATGAATTCTTCAATTTTTGGAACCTCAACCAAATTCAGGAAAACATCATAAAATTCAACTTCCAATAAAACATATTGCAAAATAATTCAAAAGCTTCACATTTTCCAATTTCAAAATTTTGGGATGTTACACATACGCACCTATACGCTCTAGTTATGTACTTGGTCACTTGTTAATTGTTATGCACTTGGTCCTACAGGTCGGTATTCCGTATTGAATTTTCGTATATCGACCGTGTTCGACATAATTCCGCTCGAATTGGTTCGTTTTCGAAATTCTCGATATTCCGTAAGTTCGCGTTCGTTTTCGTGTCCAGCTTTACCGATTTCGCTTTCGTTTTCGTATTCAAATGTAGAAGTAGAAAACGGTTGAGGAGTTTTCCGACCGTTTTCATCCCTAACTACAAACCCTAGTGTCGCCACCAACACACGATAGGAAATCTCGACCGCAGCCGTGCTTTGGCCCCTCCCTATCCCCCGCCCGCCATGCCGTGCCCCTCTCCGTCCACCGCACGCCATGCTGCGCCCCGTGTCCCTCCCTCACCTCCCCTCGCGGCCTCCCCTGCCCGGCGAGCTAGCTCGCGTCGCACGTGGCGGAGCGGGCATAGGAGCAGTAGGACACGGTGGCGGCGTTGTTGTGACGGAATTGGGCGGTGGGTTGACTATGCCGCCGCGCTGCCATACTCGAGGAGGAGGGCGGGCATCTCCTCCCTGCACCACCAGTGTGGACGTGATCCTCGACAGGGGGTGCTCCGGGCTCCCCCTCCCTAAGATGCAGCCCTCCTCTGACTCGGCCTCGCGCACCCCCGCGTACATATCCTTTGTCTTTGCCATACCCTGATCCTTGTGGAACTAAGGTAAAGTACTTTCTTGCAATAGTTCTTAGGTAAACCCCATGGTTGATTTTTTGTATGGTAGCGGTTACATCTATATTCTCAAGTTAGAATTCTGTTTTTGTGAAACAAAATGTGCTTTTTGTGAAACAAAATGTGCAAATATATATCTAACCGATATTACTAGTGATTCAGTTGGGGGTTATTATTATATTACAAGTGGTAGTTCTCAAGTTAGTGTTGTATTGCGTTTTTTTTTCTTTCAGTGCTCACGTATTTGTTATGGTGAACATATTCTAGATTGATATGAGCCATGGGCTTAATAACAACATACATCATTTTCTCTGTTATTAATTAATTGATAGAACAGCAGCTTGGTAGCCAAGTCCCATTGAGAAAGTAGGAATTGTCACATGACCAGTCTACCAGCTCATCTATCTTGTAAGTCTTAAGTTACATCCTTGTAACCATTTTGTTCAGCTGCAGTAGCCATATAGAATGCCAAATAGTAATTTTTAAATTTGGATGTAAGTTATATATAGAAATGCGAGACACTTTCCTTAATTACCATAATTTTTTGAGAATGGCCTAAACCTAATTAATTTATTTTATCATCAAAGGTTTCCAAGAATGAGTGCACTGCTGCTGTGTACCTTTCCATTGTAATGCCTAGCTTACTGTTAAATTGATATATCATTCTTTCTTTACAGGACATGGTTGCTGTTAATTCTGCCATCTAAAGAGGATGGTTACAATACCGTGAAAATGAGGTAATTGTACAGATTATTTTGTATGCTATTCATTTACTACGTTTTTTCTTGCTCAATATATGCATTTAGCATTTTAGCCCAAATATTTGGTTTTATAAAATATTTTATGCATTTTTTCCGGCTAATTGATTGATGCCATGGAGTAAGTATTTCATGTGCCTAAGTCATTCATGAACTAACATCTATTGATGATCTGTTGTCTGTTCTTTATTTACAGTTCAATTTACATACATTTATTTAATCTGTACTATATTCTTTTACCTATGTTCCCACTTTACAATTTACATGCTAAATTTTGCTGATTTGATCCATGGCAGCAAGTTGTAGACTTGCAGCTTGAATGCTTCATCTTGGATGGAGCCACTTTTACATATGCTTGATCTTGTGGTCAGTAGGTAATAATTTTCTTCTAAAATTTGATGAAGTGAAATTGCAACAACTAGACAAATTGATAACTATCTACACATAATAACAGCTGTTAATTGATGCTAACAAACTAAAGACCTTACGATGGTAAAATGTTTATGTATAACTTCTAATTGTTCTGGGTCATATAATATTTTGTTTTTTTTATGATCAATATATGATCTTGTGATCATTATGCTTGAGCTAATAAATAATATTCTTACAATAGTGTTACAAATTAATTACATTCTTTATCCTGAACTTATTTCCTATTCTAGATGTGTTTTGTATACACCATAATGTTGATTACTCTGCTTCGATGCAATGACTAAATGGAAGAGCAAGTTATGAAGCAAGTCACAACTCAGATTTTGTTTTCATCTAGCAAATACTTAGATTAATTATGCCATGTATGAGATTTGTGGAGATTTAGTTTCTTTTTTCTTGAGAGATTATAGAGATTTAATTGTGTGATTGTGTACTTGAGGCACTTAAGTATTTTTGTGGACCTTAATTTTACTCAAATTTGAAGACCTTTGATTGATGTAAGCTATTAGTACATATGTGTATGTGAGCATGAATATGTAGGATTATGGACTAATTGAGTGGATGTGTGATTTAGATATCATTAGCCTCCATATGGATTTTATTTGTATTTTCTTGCATGTAATTTTCTTTTTCCTGACGGCCAAAACCGTTAGGGATTATTTTGGTGACAGTTTTCCAAAAGGGTAACCGACAGAGGGAATTTTCCTATTGTTGTAATTTGTAACACCATCAGAAATTATTATCTTGTCAGCTAACCGTCGGCCATTTGTAATTTCCACATCCTCATTCTAATCTCCCCACGGGTATTTCCTGATGGTACCTCGACAGGAAAATATTTCCTGTCAGTAATTTGTATTTTCCTTACGGTTTTCGGCCATCGCGAAAGCTCTACAGTCTGGTCGCGAGGATTTCAATTCCTATGTGATTTGGTACTATTCACCCCTTTGGAATGGAGGATTAGGGCAAAAATAGAGAATTTTCTTTGCCATTGATGTCGTAGGAAAACTATAGGAACTAAAACATCCACCTAGACCTTTTTTTTCTTTCCTTTGTGAAGACCGTTGCAAATCATACTACGTTAGCTACAAATGGTCATAATTTGAACCTCTTAGATCCAAAGGAATTTCAAAGGAAAAATGGAAAATTTCAATCCAAACAAGTTTGACCATGATTTTACCATCTAGAGTCATCTTGGCTATCTTCTAACCACGAACAAGTTGCATTCACCATTTGGGGTTTTTGCTCGATTTTGATGCAACCTTCCAACAAAGTAAAAATGGTCACAACTTTGACAATGATTTTCATGATCGTTTGTTGGAATAGGTTGTTGATACCCTAGGGAAGGTTCCTGCAAAATTTCAAATCATTTAGATTTATAGATAAAAAAATCCTTGCGGTTTTCATTTTTGAAACCTGCTGAAAATACTATTCACTCTAATTTTACTGTAGCAGCAGAAGTACCGCCTGTAGAGGCAATACCGTGTTTACTGTAGCAAGCGGTAGTACCGCAATTACAATGGCGGTAGTTCCGATTTTGTTGATTTTTCTGGGGTTTTTGGTGTCTCAAATTGCTAGTTTTTGTAGTGACCTTCCATCATAATCTTCATAACTCTGTAGCTATTGAACTGAAGGATTTGTGAATACTTGGGAAATTAGAAGATACCATTCACCCTCTCTGTTGTTATATTCGGTTTTTCAATTGGTATAAAAGATTGGTTAGCTTTTTTCATATATGTATCCGTATCGTACGACCGACCTAGCTAAATACTACTCCTCCGTACCATGCGTATACGCATACACTACGTACGTACCTACGCCGTCCCCGTTTGGTTTGCCATATATATGTACGCGTGCACCGTACGCCTACGTACGTTCGTGCTGCAAGCTCGATCGATCCCCTAGCTAGCTACCACCACGAGAAACATATTGATTGCAACGAAATTAATTATTATGTTATACCAAAAATCGTTGCAATATGTGTATATTGTAACATAATTAAATCCATTGCCAACCGTTACAGTAAATACCATGGTAATAGCATACTGCAATGATTTTTAAATTATGGCAATACATTATGATATTGCAATGGTTTTACGGTTGTGATAGTGTTTTTTCATCATGATTTAAAACCATTGCAATACGAACATATTGACAAGAAATATTTTTTGTGATAATAAATTGCAACGATTATTTTTTTGTGGTAATAGTCTATTGCAACAGTCACTTTTTTCGTGGTAATAGCTTATCACAACACACTAGATATCATAGTAATAACATAATACAATGGACTAGATTTTGTGACAATAACCTATTGTCACAAAATTAAATTTTACATTACCATCTATATATAGATCTATTTCACATTAGTTCACTTTATACACTCAATAATAGTAGACAAATGAATGACCGCATCAACAATAGTTCTCATCATACAACTTACCAATAGTACGAACCATCCACATTTAACCATTAGTAAAAGAAATTCAAGAGCACATCCAAAGAATTCATAATAATTAAATGGTATTGAAAGAAAATATCTATCATTACATGACTAGGGCTCGTTCAAATTGGCTTTTGGCTTTGGTTTATAAATAGTAATACCTTGTAGAGAAGCTTGTAGGAGAGACACTGCGTGCGATTTTGGCTGATATAAATAAAGTTACTAGAGTATGTACTACAATCAACTAGTAGATCCTGTCTTGAAAGGACACTCTGTTTAAAAGCTAGATACCGTAGAAAAGATATTTACTGCTGAAAAGCAGCTTTTAGAAACCAACATGAATATGGTCTATAACAATTCATACAGGTTCTCTAAATAATGAAAGAAATTTCTATGGGTTCTAGGAACAAGCGTCCATATGACTAGAAGTAGATATTTTGACAGGGCATTCTTTATCACAAGAGCACCTTCTGAAATGGCAATAGAATTTTAATCCTTTTGATCTTCACTCCAGACCATCCAACAAGGCCAGAAGCAAAGATTCCCATTTGTGGTTAGTTGAAATATCAATGAATGATAAATACATATACATACTTACAGAAAACTGCAACATTCATAAAGCATTTCATGTTACAGAATTTCATTTGAAAAATGAAAACTTGCTATTACAAGGGTGTCAATTACCTTATCATTTGGGAGACGACTGAAAATCTCCCCGGGTCAGTCACTTGTTCTCCACTGCCGACAGGATCTCAATCCATATGGTCCATACGACGACGTGGCAGGGGGAGGTACCTCTACGCACGCAGCCAGTGGTATCTCTGCGCGCGTGTCCTGTCTACTTTTCCGCCCTCACGCGCGCGGGTGGTCCACCGACCGCCGGTCCACGGCCGCGCCTCCCTGTGGTGGTCCAGGGGAGCCGCCTGTCTGTCTGCTCTGTCACGACATGGCTGGACCGGGGGGTGGCTGCACGCAAGCTAAGGGCGGCTCCACGTGCACCGGTGCACGTATTCTATTACTCACTCGAAAATTGTTAATTACGTATTTCTTAATCGTGCATTGCTCCGGGCTCCGGTCCATTTCTAAAAGAAAATATTATCCCCGTTCAAAAGAGCTTTTTTTTAGTGGTTATGACTGAAAAGTATTGTAGCTGGCTAAAAAACACTGTAGCTGACATAGGCTTATTTATCATAATTAAATTAAAATTTTAAAAATAGAAAAAACATGTTAACTTATCATGTATAATGCAAACAAATACGAGAAAAAAGAACCGGCAAAAAAGCTAAAAAAGCCAAAAGTATAGAAAAAGACGAAATTTATGAATAATGCAAAATAAGCCAGAAGCTCAAGCCGAAACGAGTGGAGCCTAAGTTGGCTCACCCTGCCTTTCAATGCATGTGCCTATTTAATTAGAACATTGTATATTAATTGGCCGCTAACATAACAGATTAGGACATCTTCAATAATTTGTCTCTTAAATTGTCTATAAGAATTTTTATCTCATTTAAAAACAACACTAGAAACAATCTCTTCAATAATATGCCTATTCAGAGCACACAAGCTTTTAATTTTTGTGTGTGTGTGTATATATATATAAAATATGGTGATCAGCACTAAATTGCATCTTTGTGGTCCTTTGTGTTATATTTTTGGCCTCACCGCTCTTTGTGTGAAGAATAACTCCATTGATGTATGAAGAAAACTACAGAGATTGTACTAGTGTATACTCTATCTTGCTCTACAAATCTCAACTACTCTATAGACTTGACCAGTCAATACTCACCACTCCACAATTCCAATCCATGTCCGTGAGCAAACCAAAGTTTGTGCAACAGAGCTCCAATTTTCCCCAATCATGTTACTACATCTTCCTGGTACACAAGATGTTTAGGCTGGGGCATCAACAAGGGTAATGGCATATGAAATTATCGATGATGATGCAACAATTCATCCACTTAAAGATATAAACATTAGTCCTCCCGACATGGTCTCAGCAAACACCATAAGCAAAAGTAGAAGTGCAAAACTATGAAAAAAATTTATGACCTTCCATACCCTGTACCTCATGAAACAAAGGTCATGCAAAACCAACCAATAAAAGGATGTTGCAAGTGGAACAGTTTAACAATAAATATTGCTTATATTTTCAGAGTTAAATAACACCACTGTTGACATAACTGTGTAATCGGTTATGTAATTGGTGTTCCAATCCAATGAAGAACATGAAAAACCAGTAAATGAAATTATGGTGCATTGTGTTCAATGAAGTAAAATAAATTGAGATTAGTATGTGTGAATTGGTGATATAGATGGATTGTTCTAGTAAAAACCATCCTTTCCACTGTATTTACCACAAATCTACACATCCACTCTCAATCTTTCCCTCCCTTTCAAACATTCTTTGAAGCATTGAAGATAAGCTTGCCTCATAAAAAATGAAGTGAAACAATATCCTCAAAGCTACCTCAAAGGGAAACAAGTCATACCACACCCTTAAATTCTAATGTTCAGTTTCAAGATCTATATCAGAATGAGATAGCATATATCAGAATGAGACAGTGTGTGCAAGTGTCTAGAGTTGTAGTAGGTCATGCTTTTGTAGTAATGCAAATGACACTTGGAACTTGCTTGCACATAACTACTGGAATCAGAGCACACTAACTTGTCTACAACGCAGATTTGCACATAACTATTGGAACTTGTTTGCACATAACTACTGGAATCAGAGCACACTAATTAAAAATGTTCTCTGCTGTATTGAACAAATGTTGTACATGCAAACCAACATCTAGAATTCTCTTATCCATCAACTAATGTATGCTACCTTAGAATTCACAAATGAGAATGTGATGTCAGGTTATTTTGAACTAAAGAATTGGAGGGAAGAGACCATGGGAAAGTCATTTGGCATTTCATCTTGTCATACCTTAATCTAGAATTCATAGAAGTAAGCAGTAACAAGAATAACAACCACTCAACATTCATTCAACATTCATTCAACATTCATTTTAGGAACATGATTTTGAGCACGGATCAAGATCTTGGGCTACTTTGAAGTGGCTCTTGGACCGAGGGAACGGAAGGACGTGCCACGCACGTCTTTTTCCCGGGAGAGCTGCGCGAAGACGAGCGACGTGCGCCTTAGAAGCGCCACGTGAGACCCGCCGAAAACAGAATCGCCAAGACGATTTTTTCAGTGACTCGGTTCTCACTTAGGCTCTAATACCACTTGTTAGCTTTATTCTGGGAGAAAATGCACACATCACAAATAAACTGAGAAAACATAGGAGAATTTCTGAAATTTTCTATTCTCTTATTTGCTCCACTTTTTCTCTTGCTTTTCTTCTTCTTACAAACTTGGCTACAAGCCTACTCAATATATATGCTAATAATCTCCTACTAGCATACGTATTCGAACTTCAAGTTGGACCAACTTCAACTTGAGTTACACACGGAAATGGACTCTACTACTTCTTGAACTCTAAGTCAAGGTTATTTCTAACAATCTCCCCCTTAATCTTGACTTGACATACTCTAGTTTTAGTCTCAATGCATTATGAACTACCAGTCATGCCTCCACATGAAGCGTTCTACATGCAATCTACATGTAGGAACTCAACTCAACTGGTACGGATCCATCCAGATGCAAAGATTCTAAAACATTGAGGTAGTCGGTCTCAACTACAACTTACGAGCACCACTCAAGACGAGCGCGAAACGGAATCGTCGAGACGATTTTTTTTCAGCGACTCGCTTCTCGCCTAGGCTCTGATACCACTTGTTAAGACTTTGATCCATGAAAAAACGCACACATTGCAAATAATCTGAGAGAACACAGGAGAATTTCTGAATTTCTCTATTCTCTTATTTATTCCCCCTCTTTTCTTACTTTTTATTACAAACTGGCCACAAGCATCCTCAATATATAGGCTAATAATCTCCTATTAGCATACGTATTCGGACTTCAAGTTAGATACGACTTCAACTTGAGTTACACACGGAGACGGACTCTACTACGTCTTAAACTCTAAGTTAAGATTATTTCTAACAGAGAGCTTAAGGCTTTCTATAGCAGACTTAAGACGGTTGGCACAGGGGAGGGAACCGTTCGGACCTATCCAGTGAGGAGGTGCGAGAGAGCTCAGGAGGTTTCGGCTGTGACGGCGGGGTAGCTGGTATGCGGCGGTGGCACCTCGAGTCATACGCATCGCCGGGTAGTGTGTTGCGGCGGCCAACTTTGGCTTGGGCGGCTTGTCGGCCGAGACACTGAGGGCCTGTTTGGAACAGAGGAATTTTACAGGAATTTTGCAGGAAACAGTTCAATTCCCGCAGGAATCGGGAAAAATTCTCGCATTCCAAACAGGGCCTGAAATTGCATCGATAGGGAGTCGGGTCCAAGCTGCTCAGAGGATTATCAGATGCATTGGAGAAGCGCGGCAGACGAGGCACGGAAGGACGACTAGGGGCTTGCGTTGCGGTGATTAATCGAGGAGTTACGGCGGGGAGTTTTCTGCTTCGTTGTCGGACCACCGTGAATACTGCCATCGGCTGGGAAGGTAGCAAGTTCAGGGAATGGATACGCAGATGGGTGGAGGCGGTGGTGAATTGGACAGGGATTCAGAGGAGATCAATGTTTGGAGAAATCCAGGTTCAGATTGAAATCGGGTTGTTTCAACATCGATCTGACACCGGCCAGTATCATGTACACGATAATAGAACCGCAGGGTTGCGCGCGCGCACACACACAACTACTACGTACACAGGCAGCTAGCTAGCTGGTATGTACGTTGTAGATCTGCATGGTTAATTAGAGGGGGCGTACGTACGTACGTGCGTACTTCGCGCTCGATTTGCATGTACGTGCGTACGTGCATGCAGGGGCAGCGGTGGGCGCGGGCTGTAGTGTACGCTTTTGGTCGGGATCGGACGCTGCTGGTTAGGGTTTAATGCCCGGTGGTTAGGGTTTGTGCAGGCAGGGATGGTGAGCAAAGGTTTGGTGTGGTTTGATTGGGGTTAGCCCGCCCTGGACCACGCTACGTAGCGCTACTGTTTGGCTTGGTGAACCCCTAGCTAAGCTACTAGCCTACTACTTATGAAGGGCGTTGCCTAAACGAAGTAGAGTGGAGAGCGAGCGACCGACCGACACCGTTCACTTTGGTGTGCACGCAAGCACGTACCGTACGTACGTGTTCTGCCATGCACTGCTCGTACCGTACGTCATACGTACGTTTGCAATGTATGATTGAGCTATTGCTCGGTAAGCATCACACATGCACATCCATGCATTGTCTTGTCCGTGCGCACCCTCCTCACCTTTATTGTCCATTCGGGAAAAGAATAAAGCACAGGTAATTAAAATATTCATAACTTTTTGTCAATTTTGTATCTAGATCTAATCATTCCAATCTCATCCCCTACCTCATATATAACTCATGGGATAGACTATTACACAGGCGACTGAAATTTTTTTATGTTTCAGTCACCTAAAGTTGCACTTTGAATCACCTGAAGTTGCACATATTTTTTTTGGAGGGGGCTGCAATTTTAGTTGATTCTGAATCACCTAAAGTTGCAGCTGTTTTTTTGGAGGGGGCTGCAATTTTAATTCATTGAGAGTGCAATTTTAGGTGACTGAAACATAAAAAAAATTTCAGTCGCCTATGCAATAGCAAAACTGATAACTCATATATAAACCTACAACCATCCCCTAACCCTAATTCTCACTTCCACCGTCGCCGCTCCCTCCCCACCCCACACGCTAACCCACCTTCACCCTCCACCACTTTCACCGCTCGGCTGCCCCATGTCCTTGTGCGGATGGCACTATAACATGAACACTCCTTTAACAACGTGTACATACGTTGCTAAAAGTCTAAATAAGTGTTGCAATGATCTATACCAAGGCATTATCTATGCATTGCCATTGGGCCAATGCGAGAGTCTACCACAACACATATGTATGCACCGGTAATGGATAGGAATTAAGCATCGCTACCTTGCAACGGATATATTTAGGTTGTAGCAGTACTTTTATGCGTTGGTATATGCAATAGACAAATGATCAAATCTCTGTGTTGTTAGAGGATATTCTCAAGCCAGGATATTTGGTACTTAAAAATGTTCCAATTTAATAATTCACAATAAGAAGATACCGTAAAACAATTATTCCATTGCATAGAGAAAAAACTCAGAATATATTATTAGAAAAAACTCACAATATATAGTTCACATCATTCGTAAGTACAACTTGAATTTGTCAATACACCGCGCCATACATCATCTAGAATTAGAATGTAAAATTCTATGTAATTCTATCAATTTTGCTTCACATATTGTCCTTCCGCATCTCCCAGGCAAAAATATCCAAACTGAAAGTGTGCAAGGAAAATAACATCATTGTAAAAGAACTTAGAGCAGTCCCAATGCATAGTTTCTAGAGGTAGTTTCCAAGAGTAATAAATTCTAGTTTAGATCTAACCTCTCCAATGTATAGTTTCTATAATAGTTTCCAAGTCTAGAAAAAATTAATGACCTTATGCATGCTTCACAAATAGAGCTTGATCTGTTGTAGCAAGAATATATGTAGCACTTACGTGGCCATAAATAATCTCCAATACACATAGCAGTCCATAGTAATATAGTTTGTAACAAAATAATTAAGCATTACAATGACGATAGAATTTAGGTAGCTGTAATCATAGTAATATATAGATAATATTTAGTTAATCGTTAGCGATTCGGTCTTGCTCTATGCTCCACGTGAACTCCAAGTGCATATCCAGAAGCTGCATCATCCCTGTATGTTCCGGTGGCACATTAACATTGAAGGCGAACTGCAAGGAAGAAAAAGATATATAGTGAATTTTCAGAATAAACAAGAATGGCGATAAAATTATGTGCATCTCTTAATATTAGCTGGTTCTGGAAGAGATTCAGTATATTTCATTTGACAGCTTTTTCCCTTGTCTTTTTAGCTTTCAATTGGATTAGTTTTTCTCCTTTCTCTGGGCGTTCTAGCTAAGACAAAAGATATTCGTATAGCTAATCGGTTTATAGATGTCTCAGAAGTTTCGTTTTATACTCATTGCAATGCAAGGGCCTTGTTCTAGTATCATACAGTGGATTCTTATGCACATTTGTCATACAAAACAAAACAGTATGCCAGTGAACTGAACTTCACATGACAGCATGGTACTAAGGACAGGAAAAGCTTACAACCAGCACCTCATCGGCTTATACAAATAGAACTCGACAAAAATATGTATGGAATGATGGATTCTCTAATACCCAAGCCCCCAATGCCATCAATACAAGGGAATCCACTGGAAGATAAAACAATGCAAAAGAACAATAAATTTACTGAATAACAAGGGCGAAAAAATATAGAGCAATCCAATAACTGAAACCTCAATACTCAGTTAGCAGTCAATAAAATGAAAGGAACAGCAACATATTAATACCAGAAAGTGCTACGAATTTTCCACACCATAGTTTTTCCAAGTATCTAACCCTTTTTTGGATCATCTCTAGTTTTTCAGTTTCTAGATGTTTGCCAGGGTAGAAACATTGTCTTTTGCCAACAAATGAGACAAATGGAAATCACTTAGAGATGACATGGGGGCAAAGTACACAGAACGATAGAAGCCAATTGCCTTCGCATGTAATGTTGAACTTTGTGATGAATCAATTTTGACGCCCTGTGTGTGCTGCCTATACTCTAATTTGAAAGTAGCTGCACTAATAAAACTAATAATGTAGCTCCCAGTTCCTATGAAGTACTCCATGGTTAAGAAGTATAGCCAGTATGGCCCTATGCAGAATATGATAGTAAACGGTAATGTTTCCAGTTTCAATTCAATTCAAGGTATGTTCAAATTACTCGCAGGC